>CM065637.1:19863629-20498300 GCA_033220585.1 Dipteronia sinensis
TTCTATAAGCAGTTATGGACCCTGTAGCTCCTACATTAATAATTATCGGGTCAGTCAGATACACATAGAGACAACTTAACTCTCTTCTCAGCAATAAGTATTTTGCGGGACTGTATTTTATAAATTCAGTTCAGGTTCTGATACACTTTATTGTGCAGGTTGAAGGGATTAAGGTTAACGCCGATGAAGGTGGAAGCACAATAACACGTGGTGGCATATATTGTTGTATCTTGCCTGCTGGGTGTAGCGTCTTTTTCCCCTGTCCATTTTCAGATTTAGTTGTATCTATACCTTTCATCTGACATGGACATTACAAAGTGCCCAAATGTATTACACAATTCCAAATCCCTCTCCACCCTAGTGTGAGTAGGATTTGAATCCAAGACCTCTTGCACAAAGATAAAAGGCCTTACCAGCTAAAGCTAGCTAGTACCCTAACTATCTAATATATCCATGTACTAATATGTTGGTGCTGTTTGGTGTTAGGTTTTAAATCCTGAAGAGATTTATATGTTGTTTCTTTGAGAACAATACACTTTCAGAATTAATATGATTTTCTCTTCCATGTTTGTTGCATTCCAGATCTTGGTTCATCTTTCTGGGGAATGATACTGATTCTTGCATCCACAAATCATATTACTGCACTTATTGCTACAGGATGTTTTATTGCTTCTCTGCTCATTGTACTCTTCATTGCTAAAAATGTAAGTAGTTGCAACATCAAGAATGTCTGGCTCTTTCTTCCTTCAATTCATCTGTGAAAATGCTTTGAAAGTCTTATAAGGACCAGGAACATTTGACATTCCTATGGAAATTAAATTCATCAAATTTGGCTTACTTGGCAATTAAATATGTAATCATGAAATATAAAGCCATAATCATGAAATCCTGTATTTATACCTAATACCATAAACAGCAAAGTAAAAAACTACTAAGGAAATTGAAGCCACTTAATTAATATATTGGTTTTTGGAGTTTGTTTGTTGTGATCTCATTAACATTCTAATCAGATTCAACTTCTTTAACCTGTTTTATTATATATGCTTAATCATCTTTTCCTGTTGCTTTCACAGTGGACACTACGGGGACTTTGTATTGGTATGTGATTTGATAACATATAAATCTTGGCCATTTATGATACACCACATTCTGATATTGGTATGTATATGTTGAATCATCAGGCTTTATTATTTTCCTTGCTGTAATGTGGTTGATACAAGCACAAACTGGAGTTCGTTTGGTTCGGTATACTATTCTGTTTATTGGTAAATGCAGTTCTACTTCTCTTACCATATTTTTTTGTAAAGTTCATTATTATGCGTTTTGAGTAATGGCTTGAAAGAATCACATTATATAACTTGCAGGTGTGATGAACAGCTTGTTTTCTATCTATGGTATGATTTCTTGAACAAACAAATTACATATTTGATTGTCAATATGTCAGTATGTGGCATTATTGATGCCCAGCAATGTGTAAATAATGATGTAGATATATTTGATGATCTGATATCTCGAAGAGTTAAAACTAGTGATGCCGAGAAATTTGCAGAAGTGTGTCCTTGTTGTAATGGCGTGGGATGGGGCATCATTTGGTAAGCATCATATTGCAATTAGGAAGAGTAGATTTGGTTGATTATTGGTGTGCAGCAGATTCTTTATCTTTGTTGAAAAAAGGACAAGGGAATTTCTAATCTTACATTTCAGTTGTCTTGATTTTCTTCTGACCACAAAACCCTTACCTGCAGGGCTATAATATCATTAGCATTTCTCGGTGGAGCCATGTACCTAGGACTTCTGTTGATGACTTCTTGAGGTACAATCTACTTATCCAATCAATTGATTTAGAGATCTAGAAGTTCCTTCAAGAGTTAGTTTACTAGAATGTTTTCATAACATAACATAATATCTAGTGAAATAGTTTCGGACTAAGACAATTATTTGAAAAATATTTGGAGGTTGTTCTTAGGATCTTTACAATGACATTATTGTAAGCTTTTCATATAGTCAACTATTTTAAAAGATGATTTGTGGCGTAAATTACTTAGAAAAACGAAATAGGATTTATATGATTTCTATATTTCATCCCAACATACTGATTGGCATAAGCACTGTTGATGACATAATGAATCTTAGTTTTTTTTTTTGTTTTTTTTATCGACCTTTTTGTATCTGTTATTGCTATTGACGGTAAATGTGCTCTATATAATCTAAATTGATTTAATTACATGTATACAGGCAATTTTTTTCGGATCAGAAGCCCTAACAAGTACATTTGCGACTTGCATACACTTGATGATTGCTGTCACATCTTTCCTCTGTAGACTACGAAGGAGATTCTGGTTGAGGTGTATTTGTGCCTGTAATTCAAGCTCGAAAGCAAAGGGACTGCACCTCAGATGATGAAATAATCAGTAATAATGTAACACTGCATTTAACTGAGATATTAGAGGGTGAATAGTATACTGTTGATTACATTACATGTATTCTTTAAATGCTGAGCTCAAAAGGGTTAATGTTAATATGATGCATTTTTTGTTCGTTACAATGCTCGAATATAAACGAAACCCTCTCTTTAATCCTTGTAAAAGTAAAGAGTTTAATCACAAGACATAATTATGAGATCTGTATATTTGCTTTTGTTATAAATAATGCAAAAACAGTGGTAAGAATAATTGCACAATAGTGGAGCAAAGAGCGAATGAAAACAACACACAAATTAAAAAAGCCTCAAAATGAAATTATATAATCCGAATATTTATTTGATTTGTGTAGAACAAAGTTGTCATTGAAACCATGACAAAACAAATACATTGGCAGTAAAACTAAGACTCAAATAAATCGGTGATGTTGAGATCGGTGGTGTCAAGATCAGGCCATGTCAGATTATTCAAGAATTCGTGTAAGACATCATCATCTGCTGCATCAACCCAATGAAATTGTGTTGTCAGGCAGTCATCATCATCTGCATCAACAGAATCAGATTGTGTTGTGGTCGATGAATCAGTTAAAACCACAGCTGTTTGCCTCTCAGGCATGACATGGGGTATCTCATCAACACTGAAATCACAGCTATCTGCTCTGGCTTGATTTTCTTGAACCGAAACCAGTGCCCGCTTATATCCGCAGGAGTCCACCTGTTTCGAATTTCTCTTCCTCTTCTTCTCTGGACCTCTCCGTCCCCCCAAAAGATTCCTCCTCAAGCGACACAAAACAATGTCACTGTCATTCAAGTTGAACTCGTGCATGATCCAAGCCCCGTCATGTTGTGGGGAGTGTTGATTCTCGTACCGGAAGCGTTTCTTGATGCCCACGACATCCCCCACGACAATTTGGTCGCCACTGTCTTCTCCGGCCCAAGTACCAGAACCGACCCTTCTGCTAACTCTCGAACCACTCACCGAAACCTTCTTCAGTCGAGTGAACAGATGAATAGCCTCACCGTCTTCCAAGTGGTGTCCTCCGTAGGACTTCCATATCTGCCATGGCTCTTCACAGCCGTAGAGATCGCAATCTTTCACAAATTTTTTTTCCAAATCATTGAAGCACTCTGTTTTCGAGTTGATTTTGTTGAACAAATAAAAACCCACTAATTCCCTATCACTCGGATGGAATTTCATTCCCACCGGAAGTCGAGAACCGGCCGCCATTGACAAAGACGTAGAGTGTTTCCAGAAAAGAAACAGAGATTATATTTGTATTTGGGAAGCCAACAGAGATTGTTTCAAAAAGAAAAACAGAGTGGAGAGATACGAGGTTTCCAGAGATTATTGGGAAACTAATAGAGTTGAGACCAGAGGATTTTTGTGGGAAACAAACAAAGTAATCAACTTTGAGTTTTGGAAACTAATAGAGTTGAGACTTGAGAGCTTTAGGGTTGATGACCGATGAGCGTTTTTGGAAACTCAATTCGACCGTTAGTGGGTTTTGTGACTTTGTTCTCAAGCAATTGAAAACCGACTGTTTTTGTGTTTGGCTCTCTTTTTTTTTATTTGCGCAAAAACAATGTCGTTTTGGCAGCCCCTATTTTTTTTTTTTTTTTTTTTTTATAAATATAAAATATATGTTTTGACTTTTCTTTTTTACTTTTTACTTTTTACTTTTTCATAAATATGGTTGGAAGCCCTCTTTTTAAGTTCAATCGATTTCTCAAAAAAAAAAAACCCTAGAAATGTTGAAGCCTTTATTAGCTCGGAATTCGTCAATTTCGGTAGCAAATGATTTTTGAATCAATCCGAGCTGGGTAATTCTTCTTTTCAGTGCAAATCGTTGGGAGAAGAGGTCTGTTCTTTTGATTTATCTCTACTTGTGCATTTAATATTTTTCTGTTTATTATTTTTTGGTGTTTAACCAATTTGATAGTTTGAAGCTGCATTTAATTAATTGTTTTTGGATAGACAAACTGGTATAAATTAATCATTTTGGTTTATGTTTCTTTTAGTCTTATCCTTTCAATCCACAAATACTTCCCTTTTTTGCTATATCATTTGCTTTTGGGTTGGAAATTTTGAATTGCAATAGTAATTGTAATTGTTACTTGTTAATTAATTTCTTCTGTCTTTAGTTTAGTAGTATTTTAATTTTATTTTTATGTTTCCTTTACTCCTGCCAATAAAAGGTTACCAAAGAAGATGGACATGATATGCATATACCAAGGTTTATGCTCAGAAAATTAACATCATCATATTGATTGCTCGTACCAACACATAGTCACATTATGTGTTTCCAAGCTAGCTAGCACTTCTCGAGAACACCGCAGTAGTGTTTTAATGCCTAATACCCTATATCACCAATCTTCAAAACTAGTCTGTGTGGTGGTACCTTTAAAGTTTCAGATTCTTTATTTGTGTAAATCTTCTAGTATGAGATCAATGCCTAGTTGCTCCTATGCATAACAATTCTCAATTAGAAGTCATGGTTAAATGGTTCGTGGAACTTTACACCAATGTGTTGTTGCATGGTCCGTGGTGTGACCAGGAATACCTAGAGTGCCTGATGTAGCACCCAGTTTATAAATATGCACCGTTTACAGTGTTTTGCTTAAGAGGGCATGATGTTTTACGTAATAACACTCCCGTATTGTAGCTTTGTGTGATGGCATGGCAAAAATAGGGATGCGGCGGAGCCAATATTGGCCACCGATAGTAATAGTAGTTCTCGAGGCTTGAAATTAAGTTTGGGTTTCTTTGAGTCCGGACAAATTAATAGTTTTTATTTTTCCTTAGGTTTTTCAAATTGCAAAAAGAAACCAAGTAAACGTCTCGAATGATGCTTTTGCAGGTCAATGATGGAAACTAAACTGAAATCTGGCACTACCCTCGTTGTTGCTCTGGAGTGGCTTTCTCGTCTGCTAAAGGAGTGGATCTCAAATGGTGTAAGGTGAAGACAAGCTAAAAATGGTTTCAAAAATAAAGCTTTCATTATTTATGGAAGTTGATTTAAGGTCTTTTGCAGGCGCCGGAGATTGGGTTTCTAGCTCCAGATTTGGTACTCTACCTTGACATGCCACCAGAGGTTAGTTGTCTACATAATTATGTTTTATGTTAGGATTATGCCCTGTGGCAAACATCAAGATTTATGCCCTGTGGCAAACATCAAGATTTATGCCCTGTTTCAAAAATTCCAGTTACAGCTGGCTAAGCACCCTTGCTATCAATTGTCTAATGCTTTGACTGACTATTGTTCTTGACTGATAGCTAGCTTTTGCTTTATCTGAATATTGTTGGCAGCAGAACTGTCAGGTTTGATAGCTATTATGCGTAAAGAAACTTATGTATTTCATTTTTGGCCTACTGTTTTTGCGAGACACACAGCAATCAATTTGTAGTGAAGTGGTTTATAGTGCTTCTTAGCGGTGAACATTGGGAAAATAAAAGAATTTTTATTTCTTTTTTTTTTAATAAAAAAAAAGGTTATATACTTGTCTCTCTGTAGGCAAGGAAGTTTTGGCTAATATATATACTCTAGATGCTATTTAAGAAAAGAAAATGGGAAATCATTCATTTAGCCAAAGGTAAATAAGTTTCAAGAAAAGAGTCAGCGTACTTGGTATCTTACAAGCAATGTCACTCGTGATAATAAACTAATTGCAATTAAATCATTCTGCTGTACTGCTTGAAAATGTTCTTTTTCAAATTAATGAACCTGAACCTTAACATTTGAGGTCAACAATTAGTTGTCATTCAATCATCAAATTGTGTAATTGGTGATTTTATTGATCAATAAATATAAATGCTGCTTCGAAATTATAGAAAGCTGCTGAAAGAGGTTAAGGAGATGAGAGATATGAGCGCCTTGAGTTTCAGAGGAAAGTCGCACAATGCATCTGGTTTTCTTAAAAATAGAGAGGCTGCATAGTCTGAGAGTTTGTTTTTTTGTTTTACGGCTCTCTCTAATATACAAGTACAGTAACATTCCCGATCTAATTGCAGATGGTAGATGCCTGCCAACGGATCGAAGATGTTCAGAAACAGCTGCAGGAGATTGTTTTGGATCATGTCTTGGCTGGCCAAAAGGTGAAACCTCTTTCCCTCCTCTGGTCATGTTTGTTAACTTATTATTTTAAATCTTGAAATGGATGTGATTCTTATGAAGCATGTTATTTGGTGAACATGTATGTGTTCCTGCACGGTTGTAGACGTATTGTTGAGCTTTGTGGTTCTGGTAGTGTAATTAGACAGACACAAGCAGAGTTAATTTTTTTCAAGAGAAACTAAATTCTGAGTTTCTTAATCACATGTAATTTAATCATAGAATTGCTAAACACTGTCTCTGAGCGGTCTATTAATCAAAGCAACATTGTTTGAAACCTCTGCGACATATTTGATATCAATTCGTGAGTTAGTTTACTAGGATTCAATTGTTGAACTTTGGAGATTGTTCTTATGAATTTAAAATGATATTATTGTAACCTTTTCATAAAGTCAACTGTGTTGTAAAAGATTTGAAGATTTTCGTATATTGATTATTTGTTCAAAAGGTTACAATAAGACATATATATATACAAAAGACGTTTCCTTACTTAACCTACAATTAGGTTATAAATGCTAACTAATTAATTCCTAACATTTAGCTAATCAGTTAGTCAACTAACAATTAATTTACAAAATCACAGTTATAGGAAATTAATTCCTAGAAATCCTCCTAGGATTTTACTCATAGAATTACTCTTTTAGTCAACACTTTCCAACACTCTCCCTCAAGCCGGTCGAAAAATGTCTTCCAAGGCCGGCTTGCAACATAACTTGTCAAATTGCTTCTTTGGTAAGCCTTTCGTGAGGATGTTTGCCACTTGTTCTGTGGTGGGTAGATAGGGCATACAAATCTGTCCACTGTCTATCTTTTCTTTGATGAAGTGCTTGTCTATCTCCACATGTTTGGTTCTATCATGTAGAACTGGATTGTGAGCTATGGCAATTGCTGACTTGTTGTCACAATATAGCTTCATGGGAGAGAACTTGAACCTTTAAGTCTTCAAGAAGCCTTTTTATCCAGATTACTTAACAAATTCCAAAGGAAGCTGCTCTGAATTCTGCCTCAACACTACTCCTTGCTACAACTCCCTGCTTCTTACTTCGCCAGGTCACCAAGTTTCCTCCAATAAAGGTACAGTAGCCAGATGTAGATCTCCTGTATGTTACACTACCAGCCCAATCCGCATCTGTAAAGACTTCAACCTGAAAATGACCCCTGTTAGCAAATAATAGCCCTTTTCCAGGTGTCCCCTTTAGATATCTCAGGATTCTTAAAGCTGCCTCATATTGTTCTGGTTCTGGTGAATGCATGAATTGACTCACCATGTTGACTACGAATGAGATGTCAGGTCAAGTATGAGCTAAGTAGACCAGTTTCCCCATTAACCTCTGATATTGTTCACGATCTACTTGACTCTCTGGTTTAGCAGCCTCAAGTTTCAGATTTTGTTCTATTGGAGTTTCTGCAGCCTTGCAACCTGTCATCCCAGTCTCTCCCAATAAATCTAGCATGTATTTTCGCTGAGAAACAAAAATTCCACTTTTTGATCTGGCAAACTCCATTCCCAAAAAATACTTTAAGTCGTCTAGATCCTTGACTTCAAATTCTTGAGCTAGTAACTGTTTTAGTCTTCCAATTTCTTCAATATCATAACCGGTCATGATTATGTCATCTACATAGACAATTAGAATAGTTTTCTTACCTTCACTCGAATGTTTAAAGAAGAGTGTATGGTCTCCTTGGCTTTGGTTGTACCCGAATCTTCTCACAACCTTTCCAAACTTCTCGAACCAGGCTCTAGGTGACTGCTTCAATCTATACAAGGATTTTACTAGTCTACACATTTTACCATTCTTGAATTCTCCCTCAAACCCAGGTGGAGGGTCTATGAATACCTCTTCTTCCAAATTGCCATTCAAAAAGCATTTTTTATATCCAACTGGTGTAAAGACCAGTTTAGATTTACTGCTATAGATAGGAGGATTCGAATGGTATTGATCTTGGCCACGGGTGCAAAAGTCTCCTGATAGTCAAGGCCATAGGTTTGAGTGAACCCTTTAGCAACAAGGCGAGCTTTGTGTCTTTCTAAGGATCCATCAGCTCTACATTTATTTGTGAAAACCCACTTACATCCCACAGTTTTTTTCCCTTTTGGTAACTCGTCAACAACCTAGGTTTTGTTTTTGGCTAGTGCATTCATCTTTTCCATAACAGCTATCTTCCAGTTTGGGTGTCCTAAGGCTTCTTGTATGTTCCTAGGGATGACTAGGTGGGAAATTTTTGAAGTAAAAGCCTTTTAATTTTCGGATAGTCTGTGATAGGATAGGTATTTGGCTATAGGATGTATGGTACATTCTCGGACACCTTTCCTATTAGCTATGGGAATGTCAAGATCAGAAAAGACATTGTGTTGAGAAGTAGAAGGAAGATGAGTGATAGGTTGAGAGTCAGAAGTATTACCTGGTTTATGTTTATCTGTAAGAGAATCAGGATCGGACCTCAGGAAAGCTGATTGGTCTTGTACAAGATGAGGTAGTTCTCTATTAGTTTGAGACTTCCGTCTAGTATAAACCAGTAACTCTGTTGTAGTAGGATGATTATCCTGATTAAGATCTTCACCAAGTAATGTTTCTCCCCCTGAACTAGAATCAGTAAGATCTGGCACCATATGAGTTCCTAATTGTTGTTCATTTTCACTCGTTTCCTTTTCAAAAATAGTTTCTTTTTGAGAAAAGTTTGGATAACTATTATGAAAGAAAGAATTTGGTAAAACTGAATTAGTTTCCTAAAGATTTTCAAACTCATATTTATTTTCATTCTCCCCTTGAAGATGAGTTTTAGAGAAATAAGGTTTTTGTTCAAAAAAAGTCACATCCATAATAATATGGATTTTTTTTGTAAGGGGATTGAAACACTTATACCCCTTTTTATCAGGAGGATAGCCGATAAAAACACATTTTTCGGCTCTAGCGTCAAGTTTAGACCGAAGTAAATCCGGTATATGCACAAAAACAATGCTACCAAAGACCTTAAGAGGAAGATTAGAAATTAATCTATTATTGGGAAAAAATTGTTTAAGACAATGTATAGGTGTCTTATGGTTCAAGATCCGTGAGGGAACCCTATTAATGAGGTATGTAGCTGTTAGAACAGCGTCCCCCTATAGATATTTTGGGACATGCATTGAAAGCATGAGAGCCCGACATACTTCTAAAAGATGACGGTTTTTTCTTTCCCAACCTCATTTTGTTGAGGTGTATGACGACACGTAGATTGATGGTGAACTCCCTTTTGTTTTAAAAAATTCCCAAGGTATTGGTTAAAATATTCTGTGCCATTATCACTTCTTAAAATACTGATTTTGGTATGAAATTGAGTTTCAACTAGAGTATAAAATTCTTGAAAAAAAAATTCAACTTCAGATTTGGAGTTCATCAAATAGAGCCAACATAATCTAGTGTGGTCATCAATACAAGTTACAAACCATCGTTTTCCATTTAAAGTAGGAATTTTTGATGGCCCCCAAACATCACTATGTATTAAATAGAAAGGCGTTGAGGCCCTATAGGGTTTGGAGACATAAGGTTTGTGAGTACTTTTAGAAAAACATCAAATATCACATTGAAATTGAGAAAGAGACGGATTTTGAAATAAAGTCGGAAACAAGTGTTTTAAATAGGCAAAACTTGGATGACCTAATCTGAAATGCCAGATCATTATCTGCTCTTTTACAGGCAGAGAACTTACATCACTATATGAAAACAACGCTGACTTATTTATACTGTCTTTCAAAAAATAGAGTCCCATCCAGCATCTTAGCACTGCCAATTACCGTCCCCGAAGTTTGTTCCTGAAATTTACAGAGTGTTGGAGAAAACACAACTGAACAGTTAGAATCAAAAGAGAGTTTGCTAATTAATAATAAGTTACAAGAGAGATTAGGGACATGAAGGACAAAATGAAGAGTGATAGTATCAGAAATCTTAATAGAACCTGTTCCAGCAATGGATGACAAACTGCCATCGGCAATACGGACCTTATTGTTGCCGAAACAGGGAGAATATGTATTAAACAAAGAGGAGATACTTGTCATATGGTTTGACGCGCCAGAGTCGATGACCCATGGTGCAGAATTATATTGACTCAAATAGCTAGTAGAAGGATTACCTGTTTGGGCAAGAGATGCACTAGCAGAAATGGTCTTCATGTTGGAAAAAAAAAATTGAAACAGTAAACCTAAAGAGTTATAGGCTCTGAACAATTTAGAAAATAAGAAAATGAACCCTAATTTGTTAAGGCTCTGATACCATGAAGATTTTCGTATATTGATTATTTGTTCAAAAGGTTACAATAAGACATATATATACAAGAGACGTTTCCTTACTTAACCTACAATTAGGTTATAAATGCTAACTAATTAATTCCTAATATTCAGCTAATCAATTAGTCAACTAACAATTAATTTACACAACCACAGTTATAGAAAATTAATTCCTAGAAATCCTTCTAGGATTTTACTCCTAGAATTACTCTTTTAGTCAAAACTTTCCAACAAGATTATTTGTGGCTTAAAATACTAAGAAACTCATGGGTAATATCATAGGAAATGAAGGAGTCAACTATACAAAAAAGTAATCTTCTTATTTTACAGGCTGTACAGGCGTACGGCTGTAATATACAGGGAAAAATACGAAATCTAAATTATCTTCTAACAGTAAAATTTATAAATATGCCCTATATACTTCTGAATTGCTAGAGTTGTAATGAGAATTTTTAAAACTGATTCTTCGAATAATGATCTTCAATCTGTTTTCTTACTGTCCAAATCTCAAGTTTTTTCATGTTACTGCTGAAAATTTGCCATTCATTGCACTGTTTACTGCACTATTAATGACTGATTTCTTACAATTCTTGAAGTTTTCATTACCAAACATTTCTCTTTTTACATGCTTGCTAAGCCTTTAATCATAAGTTCCTTTATTACGTCTGGCTTCTTAAACAACTAATTTCTGAAGTTGTCTATTACCAATAAATGGTTTGCATTTGTGACTTTATTCAACTTCATTCTCCTACCTATTGTGTAGTCATCGTTCTTATAATTTTCGTATGATAGATAATAATTAATGAACTAAACATTCACTCGTCCTTGTACTGAGAGGACAAGAGATACAACATTTGGCCTTGGTTGTTAATAAACCGTTGTCCTATTAGTGCTTTATTGTAATTTGTCATGTAAACTTCCTGCTGACTAGGTAATGTTATCTGTTTGCTGTATTTTCGCTGTAGGCTATTTTTGTGGCTCAAAGAGTAGCTGATGAGCGCTGTGAACCATCACCTGGTTCAGATGGTTATGAAGTTCGTCTTGATAGTGCAATTATGTATGTGTTTCCTCCTATTGTCATTAATTTAGTGAATCTGCTGCAGACATTATGATAAATCTTTTGTACAATTGCTTCTTGTTTTGCATTTGTATAAGATTTAAGAGAAATTATAAAGTGGGTTCTTGGATTTAAGTAGGTGAATTTTTAAAAATTTACTAATCAGTGAGAAGAATTTGGTAAAAGTTGTTTCCATTGTGGAATTTTGATGAGTAGGATAGTCTTGGAACTAAATGATAGTTTGGAATAGTCACTAGTTGAGGAAGTTCTTTGTTTTCTGCTTTCAGTTAAACCAAGTTTTTCTGCACTTTAATACAGAGGATGTGCCACTAAACTTTGTCTTGATTGTGAATCATGAGGACTATTTGGATTTCTATGAATCAGTAGATTATTCTTAAATCCTAAACGCAAATGATTTTTTCTTTGATTGATGTGCTTTTCTTGTATCTTGTTTCATTAAATATTGAATTTTGTTTCATTAAACACGATCCGTGGCTGTTAATTAATTGTTTTTGAATCGACAAACTGTTATATACTGATCATTATGGTTTATGGTTTATGTTTCCTTTAGTCTTATCTTTTCAATCAACAAATATGTCCCTTTTTTGCTATGCAGTTGAGTTTGTAATATCATTTGCTTTTGGGGTGGAAATCTTGAATTATAATAGCAGCCTCCACCTGTTGTTTCTTTTGTTGCATAGTAATTGTCGTTACTTGTTAAGTACTTACTTCTGCCTTTGGTATAGTAGTTTTTTTTTTTTTTTATTGTGAATTTTTAATTTTCCTTTACTCCAGTCAATAAAATGCATATACCAAGGTTTATGCTCACAATTCAGGCTGTGGTACTGAAATGATCATATTAATTACTCATACCAACACATATTTTGTTTCCAAGCTAGCTAGCACTTCTTGAGAACACCTCATTAGTGTTTTGATGCCTAATAACCTATATCTGATTGGTGGTGGCACCAATCTTCAAAACTGGTCTGTGAAGTACTTTTAAAGTCTTTTAGTATGATATCAATACCTAGTTGCTCCTATCAGTTGGTTTGTGAATCTGCGATGATGCAAACCTAACTCCCTCATGTGGATTTAAGAAGAATACACCATATTTAGACATGCCGTACAGATTCTGTTTTATATGTATATGCTGTGTGACATATATATATTACAGATTCTGTATTATGCTCAATTCTCAATTAGAAGTCATGGTTAAATGGTTCCTTCTCAGCGTTGTAGCATGCTATTAGGTCGTGATTGACATGTTGGATGAGGATTTGATAATAAAGTACTTGAGAATGGCCTTGAGATCTTAGTGTTTGATATCCAAGTATGTTGTGTAGTATAATTTGTGGAACTTTACACGATGTGTTGTATCTTGTATGGTCTGTGGAATACCCCGAGTGCCTGATGTAGCGCCCGGATTATAAATGTGCTCCATTTACAGAGTTTTGCTTAAGATGGGCATGCTGTTTTACTTAATAACATTCCCATATTGTTGCTCTGTAGGGGTACGGTGAAGCCACTGATAGTAATAATAGTTTTTGAGGCTTGAAATTAAGTTTGGGTGTCCTGGAGCCTGGGCAAATTAATAATTTTCTTTTTTCCTTAGGTTTTTCAAAGTGCAAAAAGAAACCTAGTAAACGTCACCAATGATGCTTTTGCAAGTCAATGATGGAAACTAACCTGAAAGCTGGGCACTACCCTCATGGTTGACCGTTATTCATACTCTGGAGTGGCCTTCTCATCTGCTAAAGAAGTGGATCTTGAATGGTGTAAGGTGAAGACAAGCTAAAAATGGTTTCGAAAATAAATTTTTCTTTATTTTTGGAAGTTGATTTAAGGTCTTTTGCAGGCGCCAAAGATTGGGTTGCTAGCTCCAGATTTGGTTCTCCACCTTGACATGCCACCAGAGGTTAGTTGTCTATATAATTATGTTCTATGTTAGGATTATGAATGCAAACATCAAGACTTTTCCCCTGCTTCATAAATGCCAGTTACAGCTGGCTAGGCACCCTTGCTCTGAATTGTATATTGTTTTGACTGACTATTGCACTCATAGCTAGCATATGCTTTATCTGAATATTGTTGGGGGCAGAACTGTCCTGTTTGATAGTTATTATATGTCAAAAAACTAAAGTATTTCATTTTTGACGTACCATTTTTGCGAGACACAGGGCAATGAAGTGGTTTTTTCAGAGCTTCTTGGCGATGAACACCTTGAAGAAGAAAGGATTTTTTTTTTTTTAAATGATTATACATTTGTCTCTCTGTAGGCAAGGAAGGTCTGGCCAATATATACACTCTAGATACTTTATAAGAAAAGAAAATGGGAAATCATTCATTTAGCCAAAGGTAGGGTTAAATGGACTTGTAGAAAAGATTCGGTGTACTAAGTATCTTACTTGCAAGCAATGTCACTAGTGATCATGAACTAATATTTAATTGAATCATTCTATTGTATTGCTTGAAATGTTCTCTTCCAAATGAATTAACATGAACCTTAACATTTAAGTTCAACATTTTGTCAGTCATTCAATCATCAAAGTAAGGTTGCTTCTTTGGTGCATGTAATTGGCTTCGATATTATAGAAAGCTTCTGAAAGAGGAGGCTATGAAGATGAGAGATATGAGCTCCTTGAGTTTCAAATGAAAGTTGCACAATTCGAAATTAGTCTTTTTGTTTCATCTGGTTTTATTACAAAAAAGAGGCTGCATAGTCTGAGAGTTTGTTTTTGTTGTACGGCTCTCTCTGATATATAAGCAGTCACCATAGACATTCTCGATCTAATTGCATATGGTAGATGCCTGCCAAAGGATCGAAGATGTTCAGAAACAGCTGAAGATTGTTTTGGATCATGTCTTTGCTTGCCAAAAAGGGAAACCTCTTTCCCTCCTCTGGTCATGTTTGTTAACTTATTATTTTAAATCTTGAAACTAAATTCTGAGTTTGAACAAACATGCTGAATTATTTTTTTTCAAGAGAAACTAAATTCTGAGTTTCAACCGCTGAACATTGTCTGTGAACGGTCTATCGGTCTATTAATCAAAGCAAAATATTGTTTTTGCCGTAACTAAGTTTCTTAATTATTCCTCTTGTGAATAATTGTGTTATATATCTTATACAGTCATTTTCTCTTCGGTGCGTCCTAATATAAATATCATCAGTGTATTGTATGTGGGTTATAGATTATCGATAAGCACTGACAAGTGTATACAAATTAGGTCAAATCAATTGAATCTAATGATCCATATACAATGCACTTATTAGTGCGCATTGAAGTGAAAATTTTCTATATCTTTTATATATAACTATATATATAATCTTTCTATTGTCAATTCGTCCTGATATAAAATATATCAGGACAAAGAATATGGACCACAGATTATGGAGAAGTTTTGACATGTGTATACACTTTGAGTCAAAGTGTGTAAATCTAATGATCCACATTTTTCGTTCTGATATATTTTATATCAAGACAAACTGACTATAGAAAAATTATATATATATATATATATATATATATATTACCTTCAATGTAACTGTTATTTATTTTTAATAATAATATAATGTTTGTTGGTTCTTTATCTTATGGAATTGGTAAGGGTTAGAGATTGATAGGTCCATGTAATTGAAACCTCTTGACATATTTGATATCAATTCATGAGTTAGTTTATTATGATGTGTTTATGACATAATATCCGATGCAATTGATGAGCAAGATTTTCTTCTTACGATCTAATTTTTTTTTCTTTTGACCCTCCATTTATAACAACACTCTATCATTAAGATTTGAATTAAAAAAAATCTAAAGATACTGTAACTTTTTTCCAAAATTACCCTTAAAATTTTTTTATACTCTTATGCTGAAAATACCCTTTTTTTATAAAATTAATTAAATTAAATATGTAAGTTAATTCATTTTATTTCAATATTAAACTTTGAACTATATGATGAGGGGTCAGCTACTATGATTTTCACCTTGGTTTGTGGAGGCAGGGGTAGTAAAGAGTAGAGACTAGAGTTATCTTGGATGGTTTGAAATTGGCTGCCGGGAACAACTTGTTTACGTTGGAATTGGAATCAGATGCAAAGGGGGGACGTGAAGTTGGCAATATCAAAAAGCTGCTTTGAAGATTCCGTTTCTTTTTATTTCCGGAACATATAATTCAATTTTGGTTGTTAAAATTATCTTGATATTAGTTAATGAAATTTATTTTCCTTAAAAAAAAAAAAGAATATTTGTACTTAGAATCAAGGTTAAAATTTTCATTAATTAAAAAAAAAATGAATTGTAAAAGATATTTAGTGGATCGTAGCATTGCTATTGTTGAATTTTGGAGGTTGTTCTTAGGAATTTTAAAATGATATTATTGTAACTTTTTATAAAGTCAACTGTTGTACTTTGTAAAAGATTATTTATGGCTTAAAATACTCAGAAAAACGAAATAGGATTTATATGATTTCTATTTTTCATCCCAGCCTAATGCATAACGAATCTTAGACTTCGTCCCGTAAGAGTTTTTCTTCTATTGTTTATCAAAAATTAAAACAGTGTCTTTGGTTTTAATTTCAAAATCTGAAAACGTGTTTGGTAGTACATACTGAAAATTGTATTCTGAAAATAAAAACAGAAAAAACACGTCTGGTAGATTAATCGAAAAATATCTAAATTTGTAACATCAATTTCAATTTTTATTTTTACATTAACCTGAAATTATAGAACAATTTAATTAAATATTTAACAATTTAATTTTTGTTTAACAAACCCTAACATCAATTTATATGTTAATTCTCTCCCTCTCGATTACCATTTTTTTCGATCTCCAAATGCTTCAATTTTTATATTAAATGCCACAAATTCATCCCAAAACGAGACTGCAATTATATATATAGTCTTGTTGATAATAATGGAGAGAGTGAGGCTTGAGAAGATTTCAATATTTGCAACTCAAGAGTAATCTAAAGCAGAGCAGACAACAATAATATTGAAACCAATACCCAGAAAAAACCCCAGAAAATAATGAAACCAATAATTGGTACCAATAATTCTTTTCTTTTTGCTTTGCTGGTGGCAGTTTAGGATTGCCCTTGTTCGATGTGCTCTGTCTTCTTGTTCTCTGTTTTTGTGGTGTTGGCTTGTTGCCTCTGCTCCCTTCTCTTAATAAAGTTTAATTGTTAAAAAAAATAACAATTGGTACCACAATACCCATGTTGAACACACAATACCCAGAAAAAAAAAATACACACTCATATTTGACAATCAAATCAATAACCAATAATACTGCATATAGTCTAGAATATCTCCACCACAAATCAGTTACTAATAGCTTCTCCATGGAAATTGCTAGACTGAGTTTGGGAAAGAGACCATGGAAATTGTGCATCAACTTTCAGAAGGAGAAGAGGAAGATTGAAGAAGAAGTTGTGTCTGATGAGAAAGCTGATAGTTGAAGGCGAAGAAGACGATGACGACCAGTCGGCGAAGAAGACGACGACGACGACCAGCTGAAGAAGAAGACCATATCAGCCGCAGCGAGCTGGAGCTGGTCAGCGGCGGCGGCAAGCTGAAGAAGAAGACCAGATCGGGAAGAGAGGAGATGAGGAAGAAAGAAGATGAAGATGGGAAGAGAGAAGATGAGGAAGAAAGAAGATGATGCACAGTGAAGAGAAAAAAAAAGTATTGTTAATTATTTTGAAAAATAAAAACAAGTATTTTGTGTTTTTCAAATATTTTACTTTTAACACTTATTTTGTTTTTCATTTTGCTTTTTGTTTTTTTTTTTTAAATAAAATAAAAAACGGTTAACGAACGTGAATTCGAAATCATTTTTAAAAAACAAAAACGAAAACATATTGAAAAATATGCGCTATTTAATCTAATACCATGCATCTTATGGGATCTAAACGAAAAGTGTATGATTGGGTTTTAATGAAGGGTATTTTGCTAAGATTGTGTTTTTATCAATCAAAATCGTTCTTTTTAAATTACAAGCTATATCTTGTTTTGTGTAAACTATATTTGGTTAAATTTACAAATATTTCAAAAAGGTTATGTAATTAACACATACGTTATCAATGGTCTTTTGCTTTGGTGGTAGGAGTCTTAAGGTGAATTTCTACCTCCAAAGTTCAAGTTTTGGTAGTTGTAAATATTTATCTCACATTTAGCCATAAAATCCCAAACTCTCTAGTATAGTGTGAGTAATATTTCAGACTGTATTTGTAGAGTCTAATCTCGTCAAGTTCCAGCATCAGTTGTAATTAAAAAAATTAACACATACATTCCTTTTTAAAATTAACATTGCCATATCGAAATTTATAATAATTTTTGAAATCATCTTAGATTAATCTATAATAAAATTATATTTTAGTAGCAATCAACGAAATTTTTATAAACTACAAAGAAAGTTTTTCATATAATGTACTTTAAACACAATATATTATATATGCATGGAAAATGAGTTATGGTTGGGACATCTCAATTTTATAACCGGGTCAAGTCATGCAAGTCTATGATATTCAAATCACGCTACAATTGTCAATTAGTTATATAGAATAGAATTTATGTTTAGTTTTTTAGTATGCTTATATCTCCTGACATTTGTCAAAGACTCGGCAAATAAATTTTAACATGGTTTGACGGTCATGTGTGCTTAATTAAATAATGATATCTCAAGTTTGAGTCATCATCATCTAACGATATCTCAAGTTTGAGTTATCATCACCGCACGTGATATATAAAAAAGAGAATTTAATGAATTTTATGTTTTGAGTTTTGGGTTTTGGGTTTTGGGTTTCGGGGTAAGTATACCCATCCTCATTTCCCTCATTTTCTCAATCCGAATTTTTTTTTCTCATTTCTCCGTTTAACTAAAAATTATTTATTTTTAAAAACCACTTTATGGTTATAACTTATAATATGAAAAAAAAAAATACAAATATAAATAAATTTAGAGTTAATGAATATTTATACTTAGGGTTTACATCGGGAAAGAATAGAAAATTAGGTAAATGAGAAAAATAATAATTATTAAAAAAAATAAGTTTTGGGGAAAATTGGGATATAAGTATTGGTGGGTGATAATACTAGGGATGTCAAAATTACCCATTTGTTCGGGGACTTGTCCCGTTAGGGGCTGTTTTAATCGTACCATTTAAGTTGTGGTATGAGGCCGGTATTTTTTTCAATCCCCGATTTAATTTTGGTACGGTTACGGGATTTCAAGTCCCCATCCCACCCCGTCCCGTTCCCCATACCCGCTATCAATATATATAACGTAAATTTCCCTCTCTTTTTTTTCCATTTTTTTTCCATCCACTGAAACACTACTTCATTCCAGATCATTAAATATATAATATACTCCTAACACAATTATTTTCATATTATTCAATAATACTTATATGATCTTCATCAAAAAGTCATAAAAAATACATTAATGGGATGGGGATGGTATGGGGTAAAAAACCGATCCCCTAGTGGGGAAACCCCGAACCCGTAGTGTTTATTTTAAGGTGAGTATTCATCGGGGATGGTATTTCTCTTACAAATTGGTTTGGGGATGGTAATAGAAAACTCATACCCGACCCGTACCATTGACATCCCTAGATAATACAGATCGGTTCCACCCAAAAACTCTTCTGGAATACATATATAGGTATGCATTAGTGTTGCCGCGTTAGAGGTAGGCAAAAATCCAACATTCATTTAAGAAACGTTGGTGAGTTTGCACTTTGCAGTAAATTAAAAGAGCAAATTGCATTGAACCTCCCTGAGGTTTGGTCTCTTACACCCAGAACAACTTTAACATAAATTGACACTCACACCCTCTGCTATTAGTCAAATTTAGTCAAATATAGTCAAATTTAACTGTTGGACAAGTTTACCGTTAAAAATAAGGGTATTTTTGACGTTTTAAACATTTTTTTTAAAAAGTATTAAAAATTAAACAAAGCTATAAACAAAAAATTAAACACCATCTTTTACTTGATTAAACAAAAAGTATAGCGGCAACTACAACATCATCTTTTACTTTTCTACACTATTCACACATTCTAATCTTCTAAAAGAAAACCGTACAGTCTGAAAACTCAGGGTTTTGATAGGAACGCACTTGCGAGATTGATAAACAGACAAATAGAAAAAAATTATAGGATTGTTCTAGATTGATGGAATTTTGTGTGTTTGAGAAAGAGCCAGAAAGCAAGCTATTGGCTTCCATTGAAAAAGCAGAGACTTGATATCTGAAACAATATATACAAAATAAAGTATAATTACGAGCTTCAAGAAATAAGAATCCATTTTTTCCCTTTTGATTTCTATTATAATTCTTTCTCAAGTAACTCAAATAGGTTAAAAAAAACTTCAATGTCATGCACAACCCTTTTCTAATTGATAAATCTGATAAGCCTTAGCTTTGTTTGCAGGGTTGTGGAAATTTCTAGAATGACTAGCAAGAAGAATAGGAAAGAGAAGAAGATTGAATCGTGAATTGAAAGAGAGAATTTTGATAGGAGATTATTGTAATATTTTTCAGCAATGAATTTACAATTTTTCTCACTTTATTTTTGTTAGGTTTCAGATTACCAATTGAAACCCTAACACTTTCTGTATTTATCAAACTCCTGCAAGATCCACTCACAGATAATACAAGAAATATACAAAAGCAGTAACAATTAATACAAAGTTAATAAACTCCTAAATAACTGAAACCCTAACTGTACTATTCTTGACAAGTAGTCTGTAAATATACTCTCAACAGATACCAAGAACAGATACAATAAAGTAACAAGATGACTCTGTGAAGCAAATCAAAAGTAGAATATACAGAGATATAATCTAAACACAAAATAAAGAGCAAGAATCAAGGAAAAACAACATGAAAGACTTATCGTGGTTCAGATCATAAAAGATCCTACATCCACGTTGAGCTTGCACACAGAGAAGCTCTATCCACTATATGAGAGTCTTATAATCACCAGAATTACACAAACTGAATCAGAATCAACCCAGAAATTCTCTACTGTCCCAGATCTGTAAACACCACAGATCAGAAACCCTAATCTCTCTTTACAAGACAAGATTATAAGAACAACACTCACAATCGTTACACAAAGAGTATATTACTTTTTAATCACTCTCAAATCACTCAAAACACACCTGAGATTACACAATAAATTACTTAAGAACACTGGATCACCAGAAGTGAATAGAAAGTAGTTTCGGTTGAGAGAATATGAAAGAGAAGAGAAAACTCAGAAAACCTAAAATGAAATCATGAGCCTTCTCTCTCCTCATCTCATTCTTTATATACACATATCGTCTGACTCAGCACCGCAATCAGCAATATCCAATAACATGATGCCATCTCAACATTGCAATATGGCTCACTAACGTTATCTGATTATATCAGACTCTTCAAGAAACGACATCGATTTGGTTGAAGGGTGACTTGGGTCTGATCAAGCTGTGGATCTGAAATATAGTTATTGGGCCTTCATATGTTGATTCTGAGTTTGGGCCATCTGGTGACTTTGTTGGACTAATCTTACAACATATTCCACCTTAGTCCAACCTTTCTCATATAGCAGAACAGCTTCTCTGTGATACTTGCTCAAGACATAACAAAAAACAGTCAGCCATAATCACCTATCTTAAGCAGGTTTAAGCAATGCTTAAACTTGCTACAAGATACGATCTTAGTACCCATGTCAGCTGGATTATCATCAGTGGAAACCTTTTCCACCTGAACTACACCATTAGAGACTTGATCTCTAATATAATGATACTTAACCTCTATATGCTTAGTTCTTTCATGGAAAACAGGATTTTTAACTAAATGCAATGCATTTTGGCTGTCAGTGTAAATAACAGCCTTTCCACCAAAAACATGTATTTCTCTTAAGAGGCCTTGAAGCCAGATTGCTTCCTTAATTGCCTATGTGACAGCAATGTATTCAGCCTCTGTTGTGGACAAGGCCACAACCGGCTGAAGCTGACTTTTCCAGCTAACACAACAACCTGCAATGGTGAAGAAATATGAGGATGTTAACCTCTCTATCACCAGCATAATCAGAATCTACATAACCTACAAGGTCTATAACAGTATTAGAGCAATCATAAACCAGTCATATAGTAGTGGTAGAACTGATGTACCTAAGCAGCCACTTCATGGCATTCCAGTGTCCCTTTCCTAGGTTAGCCATGTATCTAGCTAGGACACTAATAGCTTGGGCTAAGTCTGGCCTAGTGCTAATCATAGAGTACATAATGGAACCTACATCACCAGCATATGGGACAGACTCCATATATCTAGACTCTTCAATAGATCTAGGTGACAAAGCTGCAGATAAAATGAAATTGGAGGACATAGGAATATTTACTGGTTTACAGTTCTTCATAGCAAATCCATCTACCAATTTTAACAGATAGTTACACTGTTTTAGGCTCAGTTTTGACTCATCTCTAGTCCTTTCAATTTCAATACCTAAAATACTTTTAGCATTTCCTAAATCCTTCATATCAAATTCAGATTTAAGTTTCTTCTTTAAATCCTTAATCCTAGACATGTTCTTACTAGCTAATAGCATATCATCAACATATAAAAGTAAATAGACAGAATTTTGAATATTATCACTATCAAAGTAAAAACATGCATCATATTTACTTTTAATAAATCCAATGCTAGTAACAAAAGTGTCAAACATTTTATACCATTGTCTAGGAGCTTGTTTCAGCCCATACAAGGATTTTTTAAGAAGACAAACATGAGAGGGATGAGTTTTGGACTCAAATCCCTCCGGTTGAGACATATAGATGGTTTCATCTAAATCTCCATGCAAAAAGGCAGTTTTAACTAGGGGTGTGCGTTTAATGGAATGGTTCACTTTTGGAGTGAACCTGATTAAAAACCGATAATGTTCGGTTTTTGAAAAAAGTGAACCGATCCGATCAACTTAGCAATTATGAACCGATCAAAAATCGATTAAATTTGACCGATTCGGTTTTTTCGGTTTTAGGCCAATTGGACCAAATTTTTGGGTTTTAATTATTACACATATTTTCATATTTTAATCTTTTTGGGCCTTTGACCAAATTAAATTATGAGTTTAAACAAATTGAAAATACTAGTTTAAAATAATATTCATAAAAAGAACTAAGAAAAAAAATATGATGTGACACACTTACATAGTTTTATAGTTTCATGGACTATTAAACATTAAAACTAAGGTTTTTTTTTATAGTTATTGGATCTCGGTTTGGGATAACGAACAGGAAAAAAAACCGATCCATCCGGTTTTCAAAAAAATGAACCGAACTAAACCGGTCAATATAAGAGAACCGGAAAAAAACCGATTGGATCGGTTCAGTTCATCGGTTCGGTTCGGTTTATTGGTTTTTTGCCCACCCCTAGTTTTAACATCCAATTGCTCTAATTCTAAGTTGTAATAGCTAACTAAGGCAAGAATGATCATAATGGTTTTATATTTCACTACAGGGGAAAATATCTCATTATAATCTATCCCTTCCCTTTGAGTGAACCCTTTTGCCACTAATCTAGCCTTATATCTAATTGGATCATTCTGCCATAATCCCTCTTTTATTTTAAACAGCCATTTACATGCAACAACCTTCTGTTTTTCAGGTTTTCTAACCAGAAACCAGGTCTGATTATGCTCAAGAGATTACATCTCTTCTTTCATGGCTTGCTGCCATTTATGCTTGTCAATACAATTGACAGCCTCATTATAAGTCCTAGGTTCAGAATTCTCCAGTTTTTGGCCAGTACATAATGCAAATGATATAAAATCAGCATTAGTAAACTTACTGTTAGGTTTAATGTTTCTTCTATCCATATCCCTAACTAGCTCGTAATCAGCTAGAGATTCTCTATTCTCTGGCTGATTCTGACTCATTTCCAACTGATGTAGATCATCAGAATGAGCAACCCTATCACCTTCAACCTGATCTGAATCAGGTGGGACAAGATCAAGTGGTGGGCTGCCAACTTCCACCTGAACCTTATTTCCATCATCCAAGGATCTGGATCAGATTCAGATGATTGATTCTTGTCCTTACAAAGCATCTCAGACTCATCAAATACTACATCCCTACTTATTATCACCTTAAAACCCTTTTGGTCTCTCAACCAAATTCTATATCCTTTAACTCCTAAGGGATAACCTAGAAACACACCTCTCAAAGACCTAGGTTCTAATTTTCCCTCAGATTGGTGTGCATAGGAAGCACACCCAAGCACTCTTAAGTGTTTCAGACTAGGAGGCCTCCCTTTCCAAATCTCTTCAGGGGTTTTAAGTCTTATAGTTGTGGAGGGTGATCTATTGATCAGATAAACAGCTGTAGAGGCAGCTTCCCCCTAGAAATTCTGGTCCAAACCAGATCCTAAAAGTAGGCATCTAACTTTCTCTAAGATGGTTCTATTCATTCTCTCAGCCACCCCATTCTGTTGTGGGGTATGTCTAACTGTTCTATGTCTTAAAATGCCTTGTTCTTCACAAAACTTGTTAAAGTTTTCATTACAAAATTCAAGACCATTACCAGTTCTTAAAATTTTAATTTTCTTTGAGGTTTGGTTTTCAACCAGCCTCTTCCAAGCTTCGAAACTCTGAAAAGCTTGATCTTTGGACTTTAAAAGGTAAAGCCAAAGTTTCCTAGAGTGATCATCAATGAGGGACAGAAAATATCTATTCCCTCAATGAGATCGGACCTTCTTAAGATCTATTTTGAGGTGTGTTGAGCATTGTTAAAGCTGATCCTATGTTGTTTCCCTAGGACACAATTTTCACAAAAGTCTAGTTTGCTAACTTGATCCCCATTTAGGAGGTTTCTTTTGCTCAACTCTAAGATACCTCTCTCACTCATATGACCCAATCTCATGTGCTATAACACACTATTGTCACTGTTTTTAGAAGCCACATTGGCAGCCTCATTAGTGACTGTTTCACCTCTAAGAACATACATCTCATTCTTCTTGTCACCTTTAAGGACAACAAGAGAACCCTTAGAGGCTTTTCGGATACCTCTCTCAGCCTTATATAAGTAACCCTCATCATCTAGGATACCTAGAGAAATTAAATTTCTCTTAAGGTTAGGCACATATCTATCATTCTTAAAGACCCTAATCATCCCATCATACATTCTAATTCCTACTGATCCTATGCCTTTCACATTACACTATTGATTGTTACCCATCAACACACTGCCACTGTTGAGTTCTTGGAACTCAGTGAACCATTCTTTCCTAGGGCACATGTGGAATGAGCAGCATGAGTCAAGAATCCAGTCAAAATTCATATCCTCAGTGCTCTCAGCTAAAACCTTACTAGGTTCATAGGAATTAGATACAACAGCAGCATCACCCTCAGTTTGAGTTTTATCTTGCATTTTCCTCTTAAATTCATAGCAGTATTTCTTAATGTGTCCCTCTTTGCCACAAAAGTAGCATTTCCTAAAGTCATTCCTAGTCCTAGACTGTGATCTGTGATTATGGGTCTTACTCCTATGTTTGTTCTTGTTATTAGAGTTATTACCATTTGTTTTTACAGGTTGTCTACCTCTAACAAACAAATTTTCCCCACTGTCCTTCTTTTCAATTTTAAGCTCTAATTCCTTAGACTTTAAGGCAGAGGTACACTCTTCAAGTGTTAGAGAAGTCCTATCATATTTAATGGCAGCCTTGACATCCTTAAAGAAGTCAGGCAGTGAGTTTAGGAGAATAATAGCCTCATTCTCTTCACTCAGCTTCTCATTTTCTCCAGCATTTGCTAATTCTAGTGTTAGCTTCTTGAATTCATCTAGGTTCTTTCCTAGAGTTTTACTAGGGTCCATCTTAAAACTAAAAAGTCTTTCTTTTATGTATATTTTATTAGTCAATGACTTAGTCAAATATAGGCTTTCAAGTTTCTTCCAAAGACTATGTGCAGAAGTTTCATCATTTACTTCTCTTAAAACATTATCAGACAAATTTAAAATGATGGTTCCTAATGCCATTACTAACATGTCATGCTTTTGTTCATCAGAAAGACTACTAGGCAGTTTTATCAACACCTTCAATGGCTTTGAGGATTTTCTGTTGGGAAAGTAAGGCTTTCACCTTCCTTCTCCAAATCCCGAAATCCCAGTGCCATCAAACCTATCTATTTCAAACTTCATATTGAAAATAGAATTATTAAAGTTACCAAACTGATGAGCCGGCTGCAGTTCGTGGGTGCTTTCAGCTTCACTGGAGTTGCCTTCTTCTCCAGAAGAATCTTCAGGGCTTGAAGGATCTGCCACCGGTGGATCTGCCTCATGTACGTTCGTCGTTGCTACTGGTCTGAAGCTCTGATACCTCTGTTAGGTTTCAGATTACCAATTGGAACCCTAACACTTCCTGTATTTATCAAACTCATGCAAGATCCACTCATAGATAATACAAGAAATATACAAAAGCAGTAACAACTAATACAAAGTTAATAAATCCCTAAATAACTGAAACCCTAATTGTACTATTCTTGACAAGTAGTCTGTAAATATACTCTCAACAGATACCAAGAACAGATACAATAAAAGTAACAAGATGACTCTGTGAAGCAAATCAAAAGTAGAATATACAGAGATATAATCTAAACACAAAATAAAGAGCAAGAAGCAAGGAAAAACAACAAGAAAGACTTATCGTGGTTCAGATAATAAAAGATCCTACATCCACGTTGAGCTTGCACACAGAGAAGCTCTATCCACTATATGAGAGTCTTACAATCACCAGAATTACACAAACTGAATCAGAATCAACCCAGAAATTCTCTACTGTCCCAGATCTGTAAACACCACAGATCAGAAACCCTAATCTCTCTTTACAAGACAAGATTATAAGAATAACACTCACAATCGTTACACAAAGAGTATATTACTCTTTAATCACTCTCAAATCACTCAAAACACACCTGAGATTACACAATAAATCACTCAAGAACCCTGGATCGCCAGAAGTGAATAGAGAGTAGTTTCGGTTGAAAGAATATGAAAGAGAAGAGTGAAAATACACTCTTAGCGTGTGTCTACAACCTAGAGGGGGGGTGAATGGGTTGTTAATCGATTATTACCAATTTTTCGATTAGTCGATATTAAACAAATAACCCAATTAAATCAAACATACAAAATCAAGTGTAAAGTGCGGAATAATAAATAACACTTGATTTTTACGTGGAAACCCTTAAACAAAGGGAAAAACCACGGGCTATCCTTCTAGCCACACACGATCCTCAAATCCACTATATGAGTAAAAAGTTACACCCTCAAGTGATACTCGGACTCTCACTCTAGATAACCTCAGGCTATGGACACTACCACTCGCCACTCTTGGTTCTATCCCTAGTGATATCCACTGATACACTACTATTGGCGTGAGCACCTCCTACTCCACCCGCAGGCCTTTTATAATGGATTCTTGACCGATGCTTGCCAACCACAACTTGGTTGCAAGACTTCAGTGCTTGTGCAACTTCACCCCAAAGCCACAAGACTTTGACTCAGTGAAGAGTATAGGGTCTAAGTGAACAATCAATGAATGCTCAACACAATATATGTTAGACCAAACATACAATGCTTAACTAGATGTAGATAATGCAATACAACATCCTAGTTATCAAATAATGCCTTCATGTACATACATGAGGTCTCAATTAGTTGTAGAGAAATTCTAACAACTTAATTGTCAATTAAATTCACATAAACATTCATAAACTCGACTAGATGCACAAAGACAACCTAATCATCAATTAAGCATACATGAATATTTATGGATTAGCTATTTAGGCATATATGACCTAATAATGCAAGCTATCACAAACAAACACAATCAAATATTCATGAACATTAACTAGTTGATTAAAACACAATATCTCAACCTAGTTATCAATTAATCACACATGAATATTTATGACCTAGCTTTTAGGCAAAAATGACCTAATCAATTAAGCTATCAAAATACAAACCCAATCATGTTATCAAGACTCATAAATATGCAATAAAGTAGAGTCTAGGTATTTAATCATGCAATAAATACCTAATCTAGAGTAAGAAGAACAATAAATGATATTCAAAGAAGTTCTTGCTTACCTAGTCATGAAACAATGAAGACCCATGCTCATATGATGTTGAATGATGCAAGATGGAGATGGGTTTTGGGTTTGGAGAGTCAAAGATGCTTTCTTGAAGCTTTCTCTCTCTAGGAGCTCTAACCTCTCTCTGAAAATGAATTTTTGAGCTCTTAGTCGGCCAAGAAGAGAAGAGGAAGAATATATATGAAACCCTAGTTAAAACTACATCGTTTTGAACTTGGGAACCAGAATCCCGTCAAAACCGCTTGCTAGACCGCGGTTCAGGTAAGTGTCCAGACCGCGGTACATACAGCAGTGCACCGTCTGGACAACACCGCGGTTGGGACCGCTGTGCGTGCAAGTGCACAGGTCGCGGTCCACGCCGCGCATGACGCACTGGAGAATACCGCTCAGTGCGCCGCGGTGCAAGCAAAGCCTGCCGAGCGGTCTAGGCCGCGCCAAAGGGAAAAATCCTTTTTTAACACTCAAGACAAAAGTCAATCTTACATGAATGTTGTGCAAGTGTGAAGTGAGTGAGATGCACACAATGAAGCACAATTAACATATTAAACATGTTATCAACTAAGATACAATGCAAGATATGATATCTAATGTAAGCTAGTGAGTGTTTTAGAAAAGGATGCACACTTATACAAACAATAAAGAACACAAATGCAAGATAAACAAAACATGCATGAAGTGTGTGTGTGCACCTAAACTCTTCAAGAGACAAAGTCAAGTGAATACACCTTTTGCTCTTGAAGTCATGGAGATGCTTGGAAGCTTGCCAATGCGGACCTAAGCTACCCATTACACAATCATCCCCAATGTGGTGGTTTGTCATGAAATAAGCCAATCATAAAATCGAGGTCCTTACAAAGAGAAAACTCAGAAAACCTAAAATGAAATCCTGAGCCTTCTCTCTCCTTATCTCATTCTTTATATACCCATATCGTCTGACTCAGCACCGCAATCAGCAATATCCAATAACATGCTGACATCTCAACATTGCAATCTGGCTCACTAACGTTATCTGATTATATAAGATAATCTCTTCAAGAAACGACATCGTTTTGGTTGAAGGGTGACTTGGGTCTAATCAAGCTGTGGATCTGAAATCTAGTTATTGGGCCTTCATATGTTGATTCTGAGTTTGGGCCATATGGTGACTTTGTTGGACTAATCTTACAACAATTTTCTCTTTTCTCTCAATCTAATCTCATCTCTCTCCTCTATATTCTATTCTATCTTCTTATATGTTCTTCAAGTTCTTCAAATTCTCCAGATAATTCCCGGCTAACCTTTAAAATAGAGCAACAACACTAACTTCAAACACCTAAAACAATAACTAAATCCAATTAGAAACTCTAAGAACAACATTCAAATATTGGATGACAAAGGCGGTTGTATGGTGGCCATCAGATATTTCGACTTCCGACAATCATTGGATGGCGGCAAATCACGAACAGGGAAATTCCTTCGTCTCCCTTGTTCTCAGCGGAGGGAGGCGGGTGGGGGAGGATGGAGATCTATGGAGTTCAATCTCCACCTCCCTCATTGTTTCGGTTTTTTTTTGGTGCATTTTTGGCCTTTTTTGTTTTATATATATATATATATATATATATATATATATTCCGGTTATTCAATTTTTTTTTTGTTTTAATTTTAAATATCCGTTTTTTTTAATTTTTTAATTCAACACAATTTTCAATATTTTAAAATTTTATTTGATCTCCACTATCCATATCAAAAATGGATGGTGGAGATCCATTTTTTTAATGTTTTTTTTTAATTTAAATTATTGATCAGGGTAGATTAGTGTTTTAATGGTCAAACTTAGTCAATGATTCAGTTTGACAAACGTCATGGAATATAAATATCAATTTATGATAAAGTTGTTTATAAGTGTAAAGGTGTAAATCTAGGGTAGGTTTAGTTCAATTTGTTAAAATTAAAGTTAAGAAAAGAAAAAGAGCAGGGAATTTCATTTTCTCGAAAAAATGAAGGGTTGGTCACAAAAAAATCTTCCAGGATCCACCTCGGACCTTTTAGAACACACCAAAGTGGCATATCATTAAAATTAAACTCGACGTTTTTGCTTTCTCCAATTATGTACTGACACATGGTAATTGGCTGTTCCTCTTCTTCTTCCTCACGTTATATCTCTTCTCTCTCACCTCATTCAATCTCACCACCGCCTCTCTCTTCCGTTTACAAAAAAAAAATGAAACCAAAAGCAGTGTTGATTTTTATGGCAAAGTTCAAAAGGGTTACACGAGTGTTATGTCGAATATCATCGATGAGGAATCAGCTGAGAAGCGTAGAAAGAAAACCGCTGTTGCTTTACAAGCAGCACAGGCAGCAACAGCCATTCAAGTTCAACAACAACAAGACGCACAGAATTCGGAATCCAAACACGTCTGGTTCATTTAAGTGACAACAACGGACCAAATTCTTCGGATTCAAATGTGTATCAAGGCATTTTCTGCAGAGACCCTGCTGCAGTTGGGCATTTGTTAACACAGCCAAAATCAAAATCAAACCCAAACCTAGGAACCAACATCATCATCACCAACAGCAAACCCCGAACCAGAGAGGGTTTTGACTCCCTCTGCCGACATCGATGGGCCTTCCATGCTCAGTAAAAACCCTGATTTTGGTTTCAATTTTTTATTTTGTTAAATGGAAGAGAGAGGCGGTGGTGAGTGATAGAGAGAAGAGAAATAACGTGAGAAAGAAGAAGAGGAACAGAGGAGATTAAAAAAAAATTAATTACTTTACTACCATAATTGGGGTAAGAAAAAAAAAATTAAGTTTAATTTTAATAGTATGTCATTTGGCGTGATTTAATTGGGTCCGTCTCACTAACATCAGATTTCAGATATGAGACGGACCCTGGAAGATTGTCTCGTCTCGTGGGGATTGAAACTTGAAAGTGGTGTGAAGTTTGATGAGTTATCATCATCATCTTGTTTGTTGGTCAGAGCTTAGTCAGCATTAAGACATTTGAACCACTAAATAAAAGCCACCACCCCTATACCCCTATACCCCTATACCCTATACCATTCATTATTCATCATTCAATAATAATCCACTCACTCACTTGTCTAGTTGTCTCTTTTTCAGCTTTTCTTTTAACAAACCAAATATCATGGTCCATGGACCCCCTCAATTGTTCTTAATTTCTTATAGATCAAATCGCATCAATCTCTTCTTTTCCTTCTTGCATCTTTGCTTTGCACACCATTTCTTTTTCAATTCAATTAACATATAGATCTTTAATGGCCTACCTTTACAAAGATTTTAGGGTTTTTTTTTTTTTATCAAAATCAAAGACATACAGAATCTTTGGGAAAAATATTATTTCATTAGATTATTTTCCAAAATCTATTAAAAAATAAACAATCTTAAAATTTAAATCAACCTTATAGTCAATCAAAATGTCACAATTTTTATATTTCAGCTAAAATGACAATTATATTAACACATCCAAAATGTTAACAAAATTTGAACTCTAAAAGTCCTCTCAACTTAAATTGTGATCAAATGTATAGTCTAAAGGTAACCATACCGATCAATTAGGTCCCAAGTTCAAATACTCTCCTTCCAAATAAATAAATCAAAAAAAAACCCATCAAAAAAAAAAGTTCTCTTAAATTCGATGAAACTTGTAGTATGTATATGCTTTTTTCCCCTTGGAACACATGTTAGTAGAATCTGTAAGATAAAAAGATGCCAAAAACCACCACCACATAATTTGACTAAGAATTCTTCAACAATCATCACCAAATGCTTGTTCTATACACAGAATAATTTGCAGGCATAACATCATAATTTTTAATACATTGAAAGAAAAAAAAGGTCCACTCATCTTCTCATTTTCCTCCAAATTACAATTACAAAAGTGGGGAGGATTAGAGTGTGACAAATACTTGTAACATTATAATTGATTACATTACAAACTTTTCCAAGTAAAAAACTCACAAAAGTCTCAACCTCCTTCTCTATATACAAAAAACTTGACAAGGGAAAGAAAGTGATTTTCCTTTCCAACCCTCTTATTTCTTCAAAATTAACGTTTCATCACTCTTCAATACATGAACATGTAATGAGGGGCAACACTAAAAAAAGATCTTAAAAAGGAATAACACACAAAGATTGACTTGTATATACAACAAACAGTATAGTTAACTACCATTTTTAGCTCTTCTTCTCCCTCTCATGTCAAAATTTGCTACAAAATGCACGTCAGGTTTTTGAGTGAGGGTTTTGATTGTGTCTAAGCCACAGCAGAGATGCTGCAGTTGCGGCGGTCTCTGCTCAGGCAATCGAACCCTTCAATCCTCACTGCGGCTGGTTTGTGCCCGAATTTCATCCTCACACAACCTCCTCCCATTCGCGAAGAGGGAGATGGCGGTGCAGGAGATACCTGATTGAGCTTCTCGTTCCCAAACTGGGCATCCTGGATTAGAGGATTCGAAGCTCGGGAAGGTGGTGATCCGCAGAAATATGGTGGCGATGAAGCCACCTGGTTGCCGGATTTTTCACCTCCATAACCTCCCTGTAACCATCAACAAAAGAGGACAATAGAATTAGATTGCATTTCATCAGTTCATACAAAGTCATAAATCAGAACAAGATGACAAATGATCCATGTTATAAACTACTAAATCTGTCTAAAAATCACACTTAGAAGAGAATTAATTTATTCACCACTTCAAAAAGATGCAGCTTATGAAGATTCAAGTTTTTAATGCAAATAAAAATTAACACCAGATTTATTCTCTCAGGAAAATTAAAGATCTGAACATTTCAGTCACAATTCACAAGGGCAGCCCCAAATTTTTTTTTTTTTTAAAACAACTCAAACATGTTTAGATATCACTTGTAGGGAGCTATTAAGACTACCAAATAACACAATTGATTTGTGACTTTGTGTAGCAAAGTTCAATTTTCCCAGTAACCAAACAGGGCTCTATAAAATGAAAGAATAAGTTTGAAAACACGCAACACAGAGAAAATATGCAAACCTTAGCGAGAATTATATCCAGAAGTTCACTCCCAGCTTTTGAGTCTCCAGTCTCACTCTGGTTACTGCTATTACAAGATAATAATTAAAAAAAAAAAACAAATTAAAAATCTAAATTAACAACAAATATTCAAATAAAAGAGAAATGAAAGAATTGTTTTTATAAAAAAAAAAAAACACACTTACTTGGAAGGCCATCTTAAAGGTCTAATAGAGTCGTTAATGGAGGGATTTAATAAACCTAATCTTCTAGGTTTAGGGCAAACGACCGCATCCAACCTCCTTCTCTCTTCCTCCTCCACCACAAAACCTCCTCTTCCTCCAAGCATGGCGGCGTTCCTCTGCTGGCAATTCATTTTCTCTTCAACCAAACAGAAACAAAACAAAACAAAAATATCAGCCAAACTACTACAGATTTGTCAAAGAAAAACCAAACCCAGATCTAAAACAACTGTAGGAATAGGAATTCAAAAGAACATTAAATTTATTACCATATATGAGTCAAAATATGTTTTTATTTCTAGGAAAACAAACAGAAAACAGAAAATGAAAGAAGAATTATAAATATACAGAGAGAGAATTGACCTTAAAGCTGGCCTCCGAAGAGGAGGAGGGTTCCAAGGAGGAAAAATAGAGAGAAATTTAGAACAAATCTGTAAGCAGAGATTTTTGTGGGAGAGAAAATGAGAGAGAAAGAGAGAGAAGAAAACGCTTGGCTTTTGTATATACATGTTGTCATGTTGAAGAAGAACAACAACGCCAACCCAGCTGCGATCGTGTGCGGTCAATGTCGATCTGTTTTTTGTACGGACGCATTTGTGGACCGTTGGATTGGATTGATCTGCTTTGTGGAGTGTGTGATTGATGATGTGGTTACGTTATTACTTTATAAGGTGATGTGGAGATAAGATTTTATCCACATGATACACGCATGTGTTTTTTATTTTTTATTCCTTAATTTTTAATCTTTTCAGCTCGAGGTCATGACTATTGGTTATTTGCATATTGGCTCCTCTTTCAATAATTATTTTTAATACAATAAAGGGGCCATATGTTTGTTTATTTATTGATAAACAATGTAAATATCAATATGTGATTTTTCTCCCAAAGCGGCAAACTGATCGACAAGATTAGGTTGGTTCAGATATCTCGCGCCACATCTGTATCTGTATCTGCATCTGTAAAATAGAGTTTCAAAAGGGAATATTCTTTTCGGATTCTATTTCTAAAATTTTTCACTATCCCTATTTCTATTTATATTTTCATATAACATATATTTTCATTATTGTTTTTTACTTTCTTTAATAATTTTTTGTTCAACTAAATTTTAACAAATATTATTTTTAATAACATATTTTATTTTTTTACTATTTATAAAAATATATTGTTTTATTATTGCATGAATTTTTAATAACTAATTTTTAGGTTTTAATATTTTTCAACTAATTTTCTCAACTTACTTATTTCTTTTCTAACATTTTTCAACTAATTTTCCCAACCTAATTATTTCTTTTCTAACTTTTTCAATCAAATTTTTTTAATCTATTTTTTTTCACTAAAATACAATGGCACCTAGCTATGGACAACTTGTGTCTTTTGTATAATCGTTTTCATAAAGAGATGTTAATAATATATGTGGAGGGAAAGGTTACTATTATAAATTATCACATTAATTTAGTATAAATAAATATTTCAATTGATTGTTGTCTTAAAGTAATTTAATTTAATTTGATAAAGAGATGTTAATAATATTGTTTCAAGTTTTTGTTTTTTTTTCCTATCCTTGTTTTGATATTTTTATGTTATTGTAATTTTTAATATTAATATCTTTTATTTTAATACTATGTTTCGGTTTTTATTTTATTACTAACTTATAATTATTAATATGTAATAACAGATTTTTTTTTATAACATAACAATTTTTTTAGAGAAAATTATAAGAAAATAATAAAATGAAAATGAGGAAAGCATAATAAAAAATTTATTAATTAATATTCAATATTGGACTCATTTTAAAGATCTAGATGAGACATTTCTAATAGTATAATTTTTATGTTAATAAAATTTATAAGTTACAATTTATCGTACATTAATTGAATTTAATGAAAAAGGTAAAAGGATATAAATGGAATAAAAAATGTTGAAAGTGAATTTAGAGTATGAAATTTGGTACTCTAAATTTAGTGTATCAATCTTAGAAACTCTAAAAAAATTTCTTGGAAACATAATTTTAGAGGATGGTAGGAGCAACCCATACTCTAAAATTTCTTAGAGACATAAATTTAGAGTATGGTGGGAGATGCTCTAATAGTTCAAAAAAATATACGCTTCAATAATAATAATAATAGTAGTATCCTGACTACGGAAACAAAAGGGGCACAACGGGTTCACTAGGGGTGTATTTGGTACGCGGGACGGAACAAGACAACGTGGGACAGTTTCCCTTTGTCCCACGTTTGGGGCGACCTTAGCATGAGATATGATAGGATAAGGTGGGACAAAAATCATAAAAATCGGTTACATCCAAGACCCTAGAACAACTTGTCCTATAACACGGGACAAATGTCAAAAATATCAATTTACCCTTTAAATGTTTAAACAATTACAAACATGTCTAATATATTATATATTATATATTAATAATATATATTATAATTACATATATATTATTATATTATATGTAATAATATATAATAAATTATTATATATATATAATAATATTTAATAATATATATCATATATATAATAATATCTATTATATCATATATATATATATATTATAATCTTTAATATATTATATATTTTTATATATAATAATATATATAATATATATGATATATTAAACATTATTATTATATATAGGATATTATATATATAAAATATATATATGTAATATAAATATATATTATATTTATAATTATATATAATAATATATAATATATTAAATATTATAACCTATATAATAATATTATTACCTATACAATATAATATATATATTATTGTACATGTAATAATATAATAATATTTAATATATCATTTATATTATTTTATTATTTATATATATTATATATATAATAATATTTAAATATAATATATATAGGATATATAATAATAATATTTAAATATAATATATATAGGATATATAATAATATATATTATTAATATATATAATATATTATATATTATTATATTGTAATATATATATACTGTAATATATATATATATATTGTATATATTATATTGTCATATATATTATATATAATAATATATATATTATATAATATATTATATTTTTTATATGTACTAATATTTAATATTATATATATCTATACATATCTTATATATATTATATATTTTATTATTTAATATTAATATATATTATTATATATAAGAGGGATACTATGGTCATTTGAACCTCTTGTTCCGTCATGTCCCAACCATACCAAACGCATAACAGTACAGTTTACAGCTCTGTCACATACATTCCAAACACAATATAGAATAACTGGCATGTCCTATCTTGTCCTGTCCTGTCCTGTCCTGTCTTGTCCCATCCCGTCCCGTCCCGTCCCGTCCCGTCCTGTCTCGCCCCGTCCCGTCCTGTCATGTCCCGTCCTCATACCAAACGCACCCTAGAACTTTGTGAGCAGCTATGTCACAATAGCAACAATAAAATTGCTAGAGCATTTCCAAATAAACAATTTTACTTAAGGGAAATGTTTACTCTCCACATAAATTTCCACCAAGATTCATTTGCATCTAAACCAGAACTCGAAGCCTTTGACAGCTAAGAGACCTCAAGTTAGTATTGGTTTTTAACCGAATACGAACTAAGTTGACCAAAATGCCAGATCAAAGAATATGGCATGTCTCTATAGCCAAGAGGAAAACTAGAAACTTATTGCTTAAAATATGAGACTTATTGCTTAAAAAAGTCTCAAAAAGACATCAAAAACTCTCGAATTTAAAATTGAGTTTTTTCTTCAAATGTTCATCTTCCTCAACTCTAAAAAGCTTCAAACCCTAGAAATGGGCAAATGGCTAATATAAATCGACAATGCCACAAACAAAAACCTAAAAAACAAAATACATAATTTTCAATTCGTTGAGCAAACTGAAATGCGAATTTTAGAGACAAATTTCGTCGACGTTTTCATTCGTCTCCCTATCCTTGTTGTCATTGTCGTCGTCGTCGCCTTCTTCATGTTAGATCATCGTCGTCTTTGTGTGTCTATCTCTCTCTCTCTCTTTCTCTCTCTCTCTCTCTCTCTCTCTCTCTCTCGTTTCAAAAAATTGAAAGGTCACATATCTATTAGGGGCAATTTTGGAACCACCAATTGGTGCTAAAAAACTTAAATTAATAAGTAGGTACCAATCCCACAAATGGTATTCGAAACAATGCCAAAAATTCTAAGAATTCTGTTTGAAATAGAACAATACTTAGGTTATGACCGGTCAGTATCTAAAATATTAGCATCACCAATAAGAGTACAGTACGTGACTCAATTTATAAGATAAATGTAAAAAGTAAAAAAAAAGGTCATATATTGCATTTCCATTGGTGGGGTCAGTATTTTGGATACCGACTAGTTAATACTCAAGTATTGTTCTTTGAATTATGAGGGATGCTAGAGTTACCGGTTTAAGTCACTCTTTCAAGTCATTCTCTTTTTATAATGTGACATGTTGACAACATTCATTTTTTAACATCAAAGTTGGAGCCATCATAAATGGCTTGATTTTCATTTTTGTTTACAATTCAAACTAAATAATAACTTTCCAAATTACCCTTTATTATTATTTTTTTACAAAATTCCCATTTAATATCAGATTTAAAAAATAAAAATAAAAATAGCAGGTCCGGTCACCATTGAACTTCATTTTTTTTCTTTAATATAATGCAATAAAATAGTTCATTAAAAACTATAAAAATATTACCATGATAAATATGTAACAATGGTGGATAGAGCGGTATCAATGATGGACTTATTGGTTAAATATTACCATGATAAATATGTAACAATAGTTCATTATATCTCTATCCATGTAATATTTTTGTATAGTTTTTTATTAAATAATTTTATTGAGAAAAAAAAGTTCAATGGTGGACTTATATCTCTATTCATGTAATATTTTTTTTATAGTTTTTTAATAAAAAAATTTATTGTATAGTATTGAACAAATTTCAAAAAAAAAAGTTCAATGGTCAACCAAACCTGATAATTTGGGAAATAAAGAAAGAAAAATTGTAAAGTCACAGATCTGCTTAAAAAAAACGTGATATTAAATAACACTTTGGTAAAAATAAATAAAGGGTAATTTTGAAAATTAATGTTTAATTTGAATTATAAATAAAATGAAAATCAAGCCATTTAGAATAGTTCCAACTGTAATATCAAAAAGTGCATGTTGTCTACAAGTCACAATATAAAGAGAAAGTAATTCGAGAAAATGAATTAGGAGAGTGATTCCGTCATCCCTCTTGAAGTATCACTACACCTGACAAAACATAAAATAGGTAGTGGTTAGGGATTTGTTCTTCCAATTGTTATGCTATAAAAGCATTGGATCAAATGAAAAAAATTCGAGAATCAAAAGGAAGATCTCGGGATTGAAGTGCAAAAGCATGTATTGATTCTATGTTTTGAAATTGTATAATAGGCCAATAGGGTGTCTTCCTGGCTTTCATAATTTTTATTTTTCACATGTTCAATCCTTCATATCGGATTCTTCTACTGATTGATGTGTCCAAATGTCCAATTTAGGAATCAATAAAGAGAATCCTAATATTATCTGTAAATGCATGTGTTAATTTATATTGTTGTATTGTCTTTTTATCTGAGTATTTTAAGTTTACAATTCATTATAAATTGATTCAATATTTTGGTATATTGATAAATTAGACAAATCTCTTCAGCTGGTAGCTGTTGTTTAAATAATAATAATAATAATAATAATAATAATAATCACTTACAAGATAATATATATATATATATATATATATATATATATATATATATTAGAAAAAACAACTTACAAGATTCAAATGAATCCAAATAATTACTTTGGGAGGTCTAGTAGTATTAAACATTAATCCAACTAATTTTACAATTTTTTATAAATTAATGGTTGTCACTTGCGGGCGGGTTTGTTTTGTTTTTTGTTTTTTATTTTTTCCATTTCTCAAGTCTTATTTTAATTAAGGATTTAAATTAAATAGCTTAAGGTTGTTTGTTTTTGTGGCTTAAGTCTTAAATTAGGTTAAAAATATCTTAAATAAAAAAGTCAAAATTTTTAGCTTTTTGCTTGAGTCCTAATCAACACATTAATAATAACTTCAAAAACTAATCTCATTAGATTAATCTATTACAGAAAATACTCCTATATAAAAAAATCCCAAATTTCTAAATCCACTCAAACCTTAACCCTAAAAATAATTTAATTGAAATGAAGATGAGACGGCAGCACCTCAATGGGATCTAGTCGGAGAAGGTTGATTGACCCTTAGGAGTCGTCAACGTTCTGTCGTTTGATGGGAGAAGGCCGCAACCCTCATCCTCCTACCGTCGTTTGTATTGATGCACAACCTCCTTCAAAGTAAAAGCAGACCACTCTGCATCATGCTGGCTGGCTCACACTGTGGAAAAGGCCTCCGACCTCTTCTATCCAAACTTGAGGTGGCCGGCTAACTCTTTGATTTGGAGGCCATCATCAATTTTGTTTTTGAGAATTTTAAATTCAACAAAAAGTAAAATATTATTTTAATATATAATAAAATTTAAATATTATTATATCCATGTAAGGGTATTAATGTCAAATATATGTAATTTAACATTTATATTAAGGCATTTGAAAAAAAAAATAACATGTCGGAAACTCTTAAAAATAGAGAGCTAGTAAGAGCTGAAATAAATGAAGTCCTAAATCCTAATAAGATTTAAGACAAAAAAACAATGTGACCTTAGAAAATATGCAAATATTGCAGGGATATAAAAGAGTCTAATTAAGGTTAATGATTTTGTTTTTCAATAAATTGATGTCTTATTAATCATGTAAATAAGAGAGATGTTAGTATATTACCAAATAATCCAAAATAATTTGTAATAAAAATTATATCTTTTAGAATTGAAAGATGAAAAATCGAAATCAATATAAATTTTGGCTACATAAGATAAGAGGTTGCAAATAGTTTGATAATGTTTTATGGCGTTGTCAATTTACGGGTTGGTAGTTGGTACCACTTAGAAGTTATAAGAAAAAGGGAGCGTCCATGATTGAAGATTCCACTCCAAAGTCCAAAGTGAAATCAGACAAAACTGAATTTTCTAATAAATATTAGACCCGTAAGGCCATAACACTCTCTTTTTCTTGCTTTTTTGGCTCAACGTGGCCACGCGTCTTCCAAGATTGAATCGTAATCAAGGATCAAGAGCTGGGATATACCTTTTCCCCAACCAAACTCCCCTAACTTTTTTTTTTTTTTAAATAAAAAATAAAAAATCTCACACCAAATTGGTGTTTATGGAACCATCGGGATTTGATTAGATTAATTGTTATAAATAATGTATAGAATACATTTCTTACTACGCAGAAAAGATCTTACCAAACTTTGTGAATTAATAGAGAGAATGCACACCCACCTTTGTTAAAATTGGAAATCTTGGATATGCAAATATTTCCCATCTTTAAATTAAGGATTTAGCTACTTATATAATATATAATTTGTTTATTTAATAGATAGTTTTGAGACGGATAGAATTTGTTTTTTGTTAGTTTCTAATTTTTCATTTCAACTTTTGATTTATATGGGCCATTGTTTTAATATCTAGTGAACTGTAACTACTCTTTTGTCTATATAGATCTATAATATTAGAATTATAATTTTTAATGTTGTGATTAGGCAAAGCGATCAGGGTTTTCCAAATCGCTAAGGTTCGCGATTTGGGTCTTCTAGGTGTGGGGGACCTCAGTGAACTGGGTCTTCCAGACGCATCACGAACTAGTCTTCTAGATCATAAAGGTATGCAATTGGGTCTTCTAGATGTAATACGTGGAGGACACCTACATTTTGAAGGTCTTCCAGGTTGCAGAGGCCCTCCACGATCTGAAAATTAATTTTTTTTAAATTGTTTTATAATAATATTATTAAATTTTATAATTATTTCTTTATTATATAAAATTATTTTAGTTTTTAAAATATCCATTGACCTTTTAGTTTGATTATCGAAAGGTTAATGGAATGACTAATTTGGTACTTGTAAAAACGTTACGGATCAATTTAGTCTATTTTTTAAATATCACAAACGACTTGAATCTTTTTTTTAAATCCTAAACTTATTTGGCAATTACCCTAAAATAAATTTGATCATTTTATAATTGAGGTTGACCTAATGATAAAAGCATCTCTGATATAATAATGACTTGTAAAAAAAAGTCACGTAGAATAAATAGACTGTCTGTTAATAAATATATCTCTAATGCAGTTGTGCATATTCAACCTTAAACTGATGTGGTAAAAAAAATTAGACATTGTCAACATAACCGTCTACTTTAGACGGTATGTTGCACAACTACTTTTTCAGTTGACTTAACATGTATTTAAAAATTGGACACGTCATTAAAAAAAATATGTTTAAACAGACATTGTTTATATGTCAACGATTATTGGTATGCAAACCACTTTTGTATCGAAGATTCTTCAAATCTCTCAAATCCATACATCAATGGGATTGTATATTTTATTTGTAGCAAATACACAAAACCTCCATGAGATTTGTCTTTTAATGCATGGTAACAATTTTCAATATGGAATTATCTTATTTATACGGCTATTTAAAAAATACTTACCGATAATTACGGCTATCTTAAAAAATATCTACAGCTATCGTTGAAAAACTATATTTTATTTATTGATAGAGTTCACAACTATACATAAAAGAAATATAAAAATTTGATACTTTAAATAAAATTAGAGTTTAATTAGGATTTATTATAATTTTTTTTAAAGGTAACGTTTTTTTAATAAAGAAATATAGTTGAAGATATGAGTGTAATTAATGAGTATATATAATATTTAATTTATTTTTAATTAAAATAATTTGTCCTTATTAATAAATTTCTATTATAATATTTTTATAATTAAATTTTTTAATAAAATATAAATATACTGATAAATTTTATATATGTCAATATCCATACTCTATTTAAATATGAACTTAAAAATTTATTAGTGAGATTTTACACTTAACTTGTGATTTGTAGCAACACATGGTTGAGAAATTCGTATGAATGAATCAGTTTTATTATCAACGGCAAAAAGAGCGTGTGGAATGCACGCGAAGAATGGGACAGGTGTGAGACATATCAATTACGTGTGTTGGTTCAACTTTCTTTGTTTTGCAGACATTGCGGATCTTATTACTGTACCACACACACAAATATCTCGGATGCTTCTGCTTATTAACTACAGCATCTTTCATAAATGGGTAGTATTTAATAATCTATTTTGTCAAGAAAAAAAAAAGTAAGAAAATATATATATTCTCATTTCCAATTTAATTATCCATTATCAATTATCAACTATTAAAAGAAAGATATACATTTTCAATATATATATATATATATATATATATATATTTACCAACAAGGAAATAGCTTAGCTGGTAGATAGACGGACCTGATGCTTGAATAAATAAAAATATATATATTCTCATTTCCAATTTAATTATCCATTATCAATTATCAACTATCAAAAGAAAGATATACATTTTCAATATATATATATATATATATATATATATATTTACCAACAAAGAAATAGCTTAGCTGGTAGATAGACGGACCTTATGCTTGAATAAATAATCCACAGGTCAACAGCTCGAACGAGAAACCTACTATTAAATAGGCTGTAATTATTTTGGTGGAAAGTAGAATATTATTTCTAGATGGTTTTTCAAACGAGAAACCAATCTCCATGATGTATAAAAATATAATTTTGCTATATCATCTCTATATTTAAATTAAATGTGTATCGAAGATTTTTTTTTTTTTACCTCATTATTATATCCATCTTATGTGGTAAGAAATTTTACCAAATACATAATTGCATTGGAGTCTGGCAGTAACGAAAGTATGTTAACATTAACGACTGACATCGTGATAGGTCAGAACAGACGTTAACATTAACAGACTTCTATTACTGCTAGGGAAGTTCAGTGTTATATTTTGAAAAGTTAACTCAAAGTGTCAAAAGGCAGTGGTAGGTTCCATGTAGTTTGCTCTAAAAAAAACCCATAAAAATGGATATGGGCCTCCAATTGTATGATATCAACTAAGGATGGCCCAGGCCCATCAGTAACTAGTCTTTCTAAAGGGACCTATTAAATATTTAAATTGTACATATACAGTAGTTTGTAACATAACACAAATATAAATGGTGAGGCTATCCACCTTTCAAAAAAAGAAAAGAAAAAAAGATGAGTTTATCCATAGTCTTTTTTTTTTCTAATAATTTACGACAAATTTTTTTTTTAAATTGATTTAGATATCTTATTAATATTATTTTATTGAGAAATGCTAAATTTACTCTCTCAACTCACTCTCTCTTCATGAGATAACATATGTACACATTCTACTTTTTTGACATTAGATTTGAAGCCATATAAATGAACTGTTTTTTAATGTTATTTACCATTCAAACCAACTAACATCTCTCCAAATTACCCTTTTTCTTCTTAAATAAATAAAACCCAAAATTAAATGTTTAAAAAAAAAACTAGAATTAATAACTTTAACATTATATAAATATTATAATATAAAAAAAAACAATATATAAATAAATAAATGTATATATAATATGCAATTAATCTACATATTATACTAATTAAATTGTATATTATAATTGCTTATTAATTAGTCTTTTTACCGTTGCAATTTTATTTTATTATATTAAGTATTCATTAAATTGTTTATTTTACATGTAGAATAAAATAGTTGTTTCAGAATAGCTTTAAAACATTTCTTTTTAGCCTCTTTTTATGGTTTTGAATGTACTGTTAATTTATATATATTTATATGTATTAATTCTAGGTATTTTTTTTAACATATTAATTTTGGTTTTATATATTATAGAAGAAAAGGGCAATTTGGGAACGTAAATTTGAATTGTAAGTATTATTAAAAAAGAAAACAGTGCATTTATATGGTTCTAAATTTGATGTAAAAAAAGTAGAAGGTGTACACATATCATCATAGGAAGAGAGAGTGAGTTGAGAGAGTGGATTGAGAGAGTGATTCTAGCATCCCTCTATTTTATTTTATTTTAAAAACTCTTAGGGTTTATAGTACTTGTCTATAGATCAGGTTTTATAGTCCTTTGGCATCAAATTTTTATTTAGGTTTTTTTAAGCAATTCCCAAATTATATAGTCTTCCAATTCCCAAATTTGCATGGGTTTATTGTACTTGTCTATCCAAACACTCTTATTTAGTTTTAGCATCCCAAACATTCTTGATTTTCTTGGTTTTATTATATTAATCTTGGTTCAAAACTCTAAACCTTGATAAATTAATAGCATAGTTTAAATAATAAAAATTTTCAATTTCCAACTCGAGCAAGTGTGCCTCACTAAATACTGTATATAAGATAATAATTTTTTTTAAAAAAAATTGTTTGGACCCAATGAATATATAAATTAATACTTGAATAAATACATAAAGAAATAAAACATAAAAAATTAATAATACATATTAAAAAAGTTTTTACTTAATGACTTTTATTTTCTCAACCGCTCCCGGTCAGGGCATTCATACGTATATGCAAACACTCTTATTTAGTTTTAGTATCCCAATTCCCAAGCATTCTTTATTTTCTTGATTCTATCATATGAATCTTGGTTCAAATCTCTAAACCTCAACAAATGAATATTTGATAAATTAATAATCTCGTTTAAACAATAAAAATTTTCGGTTTCCAACTAGAGCAAGTGTGTATCACTAAATGTATAAGATAATAATTTTTTTAAATCCGTTAATGCCTTCAAAATATACAAATTCTATAGTTTGCATTTTTTTTAAACTAAACCGAACTCAACCTCATCCTTAATTGTTACAATGCATTTAATACATGTACATGTAAAAAAAATATAAACCTCTTTTTAAATTAATAAGTATTTGTTAAATTACTCATTTATCGATAAATAACCCCTCTAGGATAATAATTTTTCTCAGTGCCAGCCAAAAGTATTATTTTTTGGATATATAAAAACTAAATTAACATTCGAAACCTTAATACACCACCATCAAATGTGGCTCAGTAGTAAGAAAATTGCTCATTTAACCCGACAATGTTTTAGGTTTGCGTTGTAACCATTACAAAAGGTATATCAAAAAAAAAAAAAGTTCGGTGCAGTCAATCTAAACTTTTAAAGAGTTCAAAAAAGTCTAGCCGTTTTCAAAACCGACTTTCAAAAAGTCCAAATTGATTTTAAATGAGATTTACAAATACAGTAGAACCTCTCTAAATTAATATTTTTAGGACCCACCATTAAGTATTAATTTAGAGGGATCATTAATTTAAAAGGTTTTACATTATAAATTATTATTTTCCTCTTTTTTTTTCTTCAGAATTCCTTGTTTAGGAAAGATTTTTTAAGAAAATTTCCAATTCCTTTTAGGAATGTGATTATTTAGAAACCAAAGATACTAACCATATAATTAGTGAGGCTTATTCTTTTGTTATATATAACAAGAGAGATCTCAAGATATATCTAAAAATTATATTCTTTATAGCTCTTAAAAATGCGCTCTCTTTTCTATCTTCTTTGTTATAACAAGAGGACAATTCAAAAGATGAATGATGAAGTCAAAAATATTCTCTCTCTTTTCTATCTTCTTTATTATAACAAGAGGACAATTCAAAAGATGAATAATAAAGTCAAAAATATCAAACATAGTCACCCAATACAAACTAGTATCTTGAAATACTTTCTAGTTCTTAATTATTATGTAATATATTTTGTATTTTTATAGAATTATTAATTTATGCGATAGTCGGGACCGAAATTTTACACTGGGTTTCAAAAAGAAATTATTAATTATTTCGATAGATGGGTTTATTAATTTTTACACTAGCCCGAATCGGGACCTAGATTTTTTATTAATTTAGAGAAGATATTAATTTATACGAAATTAATTTACAAGGGTTCTACTATATAAGAATCCTAACAAATCTTGCCCTTACCCTGTGGATTACAACATAGCTCAGTCAAATTTATATTATTATTTTTTCAGGATAAATTATTAAAAATTCATCTAATTTCCATATAATTCATCTAATTCCATATAATTCATCAAACTTTATACATAATTACACAAATCTATATAGAATCTATAGAATATATGGACTTCACCAAAATCTACTACTTAAAAAAATTCATCAAACTCCAACGGATAATAGAGTGAATATACACCCTCCTAAATTTTTATATATATGTAGATTAGGGATGACAATGTGGCGGGTTCGGGGCAGGGTGGCCTTCCCCACACACCACCCCATTTATTTTTTGAAAACCCATCCCCTCATAAAACCCCGCCATAGATGGAGCTGGTTGGGGCGGGGCAGGGGTACAGCGGGGAGTGCTTTTCCCATCCCCATCCATTAACCCCATTTATAATTTTTTTATATTAAAATAACAAATATATAACCATTGAATATGATAAAAAATATAAAGTAATAAATAATTCTAAGAAACTATTAAAAAACATCTCATAAAATTCAATCATTTTCAAATGTAAACATAAAGTATGAGGTCAAAATGTTCGAAATTCATAACGTTAATCATCTAATAGTTGCATTTATTTCTCTAGTTCTCTCTTCGTACGATCAACTACATTTAGGGATGGCGATTCGAGTTGTTTGAGGATTAGAGACTAGAGTTACAGTTAGCGGCTAGGGTTTTTTTAATAGTATTTTGTTTTGTCACTTTATGTTATATATATATTTTTTTGAAACTACGTAGTTTAACTAAGTATTATTTTAAACGGGGCGTGGCGGGGCGTGGAGTATAAAACTCATCCCCGCCCCATACTCATTGCGGGTTAGACTATACATCCCCATCCCCGCCCTATTCCCACCATATTGAAACCCATCCCCACCCCAAAAGTGCGAGTCCCCGCGGGGCGTATCCCCGCGGGGAATTTTGCCATCCCTAATGTAGATGGCGTAGAAAATGGAATTGGGTGTTGTCCCTAGTATTTAATTTGCTATATACTGACCTAATGACTGCACCGAAGAACATTTTCATCCCACCATAAAGGAATGAGATCAAAGAATAAATAGAATCCAAAAAAGTTGACTAGCTATATATAGCTCTCTTATGGGTCGTTTGTTTTTTTGTCTGAATACTGAATAGTCCTGAATTTTTCTGAAGACTGAATAGGGACTGAAATCTGAACCTGAATGGCATATTTGTTTTTTTTTTCTCACATCTGAATGTACTGTCAACATGTTTGTTTTTTAAAAATAAAATTATCTGAAAATACGTAATTTTACATTTATATCTATACTAATTAAAAGAAGTAATTTAATATGCACCATTCTTTATAACATTTTGTATTTTTTTTTCAAACAAAGTTCAATTTAACAAAAAAAAATAAATTAATCAAAGATTATAATTTTGCATGTTCTGCAAACAAATTTTAAGTTAATTTATTGTAAAAAAAAGTTATAGTTCAAGTTCAATTTTGTATGTTGTCCACGCTTTCGGTGAATATAATTCATGAAACCATTTTTGTTTTTTTGGTTTCCAGGATCAGATGCACCAGAAACCAAATAAAAAAAAGTTCTTGAATTTTTCATATACAATAATTCTATAACATCTTCAAGCCACGAAATCTACTCAATATGATAGACAAATTTATTGAGCACTATTTGAATAGTTAGATAAAAAAAATAACGAGTTCTTACCTGGACTTGACATGAGAGAAATTCAATTGTTCAATCTCAGAAAAAATTCATTATGAGAAGTAATTAGAGTTTTTTTTTTCTTTTCTAAAACCTGTGTAAATAAGAAATATGTTAAAAGAAAAAAAATTTATATCATATCAAATTAAGATAAATTTGGAAATATATCTTTTTTTTGGAGGATAGACTTGGAAGAGAATATTTTAATTGCAATCCAGTGATTATGATTTTTTACTTTTTATTTTAAGTTGTTTTTTGATATTTTTAAGTTGTTTGACCACTTGAAAAAACAAACAAAACAACTTAATGAGTTCAATTTAGACATATTAAGTCTTAAGTGAAAAAACAAACGACCCTTTAGTATATATATATATATATATATATATATATATATATATATTGGTTAGAAGATAATATATTATATATCCATCACATCTAAGAGATCATGTAAAACTTACCTTTAAAGTTGTGACCATGTTATTAATTCATCGTCGATGAGTAAAAAAAAAAAAAAAACTATTTCGTCCATACATCCAACTATTGCCCAGCTACAAGATCTAAGTAACTTTTTCAAAAATAATGTAAATTTTATTCAGTAGAATCTAGATATATAATACATATCATAAATTAATGGGTGTTTAATTTATTCATTTCATTATTTTTATTGTCTTTTCAATCCCCAGACAAAGCGGGGTCACATATAAAGATCATATAAGACTAGTAATACTTAATGTATATCCTTTGAGTGTTACCATGTGCCACCTTTTTATTCCACCATGCATGTGTATGCAGCAGCTTTGCTAGCTCTCTCCCATCTCTTCTATTGATTTAACTCAAATAATATTCCCTTATATGATAAAACCCTTAAAATTACAAAAAAACCAAAAGCAAAACTACTAAAGCTACTCTTGTGAGTCTTTTCTCTATCTTGATGTTCCTTGCTTTGTCTCTGGTCTTCTCCTTTCATTTCCATGGAAAAATGCCAATCGCGAACCATCTTTTTTCCAATTCTTCTCTCTTTAATCTTTATTCATGAATCGATATCTCCAAATTCCATGTCATCCCCACATGTAGTTACCTTTGATTTGTAGGGTCCCTTGCCCTTTTATATTTATTATTATTATTTGGTTTACTTTTAGAGTATATTTACAAAAGTGTGCCCTAATTGGATATTCATGATTATGTGAATCATGATCTAGTCATCAAAGCATTAAAATTAAGGTAAGTGTGGGGTCAATGTGCTGGGAAAAAAAGTGGTAAGGAATCTCTTTGTAGTTTCCCTTCCAAAATCGTTACTTTGCTCATCTTCTCCTCACACCAATGCAATTGTTCTTCATTTAGGTCACTCATTCTTAAAACCCGAGACACCACTTTTAGGTCTATTTGACCCATCAAGATCTCAATCTCCTCATCCACCGTTAACTTCCTCTTTCTTATGCATTTCCGCGAACGCCGAAGATCTTTCAGCTTCGTCTTCTTCTGTTCACATATTAATATTTTAAATAAACAAATTAATGAAAAGGAAAATAAAATAAAATTTATCACATTATTGTATAATTAGATAAACAATGAATAATGTGGTCTTCCCGTCCATGAAAGTATTAACTTACTTTGCAATTGACTTTCTTGATGAGATTGAGAAGAGTTGGATCAACTGAGCCTTTTCGGTTTCTCCCAAAGAAAGATTTAAGGATTTGGCAGGGCCTCTCCTTGTCTGCCTTGAGAAAATTCATGAAAGTTCGGATTCCTTCTTCCATTATCATAACAAATGAAGCCGATGTAATTCTTGAAGCAAATCCTTCATCCTTTTGATGATCATCTTCCGAATCTATTAAACATAAAATTGAAAAACAATTATCAAAAGTAAACTATATATTTATAATATTTTCCTTTACTTCTCTTTCACAATCCAATATTATCAAAAGTACACTATAGTATAACTAGTAGCTACAAAAATTTTATGTCACTAGTGAAACAAGAGTTGTCTATTTAATGGGTTAAACTAAATCAACTTAAATTTGTGACTTAAAATTTTAACTTTAACATCGCAACCACTCATGTGTTTTTAATCCAATGGTTTAGATTTGAATGCATTTATAACTCTTTGATTAAAAGTACATGAGTGGTTGAAATGTTGAAGTCAAAATTTTAAGTCACAAATTTAAGTTGTTTTCACCTAATCCCTATCTAATATAGGATTGTGAAAGAGAAGCAATGAAAAATAATAAATTAAATAATTTAAGAAACTACTTGAGACAAATGGCAAATATCCTTCCTTCAATTTCCCTTTTCTCCATAATGATGATAATTTTTGACAGGAGCTAGCTAGGTTGACTCAAAATTTTAAAAGGGTCTTATATTAATGTAGCTGGGTTGACTCAAAAATTACATGGTTTATGTTCAGATTGAAACAATAACCAGACTTGCTACTCATAAGTGTACGTCAACACCACTTATAAACACAGATTGCCAGACACTAATATTTTAAGAGATTCAATCATAGAATTAACTAATTGATAATAATTTATTGAATACTTATCTTATATTCGAAAAATCGTATAATTACACTAACGTACATTATTTATATTATTAATTGGTGATTAAAATATGTTGTGTTTTTAGGTTGATTTTATTAATTATTAATTACAAAGCTTAGACCAATAACAAACAGAATTAGAAATTAATGAGAAATATTGTAATCTTTATATAAATTTTCAATTTTAAATAATTAACTGTCAAAAAAAAGGAGAAAAAAGACCACCACAGAAAAGAAAGAATACCTCGATATTCCGGAACAAGAAGCAACTTTGGTGCCAAAAGCCTCATTCGAGCATATACCTCAGGTCTTCTTCCTTGCTCATAAGGCTCATTCTCTATGTATCTCTGCAAAAGCACCTGAAACTGCTGGAACTGCTGCGCCACCTGCGCCGGACACCCCATATCGAAGTCTTTCCGTGAAGCTCTCTTGCGTTGGAAGTTCTTGTAGTTCCAGTTCAAAGCCTCCCATGTCAAGCAGATTTGAGCCACATAAGCTGCTTCTAGTTCATGATATGGGTTGTGTCTTATGTCTGATGGATTCTTGTTTATTGTTGCAAACTTGTGAACTATCCTCTCGGATATCGATCTCGGACAGGCTTGGATTGACCTCAGTGACTCTGAAAACAAATGCGAAGTCAGAATTTTAAATTTAATCGTTTGGGGGGAAGGGGGTCGATCGGTAAAATTTTCAATTTATAAAAATCAAATATAAAAAATTTAAACAAAATTAAGTCTCAAATTTAACTTGTTATATATATATATATATTATAGTTTTCGAATACACTAAATTAATTGGTACCTGTTTCATGGAGCTTTTGAGCACTAACTCTGTCAAGGAACATCATCTCTTCATCATATTTTTGAAAAACTGTGTAAGACTCCCACTTGGGGCAACTCCTTCGAGAAGAAGAAGAAAATGGATCTTCTAGTCCTGAATCTCTGCAAGTGATTGAGCTTCTCCAGTCGGAAGAGCTCTTCGAAGTCGACCCTACCGTACATGAATCTCCAAATATCTCTTCTTCATCATCTTTTTCTTGAATTCGAATATTATTGAACTTCTTTGACTTCAATTGGGTTGGCCCTAGAACGAAAAATTTCTCATCTCCTGGGAAATTTGTCTCCACCTTCTTGTTGCTTTCAGTATCCTGACCACGGAAACTTTCTGCAACAAACATCATAAGCAATATCAGGACAACACAAGCAATAATGGGAAGAGTACAAAATCTGTTAGAAAGTACAACATGTGACTAATGTAACAAACAAACTTAATGAAAATATATACCGTCAAATTTTTCGTCATTGTCCATCAAACCACTTCTCTCTATTTCTATGGTAGTCGGAGCGGTGGGGCCATGGCGGTGATTCGCATCAGAATCAAAAACCGAATAGTTATGATATCTTCTGGGAATCTCTTGTTCTACGGCTTCTGATTCATCATCATCACCATCATTTGCTTCAGATTCTGAGCATGGCGACGACTCATGACCATCATGAGAAGAATATTGAGCAGTATCAAAACTTTCATGGTCTTGATCTTCAATTATTACTTGGTCGTGTGGGTTTGTAAACTCTCGATGAGCATGGTTGTTGTTGTTATGTAAAAACAAAAGTGATTCTCCACCGTGGATTATGTCGGCCACCAGGTGATGTTGATGGTGATGATGATTTTCAGTGGTATCTCCATGAAAATACCCTTCATCGTACTCCTCTTCTTCTTCCTCTTCCTCGGAAAACAAACTAGAGTCGTATTCATTATGATTTCTGCAACAAAACACAACAAAAACAAAATCATTTCTCCAACTAAAAACAAAAACACAAAAAAGCAACAACGAAAGGAGTAGGAATTATAAGGACCTTTGGATCAAAGGGTAGCTGCCGACGAAGTAAAAAAACTTGGCAAGAAAAATGGAAGAGTAGTGAATGGAGAGAAGGAGAAGAAAGAAGAAGCTTGAGACATTGTAGAAGAACCTACAGAGAGTTTCTTCTTTTGAACAACAATGTTGCATTTTCTTTCAAAGGTTAATTTGTTTCAAAAATGAGTTCCCAAACAATTTCTAACACAAAGCTAGCTATGTCCCAAGTCCCAACTCCTAGAACAAAAAAAGAGAGTTAAAGTAGCTATAATGTGAGTGCTTTGGGTTGCTTTGCTTTCCTTGATAATTGATATATCTTTTGCTAGTCAGACAAATTTATCCATTTATCTTCTCACAAATGTCTGATGTGTCCTGCAGATTATCAGGATTTTATTTCACCATGATGTTCTAATTATTGACTGTGTGATATAGTAAGGAACTTTCAGTGATAAGCCTGGTTACTTTCCTTTTTTTTTTTATAAATAATAATAATAATAAATAAATTATAATACATTTTCTCATTCCCTTGAAATTCCTAATAAGAAAAAAAGATTAAAAAAAAAGAATTATGATTTTAAGGGTAAACTCATCTTAGGAGTTATATAAATATATATATATATATATATATGTGTGTGTGTGTGTGTGTGTGTTATGTTAAATAATTACAAATTTATGGGTTAAGAGTAGAGAGAAAATGACATATATAACTTGACAAATTTTCATTGCAGTGAGTGTAAGAGTTTATATTTGAATTAAATTAACAGAAAAAAATAAAAAATATAAGCGGTTAATCATATATATATATATATATATATATATATATATATATATATACACACATTAAACAAAGGAAGAGGAATCGATTAAGATGGAAATCGTATAACACACAAAAAGTGAAAAAACACTATTCAAACCACAAAATCCTACTCTAAAAGAAAGGGCTCTATCCTATCATAATAATATGAATAAATATAAATAAATAAACAAATACTCAATAAAAGAATAATTTATTTATTTTTAAAAAAGAAAGAAAAATAAAAGGATGAAGAGACCAAAACCTCGGCACACGCATATGTTTCTGTGACCATGTATGGCATTTAGTACTTTCTAAAAGAATTATTATTAATAAATCTTTATATATATGTTTTAGAAATCTTATAATATAATCGAATTAAAAGAAATAATATAGGGTAAATGATAGAAGAAAATATGTGTGAATTGGTGTACGTTGAGTTTGGTTACTTGGGAATTTTTTTTTTTTTGGTAAAAGAAAATTTTTATTGAGGTGTTGAATTTTTCAGATTTAATTTGGTGTGATAGACCGCCCAGATGTATTCTTAAACCGTTACTCACTCTCGGGGGGTTCCTGCCCCTTGGCTGCTTGACGATGAAATAAAGAAGCTTTTGAAAAAGGTGATTGTGAGGTTATAAACTTATTATATATTTGCTTTCAAAAAACTTAAAATATATTTTGGGAGCTTCTCTTTGAAATTAAATCTTTTTTGTTCCTTGTCCTTAACTTGCCCTCTAAGTTTTTTCTTTATTTTAATTCTCTCTCTCTTGTTTGGATTTTTCTACTTATTACACTCATTCTTCATTATATAATAATAATAATAATAATATACTAGTAACATATTATATACCGCCCATCTATAATTGAACTATATATGCATGAAAATGAAAGAGTTGATTGAAGGTTAAATAAAGATTCCAACATTTCATCCTCGCTTTATCAACAATAAAAGACATAAGACATTTCAATTAAGTTAAGATATATTATTAAGTTTACACTTTATATAAATTGAATTCGAAACGTGGTCTAAAAGATTGTCAACTTGTTTACAATGAGACTGATACAAAAAACAATATTAAATTATTTTTTTAAGGGCCAGGTTAAATAACTTAATAATTTTAATTTAAAATATGTGATTTCAATATTTACCGTTTTATTTTGTTTTAATTTGAGGTTCTCATATACTCTTTTTCTCGGCCATTGGATTAATGGAAAATGAATTGATAGATATTAAAATCACAATTTTAAGTAGATTTTTTAAGTTAATTCAACCTAACCGTTTTTGGGTTATATATATATATATCAAATCACTTATTCAATAAAAGAATGATAATGAGGTCAGGAGAATTCAAGTACTGTAATTCAAAACTGAATACACATAGATGATGAGAAGAAGAATCACATATTGGATACAAACTATATATGTAATGAGATTATATAATAGTAATGGATAGAAAAATTGATGGGTCCATCCAGCATCATCAAATGATCTAAGAGCCAAAAATAATTTTAGCTAGAACAAATAACAAAATCCAAGTACAAAGTGTCGTCTGCTTCCCGCTTTCTTCTAGTCTCTTGATCTTGATGTCACCCAATTGCCAATTTGCCACTATCATAAATTCCTTCTCCAGCTCCACTCTCGTGACTCGTTAACTTTTTTATTTTGTGGTTAAATTGCACAAACATCCCCTATTTTAGACTTAATTGCATTCACATAGAAATCTACTCAAAATTGTATAATTATTCCCTGCCGTTTAAAGATGGGCATTTCCCCCAAAATCCCCATCTCAATAAAAAAAATCATCCCCAAATAGGGATGGGGATTAGGATTTAGAGTCGTCGAATGTGACTAGAGCGTGGAGTTGAAAGGCTGGTAGGGGACAAGGCAAGGCCGTTGTCAGTCTATGTAGAAGAAGAGACGTACTATATATGAGCATGTGGAAATTTATGAGATATACTGCACTGTATTGTTTCAGAGCTTTTGTATGTTTAAAGAGTGAATATTCGAACCGGAGTTTTAAGAGCTTTTATGCGAGTGAGGGGAGAAGAATTGTCCCCCTTGTATGGATGAGAAGCCTCCTATTTATAGCCAAGTAGGTTCACTTAGTAGAAGAGTCTATTGATATCTTTCCAAGAATCTTAGCCTGAGATCGTGGAACAAGATAATCTCAACTAATTTGGGATTCTTGGAAATATTTGAACGTTGTTGATCAAGTCAATAATGTCTCTCGAAGCTGACTTTTTCTCTAGCAAAATCATCTAACATTCTTTATTCTAGATTTGGACTTTAACTGGGATTGAACCTAGTTTGGGACTGACCATGTTTGCTCTTTGATACTAGCAGAGGTTTATCTCCTCGTTTGGGCTTCCATAATAAGGTCTTACCAGCCGCCCCCCACCCCCCCGTCTGCTTCCTGCTTTCTTCTAGTCTCTTGATCTTGATGTCACCTAATTGCCAATTTGCCACTATCATAAATTCCTTCTCCAGCTCCACTCTCGTGACTCGTTAACTTTTTTATTTTGTGGTTAAATTGCACAAACATCCCCTATTTTAGACTTAATTGCATTCACATAGAAATCTACTCAAAATTGTATAATTATTCCCTGCCGTTTAAAGATGGGCATTTCCCCCAAAATCCCCATCTCAATAAAAAAAATCATCCCCAAATAGGGATGGGGATTAGGATTTAGAGTCGTCGAATGTGACTAGAGCGTGGAGTTGAAAGGCTGGTAGGAGACGAGGCAAGGCCGTTGTCAGTCTATGTAGAAGAAGAGACGTACTGTATATGAGCATGTGGAAATTTATGAGATATACTGCACTGTATTGTTTCAGAGCTTTTGTATGTTTAAAGAGTGAATATTCGAACCGGAGTCTTAAGAGCTTTTATGCGAGTGAGGGGAGAAGAATTGTCCCCCTTGTATGGATGAGAAGCCTCCTATTTATAGCCAAGTAGGTTCACTTAGTAGAAGAGTCTATTGATATCTTTCCAAGAATCATAGCCTGAGATCGTGGAACAAGATAATCTCAACTAATTTAGGATTCTTGGAAATATTTGATCGTTGTTGATCAAGTCAATAATGTCTCTCGAAGCTGACTTTTTCTCTAGCAAAATCATCTAACATTCTTTATTCTAGATTTGGACTTTAACTGGGATTGAACCTAGTTTGGGACTGACCATGTTTGCTCTTTGATACTAGTAGAGGTTTATCTCCTCATTTGGGCTTCCATAATAAGGTCTTACCAGCCGCCCCCCCCCCCCCCCCCCAAAAAAAAATGATAATTATTTCCATTTTTCACACTTTCACAATTTAAACCCTAAGTATAAATACTTCATTAATTCTAAATTTAGTTGTATTAGAACTTTTTGGGATAAAATCATTTTCCTCTGAGGTTTGCCTTATTAGACACGTTGCCCCCGCTAGTTCTAGTCATTGCTGTTCTTCCCCTAAAAACTAAAACCTTTTGGGATAAATCATTTTCCCCTGAGGTTTGCCTTATTAGACACGTTGCCCCCGCTAGTTCCAGTCATTGTTGTTCTTCCCCTAAAAACTAAAATATTAGGTATGTAAGTGCCTCACTTTACGATTGGCTTATTTCGTTGACAAAATCACAATTGGGGTTAATCATTGTAAAATGGTAGATTAGGAATTGAAGATCTTCCATTTGACTCCAAGTGCTTCAAGGAAGGTAGATTACTTGACTTTACTTTTACTTGAAGGGATATAGTTGCACACACTCACTTGCATGCATTATATTCTTGTTTGCATACAATTGAATGATGCATTGTATGTCACTTTTCACACTCCACACTTGCACATATTGCACATCACTTTGTGTGTTGATTCTGCTTAGAAAATAGGGTTTCTTCTATTTCCGCGGCCTAGACCGCTTGGCAAGCACTGCCTGAACCGCGACATACAGAGCGGTAATCATCAGTCGGCTCATGCTGCCTGGACCGCGGTCTGTACACATGTACGTCCAGCGGTCTGTGAAACGGTAAAATTCAGTAGGCCCCTGCTGCCTAGACCGCGGCCTGTGCATTGCACGCACGGCGGTCCCAACCGCGATGTTGTCCAGTAGGCACACTGCTGCGTGTACCGCGGTCTGGACAACTTGCCCGAGCCGCGGTACACACAACGGTAATGACGGGATTTTGTTACTGTTTTCAAAACGGTGTCATTTCGTCTAGGGCTTGATATATGTATGCCCTTTCCTCTTCCTTGCCTCTTTAGAGCTTCAGAACTTATTCTCTTTCATTCCTTTTAGAGCTCAAGAGTGTCTTGCAAGAAAAGGTAGCAAGAAATCATTTTTATTGTGTAAAACCCAATCACCCATCATTCATTCATTGTTCTATCATCATCTAGATTCATCTAGGATGTTTCTAAGCATGGGTCTTCATTAACATAGCTTACTTGGTAAGTAGAACACCACTCTCATTCATCTTTGTGTTCTTGCTTAACAAGGAATCTCTTTTATGTTTCTTATGCATCTAGCTTATAATTTTTTATTATAAATAGAGATTTTTGTTGATGTTTGGGTTGTTGTATTGTGATAGCTATTGCATCTAGGAATGCTTTGATTTCATATAGCTAGGTTATATGTGTGTCATATAGCAACATGATATATAGGAATGTTTGAAGCACTCATACATGACTAGATAAGCATTAAATGTGTTGACCTTGCATTTTGTGCATTTAGAATATCATCATATTCACTTTAGGTTTCTTATCTCTTCATTTAAGAGTTAAGTCTTGTATTTGCCTTGAGTAGTAAACAAGCAAGAGCCTAAAATCACTATTAAAGGTCTGCGGGTAGCAAGAACGGATTAGTAACCGATTAGGTGTGATGTGGTCAACCTAGGTTATAATCGTTTATGCAAATAGTGGATTTGAGGGTTCGATTGGCGATTAGGCCCGTGAGTTTTTACCCAGTTGGAGGGTTTCTCACGTAAATCATATCATCGTGTTATTTTGTTTATTCCGCATTTTATTATGGCTATGATTGATTGTGTTAAATATGAGGGGTTTTGTTGTTTAATTTTGATTAATCAAAAAGATGACATTTAATTTAACTAAAACCTATTCACCCCCCCCCCCTCTAGGTTAGTTTTATCACTCTTAGTGTATTTTCAAGGTATTTCTCCCATGTTGTTACTTTTTCCGTTAAAAAAGTCCATCCTCACATTAAATAATTGTTTTACAATCAATATAATCTAAAAATATCATTTAACCCTCAAGATATTCATTAAATAAAACAATATTTAAAAACATAAAATAATAATAATAATAATAATAATAATAATAATAATAACAGAATTGAAAAAAAAGGAGATGGATCACCACCGTCCTTCTCTGAGATCCAATCTAGAAAATCAGTTTAATCACATCCAAACAAAGTTGTAGATCCAATATGGATCTCTACCAAAACCAAGACTAGATACATAACAAAAAAGAAAAAAAAAGATAAACATCATCTTCTTCTCCAATACAAATAATATTATTTATAAATCTTTTCTCCAAAAATTGAAAAACATCATCTTCTTACCAAAAATCTTCATCACCAAAATCAATCATCACCAAAAAAATAAGCAAAACTTAAAAAAATAAAATCAAAACACCAAACATATACCCAACCACCAAAAACAAACCGAGTTCCAAACCTAGAAAACTACCACCAGGCACTAGCATCGTCGTTGCCGACCGTCCCCCACTTCCCTCTCTTCTTTCTTCACAACCAATCATAACCTCTTTAGTTTTCCAAAAATCACCACTATCACAAACTCACACCAATCACATTCAACATCAATCACCAAACACCCCCACTATCAAACCAACAACGCTCGAATCAAAGCCATACAAACCAAAGCTTGTAGATTAAACTTGTAGATTAGGTTTGTTTGTTGATCTGAGAATGGTTGTGAGTTAGGTTAGGGTTTGTAAATCTGTTGAAGATCTGGGTCCCCGAGCTTTTTCAAGGTGATTCCGAGCTATTTTCGAGCTATTTTCGAGCTTTTTAAAACGTTTTCCGAGCTTTTTCTGGGTTTTCGAGTCTTTTCAAACTGGTTCCGAGCTTTTTCTGGGTATCCGAGCTTTTTAGAAATGAGTCCGAGCTTTTTTAAAATGCCCGAGCTTTTTTAAAATGCCCGAGCTTTTTAAAACTGTTTCCGAGCTATTTTAAAATGTGGCCGAGCTTTTTAAAACAATTTCCGAGCTTTTTGAAACAGTGTTCGAGATTTTTTAAACTGTCCGAGCTTTTTCAAACAGTTTCCGAGCTTTTTTAAACAGTCCGAGCTTTTTGAAACTGTCTGAGTTTTTTCAAACAGTTTTCGAGCTTTTTAAATAGTCCGAGCTTTTTAAAACTGAGTCCGAGCTTTTTCAACAGCCCGAGCATTTTCAACATGTGTCCGAGCTTTTTCAAACTGTGCTCGAGCTTTTTCAAACTGTGCCCGAGCTTTTTTCAACAGTCCGAGCTTTTTTTAAATGAGTCCGAGCATTTTCAAACTGTGTCCGAGATTTTTCAAAACGCGTCCGAGCTTTTTTCACACTGCCCGAACTTTTTCAAACTTCCCGAGCTTTTTCAATATGAGTCCGAGCTTTTTGAAACTGCTTCCTTGCTATTTTATATTATTATGTCCGAGCCTTTTACAGTTTACTGATGCATTCTTTCTCTGAAAATGCAGATGGGTAGTGAACTAAAGGATTTGCTTAAAACTCCAGAGGATGAATGGTACGATGGAAAAATCACTCGGCATGACCATTTCAGCGACCTTAAAGATATCGACGTCACACTGGACAGTGTACCAGAACAATTCAAGGTCGAAGACCGACGTCGGTATACAGAGTCTTGTTTTGGTCATTTCCTTAGGATGGATCGAGGGGGGGGGGGGGGGGGGTGAAGTTTTCGGGTAGCGTAGTCCATCGAATGCTATTGCGCGAGCTACATCATGATGGGCCGCAGAATGAGATGAGATTTATGTTAGGTCCTCGTTCGGTTCGGTTCTCCAAGGTTGAATTCTGTCTGATCACCAGATTGAAGTTTGGAGTGATTCCCGACACGACGAGGTATGAGATGGTTCAGAACGGGATACACCAACGGTATTTCAATGGTGTAGCTGAGGTGGATTATGAACAGCTGAGAGCTGTTCTACGGATCAGTGTATTTGAGGAGCAGTACGATGCTGTGAAGCTGTGCCTCATTTATATGTTAAATTGGATATTGATGGGGTTGGACGAGAGAGAGAAAGTTCCATTATGGCAGATCCGGCTAGTCGAGGACTTGGACGCTTTTGATGCATTCCCGTGGGGTGCCCACGTGTATAGGCAGTCCATTATTGGATTCAAAAATGCCTTAAACGGTCGACGTGTGCGGTATGAGAGACGACAGTAGGAAAATGGCGCTAACGTTCACACGGTGGAGACGTACAACCTTTACGGTCTAGCTCACGCACTGTTGGTGAGAATTTAGAATTTGTACCGTTTGAAAACCAGAATATTTTTTTACATGAGTTACGGAATAAATAATTGGATTCTGAATAACTTGTTCTTTTACATAGGTATTTGCGTGTGAGGTTATCCCCGAGCTTGGGACCCGATTTGGGACTCGTAGGCGGATTGAGGTGTCCCCCCGTATGTTGAAATGGGAGTTGCAAAAGCAACCAAGGTCGGACAAGCTGGACAAAATTTTCTTAGCCAGGGTAAGGATCTATTGTGTTAAAGTGTTTACATATTACGATTATACAAAAACAATGGTATAACAATGATTTTAGATGTTTGCGAGGACTGCACTGGTGCCGACAATAGCTGAGAGGGTTGCACGGTACTACGAGGGCATAAATGAGGGAGGCAGTCTATATATGGCTGCCGATGGACACGACGGCTCGGTACCGGATCCCTTACATCATACGACTATCGGACCCAGTCATACGGAGGGTTCCGACTAGGAGTTTGGTGGTGAGAGTCCCCTCAGGCACAGACCTGATACAGAGGGTTCGGACTCGGAGTTTGTCGCTGGGAGTCCTCTTAGGCGCTAGACATGTTCGATTTGCGATGCTCGGTGGAGTACATTCACGAGAAGACGTTGGAGGGCATCGCCAGGTATGTCAAAAATGGTGTAATGCATTATTTATGTTGAAACAAGTGTTGGGTTTTAGTACTGACAATAATGATTTTGTTTCAGGACCGTTTGGTGGGAAAAAATCCAAGATGTGATGGATGCAGTCGCTGCGTTACGGGAGGATCTCCGGAAGAGTGATCGGGAACGAGATAGGCAGCATAGGGAGGTGATGGACTTTCTCCGGGGGCGGTGGGGTTCGACATCACAGTCAGGCAGGGATGGTCCACCCTCCCATGATCGAGACTCTCCCTGTAGAGACAGAGATGGAGGGACAGACCCAGCTACCGGACCTACGACGGAGGCTGATGGACCTCAGACGCAGGGTCTAATAGGTGGATATACAGTACGAGACCAGCAGATGCAAGTCCCTGGTGGCACGGATACATGAGTATTTGGGGAGAGAGTTACCCATGCGATATTAGAGTATCCGCTGCTTATGGAGGTACATGATGTGGATCCTCCTGTTCATATCCAGGATCACACAGTGGACCCGTTCAGTCCACTGGGTCAGAGTCCCTCCCCCCGTACAGTCCACACTCCTGACCTGACTAGGCGATCCATAGGGAGCACCCCTGCGGTCCATCCGACACCGCTCTCCTCGACTCGATCCCGTCACTCCTCACCCCCTAGTGACACTGCCGGTCCATCCCGACACAGCCCATCCCACCGGAGCCCTTGACGTGATCCACGGGGACAGAGTCCCTTCTCCCAACACCCTCCAGTGGTCCACAGTCAGCATAGGCAGCAGCGGATTCGCAAACAAGGCTGGCAGTTGATGAGCCCATACACTAACCCATGTCAGCCGAAGAGGCCAAGGACACTGCCCATGTCATCAGCACATACATTCAAGCCCAATGATTTGGTAGACGCTGACCAGCTTGCTGCTTACAAAGCCTATAAGAGGAACGTGGCAGGGGAATTGTAAGTATTATAATATTGTGAATTTATTTTGAAACACCTAAGTTAAATTAGTTGTTTTCCTAAATAGTTGAAAATTACGCAGACGTGATGTGGATCTGATGACCCCCGTGCCTGTGACTTGGTTCCACCGGTTGCAAACCAACTTTATGGAGTTGGAGGACACGGTACTTTCCTTACTTCGATTGTCTTTTAAGTTTGTTTAACTTATGGAAGAATACTAACAATGTATAATGTTTATATTGTCAGCATATGGACGCGTACCTGCATATTTTATGGAAGCTTCAGCAAGCATTCCCCACTGTCTACATTTAGAGAATGAACCTACTAGATTCTCAGTTATATGTAAGTGTTTCAAATGTATTGTTTTCGCACGTCTGCTTGTTGTGTTTCATCCTGTTTCTAACGTTTCAGTTCGTTATTTATTTTCAGTCAATGCTGGAGTTTCAATGGTAGAGAATCATGTCTCGCGATGCTGTGGGCAAAGCCCCGAAAAACTGGTCTGTGTTGAAGTACAGGTGGTCACCTGAAGATCTGATGACGGTACGTGGATTGCTCCCGGTAGGGAACCGACCATGGCACGAGGTTGAAGCGGTGAGCAAAATACAGTTATGGTTTCAATGTGTTTAATTAAAAATTCTTATTTTGACCATAACAATATCTTGAACACTTGGTACATGTCCTTATTCCGTGCAACATTGGTGGCCAGCATTGGCTCGTGGCCAGCGTCGACCTTACTGTGGGGAAGATCCACCTGCTAGACCCGTTCAGACAGGAAGTCCCCCAACAGATCAGGAAAGAGCAGGTCGCTCCATTGCGGTGGTTTCTACCCTCGATGTTGCATTAGATGGGGTTTCACGATGCCAGACCAACGGGCGAGGCGAAGTACGAGAAGCGGAATAGGCCTTTTGGGGTAAGCATGGTGTCTACAACACATGTGCCCCAACAGACTAGAGGGTATGACTGTACGAACATCATTTAAACTTTAAGTTTGTTTTATTAAACTTCAATTGTAACGGTTGTTCATGTGCTGAGTCGTAGGGGTAACTGTGGTGCTCATACCTTGAGATTGATGGAGTACGTAATGCCGAACAGGAAGACGTTCGACTGGTCAGAAGAAGATATGTGCACCATACGGGAGAGATGGCTGTGGAGATTTTTTGTAACTCCAAGCCTCATTAGATGTTGTAGTTGTCGATGTACAAACAATTATAGTAATGAACTTTCAAATTTCAAATTTTTTGTTTAAAATTTAAAGTGTTTGCATTTGCATTTACAAGTACAACACACGCATTTCATACAATAACACAAGTAATAATTAACACCCCAACTTAATTAAACAATAAGTATGAACGACTCGATTCACTCCTCGGCAGATTCCTTGTGTGGGCATGTCTGTTTGTTATGTCCAACTTGATGACATACGCTACACTTGCGACGGTATTTCTCGGGAACAATTCTTCTCGGACCTTCATTAATCAAGGGCGGATTAGAACACCTCCTGCTATTATGACCTGATTGTCCACATCTTCTACACGATTGGGTGATTGTCCTCTCGGAAGACGATGCATGTCGACCCTCCATCGGGCGACCTGATTGTCTCTTGGTCTTTGGATTTAAAACCACCCGCTCAGCGATGTCAGACGGCACTATCCATGAAGAAGGATGGCCAACAGGCATAATAGGAACTGAGTATGCATCAATAAGTGTCTGTCTCTTGTAGTAGTCCGAACACAGCGATGTGAAATCCAAGTTCCGCTCCCTGCAAAAGCAATGGAAAAAGTGACAATCACGTTTGCTTAATATAACGTATAATTGTATAATGTTAATGTACCTTGCCGCTACGAGTGCGTGAGAACACGGAAAATGGTCCATTTGGAATTTGTTGCATGTGCATGTCTTCCGGGCTAAGTCAACAGTCCACTGCTTTTCGGACCGTTTGACAGAGAAAATGTTCCAGTCCACTGGATTGACGGTCATATAACCGCACTTCTCGACCCGTTGTAGCATCACAAGATGTGATGCGTCGGTCAACTGATGACGCATGGACTGTGCAGCTCGATGTCGATCGTGAAACCAACGCTGTAACATATTCCTAATGAACTCTGCCAATGTCAACATAGGGAGTTGTCGTGCCAATTTAAGGCATGAGTTTATGCACTCTGCAACATTTGTTGTCGTCACCCTGAACCTTCGTTGGGGACAGTGTACACTAGACCATTTGTGTGGACTGGCAGATTCAACATAATCGAAAGCATTCTTGTGCAGGTTACGTAACTCACCCATGTACCGGTTATATTTGAATTCAGTGTACGCTTTAGCGGCTTTGTCCATTAAGCTGGCAACATCTTTTCTGTGAAATTGCTTCTTCACATTTTCAGCAAAATGCCAACAACATATGGTATGGGTTGCATAAGGGAACACTTTAGAAATGCCTGCTTCAATGCTTGCATGTTGATCGGAAATAAAAACCAGATCATCTATATGACCAAGGGCACCCTTCAAGCAATCCAAAAACCATTCCCAAGAAAGGTTGTTTTCGGAGTAGCCATACCCAAAAGCAATTGGATACACCTATTCGTTTCCATCTTGGGCAGTTGCAACAAACATTGTACCCCCGAATCTTCCCTTCAAATGGGTACCATCAACTGCAATAACAGGACGCATGCACCTCCGAAAACCTCTAACTGAGGCCCCTAACGACATGAAAAAGTAAAGGAATTTACCGTCGTCAGCGCAATGTAAGTCAGTGATTGTGCCTGGATTTTGTTGTTCTAGCACGTAACCAAAAGACGTCAGTAGTTAGAAGGTTTCTTCATGTGTCCCATAGGTCAGTGACAATGCATAATGCAAGGCTTGATATGCCTTACTGTACATGATTTGGATGCCATACATTGTTTTCATATCGGCGATTATATCCTTGGGATGCATGAGATGACCATCTTGTTGTTAAAGTCTAGGTGCAACCACTTCTCCAATTATAACTGCACTAGCTTGTCGGTGGCGACGGTGAATCTCCTCCAATGGACAACTGTGTTCATTGACAAAACTTCTTACTTGGAAGTACGTCCCTTCATCTCTTCTCACCGCTCTTAATTTCCATGTACAGTTGTCAATCAAACAAACAAGATGTAACGTTGTCTTATTGGACCTTTTCACCTTCCATTCGAAGTTTCGCCACATTGTAAAAAGGCCAACTAGTCTCTTCAAATCCTTTTTAGTCGGAAAGAACTGACCTTTATAAATCATGCTTGTAGGTTCTTCTGCTACCAAGGTTGTGCTTCTACCAATCCCAAACGAGTATGAATCTGCTCCGGGAATAACCCACGTTGTGGTATTATCAGAATCATCTGCAGATACATTATGCCGGACCTCGGAAGTACCAGGCATATCTGCTCCAGTGCAACTAACTCCTTCTACACGTCTTCCACGTCTTTGAATTTGGACATGATCTTCATCAGTGTTCTCTACATGATCTACCAGATCAATATTTGCTTCATTATCCACCTCCTGGTTCGGCCCAAGGTTCGGTTCAGTGTTCTCCTCATTGTACATCTCATTGTACCGCCCATCATTCATCTCAAATCGACAACCAAACACATCGTCGAATTGAGGTTCACCAACATCTGCATGGTCGACCACTACCGATTGGACAACACATATGTTTTCCTCACCTTCAGTGGCACTCCTTTGTGTGAACACTTGGTTGCTACCGCTAGCGGATCCAAATGGTTGGGTATTTTCAGGAGCAGGAATATCATTCCGTATCACATCTCCAGTTGCCCTCTCAATTAGACTAACACATACTTGAGGGATCACCCGATCTTCCCCTAGCATAAACTGAACATCATCGTCATTTCTTACAAATGTGCGACATGTAGCGCCAGGAACGATTGATATTGACTGTAGATCAACATTGTATTTGTTCACATCATACTTCACAACGGTATGCAAGATCGACACCAATTCTTCGTAACTCATATTCTTTGACACATACATTCCTTGGTTGTCAGATCCAACAAACCTCTGACTTCCGTCGGGTAACTGCTCCCATCGACCGTTGTAAGATATTACTATTCTCACCCGATTCATTCTCTTGTAACATTCATCACCATAAACCATTATAACAAACATAAAAGCTATGGAAAAGGCTCAGAGCCTTTTAAAATAGTTTCCGTGGTTTTTACTATGATCTCCGAGCTTTTAGTAAAGGTTCCAACCTTTTTTCCAAAGATTCCGAGGGTTTTCCCAAAAGAGCCGAGCTTTTTTACAAAGTTCCGAGCTTTTTTACAAAAGTCCCGAGCTTTTTTACAAAGTCCCGAAGCGTTTTTACAAAGTCCCGAGCTTTTTTACAAAGTCCCGAGCTTGTTTTCTAAAAGCTCGAGCTTTTTTCAAGTCTCTGAGCTTGTTTTCTAAAGTCTCCGAGCTTTTTCAAACAGGCTCCGAGGCTTTTTCAAAGTCTCCGAGCTTTTTAAAACAGGCTCCGAGCTTTTTCAAAGTCTCTGAGCTTTTTCAAAGTCTCTGAGCTTTTTCAAACAGGCTCCGAGCTTTTTCTAAGGCTCCGAGCACTTTTAAAGGCTCCGAGCTTTTTATTAACAGCATTGGAGATTCAAATTTCACACATTCAATGTTCACAAAACCAGCTTCATGTTTACAAAAGGAACGTTTTTTAAAAATGAAGGATAAAAAACAGTATTTCAGACAAACATATTACCTTGTTGTGCTGACTGAAGAACGTTGAGTAGTTTTGAAATTTATTGTAGAGAGAGAAAGAGAGGAGTTACTGCCTTCATTGTTTCAAGTATGGAGATGGAACTACTGAGACAATTAAAAATTGATTATTTAAGGGCAATTTTGGTAGTTCACCTAAATAGGTGCCTTTTAAATGATAACTTATTAAACCGGTGACGTTGGTGCAACACCAAGACAAAAAGGTGACATTTCTCACCATTTCCACTATATATATATATGAGAGAGAGAGAGAGAGAGAGAGAGAGCAAATAATCTATCCATTGATAGACCCAACAAAGGTTTTTCCTAAGTTGATGAGATCGTACATTGACATTGAAAATGAACACACATATATATATATATATATATATATATATATATAATATAATGGATCATTTAACTAAAGCTGAAGGGTTGAAGATCGTAGATAGTAACACATAACCCTAAAGAGTAATTGACATCTAATAATTAACTACATCTTAACAATTTTACTACAACATTATTATTTGTGAATTGTTTAGCCACCCAGTGTTTGAGTCACTTACAAACTTACAGTTCCAATCGAAATCTTTTTAATCTGAAATATATCTGTATACAACATGCATGTTAGTTGAGACTTTACAGCTTCACCAAATGGAGTCCATATTATACGGTTGCTCCGGCTCTGATTGTGCCACCGGCACCGAATCTAAGACCTTAGAAGAAGAAGAAGCTTGAATGAAATTCGAACTTAAATGATCATTTTCAAACCGTGAAAACCCTAACCCTTGTCCAGCCAGAAACGAGTTATCGCTGCTTGTAGCTTCCCTTGCTTGATAATTCCTAAGCTGTAATGCCTTGAGAAGCAAGGAATTCATCGACAGATTCGGACTAAGCAAGCTAGAAGGCCACGAGAGTGAAGTTAGAGTATTTGCTTCTCTCGCCGCAGCCCAATTGTTCATATTCAAGTTCATGTTCATGTTAACACTATTGTCAGTACAAGAGTAACTTTGTGTTGGAATATTATTGCTGAACCCACTCGATAAATTTGCAATGCTATTTAAATTTGGTAACTGATCAATGTCTCCGAATTCGTTAACGATTGAGTTTGTGTCGCATGGAGATTCCAGAGATGGCAGAGAGGATGGTGTCTGCTGTGGTTTTTTCACTACTGATGAGCTCTTTTTGAAGACTCTACAAACCACCCATTCCTCCTGTACATAAATGAATAAACAAAAGAACCAAAAAAAAAAATCAATAAAAGGAGTCATATTAACCTTACTAATAAAAGTTTAATAATTTTCAATTTTCATCTTTTACAACATCACGGTCAAAATTAATTAGATTCATCTAAATTCCCGTCTGTTTTTGGCAATTCTTATTGATAAAAGTTTTGTTTGAACATATAACTTTGCATCAAAGGTTAATATATATTGCAACAAAAATTTAATTATTCATGTATATAAAACCCTTATGTCTAGCTTTTAATTGTTGTCCTACCGTTACTTTACGTTAAATAAGTTAATTCAATTTTTATTTTTTTTTATAACTTTTGTCAAATGTATCTAACGATTAAGATTTGATATATATACCTTATGGGATTTGAAAGGATGCTTGTTTTCGAGCCTGTATTCATGCATGACCCAATTGCTTTTCTCACCCTTAGGAGCTCGACCCTTGTAAAAGACTAGGGTTTTCTTCATCCCAACAAGTACTCCACCTCTAAAGATCTCCTTGTCCTTTCCTGTGGTTTTCCAATAGCCTGCCTCGGTGGCTCGGTTTGTTCGAAGCCCAGTTGGGTATTTTCGGTCTCTCATGGCAAAAAAATACCATTCTTTCTCCCCCATGGAAGCCTTGGCTGCACCATTTATATATTGACTCAGTCAGTCTTTTTCAGTCCACACGATAACAGCAACAAACAAAGAAAAACAAAAGGAAAAACCCTTGATCATTTCCTAGATTATTGAATTATCAGAAGTTAATTATTCAAAATTCCTAATTTACCTTAATATTTATTACTAACTAGTCCAAAATCAAAGATATACAAAGGTAGAAGAAACTAGATATCCTAAGAACTGTGTCAATTATAGCAATGTATATAACCAAAATATTATACGATCATGTTTATCACTTTTAAATTAGCTTTTGATAGTATATATAATTAATTAGTTTTTGTTTTTGTACATATATATACTTGGCAAAATGGAGGATTAATTATTGTTGCAAAAGCAATCTTCACCATACCAAATCTTTTATATTTTCCTATTTTTCACCTGAGAGAGAGAGAACAAATAAGAAGAAGAAAAGAAAAAAAGACTTAAATACAGCTAGCTTACAATAAAATGATGATATTCATTTAAGGAGATTGGAGAACACAAAACTCTTTGAACTCCTTAAAAACATGAACAGAAGATCGAGACATAAATCACAAAGTTAAATAAGGAGATAAATTACCAGATGCATATATAGAGAAAAACAAAATAGCAACCAAAAATAAATAAAACACAGGAAAACAGGAAAAAAAAAAAAAAACTCTTAAATTAATAGCTACCTGGGAGGTCCCAAGGTTCACATTTGTTGAGATCAACATCTACAATTGCTTTAGAAGTGAAAGTGGTATCGGAAACTTTTTGTGTCAGATAATAAGTGATGAGTTCTTCATCTGTTGGATGGAATCTGAACCCAGGAGGGAGATTATTTTCCTCCATTTTCAGAGCTCACTTTCTTGAATTCCAGAAATCAGAGTACGTACGGACGATGCTTAAAAATATTAAGCTTTTCTAACCTCAAACAAGATCAGGGTCTTATATTAATGGTGTGCTTGTGAACTCTTGAAGAAGAAGCAGCTGTGGTTTAGTCTTATTTTATTCTTGATAATTACAGCTAACGCTTTGACAAAGATATATGGTGCACGAAAATATGGATTTTTCTCTTCAAAATTTTACCAAATTGCCACCATCATGGATGAGCTTGTTTGTATTCCCAAATTTTGACTGAATTTTTGAGTTATTACCGAAAAACCAAAGACAGTTTGGTGTTGATCTAGAGTTCGGATTCACTCATGATCTAACTTTTCTTATTCTAATGATACATAAATATAAAATACATGACATAGCCAATGTTTGTTTTATTTTATTTTTTTATTTCTATTTAAGTGTCATTCAAACTTAAATACTTTTAAAAAATTGATAGGTAAAAAGTCAGACTATGAGAAGATCCTAACTTGTTGATTTAGGACGGTGATTTGAGTGAATTAATTAATATGGGATTAATTATGTGAGGAATGAGTGGCAAAAAATTGGTGCACGAGGGGTTGAGACTTGACTCTAGTATTACACCAGAAATCAAGACAAATATTTGTTTCTTGTATATATGATTCATTCCTGTCCAACCACCTCCACCCATTTCTACCCACCAAACCCTAAACCAATAACAACATGGCCTTAAACACCATTTTCTATCAATTTATTATATTGGGCACTTGTCTATCGGTCCCTATCGTCATCAATTTAATCAATGATCTCTTTCTTTGTGAAGCGAAGGGATTTGATTGTTTATGGAGTAGCTTATTTGTTGAAAAGGTTCATCAATTAATGTTTATTAGAATGAAAGGGATAATATAGAATAAAGAACTAATTGGTGTATATTTATTGTTTTTGATATGACAGTTTGTAGCAGAAGCTAGATTTGTAGTTATATAATTAATTTGCAAGAAATGTTGATTAGGACTTTAAAGGTGATATTTGGAGTGGTTTTAGATACACTTTCCATAACTTACAAGAATATTTCCAAAATATATTTCTCAAGTATAATTTATTTTTTTAAAGGAAAAAAAAAACCAAACCACTCAAAATATTCATTTTAATGTAAACATATATATATATATATATATATATATATATATCTATTCTAAATAAAAGAACCTAAACGTTTTGTATTCCTAATTAAAGAGATAGCCCCAAGTTGATTAGAATGTAGGAAGATGATCAAATTAAGAGGTTTAAAGATCAATTTAGAAAGAATATAAATGGTTTATCTTGAACATTACTATGATGAAATTTATAACTATTTTTATTATATATATATATCATTTATTGAAAGTCATGGTACATGATCATATATTGTACGCTACATGCTCGAAGAATAACAAATAATAGCTGGCAAATATATAGAATATTTGACGATTGACAGTGTAGAGATCTTTCAATATGGCTGCTCATAAAAAAAATGTATATATAGATTTATTTTTGTTTGATTATTTAATTAAATAAATAAACAAGGGTAGAGAAAGATTACTAAGGGGAGTGGTTAAAAGGGTCACCAACCCACACGACTGTACGTATAATTTGGTAAGGTAAGCATTTCTGTTGGATTTTTTCTTCCTTGTTTTCCGATTTGTATCTCTAAAGTTTCAAACCTTCCTTCACTTTCAATCCTAACATAAACTACACATACAACCGTGATCTATCATCTCTTCTGCACAGTTTCTTGCACTCTTGCTTTCTAGAAACTCTTCTACAGTAGTACAGTGTCGTGGACCTCTCTCTCTCTCTTGATGGGATGGTTCATATATATTAGATGCATATTATAATATATATAAATTTTTAAATCAATATGTATTAAAATAACTTCATTATTACGTTGGATGTGGATCATTAGATTGACATATTTTGACTCAAAGTGTATGCACTTATCAAAACTTCTTTATAATCAGTGATCCACATGCAACACTCTGATATAAGTTATATCAGTACGTATTAAAAAGAAAATGACTGTTATAATATATATATATATATATATATATATTTTATGAGAAAGAAACAATTAATGTCAAGACAAAAACCTGGGATATTTTAATAATATTGATGAAGATTCTGTCAGCATTTGAAAACGAAATCATGAATTTAATTTATTTTAAGAAAAAAAAATATCCATCATTATATATTTACCCATTGGATTTATTTTTTAGAACAAGTTTTAATTGTGAAGCTTTCAACATGTTATATAATTATGCATATTGTAGACAAGTTGTTGTCTAACAAATTTTTCTTGTTTGCAACAGCTTGACCATTTCCTAGCTAATTATATCCAAAGAGAAACTCATGAAGACCTTTGCCCGTGGCAACATAAAATCTTTATATTTGTCTTAATATTACAACATTAGGATTCTCTATAAGAGGAGAACTCATACATATTGAACCTTAAAAGTCTTGTGATATTATGGCCGGTGTTCTAGTAATTGGACTAAACTGGCACCTAGTTAAGTGGCTCCCACCACTAGAAACAAAGCCTAATTGGCCAATCTAGGTGGAGGCTAGGGTTTTGTGAGGTTGCAGTTAGGGTTTTTTAATTTTTAATTTTAAAAAAGAACAGTTTTGTGAGGAGGCGGCTAGGGTTTTTGTTAGGCTGTGGCTAGACTTTTTTATTTTTGAGAAATTATCATTTGTGTTCATATGTTTTTTTTTGAATTGTCTGCTTTTTAATTGCTTATCCACTTTTTACTGGTTTGATTCCTATATTTTTAAAAACTCATCAATTTGGTCACTCTAAACAGATTTTTGACGGCCAACTCTCACCGAAAAGGTAAAATGACATTTTTATCGTAGACTTTAAAATCAAAATAAAATGAAATAAAAAACTTTTATTTTCTTAATGTGTTAAAATAGATTGAATAAAAAAATTGTATAAAAAAATTAAAATATAACATAAAAATTAAAAATTGATTTTTTTTCTTAAAAGAAAATGAAGAGGAAAAAAATCAATTAAAAAAAATAGAGTTAAAAAACAAAAAATAAAAATAAAAAACGAAAAGAAAAAGTGTTCGAATTCCAAATTCACAATCATCAACTCCCAATCGATTCAACACCAAAATCCAACCAAAATATAACCCAAAACACGATTCAACATAAAACCTAAATAATCTGTCGATCATTATCAAGATTCAACACCAAAAAAACTCAACCAAACAAACACCAGAAGCCCATCATCTTCTGATTCTTCTCTTCAACAGACTCTTCATTGACTGGGTCTCTCTCGTCCCTATTTTCATCAGCTTGTCTGGGCCATTTCCTTGACTGGGTATCTCTCGTCCTTGTCTTTATCAGCCTTAGTAGTTTCGTTTCTCGTTTTATTTTCCGTCCCGAACTCCAAGGCATGTTCTTCATAATCGGCCTCATAATTTCCCAATTCATCAAGAAATTTGTTCAACAAACCATGCCCGAGACTTGTGCTCTTTTGGAGATGCGCGATTCTAAAAAACTGATGGACGATGAAGATCCAATCCAGAGAGATTGGATCCACCTTTTTGTTTTTTCATTTTTTGATTTTTTTTTTAAAAAAAAGTCTCTGTCATCCATCTCAATAGATGGACGGTGGAGATCCATCAACTATATATTTAATTTTTAAAAAAATTATATAAATATATCTTCACTGTCTATCGAGTTGGACAGTGGAGATTTAAAACATTTTTCTTTTTGTGTTATATAAATATATTTTTTTGGTTTTTCATTTTATGGTGTTGACACGTGAAGGGTTATTTGTTTAAAGACGGAAATAATCCTCCTCCATTAACTTTGACCAATGTCTGACTTATAGAGGGACCAAATTGATGAGTTTTTGAAAACATAGAAACCAAGCTAATGAAAAATGGACAAGCCGTTAAAAAATAGATATTTCAAAAAAAAACATAAAGACCCAAATGATAATTCCCTTTTATTTTTTTAAAAAAAGAACCAAAACGATGTCATTTTGGGAGTTTAAAAACAACATCATTTTGGGTTTCATTATAAAGAAGCCCAAAACGACGTTGTCTTGGTCTTTTTCTTTTAAAAAATAAAAAATAAAAACCCTATTTGTCTTCTTCTTCTACCATGAAGACGGCCTTCTTCTTATTCTTCTTATTCTTCTTCTTACATGAGTGAATATTACCGTCTTCTTCTTCTCACTCCAATAGTCTTCTTCTTCTTCTTCTTCACTAAGTCTTCTTCTTCTTCTCGCCCTAGATGTCTTCTTCTACTTCTCCACGACTAGCGCCTAACGCCTACTATAACACTGGTTACACATATTGGACCTTCAAATCACCAAATAAAAATACACATATTGAGAGACAAACTTCATATATTGAATCTCAAAGGCATATATCTTAGCTGAATATATAACTAGCCATCCACATGCAAATAAATCATTCTCATGGAGCATACACAGCTAAAGTGTTTAACCATGAATCAATGTGAGTGAATTGAAAAAACAAAAATTAACAACTATTAAATGGACACATTAAAATTAAAACTTAAATATGAATTACTAGAAAAGTATATTTATTCAATCAAACGATCAAAGGGGTTTATTACAAGGCCATGATAACTCATATAAAATTATTCTAGAGTTCGTTTCCTATATATCAATTTGAAAACAAAGCTTCAACTGAAGCTATATAAAGCAGGAGTTAAAGGAAAGATAATGACATCATCAGTAAAGAACAACAGCACCCCAAAACAATGCTAAATCGATTAGAATCATAAGTTTTTTATTCGTATTTAAGAAACCAACTAACTAACAAAATCTTCAATGAAACCGATGCATTGTACCCTTACCAACAAAATCATATCTATACAGAATAAATTTTATGAGTTTTCCTTACTGCGGGTATGATTTAAGTGGCTATACAGTAAAATCTCGATAAATGAATGTTCAATAAATTAATAACCCCGCTTAAATAATAGAATCTTTGGGTCCTGACTCGGGCTTGTGTACTAAATTAATAACCTCGCTAAATGCATAAGATAATAATTTTTTTTTGAAATCCTTTAGGTCCCAACGAATAAATAATTAATAATTGATTAAATACATAAAAAAATATAACACATAAAAATTCATAATACATATCAATAAACTTTTAACTTAACAACTTCTTTTCAAAAAAGAAAAAAAACTTAACTTCTATTTTGTCAATTCAAAATCTTTCGTTTATCTTTTCTGAAAATACTACTCAAACGTGTGTCTACAACCGGGGGGGGTGAATGGGTTGTTAATCGATTATTACCAACTTTTTCGATTAGTCAATATTAAACAATTAACCCAATTCAAACAAACATACAAAATCAAGTAAAAGTGCGAAAATATAAAAAACACTTAATTTTGATGTGGAAACCCTTCGACAAGGGAAAACCACGGGCTATCCTTCTAGCCATAGATGATCACAGAAATCCACTATATGAGTAAAAGATTACACCCTCAACTGATACTCAGACTCTCACTCTCGATAACCTCAGGCTATGGACACTACCACTGGCCACTCTTGGTTCAATCCATAGTGATATCCCCTGATACACTACTCTTGGCGTGAGCACCTCCTACTATACCCTACGGACCTTTTATAGTGCCACTTGACCAATGCTTGCCAACCACACCTTAGTTGCAAGACTTGAATGCTTGTGCAACTTCACCCCGAAGCCACAAGACTTTGACTCAAGAAGAGTATAAAAGTCTAAGTGTGTATATGACAATATACTCAATGCAATAATGTGCAAGACCAAACACAAAATGCTTAACTAGATGTTATAATGCAATTAAACAACCTAGTTATCAAACAATGCTTACATGTACACACATGAGGTCTCAATTAGTTGTAGAGAAATTCTAACAACCTAATTGTCAAATAAAACTCACATAAACATTCATGAGCTTAACTAGATGCACAATGCCAACCTAATCATCAATTAAACACACATGAACATTTATGGATTAGCTATTTAGATATATATGACCTAATAATGCAAGCTATCACAAACAAAACAAATCAAATATTCATGAACATTAACTAGTTGATTAAAACACAATTTCTCAACCTAGTTATCAATAAATTACACATGAATATTTATGACCTAGCTTTTAGGCAAAAATGACATAATCAATATAGCTATCAAAATACAAACTCAATCATGTTATCAAGACTCATAAATATGCAATAAAGTAGAGTCTAGGTATTTAATAATGCAATAAATACATAATCTAGAGTAAGTAGAACAATAAATGATATTCAAGGAAGTTCTTGCTTACCTAGTCATGAAACAATAAAGACCTATGCTCATATGATGTTGAATGATGCAAGATGGAGATGAGTTTTGGGTTTGGAGAGTCAATGATGCTTTCTTGAAGCTTTCTCTCTCTAGGAGCTCTAACCTCTCTCTAAAAATGATTTTCTAAGCTCTTGGTAGGCCAAGAAGAGAAGAAAGAGAATATATATAAAGCTCTAGTTAAAACTACATCGTTTTGAACTTGGGAAAAAAAATCCTGTCAAAATCGCTCTGCGTACCGCTGTTCAGGCATGTGTCCAGACCGCGGTATATACAGCAGTGCACCGTCTGGACAACACCGCGGTTGGGACCGTTGTTCGTGCAAGTGCACAGGTCGCGGTCCACGCCGCGCATGACGCACTGAAGAATACCGTTCCATGAGCCGCGGTGTAAGTAGAGCCTACCAAACGGTCTAGGCCGCGCTAAAGGGAGAATCCATTTTTAACACTCAAGAAAAATGTCTATCTTACATGAATGTTGTGCAAGTGTGAAGTGAGTCAGATGCACACAATGAAGCACAATTAACATGCCAAACATGTTGTCAAATGAGATACAATGCAAGATATGATATCTAATGCAAGCTAGTGAGTGTGTTTGAAAAGGATGCACACACATATAAACAATAAAGAACACAAATGCAAGATAAACAAAACATGCATGAAGTGTGTGTGTGCACCTAAACTCTTCAAGAGACAAAGTCAAGTGAGTATACATTTTGCTCTTGAAGTCATGGAGATGCTTGGAAGTTGCCACACGGACCTAACCTACCCATTACACAATCATCCCCAATGTGGCGTGGTTTGTCATGAAATAAGCCAATCATAAAATTGAGGTCCTTACATTTTCTTTATACTGAAACCAATGTTATAGTAAGCACTAGGTGCCAGTCGGGCGGAGACCCAGCACCTAGCGCTTAGACCGATTAGTCGGCGATTAATCAGGGATTAATCGGAAAACACAATTACAAACAAATTCCAATTATAACTCCAAAGAAAATTCTTTCCAACAAATTCTTTCCAAATCCAATCAAATCCAAATCCCCAATGATCAAATTCAAAGAAAATTCTTTCCAAATTCACAAATGCCAAATTACCAATCAAAATCCAATATAGACAATTTTCATTCTTTTTTTTAAAATGATAAACTTCAATAACAGAAAAAAAGGCAACACTATGAAGACCTAGAAACAAGAAGTCCACATCAAAGAGCACAATAACAATAAAAAAATAACAGAGCTTACAAACAATCCTGCAACATAGCCAAAACGAAAAGCAAAAATAAAGCACAATCCAATTATTTCAGTTGAGACTAGAAATGGTACAAAACACTCAACAATGACAACAACAATGTGCCTGAACTGTGAAATATGCTTGACAACAACAATGACATCAAGTGAAATGTGCACATAAACAAACCAAAGCTCCAGCACAAAACACCCAACAATGACAACAACACTACAACACACAATTCAAAAACCACAAGGAACACCCAAACCCTCCACAGCTCCCACACAAAACACCCAAAAACAACCTTTTGGATCCAAATTACCAACATAAAAATGAAATCAAAAGCAAAAAACAACAACAAAAATGGAGGAAAACAAAGGATTGAATTGATTGATATAAGATAAGACATAAGAGACATGGAAAATTAAAAACAAAAGTGGTGAAAAGGTACCTAACAATAGAGTGACAGACCGGCGAACAGGAGATAGCTGCGAACTGGCGACGGCGGAGACGGAAGATGGCAGCTTTCGGCGACTGAAGGCAGGCGACAAGAAGCCTCTGTGGTCGATTTGGTATTCTGATTTAGGTTTGTGAGTTATTTGGTCGAAGAGGAAGGAAAGAACTCAAAGAAGTGAAGTGAAGAAGTGAAAATTATAGAAAAACGTTGTTGTTTCTTATTTTTAACTGGCTAGGCGGAGTCAACGGCTTTGATTCTGCCCAGCAGCCCAGCCGAGTAGTCGGCGACTTTTCCGATTAGTCGGCCACCACGTAATTAGGCCGATTTTGGCCTTCTCGCTTCAGTAATCAGCCGCCTAGCCGAATTAAACCGATTAATCGGTCTATGCGACGATTTCTAGAACACTGACTGAAACCAAACTCAATCTGATCCTTAATTTTTTACAAATCATACACCATATTTGTATTATTATTTTTTTCATTTGTAGTAAGAAGTTATTTAATGTTACTATTGCTTGAAAGACCACTTTTAGATAAACGCTTGGTAAAAACACTGATGTCATCTGGATCAGGATCATCAGTAGGCGTGTTTATTACCCCTTTAATAATTTCTTCATCGATAGACGATTCCATCACTATATCATTTTTCACTAGGATAATTTAAAAGATGATCAATATCCATCACATTTCTATAGTGTAGACAAACAACGGCTTCACAAAAAATTGAAAACAATTTGTAATGGTTGTTGTCTTCATATCAATGTTCGAAGCCGCATTAATAAATTTCATAACATTCAATATGTTAATGTTTTCGGGATTTATTGCTCCTACCTCGTAGCCCTCCAAAATGTTAGAGTAAAAAAGATGTCGATAATGAATTTTTAGTGCTCGAATAATCCCAACATCGATTGGTTGAATCTTTGATGTTGTATTAGGTAGCAATAAAAACAGTTCAACATTTTCAAACTTCCGATAACCTTTAATATGTAAGTACTTATTAACTTCTATGTATTTATGTATCTTGGTCGAAAATATGTATAATACATGTACAAGTAAAAACATAAAACTTAAAAAAAATGTAGTAAAAACATAAAATTCACTTTTAAATTAATAAATATTCATTTATCGATAAATTAATAAATTATTCATTTATCGTTAAATAAATAACCCCTCTAAAATAATAATTTTTTCCGGTCCTAACAATATTATTTTAGAGGAATTTTACTGTATGTAATTGCAGGATCATGATCTAAGCTTCATAATCTAGTGACAGATGCCTTTAAAACAAATTAGCGGTCCATATTAAAATCTTTTTTATTTTATTTTATTGTTTGTTTTTCCACACTCAAGACAGTGCTTCATAGACTTCCTCTCTATATTCATTTATTATACAGACTTCCATTCTTTTCTTCTTCCTTTTCTCATCCCACAATCTCTTCTCAAGCAAAAGAATGAATCTTCACAAAGGTGACAATTTCTATTTTTTTTCAACAAATTAAAATTTCAGAAATAAATTAGTTTGACTTAATTTCACAAGTTCGTCTTTAAGCCCCACATCTGAATTCATTTCACAAGTGTCTTCCTAAGATGTCCCATTGGGCATCAGTTCACAACACAGAGAGACCTGATTTCTTGGTGGGACTGTTGAGTTGGGTTTGAGTCGGGAAGTCCTAGTTTTGAGAAACCTAGTTTTTCAAAGGCCTAAATGGGGTTGTTGGATGAAAATACAACTCTTAGCGTGTGTCTAACAACCTAGAGGGGGGGGGGGGGGGGGGGGGGGGGGGGAGGGTGAATGGGTTGTTAATCGATTATTATCAACTTTTTTGATTAGTCAAAATTAATCACAATTAACCCAAACAATCAAACAATAAAAATCAAGTAAAGTGCGGAAATATAAAGAACACTTGATTTTTACGTGGTAACCCTCCAAACGGGAAAAACCACAAGACTAGCCATGCTAGCCACTTGAGCCACAGTAATCCACTATATGAAAAGAAAGTTACACCCTCAAGTGATACTCGGACTCTCACTCTCGATAACCTCAGGCTATGGACACTACCACTCGCCACTCTTGGTTCAATCCCTAGTGATATCCCCCGATTCACTACTCTTGGCGTGAGTACCTCATAATCTACCCCACGGGCCTTTTACAGTGGCTTTTGGCAACCAATGCTTGCCAACCAACTTTTGGTTGCAAGACTTCAATGCTTGTGCAACTTCACCTCGAAGCCATAAGACTTTGACTCAAGGAAGAGTAAAAAAGTCTAAGTGAATGTGAGACAATATGCTCAAATGCAATAATGTGTAAGACCACACACAAAATGCTTAACTAGATGTTATAATGCAATTTAACAACCTAGTTATCAAACAATTCCTACATGCCTATACATAAGGACTCAATTAGATGCAAAGGGATTCTAGCAACCTAATTGTCAAACAAGTCCACCCAACACAAGTTGTCACAATAAATAACAAGGGCAATAAATGTACAATCAAGAAATGCAATCAATGAGGCATAAACAACAATATCTAAATGCAAAACATAAAGACTTAGCTAGAAGGGCAATGTGGTCCCAAATTCTAGCTATCAATAAGAAACTCAATTAGTTGTGTAGAGATTTTCCAACAACCTAATTGTCAGTTAAATCCACATGAACATTCAATAAAGCTTGACTAGATAAATAAACATTAATCTATCAACCTAATCATCAACCAATATCACAAGAATGTTCCAGGGTTAGCTATTTAGGGAAAATCAACATAATCATGTAAGCTATCACAAACAAACCCAATCATGCAATTTAGACTCATAAATATATGCAATAAAGTGAGTCAAGGTATTTAATTAAGCAATAAATACCTAATCTAGAGTAAGAAGAACAATAAATGATATTCAAGGAAGTTCTTGCTTACCTAGTCATGAAACAATGAAGACCTATGCTCAAATGATGTGGAATGATGCAAGAATGAGATGGGTTTTGGGTTTGGAGAGTTAATGAAGCTCAATGAAGCTTTCTCTCTCAAGACTCTCTCTTTCTCTCTCTAGGGTTTCTGTAAATTTAGGAGAGTTGGGGAAGAAGAAGAGAAAGAGGGGTTTTTAAAGGTGGGAAAAATGGACTGACTCGAAAAGACCAAAATGTCTCGTTTTTAGTGCCAGGCGACATGAGAGGCTACATGAAAGTAGCCTAAGAGAGGCTACATGAAGTCGCCTACCATGTCGCCTAATGTTCTGGTGAAGAAAAACATGTCTGAGGCGACATTGGAGGCGACATGCACAAGTGGCCTTGCATGTCGCCTAACACATTGGACATCACACCAGCTCCAGAAACAAGCGACCCAAAACATGACCAAACGACATCGAAACCTTTTGTATGATATACCGTTGGAAAGGTATGGAGGTCTACTTTCTACTAGAATTTACAGAATGAGGTTTTGATGTCTGTAGAAAGATTTATGGTCATTTAAGTGACCAAAGGTCAAAACCGGATAACATCAGAGATGCTCTGTTTCAGTGGTCTTTTTGGAGACTTCAAAACCAAACCAAACAGTCATAAAATATTACGAATAATATACCGTTAGAAAGGTATGGAAGTCTACTTTCTACTTCAATTAACAAAACAAGATTTGAATAAACGTAGAAATATTTATGGTCAAAAGAGTGACCAAAGGTCAGAATTGGTCAATCACAAAATTCCCACAATCATGGTATAAAACCATGTAACCAAATAACAATCCAAGAGAGCACAAATTGAGTCTCTCTATGGTCACAAATCGTGCTAAGACTCAAGCACACCAACATGCAAGCGCGGACACAACACAAGCACACCATCGTGCGAGTGAGGACTTTTTCGAACACAAACGGAAAACGTAAAACGAAACAACCACACGTAAAGACAAACAAAGACGTGTTCGTGTGAGTTGTGTAACGGATGCACACATATACACAATAAATAACATAAATGCAAGATGAACAAGGCATGCATGAAGTGTGTGTGTGCACCTAAACTCTTCAAGAGACAAAGTCAAGTGAGTATACCTTTTGCTTTTGAAGTCATGGAGATGCTCGGAAGCTTGCCGACAAGGACCTAAGCTACCCATTACACAATCATCCCCAATGTGGTGTGGTTTGTCATGAAATAAGCCAATCACAAAATCGAGGTCCTTACAATGGACTTCTAAATCTTCTTTCGAGTTGAGTTCACATGGACTCAAAACCATTCCTGAAAACAAACAGGATCTCTAAACAGACCAAAAACAAGTATATAAGACCCACAAAGATTGTAACTTATTAAATTGATATTTTCCTTAATATCTGCAAAATGAGGAAGTTTGAGTTTTGGTGGAAAGCCAAGAGGTTTGAGTTTGGACTTGGTAAATTCTGGAAAGTGAAAGAGAAAATATGTACTGGGTATGGACTAAGGGAGTAAAACATCATTGTTCAGGATTGGTTTCAATAGGAAAATTTTAACTAACTAAATATGAACCACTCATTTGTTTTTAAGCGCGATATCATCATATCATGAAGCTCAGCATAAGCTCAATGGAGAAAAAGCTCAACAGAGGATTCAAGTTCATAATTGGATGAGATGTGTAGTGGTTAAAAATAGCACAACTAAATGGTCATGTCTCATGATTCATGGGCCCAAAATAAGTTACTTCAAAGACTCCAAAAAGGAACACCTATAGTGTTAAGTCTAATAACTCATCTGTAGCCCAAACCCTAGGTCCACTTTGCCTAAGTCTCTTTGGACTTATAGTGGGCATAAAATGGCCCATGAACTAATAGTCAAGCCTAACTTATGATCTCTATCAAACCAAGTCAACTTGAACTATATTAAATCGCCAAATAATCATTTGTCACCAAGTTTGTAACATCAAGTAATGTCACCATTAATTATGAGATTCTTGGAAATAAATAATTAAGCAATCTGGAAATTCATGCATCCAATTGAATTGGATAACTGTTGGGCTTATTTGGTATTATATAAATAGCAAACCTCATCATTTATTAGTGGGCTCAACTCTACTCACGCATGGCAAATTATTGCTCTGCAATTCATGTTATTGCAAAGTTGTCGCTCGGTTGACAACGACACGATCGACATGCATACCCTGATTCAACATATCAACAACCAACCAGCATCATCAACCATCTAGCTGACGCCTCTAGTCAATGTTATGCTAAGTTGATCTATATCAACTCTTCATTGCTTGTCTATAATCAACACCTCTGGTCAACCTCATGCTAAGTTAATCTCTATCAACTCTTTGTCACCAATCTCCGGTCAACCTCATGCTTAGTTGATCTCTATAAACTCTCAATCGTCAGACAATGTTCGACACCTCCGGTCGATCTCATGATAGGTTCATCTTTATCTATTATTTATCTCTAGTCTACGATCTATACTTCCAGGAAACCTCATACTTTCATATCATCAGTTCATGTTGGTCTATGTTGATCTAGATATAATCATCTTCCATATCATCAGTCCATGTTAGTCTACGTCGACCTAGACATAATCAATTTCTATATCTCTAGTCCATGTTGGTCTACGTCGACCTCGACATAATCAACTCGCATATCTCCACACCATGTTATTCTACATTGACTTCGAAAAAATCAACTCATATATCTCCACTATACACTGGTCTATGTCGACCTCGACATAATCAACTCGCATATCCACATTCCATGTTGGTCTACAAACAACCGCATACCACATTAGTCTTGTACGACCTCAACATAGTCAACTTGCTCATCTCCACTATATGTTGGTCTACATCGCCTCAGTGTAATAAACTCGCACACATCTTCTCTACCTTTAGAACGATCGATATAACACTACATAGGCTTGTATCTTAACCAATAAAATCATATCTAGAAAGAATCAATCATATGAGTTTTTTGGCCACGTGGTATGATTCAAATGGCTGGATGTCAATGAATAGAATACACCCAAGATTTTCTCTCATTGATTCTTTATTTAACACACTTTCTTTCCATACACTGTATGTCTGCATTAAAGGACTAAAGTGACAAGTGTACTTTCCAGACTACGTTTATCCAATTTTTTATTCTATGTATTTCCCAATCTACCCCTCCATTTCTTTTATATATACATTTTTTTTATATTTGCACAACCACCACATCCATACATGTACTATACTTTAGCCTTTTAATTTAGCTCTACATATTATTTCTTTCATGACAATCAAGATTGGATTGAAAAGGAAATGAAAGCAAACTGATAATATTATTATGAGAGATTTGACTTAAAACTTATCAAATAAGAGTCTTAATCTCTATTTGTATCAATTAATTATAGTCTAGTCAATAATTTCATATTTGTCTTAAACATCTCTATTAGAGGAGAAAATCTTCAATGTAACCAATGAATTGCACCATAACCAACAAAACCAAATCTATAAAGAATCAAACATATGAGTTTTTCTTGCCACAATAACTAAGAAACAATAAAAAACACAACCGATTTATGTGGTTCGATCAAGATGATCTACCCCATGGCAGGGGAGAAGCCATGACCTATTGGCGGGGTCAGCTAAATACAAAGTTTTTTTTTTTGTATACCACATATTATGCGGTGACTCAAACCCGCTAAGCCATATTGAACTTACAATAAAAAATTTCTAATTAAAAAAATACTTAGATAAGAAAAATATAATGACTTTTGCCCTAAAAACATTTAAAATAATGATAAAAAATGATTCACTACAAAATAAAAAATAGTAAATGAAATAAACTAAATGCATAGTTGTTCGGATTCTTACAAATGAAATAACGAATTCAAAATTTGATTCTTTATTTATGGAATTGTTACTGGTATAATTTGGAGAGATGATACGTCAGCATAAACATCGTGTTACACTGGACAACTAGTGACGTGTCAACAAGTGTCAACAAATGTCAACTAAATTGAACCAACCTAAAATGATCAGAAAATAACCCTACAGTACTGATAAGAGTTACTTAGATGGTCGGGTAGGGAATACCTGACCAAAGTAATTAGATTGATCGGGTTATCAAAACAACGATCGGGGGAAACCTAAATGATCGGGTATAATTGCTTGATCAGGTAAAGATTCTTGATCGGGGGTAAAAGAGATCTGGCAGGGTTTGGAAGAAGGTCGGCTAAACGACATGTGGACAATTTCTAAATACGATCAGATGCTTGGTGTATTGATAACAGAATTACGACTTAAACACGCAAAGAAGAATCATCCTCTAATAAGGTCTCAACAAGCTTACTCTGATAAGGAAACAGATTTTCTTAGATGTGTCGGAGCTCAAAACAAGCAAAAGTCTTGATATGATTACAACGACTCCAATAATTCGGAGTTTTATTAAATCACCACTACCTTTCTTTTACTTGTACTCCAAGAACTAGAGTTCTATACATGTATAAATAGACCTAAAAAATACCCAACAGGGGTTAGCGAATCATTAAGCATTCAAAAGAGCAAGTAAGATTGAGTGTGTAATCATATTACTATAGTGATTTTTCCTTCTCGCCGTCAACGGCAACCGTGGTTTTTCCCCTCTCAGGTTTTTCACGTAAAATCTTGCTTGCATGATATCTTTTATTTCTTCTTGATTTGATTATACGATTGCAAACTCTACGTATTTTGTGTGACGTGTGATTGAATTCATACAATCCAAAAATCACCGTCAACAGGAATGAATAGAGAATGAAGGGATAATAAATAGAGAATGAAGAGAAAACGTAAAGTATGAATGGAGAATGAAAAGGAAATGAAAACTTTGATGTGTTTGAGTATCAATAAAAAAAAATGAGTATATCACTTTAATGAAATGATGTTCATTACCACCATCTTGTACAAAACGTACAACACATTACCATTACAATGATCACTATGATAATTAAGCCAAAAATAATATATTAGACACTTACAACTTTCTTTGACAAGTGTCGGCATATGGGAGCATATATTTCTGGAAGGAATATTTATTGTAGAAAAAGATAATTTTCAAGTCCATGTCCAACAAAAACTTAAAGCTGTCAAAACATGCCGGCCCGGCCCCATAAGGCATGGTGGCCATGGCCCCTTATGGCTCGGCCGGTTAAACGAGTTATGCCATGCCGGACAGCCCCTTCCCGCGTGTTGTCCCGGCTAGCCTTAACAGGTCGGCCCCCCAAGGCCCCAATTCGATTTTTTTAAAAACAAATTTAAGATTTAAAATTTTAAGTATTGAATTTATTTGTTATAATATTATTTTAACAATTTAACTTGTATATTTTTAATTGTAATTTGTTTATCTTATTTAGTATTTTTAGTCTAATAAAATAAAATGTAAAAAATAGATAGATTTATTTAATAAAATAATTCAACGAATAAATAAGATAAAAGATTAAAGATGTAAGAAAATAAAAAATAGATGAAAATATGAAATGATTAATTAATTATTTATTTAATAAAAAAGTGTGTAATTGTAAGCCGGATAAAAAAATATAGGTAAAGAAGTGAATTTTATTTACTTATGTATATTTCAATAGGAAAAAATTGGAAAATAATAATAATAATAATTTCTGGCAGACCAACGGTCGGCACGGTGTGCCGGCACGCGAGCTGGCTCACCGTGTCGACCGTTGGCCCTGGCACGGGGACCTGGCGTGCCGACATGGGGGGCCGAAACTCTCAGCCCAGCACGGCACAGGCCTTCGTGCCATGCTAGCCAAGGCACGCCTATATGGCGTGTCGTGCCAGGCACAACCCGCCTCCTTAGTAGATATGGCGCCTGTTATAAGTAAAAATCATCATTAAGGAAACGTCATTACAGTAAGGGGCCACGTAAGCAAAGTCGAGAAAAGTCAAGGGTTAAAGGGCAGAGATTCCTAAGGGAATTTACTCGGTAAAGAGTAAATTAACCCGACCACAGACGAGAAAACCGGCTCGGGCATGCTCGGGCATACTCGGCATACTCGGGATCAGACGACGAAGACAAGTACTTCATAAACATATGGACAGAATCAGAAGCAAGCGACTCCACAATAAGCAACGATACGACTATCAGAGTTCAATTGAAAGGTAAATAGATTTCCCGCAGATAAAGGGCGAGGAATCCGACGTAGATTCGTACTCAACCAAAACAGGAAACAAGATAGATTCCATAAAGAGACAGACTTCAATTAGAACTAGGAAATCACACAAAATGCGGGCATCACAACACCAAACCCTAGCTAACAACATGTATAAATACCCCAGTAAGAAACATGATGGAGGCAGGTGTGAATTAGCAGAATAAGTCAGAGAGAAATACTTTGTAATTGAATTTTTGATAGTGGATTTGACTGTGTTGCTCAAGCAACAACCCGTGGATTTTTCTCCAGTTAAAAGGAGTTTTTACCACGTATTCGTATCTCTTGATTTATCGTTTTCTTGCGGTATTACACCTATCTGTTCTTATTTTCGCTTGGTACAAGTTCGTTGATAGTGACGACGAAAAATCACCATCAACAATTGGCGCTAGAAGAAGGGGAAGGATCAAACAAAACTTGTGACAATGGCTGGCGAAGGAGATGGTAGCGATTCCAGGTATAGTCAAGGATTGCCAATCAATGAATTGGATGATGATGCCACCCTTAACACTGCAGAGGTAACCTTGACAACGGTAGATCAGTCAACTGCCCTGGCTGGTATTCAGCGTTTTCCTCCAACCAACGAAGAGATTGCGCAACGATTCCGCGCTTCCTTGCAGCAACTTATATCTGACGCTGCAAGGCAATGGGTTGATCTCTCCGCCACGGAAGGCTTGACGTCACCTCACAATCTTTCTGCTCCAAACCAGCAAGCAACTAGGTTACGCTCCACAGTGGTGATACCAACGCCTGATGCACCCATAAAGGCAAGCCGTGATCCGACTGACAGGCCGGTGATTTTTTCTGAAAGGCCAACCAGGGGAAGCGGAGAACGTAGAGAGGAGAATGACTCGGACAGAAGGTATGGTCATGACCAGACGGTAAGGGATAGAGACCGTCCACGGAGGCGTACTCATCGGAGAGATCGATCGTCGTCCTCGGGAGAGAGTGAGCAGAATTATCATCACAAGCGCCAAAGGGGCACAGTTCGACTGCACGGTTTAAATCGGGATCAAAGAGAATCGAATCCGGAAGAGAGAGGCAAAAACTGACTATAAGTCAGAATTTCAATGCTGTGGGGGAGCCGGAGGGAGACAGAGATATACTCATACAGAGTTTGACCCGGGAAGTGGAGAATAATCGCCGACAAATGGATGCGTTAGTCAGGCGATATGGGCGTAAGTCAGGCGATATGGGCGTAACGAGTTGTCAGATGATGAATCCGGGAGTCCTTTCACCAATAGGATCCTGAGGACGCCATTCCCGGAGAGTTTTAGAATGCCACATGTAGAGCAATTCAAAAAGGACACGGACCCTAAGGAACATGTCAGAAGATACAAGAGTGCCATGACCCAGTATGTTTACAATGATGCCCTACTATGCTTAAATTTCCCTCAAACTCTTGGGGATCTGGGCTCTAGGTGGTTCGGCAGGTTACCAACGACCAGCATAAGTAACTTCAGCGAGCTGAGTAAGGCTTTCTCAAGGCAGTTCCTCGGGAATGTGCACAGGAAGAAGTCGGTGGCTCACTTGTCTCAACTTAAGCAAGGAAAGGATGAATCACTTAAGAAATATTTGGGAAGGTTCGGTCAAGAAGTGTCTGAGATTGGAAGTGCAAACGACGAAGCTATAATTGCAGCGTTCATCAATAACCTCCAGAATGGTCAGCTGTCATTTGACCTGAGAAGAGCCCGTCTGACCAGTTACGCTGACATGATGGATATGGCTGGGGGCTATGCCTTGGCAGAGGAAGAAGAAATCGCCACGAGAGGATACTTCGTGCATGGCGGACGCCCGGAAGGGTCTAAAGCCAAGGACCAAGCGAAGACGCCCGATGCGAAAGGTGATAAACAAAAGAATAAGACACGGGATAGTCGGGATGGTCGTCGGGCATATGATCCAAAGACGGATCAACCACGGCAGAAGTTCCAAGGCAGATATACAAACTATACCCCACTGAGGAAGGATCAAGAGGAAATTCTGGCAATCCTGGAGGAGAAGAACATGTCTAAAGAACCTCCTAGGCAGTCATCCTATGCCCGGAGGGACGTCACCAAGTATTGCAGGTTCCATAAGGAGAATGGACACGAAACTTCCAAGTGTTTTCAACTTAGGGATCACATAGAGACCCTCATTAGGGAAGGACATTTGAAAGATATTTTCCTGAAGAAAACCGACAAGGTAGACGGACAGAGAAATAACCGACAGGATGGTCGGGCAAGAAAACTTAGCCCCAAGAAAGCTGAGGATGAAGGAGCGATCAACACGATTTTTGGTGGACCATCAACGGGAAAAAGTAATAGGGAGAGGACCCAGGAAATTCGGGAAGCCGTAGAGGCTAGAAGAGATCTAGGTGTCAATTCCATTGAACCCGACCCAAAAAAGATCAAGGGAGGCTGGGATCCCATCATATTCACAGAGGCTGACTCACATGGAGTAGATGTAAGACCAAACGATGCACTGGTAATCAGCGCACATATTGGCCATAGGGAGGTCCATCGGATTTTGATCGACAATGGAAGCTCAGCAGATATTTTGAGTGCAGAAGTTTATGACCAGCTGAGGCTGGAAAGGAAAGACCTGCAGCCTTTTCCTACACCTCTCAGAGGATTTGACGGGGTGGAGGTAAGGTCGCTCGGCACAGTAAAATTACCGGTGAAGGTCGGGAAGGCTCCTTGCCAAAAGACAGTGTTACTCGACTTTGTAGTCGTCGATACAGAAAATTGGCCGTACAACGCCCTATTGGGCCGACCGTTCTTGAATAAAGCTAAGGCGGTGACGGCGACTTATGCTTTAATGATGAAGTTCCCAACGGAGTTTGGAGTTGGAATGGTCAAAGGATCGCAAGAAATGGCTCGAAGGGCAAATTTGTCAGTATACAAGGACAGGGAAGTAAACCAGGTAAATGATGTGACAACTAAGCTGATAACTGATGGGACTGAAGAATCAGAAGTACCGAAGGATTTTGAGTTGGATCCCAGAGAGGAGCCCGAAGCTAAGAAAGATGAGCCGACCGAAGAGGTGGCATTGGACCCAGAAGATCCAGGCAGGACGGTGAAAGTCGGGGCAAATTTGAGTGAATGTATAAAAGCCCGACTTGTCTCACTACTAAGGGATTACAAGGATGTTTTTGCTTGGAGCCACGAAGATATGCCCGGGATAGATTCAAAAGTGATATCACATTGCCTCTCCATCAATCCAGAGTTCCGCCCGGTAGTGCAAAAGAGATGGCTGTTTAATCCAGAGAGGAGTGTGGCCATTAAGGATGAAGTAGGCAAGTTGCTTTCTGCAGGATCGATAAGGGAAGTCAAATACCCAGAATGGGTGGCCAATGTGGTGCTGGTTAAGAAGAAAAATAATCAGTGGAGAATGTGTGTAGACTTCACCGATTTGAATAAGGCCTGCCTGAAAGATAGCTTCCCATTGCCGAGAATAGACCAACTGGTGGATGCAACAGCTGGGCACGAATTGTTGAGCTTCATGGATGCTTACTCAGGATACAATCAGATCAGAATGAATAAAGCAGATGAAGAAAAGACAGCCTTCACCACAGATCAGGGTTTGTACTGCTATAAGGTGATGCCTTTCGGCTTGAAAAACGCTGGGGCAACCTACCAGAGATTGGTAAACATGATCTTTGCCCGGCAAATCGGGAGGAACATGGAAGTTTATGTGGATGATATGTTGACCAAGAGTGTCACAGCGGAGAAGCATTCAGAAGACTTAAGGGAGACCTTCGAAGTGCTGAGGAGATATAAAATGAAGCTTAACCCGAGCAAGTGCGTGTTCGGAGTGCCATCAGGGAGATTTCTTGGTTTTCAGGTGCATCAAAGAGGGATTGAGGTGAACCCCGAGAAGATCAAAGCGTTGGAAGATATGGCTTCGCCAAGGACGCTGAGGGATGTACAGAGGCTAACGGGATGTCTTGCGTCACTTAACCGATTCATAGCGAAGTCGACAGACAAATGCGCCCCATTCTTCAGGGCAATAAAGAAAGGAAAAGGCCTTGAATGGAGTGAAGAATGCGAAGCTGCTTTTCAGAAACTGAAAGAGTATTTAGGGCGAGCACCCATCCTCTCAAAGCCGGTGGTCGGGGAAACATTGTACTTGTACCTCTCAGTCACAGAGGTAGCGACAAGTTCGGTGTTGATTCGAATGGAGGAAGGAGTGCAAAAACCGGTATATTACACCAGCAAGGCATTGCTTCCAGCAGAAAGTAGATACTCACCGGCCGAAAAGGTCGCACTTCGCCCTGGTCGCGGCAGCCTAGAAAACTAAGGCCGTACTTCCAAGCGCATGCAATAGAGGTGTACACCGACTGCCCGCTAAAACTCATCCTGCAAAAACCAGAACTGTTGGGAAGATTGACTAAATGGGCGGTTGAGCTGAGTGAATTCGACATCAAATATACCCCAAAAGCTGCAGTTAAGGGACAAGCAGTGTCCGATTTCATAGCAGAGTTCACCGAGCCAGATATGGAAGTGCAAAGGATGATAGAAGGCGAACAAATGAGTAAGTTCCAATGGAAGTTGCATGTGGATGGATCGTCAAATACTCATGGCAGTGGGGCAGGAATAGTCATAACAACACCAGAAGGAGATGCTGTGGAATGCGCCATGAGATTCAACTTCAAAGCAACTAATAACCAAGCAGAGTATGAAGCTTTGTTGGCTGGTTTGAGAGTTTACATAGCATTGGGGGCAGATGAGTTGGCGGTATACAGTGATTCCCAGGTTGTAGTTAACCAGGTGCTGGATGAATACCGGGCGAGGGAGGAGCATATGATAGCTTACTTAGACATTGCAAAGAGCTTGCTTAAATCAACATGTATTATTTTTCATAATTTTAATCATGTTGAAGGTACAAAGTCTAAACCAACCTTTTTTTTAGAAAATCAGGTTGTATTTCATGTTAAACGTGAAATACCCCACTTATTTCACGTACAACTTGAAATATAGCCAAAAGTGTGGAACAAACCTGTATTTCACGCTCAACATGAAATACAATGGGTATTTGAATGTGAAATACCGCGCTCTTCCATTTTTACCAAAAAAATCTTCACCATTTCTTTAAAATAACTAAGACGGTTAAGAATATCATTTAACAAACACAATAATGCAATCGAAATGGAATATTTACAAACCTTAATGTTTTCTAGAGAGATTGAAGCACAAACTCGAAATTTCCAAAAACCCTTTCCCAAATCTCTTTTGCTTTGCGATTTTCTGTTAATCTAACATCAATTTCATGTAAAAAAAATAGTGTATTTACCAATGAATTGTTGAGAACTAAGAATAGGTTTGAAAGATAAGTGATAGTAAGAGGAAAAATATCATAAAAGAGTAGTATCATAATTTAATGGTTATAGAGTGAAATGAAATTATAATAAATGGTCACAAACATGAAAAACAATGGGATGAGACTAAAAACAAAAATGAATAATTTGATAAGGTTATTTTGACAATTTCATCTCACGGGGGTAGTTCAAAATAAAAATATTAAAATTATGATTAAGATTACTTTGAGACAAATAATATCAATGACAATTTCCCATCAATTTCACTCGATAATTACTACAAAGTATGATAATTTTCAAATATACGATAATTATTATATTAATATAATTACTGTATAAATAATTGAAGTTCACATATTCATTTACATAGGAAATTTGTAATTTTATTTTTATTTTTTGGAGGATATAGGCATTATATTTTTGGATTGACTGTTAAATGTTTTGATAACAATAATGATACGTGCAAGTAGTATTTTATTTTAAGAATGAAAATGTACAAGTTTTTTTTTCTTTCTTAAAGCAGATATGTGCAAGTTAATATCATATAATATGATTATATTATACTGTATTCTAATAAATTCTAATGAAAATTTTGAATTTCTCATAAATAAGTAGAAATACGTATTTTATCGATCTTCTTCCAATCTTTCATATTTGAAGTCTTTTTGTTAACCCTAATCTACGAACAATCTCTTTCTAAAACACGCTAAATTACAATGGTGTCTACAGATAATATCGTCACTTATGCTTATTCTTTTTTGGTTATATTTAATGGTCTTATTTTTGGCGAGCATAGATGGTCACAACTCACATATAAGAGTAGGCAAAAAACCAATGAACCGATTCGGTAAACCAAACTGATTCAATCGATTTTTTTTCTTCAAGTTTTCTAATCTTTCCAGGTTCAACTTGTTTAGATTTTTGAAAAATCGACCTGAGATTCAACACATAAAAACAAAAAAATCTACTTTATTTTTCATTCACCAGTAGCCAAAAGGTCCAACATCAAAAACACCAAAACCCCAGATTTCTCTCAAAAGTCAAAACTCTCATTGTGCCTCTCCACCTCGCCGCTCCTTGGCTGCTCGTATCTCGTCGTTATTCATCTGACGCTCTTCATATGCCCGTGTTGATCTTCATGGATTCATGGTTTCACCGTTTTTTCTCTCTCAAGTGACTGGACGTTCTTTGGGCGTTCTTCCTCCACTGGTTGTCGACTCGCATGCGCCATCAGTGTTCTACTCTCCCTCTTCAGATATGGCTATTTTTGTTTTTATTTTTATTTTTATTTTTTGAGAAAACAAACATTTTGGTTTTTTTGTTTGTTGAAATATTACAATAATTCCATATTTGGGAGAAAGGGGCAGAACCGAATCCCCAACCTCATGGGTGCAAGAGGTAAACCACTGGATCAATGACACCTTGTCTACTTTGTTTTTATGCTTTTGAATGGGTTTTTGCGGTGTAAGCAATATTAAGCTTCCATCACTTTTAAGAGCATCTCCAATGTAAATATGTATTTTTGGGTTTCTAACTAGTGACACATTAGGATATATATTGAATATAGATCCCACTTTGTCAAAAAAAATTTTAGAAATGTATATTCTCATTTCCAATGCAATTATCTAAAATCAAATATGTATCCATTTTGACCAATCATCTTAAAATATTTATTTCACTCTCTCTTCTTTTATTTTAAATCAAATATGTATCAATTTTTGACTAATCATCTTACAACATTTATCTCATTCTTTCACTTATTTTATTTTACAATTAAATAAGGTGTAATATTATTGGTGGGAAAACGTTAGAAATCCTAGTCAGTATTTCTAGGAGAGTTTCTAAAGTTAGAGCATCTCCAATGCAAATATGCATTTGTAGAAAATTGATTGCCACAAATGATAGATAGTTAAAAAATTAGAAAAACTCTCTCCAGTACAATTATCTAACTTCAATATGGAGATGATGTTACGAAAAAAAGTTAGAGAATATGGAATTGAGTTTCTAATTCTAGAAACTCTCCTAGAAATGTGACTAGGATTTCTAACTCTTTCCACCAATAATATTAGAGCCCATTTAATTGTAAAATAAAATAGGAGAGAGAGTGGCATAATTGTTTAAGAGAACTTCTTTTGACAATCCAATTTTTTCTTTATAAACTTCTTTTCTAAAACACCCCATTCTCAAAATTTTAAAAAAATTCTAAAGACACTTCCTTTTGTTCCAAGATTATCATTTTTATCTTTTGGCGCTCCTATTCTAAAGACACTCCATTTTAAAAAATAAATTTCTAAAGGCACACTATTTTATTTTAATAAAAGGTAGGATGAACCATCCGAGAAGTAATCTTTTTTGAATTAAATTATATAAAAAAAGATTATCTCTCATAAATCATTAAATTAAATATTACATATTAAACACTCTCTCATAATTTTTTAATTACCATGTTAAACTCTCTCTCCTCCAATACGTATCTCTAATTTTCTATATCCATTCTTTCTCAAGTAAGACTAAGTGGTCGTTTGTTTTTTCCACTTAAAACTTAATGGGTCTGAATCATAATTATTAAATTGTTTTGTTTTTTTTTAAATGGTCAAACAATTTAAAAATATCAAAAAACAACTTAAAATAAAAAGTAAAAAATCCTGACTTTTCACTTAATTGCAAATCACTAAATTGCATTAAATGCAATCTAAAATCTTTTCTTCCAAGACTATCCCCTATATATAACATATTTCCAATTTTATCATAATTATATATGGTATATAAATATTTAGTTTAATATACTGCTTATTTTAAATAGTTTTAAAAATAAAAAAGAACCATAATTACTTCCCATATTGGTGTTTAATATAAATACTCTATTATGATATTAGGGTGATGTATTTATATATTATTTTTTTGAGTGTTTTGTGTGAGTTTTCCTATGACCCCTTTTATTTTTTGAAAAATAATCTTTTCTTTGCTTAACAAAAATGAAGTTTATTTGTAATCGAAGAAGAAGATCATGATCATATGTGTTCGTATATAATTATTATTTTTAGATTTGTTTTTATTCTATATTATGTGTATAATTATTTAACATGGGTATAAATCTAAAATTACTTGGTTTCAGACAATTTTACTTTTAAAAAACAAACGTGTTGAGAATACATTTAGATGTGAGAAAAAAAAAACATGTCATTCAAGTTCAGATTTCGGTCCCTATTCAGTCTTCAGAAAAATTCAGGACTATTCAGTCTTCAGACAAAAAAACAAACGACCCATAAAAGGTCGTTTGGTTTTTTTCTCACTTAAAACTTAATGGATCTGAATTGAACTCATTAAGCTGTTTTGTTTGTTTTTGTAAGTGGTCAAACAACTTAAAAATATCAAAAAACAACTTAAAATAAAAAGTAATAAATCCTAACTTTTAACTTAATTCCAAAGTACTGGATTACAATTAAAATATCCTCTTCCAAGTCTATCCTCAAAAAAAGATATATTTCCAAATTTATCTTAATTTAATATGGTGTAAAAAATTTCTTTTAACATATTTCTTATTTTAAACATGTTTTAGAAAAGAAAAAAAACCCTAATTACTTCTGATAATGAAAATTTTCTGGGATTGAACAATTGAATTTATCTCCTGCCAAACCGGTAAGAACACTTTATTTATTTATTTTTATCTAACTATTCGTATAGTGCTCAATAAATTTATCTATCATATTGAGTAGATTTCGTGGCTCGATAATGTTATAGAATTATTATATATAAAAAATTCAAGAACCTTTTTTTTATTTGATTTCCAGTTAGAAATGGTTTCATGATTTATATTCACCGGAAACGTGGACAACATATAAAATTGAACTTGAACTTGAACTTGAACTTGAACTCTTTTTTTGACAATAAATTTAACTTAAACTTTGTTTGCATAACATGCAAAATTATATTCTTTGATTAATTTTTTATTTTGTTAAATTGAACTTTGTTTGCAAAAAAAAAAAACATACAAAATGTTATAAAGAATGGTGCATGTTAAATTACTTCTTTTAATTAGTATGGGTATAAATGTAAAATTACTTATTTTCAGAAAATTTTAGTTTTAAAAAACAAACATGTTGACAGTACATTCAGATGTAAGAAAAAAACAAACAAACATGTCATTCAGATTCAAATTTCAGTCCCTATTCAGTCTTCAGAAAAATTCAGGACTGTTTAGTATTCAGACAAAAAAACAAACGACCCCAACATTTAAAAAAAAAAACTTACGAATAGGCTTGATTTGTAGGAACCGTATATATGTATATATTAAAAATAAAACTCAAAAAACATGTACCCTATTTTTCAAAATAAAAACAATTCAAAATATGAAAATGTTTTTTGTTACTTTTGTAGGTATGTGATTGTCTAGAGAACTTTAATTCTTTCATTAGTCTTAGAAATTCTGAGTTTAATCAAATCTAGTTACAACAAATTAAGTTTTCATATATCCATTTTTTTAAAAAACAATGTATTTTTATTGACCTTTTAATATATATATATATATATATATATATATATATATATGTATGTATTACTGTTAATAAAAAACCAAAATATTCATAAGTTTTTTTTCTTTAACTATTAATTTGATCGATAAAGTATGAAGATATGACTTGTTTTTTGAAAAATGGAGAGAGGGAGTACTTAGGAGAGAGTGTTTATTATGGTAATAACAGATTTAAGAGAGTGAGAGTTTAATACGAAATACTTAATCTAATGATTTACTGGAGAGAATTTGTTTTTAATAATTTAATTAGTTTGGAGTGTTTTTAGAATTTTTTTTCGTTTCTAGTAATTTTAATTCAGGTTAAAATTGTCATTAATAAAAAAAATTAAATTGGAGTGTAAATAGATAAGTTGATGATTGGTCCATATTCCTTAAAAAAGAAAAAAATTTGCCACATCACATTATAATCAAGTTAGATAATTGCATTTGTGAGATTTTTTCTACCTCATTATCTAACTATCCTATGTGGCACTCAATTTTCTCTAAATGCATAATAGTATTGGAGATGCTCTAATGATTAAGGTAAAATCATTTACGTAAATTGATAATAAATGTTAAATTTAAATAAGATTATTTCTTATTTTAAATAGCTTAATTAGTGTCCTTATGAGCGTAACTCAGCTGGTAGATGAACGAGCTTGAAGTTTGGACAAATGACTCCCAAATCAACTGCTCAAATATGTCTTGGTGGTAAAGAGCATTCATTCGGCGTGACATGTTTTCTATATTCTAAGTGGTCGTTTGTTTTTTCCACTTAAAACTTAATGGGTCTGAATCATAATTATTAAGTTGTTTTGTTTGTTTAAGTTGCCAAACAACTTAAAAATACCAAAAAACAACTTAAAATAAAAAGTAAAAAATCTTGACTTTTCACTTAATTGCAAATCACTGAATTACATTAAATACAATCCAAAATATTTTCTTCCGATACTATCCCTCATATATAACATATTTCCAATTTCATCATAATTATATACGGTATAGAAATCTTTATTTTAATTTATTGCTTATTTTAAATAACTTTAAAATTAAAAAAGAATCATAATCACTTCTCATATTGGTGTTTAATATCAATAATTTTTTATGATATTAGGGTGATGTGTGTGTGTGTGTGTGTGTATATATATATATATATATATATATATATATATATATATATTTAAAGTGTTTTGTGTGAGTTTTCTTACTATCTCTCTTATTTAAAAAAAACATTTACTTTTTTTAGTAAAAATGAAGTTTGTTTGTAATCGAAGAAGAAGATCATGATCTTCATATATAATTATTATTTTTGGATTGTTTTTATTCCATATTATATGTATAATTGTTTAATATGTGTATAAATGTAAAATTACTTATTTTCAGATAATTTTATTTTAAAAAAACAAACATGTTGACAATACATTCTAATGTGAGGAAAATAAAACATATAATTCAAGTTTAGATTTCAATCCGTATTCAGTCTTTAGAAAAATTCAGAACCGTTCAGTTTTCAGATAAAAAAACAAACTGCTTCTAATAGTTGTACTAAATTTTATCAATAAAAATGCAAAATGGTTTTTCAAGAAATAATGAAAATTTCTCGTCACATACATTTTTGCGGGTCATTTGGGCTCAATAAAAGAAGTGGGCCTGAGCCAAACACACTCCATTAAAATCTCCAAAAACCCTATGAGACAACCGTGAACCACCGTCTCTCGCTCTCCGTCAATTCCTCTCAGAGAATGGCGGGAAAACAACTCCCCGGCGACGGCTTACCGGCGAGCTTCGCTGGAATGTCGAAGAACCAGCTCTACGACATCATGTCTCAAATGAAGACACTGATCGAACAGAACCATCAACAAGCTAGACAGATTTTGATCCAGAACCCTCTCTTGACCAAAGCTCTCTTTCAGGTTTCTTTTTCTTTTTTCATAAAATTCCTTAAATTTTTTTAATGATTTTTTTTTGGTCGTTTTTTGCTTGTTATCCACTCTCTTTTATGTGAATTTCTATATTGTTTGTCTTACTGTGATAATGTGGCTAATTAGGGTTAGGTATTTTTTTCTTTAATTTGATGTAAAGTTTCTTGCTTTAAATGTGAATATACTTGAATCATGAGATGGTAAATATAATGTAGTTCGATTATAAACTGGCCGGTTTTAGTTGTGTAAAAACAAAACAGATAGCTGTTAACTTGAATTTGCGCTATTGATTAATTTGTTTCGACCTTTTCGTAATCAAAAAGTATCCCATGGCTTGAATTTTCGCCTCCAAAAATTCAATTGTTGAATCAATTATCGAGACCATTGCTTGGCCGGTGTACTAATGATCAGAAAGATAGCATTCCCTGTATTTTGTTAGTCTACAAAGTTGCAACTATGAGTAATCTGAGAGAGAGAGGGATCTAATTGAATACATAAAGAAAGTAACATTGAGATTTATGAAGGGTATGGGAGATGTGGTTATTTTAATACATGTTTTCAGATATCATCTACGTAAGGTTCACTCTGTGCTGTGGAGATTCCCAATCCTATCCATCATAGTGATTAGCTGGGTTGAGTTTCACTTATTTGGATGCGCTTAAAAGTAGTGTTCTAGTAGGTGCTAGACGCTAGTCGGGCGGTGCCCTGCGGCAACCCTTAATTTTTTTTCCTAAATAAAAAACCAATCAATATGACCAAATACAGAAAAGCCAATCTAGAAGTTGCTGGCGCCGGCAATGATGACCGAATGAGGGGCTGGCGAGAGGGGCTGGTGACGAGAAGCTGGCGACGGCGGCTGCTGCTGGTTGGACGAGCAGTGTAGAGGGGCTGCTTTGTGCTTTGAATAGGGTTTGATCGAAGAAAAGAAAGAAAAGAGGGGCTGTTTTGGGATTTTGGCTTCTGTACGAAGTCGTTTTGGGCTTCATTAAATAGAAGCCAAAGGACACCTTTTTGTTTTAAGGTTTTTGAAAAGAAAAGAAACGCCTAAGCGGAGTCAACAACGTTGACTGTGCCTAGGCGGCGCTTGGCACTGATTAGGCGCCCGACTGCCTAGGGTGGCCGATTAGGCCAAAATTGCGGCGGCCAGGGCGGCCTAGGCCGATTTTTCGAACACCGCTTAAAAGTGGCCTCAATCTAATGGCATTTCTTCTAATGCTAGTCATTCTTTTACTGTACTGTGTACTCTCCCTACTTTCAACTTTCATGGTGGATGGAAATAATATGTACTTAGATGGAAATTCCTCTGAAGTGCCAAGTTTTTCCTAGCTTGTGCTTGTAGATATATCTGAAATATCACTTGATGAAAAGTCATTTCTTTCACTGAAGTTTGTAAGCTTGAAATTGCCCTTTAATTTGTAGTGACTGAGTGTTGGTGGCAGCCGGCAAAAAAAGATTGCTTCTAAAAAAAGTTAAGGTGGTTGTTTATTTATTTGAGGGATTTTTCGGTTCTTGATAATCTTACATATCCAATTGTAATTTTGGTGCTTAAAAGTATTGTGCACTTTATGATGAAAAGCTAGACTTCCTATGTCAATTAGATTACCATGGGATGCAGAAATGGTGCTAGGCCATTTTAGTCTAGCATTGTTTAGTGGTAGTTTTAGTTGCAATCTGCTGTCGGCCATGTGCACGAGGCCTTGACTCAAAACATTTTTCTTGATGGATGAAATGTTTAATCATACTAGTTAGTGACTTAGTGGTAAATGATATGCTTTGGTTTAAACTTTATTTGTTTCATTTGACTGCTAACTGTTTCAATCACTGACCCAACTTTTTCCAATTTATTTGTTTAACCAGGCACAAATTATGCTTGGAATGGTAAAGCCTCCTCAAGCGGTATGCTATTAGTCTTTAATAAATTTTGCCTCTGTAGCTTTGCATTGGTGCATCTGTGTGTATCCTGAATTTCATTATTTGTGTAGATTCCAAGCATCCAGCCACCAGCAACGCAGCATCCTCAGCAACCAGCTCAGCCACTTCAGCAGACAAACATCCAGGCTACACACTCTTTACCTAGTCAAGTTGGTTTGCAGGACCAAACAATTGCATCTCAGGCCCAAAGTTCAATAAGAAAGCAACACCAAAGCCAACCCACGATGCCAATCTCATCTGCTTCCATTCCTGCTGTAAACCTTCAGTCTCAGACAATGCATTCACATCCTTTACAGCTGCCACAGCAGCCTAAGGGGTCCCTGAATCCCCCAGCGACACCAATGTCTCTTCCACAATCCTCTCAGCTCTCCAACATGCCTCTGCTTCCTCATCATTCTGCTTCGCAACCACCTTCACTTCATCAATCCCAAATGCCTACAACCTCAAATCAGTTGCAACAATCATTACAATCAACTGGAGTTCCACATATGCCACTCCAACCACCATTGCCACCTCAACCTCGACCATCTCAAATGCCACCTTTCCACCACCAGTATCCCCCTCAAATGGGGCCAAATATGGGTTACCAGCATCCTGGTGCTCAACAACATCCTTCACAATCTGTGTTTCATGTAAGATGAATATTTTCATTGTCATGTTGGATGTATCGCGTGTCACATCTAATGTAACTGATTTAGAATGATTTCTTTGATAAACTGTCCAGTCAGGTACCAAGCCTCAAGCTAACATAGGGCCTTCGTACCCGCAGGGACAGCCACCTCTTCCAAGTCAGCCACCACCCCAATCTCTGTATCAGGTATGGATGTGCTATTAGGTGTTGATTATGAATTGATTGGTTCATCATGTCATTAAACATTTTCATGGGGTTGGTTAGCTACTTAGCTATAATGAATGTTTGGGTTTGCCCGTCTTTCTAACTGACTTTTGACAATGGATAATTATTTTGGGATAGCTGAGATACTGTTCATTATATTTTACCAATTGTTTTTGGTATAATGAATGACCTTTCTCTTAAACCTCTATGAATAATGTTCCATTGTTTCTGTAGCATTTTGGGATAGCTAAATCAGAAATGTGAACTGTTAGATTAGGATGGAGTTATATTTTAATTGGATGTTCTGTATAATGGATGACCCTTTTACTACCATTATCATAAGGGAAAGTGATAACCTCCCCTGAGGTTTGGCTTTTATTCACAGGCAGAGGCAAGATTTGGATTTTATTGCACGACTCTCCCTGTCATAAGCAACAATTGATCAAACAGTCAGTTGGTGGTGTCTGAACTTTAAAAAGCAAAATTACTGCCTAGTAAACAACAGATGCATGTTTTACCTATTTTAATCTCCCAACTTAATGGAAATTACCCATTATTATTATTACATAAGATAATGAGAAGGGATCTGTGTGGTTTGGTAACGAAATTTTGTTTTCTAGTTCACCCTTACATTGTCGTAGAAATTATGAAGGCTTGAAAAAAGAAAAATTGACCATTGCAAGATGATTGTTGGGCATCGAACTGTTAGATTTTTCCGGCATATATCTAAGGCAGCTAAAAAGGCGAAAACTCGTCTTAAATGATGTGGTAGTTATAAATCACCTGTCACATTATTAGGGTTGGGTTTTTGGGCTAACTAGTATTATATTATGTATGACGAACCTTATCGAAAGTGATATCTGGACTATGTAGTTTTTTAAACGTTGCGTTTGATATACTGTAGCTTGAAAATTTATAATTCCAGTTGATGCTTATTCAGGCAGGCGGTTCACATTTGGGGACTGATTTTGGCAATCAAGTTGGAAGTTCTATGCAAGTAGATAGAGGATCATGGATGTCTGGTCCACCAGACAATTCAACAATAACACAGCATCCAGGACCATTGCCAACAGTTCCTGGTCAGATGGGCCCAGGCAATCAGCCCCCTCGAGCAGCATCGGTACTTAACTTTTCAAATTTCACTGGAGCCAAAATTCTATTTAAATGTCAAGTAACAACATCAGAATTTGACTTTGGTTCTTCTCACTGTGTAGTTGAGCCCTGAGATGGAGAAGGCACTACTTCAACAGGTGATGAGCCTCACGCCAGAACAGATAAATCTGTTACCCCTGGAGCAGAGGAACCAAGTGCTTCAGCTGCAGCAGATTCTGCGGCAATGAAGTATGATAATTGATTCATTTTGAAAGAGTAGAGCGAAGTTAAACTTTCCATTTGGCAATTTTGTGATAGAGATTGCAATATAACAACTTTGGACAGTTGTTTAGAAGATTCATTAAAAGTTGATTTAGGATCATGTGATGTCCCAGAGAAATCGCATCTCGTGAGTTTTTATTCATGTTTGGTTGCCTGTAGTTCTGTCCATTTCGTGTAGGCAGTGGTTTTATGCATCGCATTTCTTTGTAATTTTCTTCATAATATAGTATCTAGATTTTGAGGCCCAGCAGTTTGTTCATCCAATTCATGTCTCGTTAAAATTTTATTAAAATCAGGATTATCGTAATGAAGGAGCATGCATAATTATATTAATAAGTTGCTCTCAATTCGAAACGAAATGGACAGAGTCAACAACATTGACCATACCAGACGGGTCTTAATAAATTGTCCAAAATTACAAACAAGTAGACAATCTAAATCCCTTATTCAAGAACGATTCTAACAAGTTTTCAAGTAACATTTGCTAGCTTCCATGAAGTATAATATGATGTTTCTGACACGGATAAATCAGATGTCGTGAGCATGATTTCTGGCTTTGTTTAGGTAGCCTAATTGAAAAGTGTGATATTTTACATGATAATTACAAAATTATAATAGATTCTTCACATAATATTCAAAAAACGAGCCCACTGCGAAAAGGAAAAGCAAAAGGGAACACTGCCTCAGGTTGGTTTTCAATCAACCCATATTTGGATTCCCGCCGAATTGTGGTGGAATAGCGACCGGGAGACTTCCTCGGCTCACTTTGGATCACAAAATCCTCAAGCTCTGCAAACCCAAGTTGCCAGCAAAAGTGTCTGGTCACAAGTCCTGCAGCACCATTAACATTCAAGAGAAGAGAGGAACAATGATCATCCATGTCGGGATGCAAGATATCCACACCATTTAACCTGCTCAAGTAAAATTTAAAAAGCCATGTAAATGATATGTACATGGGATCAAGATCAAAATCAAAATGCTATCCACTTGTGTAATTTATATGAAACATAATATTTACCTTTAATTGATGCAGAGAGTGACTGAAAAATTGTCCGAACTCTTAAAAATTTAGAACAACTTGTCAACTATTCTTGCTTGGAGAATCAGATTCTTCATCAGCTTCCCAATCAGAGTCTTCATCAAAACTAAAATCACCATCAGATTCTATGTCTGTATCTTCATCCTCACTCTGCAAAATTGAACACAATAAATAATTTAAAAATGGTGAGAAATAGAAATATACTTTTCTCCACTGGCAAGAACATTAATGAACATGTTTCAGAAAAAAAAAAATTTATCGAACAGTGGAACATGCGTAAGATTTACACCCCAAAATCACCCCACCCAAGCACTCAACAAGATCACTCATGTTCATATCCCAGCCAATCTTTTCCTCCCTCAAAGGAGATCTGGGGTTCAAGTTATAATAGGAACAGTAAGATGTGAGACGGTTCCAGTTATATTGGGAACTCAATAAGTGACATATATGCCACCATATTTAAGATAAGAATACTACTTAATTAGTAGCAGGCAATGAAGTAGTATATCTCACTTGGGTAAATTCTGAGACAAGATCAAGCTGACCATGATCTTCTGAGCTCCTAATGTTTATATCCTCTGCATCTTGGGAAACATCCTGTAAATAATCAACAAGCGTCAAGCACAGCCAAAAATAAGTACAAACAAAAGTATCTCCAATTGCCTTAATTTGTAATGACTAGTAAAAATAAAAAGGTTTATGCTGATGGTTAATATTTTCTAAAATGAGTTGACAGATGATATTTAACAATTCAGCATCTATCAAAATCTTTTTAAATTGTCAATCATGAAGCATCAAGATCTATTAACTGTATCTTTAAAATATAAATGGAATGGGGAAGGGTTAGTCTTGTTTTCATGTCTTACATACGACAAGCGCAGCTGTTGGCTCCCCACATTCACAACCCTATTTTTGGATTTTGGGTCAGTCTACACAGTGCTTTCTAATAGCCTTGTTACCCAAGTTTGGAAAATCATGTAATATCAATGGCTGAGAACAAACACTAATGTTTTGGAAATAAAATGAATCATTTTTCTGCAAGTTTTCATTGTGATCCAGCATATATTGGGAATCAATGTGCATGCCAAAGGACATCTGACTCGTCAAAATGTACGAGAGCAGTTGCCAAGATGCCAAAATCAGGACAGTGTATACCAATAAAGTAAGCTCCTCTAGGTATCTTTTCAGTGTTAATTATTGTGAAAGCATACCTTAAAAACAGATTTCATTAATTACATGCAATGAAATAGATTACTAAGAGGCATGTTTTCTGTGAAAATTAAGCTGAAAAAAGAATAAGAACCTGGTATTGAACTTTTATAAAACTGGGGTTGCAAATAAAACCGAGGTTGATTTTTATCAGGTCACATAAGAATAAGAACAGCATCATTTCAAGTATATAGATACAACAAGAAAAAAGTTTGGTGTGTCTGATCTGTGATTATGCAGAACAGGATTATATAGAGGCAAGAAGGAAAACCAGTACTGACAATTTCTTTCGTCATTTGCATTATGGTATTCTCCAGCTCGGATATATGCTGACTGAGAGCCTGTAAAAGGTCATATCATATTAGTATGACATAGAGGAGATATATCACAGTAGCAATAATCATGTTAAAGAACAGAAAAACAGGTGTTTAAAAAGATGTAAACCTCATGCCGTTGCATGGCGACGGAGCGTTTTAATGCTTTAGCCTTTGTCAGAAGGTTTCTTGGCCTCAAGCTAATGGGACGCCTATAATTCTTCCCACGGTAGTAAATTAAAGCAAATCCTTTAGGGACCCTTTCTATTGCCACAAGTACCCCACCACTTTCAAATTCCAATAACCTTGCCGTATCTTCAACGAATGCAAGGGTCTTCTGTTTGCTTATTAGTTTCACTAGTTCTCTGTGCTTCCAATGCAAATGCATATTCTCAATAACACCATCAAAAACACCACGAACACCTGATTAATTATCATATACAAATCATTAGAACTTAAGCTCGGGTTTAAATTTCACACAACAAGCTGAGGGTACTAACCAAGAGGCAAATATGCTTTCATTCTTAAACCAACCCTACGAAACATAGTTCGTTCCTCTTCAGTGATTGTTTCTTGGTCATAATCAGGGCCAGCAGGAATCATGGAGGCTTCTACTTTAGATAACAGTTTCTCTGCTCTAAGCTTTTTCGCTTGGGCCTGTACATGCATTCAGAAATGCAACGAAGTTACATAAATTGGATAGAACTACTAAGCACTAGAAAAATAAGATGTACTTAATGCAGCATTATCAAATCTAAATGACTTCTAAGATAACAACTGCCACAAGCCATTCAGCACATTGGGCAATTTTAATATTCAATTTTTTTTATAAAAAAAATGATTCAAAAATTAGATAAATTAAAAGAAGCACATAAATAATTAAATTGAAACAAACAACTATACATTTCAATATCAATGAGAATTGACCATAAGTCCAAGGATAACACTAGAATCCCCCTAAAATGTTCCTATAATCCAGAAAGTTCAAGGACGAAACTGTTCGTCCAAAAAAAAAAAAAAGGAATAGACAACAAACTCAAAACTTCCAAAAATGAACTATCCAGACAATATAATTCCAGAATGAAGTTTAACAGCTCAGTTGCACTGGGATGCTTCTGGGCATAATTTCCTCAAACATAGACTGTCTCAATCACATATAAACAAAGATCCTCCACAATGCAGCCTAGGGTTTCAATCGACTCTAGTTTAGGAATTTGGAAATACTTCTCTAGCATCAAGCAATTAAAAGAAATAACAATATACTTACCACAGCTACTTTATGTTCAATCCGTTTGACAAGCCTGGCTTGCTTAGCTTTGGAAGCTTCTTCAATCATCTTCTCACGTTCTTCAGCAGATACATCTCTTCCCCACCGGGATTGAGCCTCATAAAACTCAGCCAAAGTACCTGCAGGTGCCTGGCCTTCAATTTCACTAGATGGAGTTGCCTCAAACGTTCTATTCCGTACTTTCTCTTCAACATCTTGGATTTGTTTTGTAAATTCCTGTCTTTCTGCCAAAGCAGCAGCTACACTTTGTGGGAGGAAATCTTTTCCACGGAATATAACGATGTAATACTTGTTTCGGAGCAGCAAGGTACCTCCTGTTAAGTTCTGCAAAGCAGATGAAATCAGAAGCCATTATACTTTAACAGTTTAATTTTCTGTTTCAGGAGTGGAGACTGACTAGTCTTGTGCCTTATCTAGCAAGTTCAGCAAAATGTTTTTACAATGATATTCGATATATCACTGGGACCAGAAAACCTACTAAAATTTGAAAATCTACAATATAAATGCTTAAAGCTAAAAATTTAATTGTTATTCCAATATAAAATGAGTAAATGACTGTATTGACCTTGTTATCTGAAATATCAATATACCATTATCAATCAGAATTTCTTCAAGCTCTCATATTAGAAACTTTTTCATAATAATGATTTCTAAATATAAAATATGACTATATAAATTATTATGTATAATTTCTCGCATGAGTTTTGAGAGCAGAGTGTAAATAATGAGTGGCTACACATATTGCTACAAAATTAATACTTTGCAGTTCAAAGCATTGACTCTAATGTTTCGAATAGAGGAGTAAAGAAAAAATAAACCGCACCTTGATCTCCTCAGACATTATTTTGTTATTTGTATTCTGAATACCTCGTTTTACAGCAATTTTTGCAACGAGACTTTTCTCCCAGAGTTTAATAATTGCGGCTGCCAACCCCTGATGATTCCTATTCCTCCCTACATGAATAAGTTCGTGATGAATATACTTGGGCCAGAAACAGAAACTGTGAGATAAAGAAAGTAGACATATAAGGCGAACAATACCAAGGGAAAAATGACAAGGAAGTGATCTAGCAAGTTTGCGTAAATTAGTCATTTCTGCATTAGTCAGATTAGACCGCATTCCAGTAGGAAGAAGCCTGAAAGGTGTTTTATAACCAGGAACTGTATGGGGGAGTAAATCAGCATCAACCGGTAGTATTCCTGTACCCCACCACTCATGAAAACGAGGACCTAAACTATCTAGTAGGCTGTTATATTCAGCCTCCTCTTCTGTCATGTTTTTAGTATGGTCTAAATTGCTGACAACCGGCCCACTCTTTACTGGAGTTGCAGTTGCACCATTGACATTGGTTGAAGTTGTGCGATCAGCAGAAGAAACATCTGGGACAAAAAGAGCCTCTCCTCTATCAAGAGGTTGTGATTTAGAAGAAGGCCCTTCATAGTTAGTTCCTCGGTACACAACCATGACACTTCCAGACCTCCAAATAACTAAACCTCCTGTTCGTCGCTGACAACCACTACAGGCACTCAGTTACTGTTCATAAATGTTTTCAAACATGTTATGAATATATTAAAAGAGTAAAAAGAAATAATGCAACTAAATAACAGTAATTGGTGAAATAAACAGACTTTGTGACATCAAGTATATGCACAACTAGGCCAGCAACAAATTTCCCATTCCAGAAAATGATTAACAAGAAATGAGATCCAGTACTTATATAAGGGAAAACACAAACGAAGCATCATTTATCAAAGAAAATGAGTGATAAGGTCCCTAATATAACATTAACTACCCTTGTGACCCAAACCTCTGATAACCACTAAAAGAGTCATCCTTACAACAAAATGCTTCAACCCTGTAATCTGATGGCAAGATTGTTCATTTCGAGTAGCTAAAAAGTTCAAAGTCAATAGCCAATCCACCAGTAAATGAGTAGTTTAGTTAATTTCTCTATAACATCTCCAATGTCCAAGATTTTCCAAGAATTTTACAACAGAAATATCCAAATAAAAAAGTAGTAAATGTCATTGGGGAAAAACTAAGAGCCTTTTCATATACCCAAAAACAAGATTTTCCAATTTTTTCTTATTCATCCACAATTCCGCATGCACAAAATTCCTTTCTAGTCTCCACAACATAATTGTAACTTGAACTGTACGTCAACTATAAAATTCCTAACAGGATATATGGCATCTACATGCATACTAATTGTAAAAACCCCAAATGGCATTGGAATAAGAATGCGAACCCGATTACCGTAATGAATAAAATATATGAACTCCTAATAAGAAAATAAAACAACAAAAAGGAATACATTTTTTTCCAACATAGCAATCAAATGGTGATGAGTAAGTGCATTGCAGAACAATGGAACCAACCTCAACAATTTCATGAGCTGTCTTCATGTCAAGAGCAAGCACCTCATGAAACTTGAGCCTAACTAGCTCCTCCTTCCTCCATGTATCATGAATCTTCTGAAGCACAGCTTGCGTGACTCCGGCTTTGGGGACACTAATCCTCTCCCTCAAATGCATCCCAACTCTTCTCAACCTCCTCAGCTCCTCGTCTTCAACCGTCAGCTCTGCCAGCGTAGGTGCCTTCGCAGTCCTCCTCTTCATTCCCGCCAGACCCGCCCCCGAATTCTTCCCTTCCTTTTCGTTCTCCTCCTTTTCCCACGGCAACACATCGTTTCCTTCCTCGTTCTCCTCCGCAAGAATCACATTTGGCCTGACCCATTCTCGCTTCAGCAAATCCTCCAACCTCTCCTCTCCGGTCACCGCCATTACTCCACCACCACTACCCTCCTCCTCCTCCTCTTCGTCATCCGACCCCAACCCCAGATTCCGCAACCGCAAAACGATACGGTCAATCGAGTTCTGGCTCTTATCGGTGTTGTTATAGCTGTCTTGGGTTGCATCGTCCGTTTGCTTTCCATCAATTCGATCTCGGCCATTGGATTTCCAGGCCTTTTTGGGTGCGTCGTTGGTGTTAGGAGGGGAGGACCATTTTTTGAGCCAAGGAGTTGATCGTGGAGAGGTGGGTTTTGGATTGGGGGTTCTAGGGTTTTGGTTTGTGCGGAGAGAGGATAGAGGCCTGAGGAGGAGGAGGTGGTGGTGAAATGACGGTTTTGGAGTTTGAGAGAAGAAGAGGAGTTTGAGAGACCGAGAGTGTGAAGTGAGTGGGAGTGAACAGTTCCGGAGTGGCAATTCAGTTAATTTGGAGGTTGCGAGGGCCATTTTCAGTTGTGGAGTTTGAGTTTGAGTTGGGTTTAAGCAGGTTGTTGTTGTTGTTTCTGGTACATTGTTTGGATGCTGAGAAAAGTTTTGGTGATTGATGATATTTGATACTCAGAGCTTCAAAGGAGAACAAGGCAGTTTCAGTTGTCAACTCAAGATAAGATTTTGTTTTCAGATAGGCAGACAGTAACTTGGGCCGCTATGAAGCCCATTTCTCACATTGGGCCGGATCAGGTTTTTTTAAATCTAATTAGGCCGTATACTACTCTACAGGATCTCTTAGACACACCCCATCAAAAATTTTAAATGTTATATTTTGTAAGTACAAACTACGTATTACAATAAGAAAAAAAAAAGGATAAATACACCGATCTCCCCTACAGATTGACATAAATATACTTAAAGAGCAGGTATATATTTATCTACTCAGATTTACCGTACTCTTAATATTGAACTAATAAAAAGATCAAATTGCCTTTAGTTATTACAAGTTAAAAATGAAGATAATATTTTTATATACAAAATAAAAGTTAGTATAAATAATTCAAAAATTAGAAACAATTTATTATTATAAATTTTAAATTTAAAATAAAATAAAATGAAGATACTTTAAAATATTAAAAAAAAAACATTTTTTCATTTACTTTACAAATAGTAAAATAAAATTAATTTTAAAAATGAAGATAATTTAAAATTTAAAAATAGTTTTGTAATTTTGTTTCCATTTATATTCCATTAAAAGAATTATCTTCAATTCATTTAATTTAATTTTTTTTATAAAAATATTAGCTTTATTTTAAATTTTAATAACTAAGGGCAATTTGGTCTTTTTATTGGCTCAATTTTAAGAGTAAGGGTCTAAGTAAGGTTTGAGTAGATAAATGAATACTTAATTTCTAAATGTATTTATGTCAAACTTTAGGAGAGGCCAGTGTATTTATCCCTACAAAAATATCACTTTTTTTTTTAAAATTTATTGGTTAAATACTAAACTAATAGATTATAAAATAATTAAAGTAAAATGAAAAACATGGGAGGATGCACCTTCCAACATACTTGATAGTTGATACGGTGATACCTCCATGATTTTTTATTTTAAAATTTTTAATTAAATCAAATGGTTTTCCATTTAAAAAAGAATATATACATTTTTGATAATTATTTAATATTCTTAATTTAAATAATGAATATTTAACTTTTTTTATTTAATAAATAGTTAATATTTCAATAAAAATATATTATACATATATAAATTATTAAAGATCACATTAATATGATATATGGGTGTATTTACAATTTATTTAATATTTTTTGGGTTTTGGATAGGAATCCAAGTTCTTTGGTCTCTTTCATTCCGAAACAAGCATTTATAGTAGCACGTGAGTTCTTTAAACTGGGCACTTATGATAACGTCTTTGTTTGGATGGAAGACATTTCCTATTGGATTTGATTCTTATTGACGGTGATTTTTGGAAAGTCAACCGGTCAACGTTTGAAGGTGATGATCCGTGAACAAAGCAATAATAATGAACGAATAATGAAAGAGATTTTACGTGGTAAAACTCAAGCAACGGAGAAACATTCACGGGTGTCGCTAGACCACGAGAAAAGATGTTTCACTATGAAAAATAATGGTTACAAACTTCTAATCTCTCACTCTGCCTCTCTTTTCGATCCTCTTTACAATAATTTTCTAGTTATATTTATATAGCACTCTCTAGGGTTTTTGGCGTATGAGTGGAGGATTGCTGAGTCCGACATAAACTCTTCTTTTCTTGATTGTCTTGACTTCTTTCCTATTTTGGACTACTTTGTAATTATAGCAGTTGATACAGAGTGTGATTAACATTCCTGATATCTTGGAGAAGATCAGATTGTTTCCTCTTCGGTCGGATATGTTTTAGTCTAATTGTGATGTCTTGCTGTATTTGACAGAGTAAATCTTCCTTGTAGAAGACAGTCCTGTTACGGATTTATTTCCTCTTTGACCGAGTGGATCCCGGCGAACAGAATCCATATTCGTCAAAGCTTCTGTAGGTAATCCGTTAATGAAGCGTCCATACTGGCATCTTTCCATTTTATCTGTGCGACACGTCATTCAAGTCAATTTTATATACAACAATACCCCCTTAAATATCTGAGCCGAGTATCTTTTGCTTGATGAACTGTCCGAGTAACCGGTATTCCGAGCAAAGCGTCCTTTGTAGAAGGACATGCCATGTTTTCTCCCATGCCATCATGTACATCGCTCGATTTTCTTGCCCTTTCCTGTCATGACATCATCTAGGTTACATTCAAATTTTAATTTCCGTATTTAAACCCATGTGGATCTTCTGGCCCTTTCATCTTCTTTTTTCTTCTCTCTTGAAAATAGATTCAACAGGTTTCTTCGAAGCACTGCAACCTTTTTTCAGAAATTCAAAAATCCCAGACGTCTTCCCCAGTACTTCTCAAACCTTTGACTTAACTTTCCAGGTGATTCAACTTCTTGTTCCTCTTAATTTTTTGTGTTATTTTCTTTAAATATGCTAAAGCAAGTTTTCAGGTAAAAATTATGGATTCTGAAGCCAGACATCGTATCTTTGCCAAGATGATGATTGCAATCGAATAGGGGGATACTCTTACGGTTGAGCGTTTTGAAAGACTACTACATCCCCAATCCTCTGATCAGCCCCATTTCTTAGCGGCAGACGTTTCTGGATTTGGGATCGACGTTTACCCTGACCTCGTCCCACGCACTGGTGGTGCTGGTTTTATTAATGACAACCCTCAAACTAACCCTTCTGTTTCCTCTTGCAGTGATATCTGTCCACCAATGACTAAGACAAAACACACCTCTCACACACACCCGAGGGATACCATTCCTCAGGGAGTCAGGATTAGGCGTTAGGAAGTCCTCGAGTCTGATGTTGAGGAAGATCATATAGACATACATATTCCCTTCTTAGCGCAACAAGCTTACACTTATGATTGTGAGCCGAAATTAGTTAGGGAAATTAATTTGCGACAATATGCGGTCAGATTTGATCTAAACACAGATGCCATCTAGCTGATACCTGTTGGAGATAGAGCCGTCTGAATCCCCCGCTTGGGGCCGTGGCAATATACGGTGCTATGTTAAGTTGCGGCGTGACTTTACCTCTCCAACCTTTCATCACTCGCTTCCTCGCTGAAGCCCGCCTATCTTCGGCTTAGCTTGCCCCGAATAGTTATCGGATCCTTATGTGCATGTGGCACATATGACACGGATTAGGCTTACTTGCACCGAGTCCTCTAGAAATCAGACATTTCTACACTCTCAGACAATCTGGTCGGTCAGGTACTTATTTTCTTCTCTCCAGTCCGCCTGATCACTAGATCCCGAACGGTGTAGATTCCATTAAGACCGTCCAAGTTTCTCCCTACGAGAAGATGAAGGGTTTTGTCTAGGGCCTTCCATCCTCTAATAAATTCTAGAAGAACAGCTGGTACTTTGTTAGAGGAAATTGGGGTTAGAGAGTTTCTTGCAATGTTCTCAGTCAACTAGTCGAATGCCGGGTGCCCCGATTTTTTACATCTCCCGAGTCATGGAACAACACACCTCCTTTTTTTATAGCTACCCGAACTAATTGTTTTGTATAGGGTGAAGTGGATGAGATAAGATGACCTTCGGATGCTAGCCTACTCAGCGAGTATGAGATGGTACCTCACAAGGAGGGCGGTATTAGTGGCACTCAACCTTCCCCTTCTGATCGCCCTGCTTAAACTGCTTCATTTGTATTCGGCCTATTAAAGGCCTTAGCTTGTATAAACACAAAATTTATGGAATGAAATTCAACTTTTGATTCAGTTTATGCTTTTTGGTTCTTTTTCGTTTTCAGAATATCCTTCTCTTAATTTTTTTGAGGATTTTCTTACGCAAATGTTACATCGAGGCTCACCACGATCGTACACTCAGGTCCTTGCACAAGTGACCAATGACGTCTCCCGTTTTTATCCGTTACAAGGGTTTACCGAATTTTTAGGGTAATGTTTACCGACCAACACAGCTGTGCATCTCACCGAATTTTCTTCGGTGGCGCCCCGAGCAGTTTGCCAGATGATCTGGTGCCTCGGGTTTGCCTTTTCTGGCTGCTGGGTGCCTTAGCCCCTAGCTAGCACGGCAGGCATGCTAATGTAGCTTCTTAGCCCCTTGGACACTTTCCATCCGCCCTTCGCAGTTTCATGGCGCTCGAGTTTTTATTAACATATGTTTTATCATTGTAAGATCATATGGTCTTATTATCATATGTTTTTATCATCGTATGATCATATGGTCTTAATGGAAAGTTAACCTCGAGAGACATATGTTTTTGTTTGATTTATGCAAAAATTACTAAAACAAGCAATTAACTACTCAAAACTTGCTCTAAAAATGCTATAAAGTACTAGAAAACATAAAATGCTAAAAAATACTAGAAAACAGAATTTTAAAGTCAACCCCCTTAGGGATAGAATTTCTTCTGGTATTGGGCATTGCATGGTCTGGGCAGAATTCACCCATCTGGTCGGCAATCAAGTAAGCCCCATGTCCCGCTATGCCGTCTATCACATATGGCATTTCCCATTTGTCAGCTAATGATCATGTCGCTTTGTTTCTTGTGTTGAGGGTTACCTTTCTCAGCACTAGGTCTCCCATCTGGAGCCTGCACACTCGAACATGTAAGTTGTAATACCTTGCGGCTCTTTGCTGGTAGGCTGCATTCTGAATTTGTAAAAAGTCCCTCCTTTCTTCCAGTTCATCCAAGTTTTGGAACAACATGTTAGTGTTGTGCTTGGGATCGTACAGCTGGACTCTTGGGAAAGTGTAAGATGTTTCCACAGGGATAACCACCTCAGTTCCGAAAGCTAAAGAGAAAGGAGTCTCTCTTGTTGCCGTTCTTGGAGTTGTTCTATACCCACAACACCTCGTGAAGCTTGTCTGCCCAGTTTCCTTTCTTTGCATCCAGTTATGCCTTCAGGGCATGCTTAATGATTTTGTTCACTACTTTAGTCTGCCCATTAGTTTGAGGATGAGCGAGCGAAACGTAGTAGTTCGAGATCTTGTATTCCTTGCACAACTTTCTAAACTTTGCATTGTCAAACTTAGTGCCGTTATCTGTGATGATGGTATTCGGGATCCCAAACCTATACAATATGTTTTTCTTCACGAAGTTTGTGGTATTTGCCTCGGTAATGTGTACCGGAGACTCTGCTTCCGCCCATTTGGTGAAGTAGTCTACTACCACTATTGGGTGTTTCGCTCCTCATTTTACTTTAATAGGCACTGGTCCTATAAGATCAAGACCTCATATAGCGAATGGCCAAGGGGATGTGAGGCTACGACGTAACCTGGGGGGCTGTCGAATATCATTAGCAATCTTTTGGCACGTTCAACAACTTTCTGTAAATTTTTGAGCATCTGCAAACAATGTCGGCCAATAGAACCCTTGTCTGAGTACTTTGTGTGCCAGACTCTTACCTCTAGTGTGATTCCCACAACTGTGGATACTCTTCAAGATCTTGTCAGCTTCTTCGGCTTCTACATACCTCTGTAATGCCCTTGAGAATCCTTTCTTATATAGTTCCCCATTGATAATAGTGTATTTGGTTGACCTGTACTTGACTCGCTTTGCTTCATGGGTGTCTCCTGTTAAGATATCTTCTTGAAGGTATCTTTTCATGGGTGTCATCCAGCTATCCGGTCCTACTCGGATCTCAGCTACCATCAGTATTTCTTCCTCGAGTATGCTTGGTTGGGCCAAGTGAGCTACTAGAACAGTTTTAGATCTTATGCACGTTGTTGCTGATGCAAGTTTGGACAATGCATCTGCCTTCTCGTTCTCCTCTCGGGGAATCTGAGTAACCTTGTATTTTTTAAACCGCCTAAGCAACTCATTTGCCGCCGCCAAGTAAGCGATCATGTGCTCATCATTTTCTTGGTACTCATCCAAGACTTGGTTGACTACCACCTGTAAGTCACTAAAGATCTCAACCTCATCCGCTCCTAGAGCCACACACACTCTTAGACCAGCCGGTAGTGCTTCATATTCTGCTTGATTGTTTGTTGCTTTGAAATCGAACCTCAGGGCATACTCTATAGTGTCTCCCTTTAGAGTGGTTATCACTATTCCCGTCTCGCTGCCATGGGTGTTTAATGAGCCATCTACATGTAATCTCCATAAAAAGGGCTTCTCATGCTTTTTTAGAATCATTTGTGCTGTTTTCACATCTAGCTCAATGAATTCGGCTACAAAGTCAGCTACTGCTTGCCCTTTAAGGGAGGCCTTTAGGATGAGTACGATGTCAAATTCGCTCAGTTCTATTGCCCATTTGGTCAGCCTGCCCGAGACCTTCGATTTCTGTAAAATTTGCTTAAGTGGGCAATTGGTGTATACCTCCACTCTATGTGCTTGGAAGTAGGGTCTCAGCTTTCTTGTCGCAACAACTAGAGAGAGAGCCATCTTTTCAGCTGGTAAGTATCTTGTTTCTGCAGGCAATAAAGCTTTGCTAGTGTAGTACACAGGCTTTTGGATGCCATCCTCCACCCTTACTAGGGCAGAGCTGGTTGCAACTTCCATGAAGGAAAGGTACAGATAGAAGGTTTCTCTAATCACAGGTTTTGAGAGAATTGGTGCTCGACTTAGGTATTCTTTCAGTTTTTGAAAAGCTCTTTCACAGTCCTCGTTCCATTCAAGGCCCTTTCCTCTTTTTATTGCCTTGAAGAATGGTGCACACTTGTCAGTTGACTTTGATATGAACCTGTTAAGCGAGGCTAGACATCCAGTCAGTCTTTGTACTTCTTTTAATGTCTTTGGTGAAGCCATGTTGGCGAAGGCTTGGATCTTCTCCGGTTGACCTCGATCCCTCGTTGATGGACTTGAAATCTGAGGAACCATCCTGAGGGCACCCTAAAAAAACAATTGCTAGGGTTGAGTTTCATTTTATATTTCCTCAGTACATCGAGAGTTTCTTTCAAGTATGAGATGTGATTTTCCGCCATGACACTCTTGGTCAGGATATCATCTATGTACAATTCCATGTTTTTCCCTATTTGTCGAGAGAAGATCATGTTCACCAGTCTCTGGTAAGTGGCCCTTGCATTTTTTAGTCCGAACGACATTACAGTATAATAGTACAAACCTTAGTAAGCGGTGAATGCCGTCTTTTCCTCATCAGGCTGATGCATGTGGATCTGATTATACCCTAAGTAGGCGTCCATAAAGCTGAGTAACTCGTGGCATGCTGTTGCATCCACTAACAGATCAATTCTCGGGAGAGGAAAGTTGTTCTCTAGGCAGTTTTTGTTCAAGTAGGTCAAGTCCACACACATTCGTCACTGGTTATTCTTTTTCTTTACCAAGACCACATTCGTCACCTATTTTGGGTATTTCACTTCCCGAATTGACCTTGCAGCGAGCAATTTTCTCACCTCTTCTTTAATCGCCGCACTCCTTTCTGGATTGAATATCCCCCTTTTTTGGATTACTGGGTTTGCATCCTAAGCCACAACTAAGTGGTGGGATATCACCCATAGTATTAATCCCCGACATATCTTCGTGGCTCCAGGCAAACACATCCTTGTACTTCCTTAATAAATTGGTCAAACTTGCTTTAATACCCTCAGGTAAGCTTGCTCTTATCTTGACCACTTTAGTCGGCTCGCCATCACTGATACTGCTGACATAGTTTTCTTTTTCTTAGGTTCCTCCCGGGTGTCGAGTTCAAACCTTTCAGGCACTTCCGCTTGAGCTTTAGACTCGACAGCACCCTGGTTAGCCTTCAGTATCATGTATACATGTTGGTCTTCTTTTTCTGCTCTATCTTAGTATACTAAAATATTCACCCTTCTAGCCATCTCTTGGGACCCCTTGATTACCCCCACACCCGATTATGTTGAGAACTTTATCATGAGGGCATAAGTCACCGTGATAGCCTTAGTTTTATTCAGGAATGGTCGACCCAAAAGGGCGTTGTAGGGCCAATTTTCAGTGTCTACCACCACGAAGTCTAGTAGCACTGTTTTCTGGTAAGGCGCATCCTCGATTTTCAAGGGGTAGCTTCATAGTTCAGAGTGATCTTACCTCTGCTCCTCCAAATCCCCGAAGAGGGGTATGCAAAGGTAGCAGGTCTCGTCTATCCAATCTCAACCGGTCATACACTCCAGCAATCAGTATATCCATCGAACTCCTATTGTCGATCAATATCCGGTGTACATATCTATGCCCGATTTGAGCACTTATGACTAGTGCATCGTTCTGCCTGACGTCCACTCCATGTGAGTCTGCCTTAGTGAATATTATGGGATCCCATCCTTCCCTGATCCTCTTGGGTTGGGTTCTACTGAATTAACATCCAAGTCTCTTCTCGCTTCCATAACTTCTCAGATTTCCTTCATCCTTTTCCTGTTGCTTTTTCCTGTCGAAGGTCCGCCGAAGATGGTATGATTTGCCTCCTCATCTTTAGCCTTCCTCGGTCTTGGCTTCTTTTCCCAATTCCTTTCCTGACCATTCTCTTGGTAGTTATCTCGGTGATCATCCGTCTTTTTGAGGACTATGTCTTTCAGATGTCCTTCACGGATAAGGGTCTCGATGTGGTCCTTCAGTTGGAAACATTTTGAGGTTTCATGCCCATTCTCCTTATAGAAACGACATTACTTAGTCGTATCCCTGCGAGCATACTTTGACTGTCTTGGTGGTTCCTTTGACAAGTTTTTCTTCTCTAGGATCGCGAGAATCTCATATTGCTTTTTTTCTTCAATAGAGTGTAAATTGTATACTTCCTTTGGAATCTGGAACAGACTCGATCACCCTTTTGCTCATTGTCACGATTCCCTCATTGAGTTTTGCCTTTTTGCTTCTGCGTGGATGAATCTTCCTTCTGAGTCTTGTTTCCACTGTCTTTTGTTTTTTTCTTTTTCAGGGCGACCTTCGTGCATAAAACTTCCACCCAATGTAATTTTCTCTTCCTCAGCTAACACATATCCCTTAGCCATATCAATCATGTTAGCATAGCTGGTCAGGCGTGCTCGCCTGAGGTCAAAAGACAAACGCCCATTCTGTAAATTGTTGATAAACACCGCTATGATGGCTTCATCGTTAGCACTTCCAATCTCCGACACTTCCCGACTAAATCGAGTCAAGTACTTCTTTAATGACTCATCATTTTCTTGCTTGAGCTGAGAAAGGTGAGCCACCGATTTCTTCCTGTGCACATTCCCGAGGAATTGCCGTGAGAATGCCTTGCTCAGCTAACTGAAACCACCAATGCTGCTCAGTGGGAGCTTCCTAAACCATCTGGAACCCACGTCTCCCAGTGTCTAAGGGAAGTTTAAGCATATCAATGCATCATTTCTGGCGTATTGGGCCATTACGCTTTTATATCTCCTTACATATTCTTTTGGGTCAGTATCCTTTTTGAAATGGTCAACGTGAGACATCCTAAACCTCTATGGGAACTTTTTCTGGAGGATATCGCTGTTGAATGGGCTGTCTGACTCATCGTCTGATAGCTCGGTTCACCCATATTGCCTAACTAGAACATTTATCTGCCCCTGTTGCTCTGCACCTCTTGGGTTAACTTTTGTATGAGTTCATCCTGCTCGCCAAATGGCTCTCCTCTTGGACTAAACTTCAGCCTTATGGTTAATCCTTGGCCGTTTAGATCGCTGTCCTGCTGGCTAGTCCCCTGTGGTGACTCATTTCGGCCTGGTTGACCCTCTCTGGCTCCTTCGGCGATGATGCCGATCACTGCCTTCAGAAAAATATGATAGTTCCCTTCGATGAGTACACCTACTGAGTCAATTTTGGTCTTGTTTGGCCTGGTAGCGATCATATTTGTGAAAGTGCTCATCTTCTCTACGCTCTCTGGTATCCCTAGTTTGTTTTTCCGACACGGTCTCCGGGGTCGCGATCCATTCTCAGTGGTGCATCCAGGGTTGGGCCAACTATTATGGAACACAATCTGCCTAGTTGGTCGTTTGGGGTGTGCAGATTACTGGGTGAAATTAATCCTACAGTGGTTGTAAAAGTGACTTAATGACTTCCGACGTCTGCTATCAGTTGTTGTTGCGACTCGAAGAATCATTGAGCGATTTCCTCAGTAGTTGGCCGGAATCGTTGGACACCAGCAATAGTAGTAGATTGATTCCCAGCAGTAGCAGCGTCTGATGGTCCCGTGACGTCAGGGGTAGCTTGAGTTATTCCAGCATCATCTGGTATGGTATGGTTATTCCTGGAACCACTACCATCTCCATTGTCGGCCATAGTTCACAAGGGTTCTTCGGGATGTGAAAGTTCGGAGGTTCATCCTCTCCTTCTAGTGCCAATTGTTGTCGGTGATTTTTAGAAAGTCAACCGGTCAATGTTTGAATGTGATTATCCGTGAACAAGGCCATAATAATGAACGAATACTGAAAGAGATTTTACGTGGTAAAACTCCAGCAACGGAAAAAATTTCACGGGTGTCGCTAGGCGGCGAGAAAAGGTGTTTCACTATGAAAAATAATAGTTACAGACTTCTAATCTCTCACTCTACCTCTCTTTTCGATCCCCTTTACAATAATTTTCTAGTTATAATTATATAGCACTCTCTAGAGTTTTTGGCATATGAGTGAAGGATTGTTGAGTCCGACTTAAACTCTTCTTTTCTTGATTGTCTTGACTTCTTTCCTATTTTGGACTACTTTGCAATTAAATCGGTTAATACATAGTGTGATTAACATTCCTGATATCTCGGAGAAGATCAGATTGTTTCCTCTTCGGTCGGATATGTTTTAGTTTAATTGTGATGTCTTGCTGTATTTGACCGAGTAAATCTTCCTTGTAGAAGACAGTCCTGTTACGGATTTATTTCCTCTTTGACAGAGTGGATCCCGGCGAACAGAATCAATATTCGTCAAAACTTCTGTAGGTAATCCGTTAATGAAGAGTCCATTCTGGAATCTTTCTGTTTTATTCGTGTGACACGTCATTCGGGTCAATTTTGTATACAACAATTCTTTAGTGCCAAACTTTGTAGTTGGTTCTATTTTAATGAATCTACTTTCTTTTTAGAGAATAGTTTTATTTATGGACAAAGTTGGAACTTTGAAGGATAAAAATATACTATTTTGGGGTGTACTTACGGTTTTAGATGGGTGTAAATATGGTCACTTTTTTCCTTACAATCTAATTTTATCTTTTACCACTTATTTTCTAACTACGCTTCACTCTACAAAGTTAAATTTAAAAAAATTATAAAAATATTTCATTTTATTCAAAAATTATCTATTTTTTCTTACAACATTCCATTTTAACAAATAATAATTAAATATCTAACGATCCTTGGTTTTATTTTAATACTACATATTATTAATTGGGGAATTGTCAAAAGTAACCATTTGATCGAGTGAAGTATTATTTTTAACCGTAATCTTTTTTAATTATTGGTTTTAGTATTGTGAGGGGTACAATGTCCAAAGTACCCCAAAATTCTAAAAAATTAAAGCCCCCAATTTCTGGTGTGTCACGTTTGTTATGTTGAGGAAAGATCTTAGGTTCCTTCATCAGTGAGATTAGATGAGCACAAATCCAGCTCCAACGGTCACAAACAGGATCCCACAATCACTACCTAGTCAACTTGTCCATATTCAGCAACACCATTGATTTCTCTCCTTAGTTTGATTCTTGTAATTAGCTAAATTGTCCACTATACCAGTATATATTTTGTAAACTATTTTTTAAGAAATACCTAAGTTGGTAAGTCCAACAAGTTTTTTTTGTTTTTATTTATTTCTCTTTTCCCTTTCTATCCAATGGCAGAAGCAACCTCACAGAGTAATCCCAGTCCTGTTGTGATCATTGAATGCAGCGACTCAATTGCATCTGAAACTTATATCATCTAATTATCCATTGTGGCGTGCTTCATGCAGTATTTGCATCCCCTCTGAGTCGATTGTACCACTCATCTCTCCAGTTACATCAGCTCAACATGCAAGTCGCGTAGCAGAAAAAAGGTAGAGTTGTAAAATTTTTATTTTTGGACCTTTTTCTCTATACACGAATATGAGGAGGGATTTGTTTTCATACTTTTGAAGATCTCTCCTTCATTTCTTTTCGATCCTTCACCACTAAGCCTTCCAAGCTATAACCTGCGATCTAGCAACTGTGTGTGGGTACGTCACGGATTCCGAGAGTACTGGATGGAGGCTACAGAGGAGGAAGAAGACAACTCCTTGTCCTCTTGAAAAATTTGGCCAAGCAAGATTATTATTATCTTTTATTTCTTCTTGCCGCAATCTCTCTCTCTCTCTCTCTCTCTCTCTCTCCCTCTCTCTCTTTATGCTGGGGTTAGGTTTGGTTGTTTCATGATATCATATTTATATATATATATATTTTTTTCAGGAGACTAGGGTTTTAGTGACTCAGTTAAGATAGGATTCTAAATCCTATATTAATATGGATTGTCATTAAGACTTGAACACTTGACCTCTTTAAAGGAAATACAAATAATCTCTGTTATTTTAATCTTGTGCTCTTGTCAAGGTTCGAACCTGTAACCTTCAATTAATAATTAATAATTCTTAATTATTAGTTTGTCAATTAAATAATCATATTTTTTAATTATTTTTAATTAATCAGTTAAATAATTTATTAATTTAATAATCATATTATTTAATTAATTCCAAGAATAAATCCAAGTCACTTTCGTAATATAATTAATTGGACCATCCAATTAACCGTGAACCTTGTGCCCAATAATTGTAAAGGGCTAGCAAAAGGGACCTAAATGGACCCACATTTTTGAGCTCCAATAATAGTTAGAAAAATTAATTAAAACTCTTTAATTAATATTTCGTGATTATAAACCTTAGAGTTATTCCACTAAAAACTCGAGGATCGCACTCTCGTAACTGTAGATGTTTTATACAACCAAAATATCAGTGTCCATTGATATAACTATTTCATATGGTATGATCCTTCACAAGAAGTTCATAATTAGTGCTAGGTCATAAAGTCCGTTATACCTCTCTAATCATATATTTTCCTTTAGGTACAATTGATTCTCTAATGAACAATTATATCCTTCATTCCTTTACGGAAGAAGAAGAGCGCTCTTAATAGTTCAAGTCCCGAATCAACCCTTAAGGGAACTACTTATCTACTTCTCGCAAGAAGGAGTTGATTCCTCTATTGTATACAGACCTTCCCAGCCACAAGCCAAACCGTGATTCCAAGATACAGAGTTATTGATCGGGAATGCTACTCCTATCTTACCTATGGTATGTCAAAAACCACGATCTAACATGAAGGAGTTAGTAAGACACACAGGATTAAGATCACCCATATACTGCCATCATTTGTCAATATATATGAATCTCAACATGTAACGGATCTTAGTGAGAGATTCATATAGATCGTGGTCCAATCCTATATGATCACATCATATAAGGTGCCTCTATTCTCATATCACCATATGAGTAGTCTAGGATAAGACCACTGTACATTACGGAATGGACCGCAGTTGTAGATTAACCACAAATAAAGTACCCAGCTTTATTTGCTTTCCACAGACTCTTTAGATTGCACGTCTCAAACCGAATTCCTCTGTATATGACATTCATATACTCAGTTTGAGATTACATCTAGCAATCTTGGATGTTTATCACATATAATATAAACGTATGAGTCTTATTTATTGAATGAAATAACTACTTCTTTTATTTATGTTTTTCTAGCATTTACAAATTACAAGCTTTAGGGCATAAATCCCAACAATCTCCCACTTGCACTAAAGTAGGTGAGACATATCTCGTAATCCCAGACCCTCTAAGTGACCTTCAAACACTTTAGCCATTAAGGTCTTCGAAAATGGATCAGTAAGATTATCCTGCGACACGAGCTTGGTCACTGTCACATCTCCTTTCTGCACTATCTCTTTGATGAGATGATACTTCCTCTCTATATGCCTCCCTCTTTTGTAGCTTTTGGTTCTTCGGAATTAGCCACATCACCACTATTATCAGAATAACGTGTAATGAACTTATCCAAATTTGGAAGAACTTCCAAATCTGTCAAGAACTTACAGAGCCATACATCCTCTTTTGTTGCTTCACAAGCAGCTATATATTCGGTCTCTAAAAATACACAAAAATGTGTCCAACCTAACCTAAGGGGAGGGGGGGGGGGGGTGTGAATATGTTTTAATCAATTTAATTACCAACTTTTCTTAATTAGATATTATTAAAAATTACCCAAATAAAACAGGCAATCAATCGACAATTTAAAGTGCAGAAAACAATAAATCACACATCGATTGATTTACGTGAGAAACCCTCCAACTGGACAAAGCTCACGGGCTATCCATCTAGCCACATACGATCCTCAAAACCACTATATGTAATGATGTTTACAACCTAGGTTGTCCTCTAGTCATACCATTCTCGGTCACTAACTCACCACTACTACCCAACGAGCATTTTATAGTGATTCTTGACCACTTTGCTTGTGCAGTACACACCCGTAGTCACAAGACTTAACTCTCAAAGAAGAGATCAACAACCTATGTGAATATATTCATATATTCTAAATGCAATTAATGCTAGGCAACACTAAATGCTTATCTAGAGATTAAATGATGGCAATAGATGCAATCCTAGATATCAATGTCTATATGAATGCTCATAAAGACCTAAATAGATAAAGTTATGAGAATCTAAAATCTAGTCATCAAACAAAGCCACATCAGCACAAGTTGTCACACAAAATGGCAAGGACAATAAATATGCAATTAATGAATGCAATCAATGAGTCCTAATCAATAATATCTAAATGCAAGACATAAAGAATTAGTTAAAGGGCAAAATGGTCCTAAATGCTAGCTATCAATGAAAACTAAACTCAACCAACATTAAGCAAGGAAACATACATTTAATCAACAAATAAATGTTAATCCTAGCCAAACATGTCATAAGAATGAAACAAGAGATCTAGGGCATGTAGAAATTACCTAATTAAAGAACACAAGAAGACTCATGCTTGGAAGATGCTAGGATGATACTAAATGTTCATGGGAAAGTGTTTGGTTGAGTAAATATGAGTTCTTGGAGCTCTCTCACTCTTGGAGTTAATTTCTCTCACTAAAGATATGAATTCCAGAGCTCTAAACGAATGGGGAAGAAGATAGGTTTTAGATATAAGCCCTATATGCAACTACGACGTTTTGGAAATGTTAAAAACAATTTCTAGGCAAAGTCGTTGTACATGTCGCTTTACGTAGGGCCATTGTACAATGCTTTACTGGAATGTCAAACAACAAAAAGTCACTCTACATGTCGCTCTACGTAGGGCGACCTGAACAGCACCCACCTACTGAAATTGCACAGACAACACATCAGCTCGATATTCGAGCACCCCAAATCATGACCAAACGACATCGAAACCTTTCATATAATATACCGTTAGAAAGGTATGGAAGTATACTTTCTAATCTAATTTATAAAACCTGATTTGGATGTCTGTAGAAATATTTATAGTCAAATGAGTGACCAAAGGTCAGATTTGGACAATAACAAGAATGCCTAAACTCATGGAATAAAACCATGTCACAAAATACCAAACTAAGAAAAGAATGAGACCTTCTCAAATAATCACTCAACGCGCTAAAAATTCAAGCACACCAACATGCAAGCGCGGATGTTTCCGAACACACAATGGAAAACGTAAAACACAACAACCACACGTTAAGACAAACAAAGAAGTGCTCGTGTGGGATATGTAATGGATGCACATATATTAGCAATGAACACAAATAGTAAGATGAATAAAACATGCATGCGTAGTGAGTGTGTGTGTGCAACTAAATCTCTTCAAAGAGTTAAGCACAAGTGATATATCTTTGAAGTGCTCTTGAACTTGAGGTCTTGAGAATGCCTTTGAAGCTTGATCATACACATTGAAGGCTTAGTCTACCCTTACAAATTAAAACCCCAATGTGGTTTGTCATGAAATAAGTCAATCATAAAATAAAGTTTCTTACAGTCTCAATGGTGGAATCAACAATACAAGATTGCTTGACACTCCTCCACACTATGGCTCTACCACCAAGGGTGAATACTGACCTAGACGTGGATTTCCTAGAATCCCTGTTTGACTGAAAGTCAGAATCTATATATCCTAACAGGATCAAATCCTGCCCTGAATATACAAGCATATAGTTTATCGAGCTCCGAAGATACTTGAGAATAACGTCACAGCAACCCAATGATCCAATCCTGGGTTAGACTGGAATCTGCTGGCTACTCTCAATGCGAAGCAAATGTCAGGTCTCAGTGCATAACATAGCATACATAAGACTTCCCACTGCTAATGCATTGGGAAACGTTCTCATATCCTCAATTTCTTGAGGTTTCGTAGGACACTGTTCCTTAGACAAGTGAACTCTATGCCTAAAAGGTAAATTACCTTTCTTGGAGTTCTCCATCGAGAATCGTACAAGTATCTTATCGATATACGATGCTTGAGACAGTGCTTACAGTTTGTTCTTACAATCCCTTATTAATTGGATCCCTAGAACATAATTTGCCTCTCCCAAATCTTTCATTTAGAATTAGGGGTGGCAATATGGGTTACGACATGACGGGTTGACACGACACGAACACGATTATTGCGGGTTTAGGTGGAGTTTAAACGGGTTGTGTCAATAAACGGGTCAACCCATTTAATAATCGTGTTGTGTTCGGGTTATGCCTCGCGGGTCATGGGTTGACACGATTAGTAAGGGCAAATATGTAATTTTAGTGTTAAGTGGCATTTATGTAATTTTTACCTATATTATATAACTTAAGATGTGAAACCCTAAACCTATATTTCATTTCACACTTCACAAATCACACTTCACACCATCAGACATCCAGCGCAGCCGCTTCTCTCATTCTTCACTCTTCACGTCTTCACGTCTTCACTTCCTAGTTCCTACCGCCGAATCTTCGATCTTATCTCTTGTCACAGGTAATGGGTCTCTCTCTAATTCACTGTTTTTCTCCTATTTGTTTCTTCTTTTTCATTTCTATGTATTTATTGCTCTACATCCGTATGTGTGTGTGTGTATATATATATATATATATATGTCTTTGTTGTGTTTCTACTCTGTTGTTTGTTTCTTGTGCTCTGTGTATATATATGTTTTTCATTTCTCGGTGTTTCTTTTCGGATCTAAATTTGCAAGCTTTAAATCTATTTTGCTTGTTTGTTTAAATAATTTGTTGCCATAGATTATGCTTGTTTGTTTTTGAATCTGTCATCTAATCAAGTACTCAATTTTTCCATTTACGTTTTTTATTTTAATATTTCGATCAACCCATGTCATAAATATATAGCTTCTTTTCTCTGTCTTGCAAATGGGGGTTTTTTTTTTGTTGAAATCATGGTTATGTAGTTGTGAGGTTGAAAATGACTTTTAGCGAGATTTTGTCTTCAGTTCTCACATGACTATTTTTTGTTTGGTCAATAAAGATTTTAAGTATGATCTAAAAGTGATTTTCTTAATCTTAATTTACATCTGGGTATAGTAATTAATTTTTGTTCAGGATTTGATTCATGCAATCACAAATTAAATGGTTATTTGATCTGATTCTATTTAACGTTTTTTAGTAAAGAATTTGATCAACTCATTAATGTATTGAATTTATCTTGTAGGTTTATGGACAACAAGTCAACAAGAAGTTTAACATCAACTCATCAAGGCATCAAGAAAAGTTAACTGTTAACATGTTTGCTTTTGCATTTAACAGATCAATGGCTCTTTTGTTTTGGTTTTTGAATATTGGATGTCTTTTTATATTATTATGAACTTGTGGATTAGTATTTGTGGATTTAATTATGGATTTGTATTTGTAGATTTGGCATGATCATTAAATTTTATTTGATTACTTGCTTTATTTTTAATGTATTTTAGTGAAATTAATATGAACATGTTAAATGGGTCATGTAAACGAGTCAATTAAACGGGTCATTTGACACGATCTGTCGAACCTGTTAATTAAACGGGTTATTCGTGTTTGACCCATTTTTTTCGTGTCGTGTTTGGGTCAACGAGGTCTGACCCATTTGATAATCGTGTCGTGTTGGGTTGATCCAAAATTAATCGTTTTGTGTTCGGGTTAGCCCTAACTTGACCCGTCAACCTGTATTGACACCCCTATTTAGAATTGGTTAGTGAGCCAACCATTTACTTATGATAATATTCCTACGTCATTCTCAATGAGTAGGAAATCATCAACGTAAAGGACCAAGAAAACCACTTTCTTGTCAACGATCCGCTTGTAGATATAAGGCTCATCGACGTTTTGCTTAAAGCTATAGGTTTTGATACCATTATCAAACCTGATGTTCCAAGATCTAGATGCTTGCTTCAATCCATAAATAGACCTTTGCAGCTTGCAAACTTTTTGCTTTTGATCTGGAGACACGAATCCCTTTGGTTGCATCATGTAGATGCTCTTATCAAGATTGTCATTCAAAAATGCAGTCTTGACGTCCATCTGCCAAATTTTGTAGTCGAAATACATTGCAATGGATAAGAGTATCCTAATAGACTTAAATATAGCCACTAGCGAGAAGTTCTCTTCATAATCGACCTCCTCCTTTCGGGTATAACCCTTTGCCACTAGTCTTGCTTTGACGGTCTCTACCTTCCCTTCTACTCCTCTCTTTCTTTTGTAGATCCACTTACACCCTATGGGTTTTATCCTATCAGGTAAGTCTACAAGTTCTCATACTGAGTTGGAGTACATGGACTCCATCTCGAGATTCATGGCTTTAAGCCATTCCTCTATGTCAGAATCTTTCATTGCATGTTTAAATGATAATGGATCATCCACACTATCAGCATAGATGACACCCTGTGCCTCTCCAATACCTAAATAGCGATCAGATTGTCTTGTAACCCTCCCACTACGTTTAGGTGGTAGTGTGATTTGACTATAAATCGTCTGACAATTAGACGTTAATGGAACAACAACTTTGTCAACAACTTTTTGTTGATTGATCACTAGTCGAATTGGATTCTAATTCATTTAATACAATCTTACGTCTAGGCTTATGATCGTTCATATAGTTTTCCTTAAGAAACGTTGCGTTTGTCGATACAAACACTTTGTTTTCTTGAGAACTATAGAAGTATCATCCTCTAGTCTTTTGGAATAACCTACAAACATGCATACTTGTGAATGAGGTTCCAACTTTCCACATTTGTTCTTCAGTACATGTACTGGATACCCCCATATGTGACAATATCGCAAACTAGCTTTACGAGCATTCCACAACTCTAGAGGAGTCTTAGAAACAGATTTGGATGGAACTGCATTCAATATGTAGGCCACCGTCTGTAGTGAATATCCCCAAAAAGAGTTTGGGAATAATGAGAAACTAATCATAGATCTCACCATTTCCATCAGAGTTCTGTTTCTCCTCTCTGCAACACCATTTTGCTGTGGTGTTCTAGGAGCTGTGAGTTGGGATACTATCCCATGCTTAACCAAGTAGTCTTCAAACTCTTAGTCAAGATACCCACATCCACGATCTGATCACAGAGTTTCGATTGTTTTGGGTAATTGGTTCTCAACTTCAGCTTGGAATTCTTTAAACTTTTCAAAATTTTTCGACTTACGTTGCATTAGGTAAACATATCCGTATTTAGAGTAATCATCAATAAAGGTGATATAATACTCATAACCACCTCTAGCTTTAACATTCATAGGTCCGCAGACGTCTGAATGTATAAGCTCCAGTGGTTGTGTAGCTCTAAGCCCTTTTTCCAGTAAAAGGTCTCTTGGTCATTTTACCTTCTAAACAAGACTCACAAATAGGTAAAGTGCCGATCTCTAACTGACTTAAAGATCCACCGTTTACTAGTCTATCTATCCTGTCAAGGTTGATGTAGCCAAGTCTCAGATGTCGCAAATATATTTCATTATCTGGAGAAATCTTTTGTCGTTTTGTTTTAGGTTTTTCAAATTTAAACATTTCAGTGTTGAGCAGTGATGTATGAATTAATGGTCTTAAAACATACAAGTTGTTTTCAATTAAACCAGAACAAATATTCAATCCATTTCTAGAAATAATAACTTATTTATTACTAAAAGAAACTGAATATAATCGTTCTAATAACTTGGATACTGAAATCAAATTTCTGGTAAACCCAGGAATGTAATAAACATTGTCCAATAAAAGAAAACAGCTATTAAAAACTAATCTAACTACTCCCACTACATAAGCTGAAACGACATCCCTTGATCCAACGTGCATCGAGAATGCCCCCTTCCCTAGCTCCGTCCAAGAATCAGTCAACTGCAAAGAAGAACAAACATGGTTAGTGGCCCATGAATCTACTATACGAGGTGAAGAATCATCTTCCACTAAACAAGATTTAATGACGAGTAAATCTGATTTACCTTTTACTGTTTTCTTCTTCATGAGCTCCTCGAGGTATTGTGGACAGTTTCTCTTCTAGTGACCAACCTTGTCGCAATGGAAACATTTTCCTTTTGCTTTCTCAGTCGTGGTGCTCTTCTTCTTACTTTGTGCTTGCTTATTCTTGGGCTTAGCCTTAGCCTTAGCCTTAGTCTTGCCAGCAAACCTCTTCCTCTTCTTTGATCTAGAAGAAGATGGTTCAGCAACATTTGCTTCATCGGTCTTTCCTTTGTTATCCTTTGTCATGGACTTAAAGGTTGTGAGCTCATTGAGCAACTGGGTCATACTGAACTTCAACTTGTTTATCCCGTTGTTGCTTTTAAACTAATCAAAACTCTTTGGAAAAGTTGTTGAAAATACACTCTTAACGTGTGTCTACAACCTAGAAAGGGGGGGGGGGGGGGTGAATGGGTTGTTAATCGATTATTACCAACTTTTTGATTAGTCAATATTAAACACAATTAACTCAATACAACCATACATACAAAATCAAGTAAAGTGCGGAAATATAAAGGACACTTGATTTTGACGTGGAAACCCTTTGACAAGGGAAAAACCACGGGCTATCCTTCTAGCCACAAACGATCACGGAAATCCACTATATGAGTAAAAGATTACACCCTCAAGTGATACTCAGACTCTCACTCTCGATAACCTCAGGCTATGGACACTACCACTCGCCACTCTTGGTTCAATCCCTAGTGATATCCCCTGATACACTACTCTTGGTGTGAGCACCTCCTACTCTACCCCACGGGCCTTTTACAGTGAATCTTGACCGATGCTTGCCAACCACACCTTGGTTGCAAGACTTCAATGCTTGTGCAACTTCACCCCGAAGCCACAAGACTTTGACTCAAGAAGAGTATAAAAGTCTAAGTGTGTATATGACAATATACTCAATGCAATAATGTGCAAGACTAAACACAAAATGCTTAACTAGATGTTATAATGCAATTGAACACCCTAGTTATCAAACAATGCCTACATGTACACACATGAGGTCTCAATTAGTTGTAGAGAAATTCTAACAACCTAATTGTCAATTAAATTCATATAAACATTCATAAACTTGACTAGATGAACAAAGTCAACCTAATCATCAATTAAGCATACATGAACATTTATGGATTAGCTATTTAGGCATATATGACCTAATAATGCAAGCTATCACAAACAAACCCAATCAAATATTCATGAACATTAACTAGTTGATTAAAACACAATTTCTGAACCTAGTTATCAATAAATCACACATGAATATTTATAACCTAGCTATTAGGCAAAATTGACCTAATCAATTTAGCTATCAAAATACAAACCCAATCATGTTATCAAGACTCATAAATATGCAATAAAATAGAGTTTAGGTATTTAATCATGCAATAAATACCTAATCTAGTGTAAGAAGAACAATAAATGATATTCAAGGAAGTTCTTGCTTACCTAGTCATGAAAAAATGAAGACCCATGCTCATATGATGTTGAATGATGCAAGATGGAGATGGGTTTTGGTTTTGGAGAGTCAAATATGCTTTCTTGAAGCTTTCTTGAGGCTTTCTCTCTCTATGGAAGCTCTTTCTCTCACTAGGAATGTAAATTTCAGAGCTCTAGGTCTGATTGGGGAAGAAGATGATGTATTTATATGATCCAAGTGAAGCCACATCGTTTTGGATAAGGAAAAACTGATTTCTGGCGTCAAAAGGCGACTTGTCAGGCTACATGCACAAGTGGCCTTTCATGTCGCCTAACACACTGGACAGCACAACAGCTCTGGTTTCGAGCGACCCAAAACATGACCAAACGATATCGAAACCTTTCAAATAATATACCGTTGGAAAGGTATAGAAGTCTAATTTCTAATCCTTTTTATAGAATCAGATTTTGATCTCTAGAAAAAAATGTTATGGTCATTTGAGTGACCAAAGGTCAAAAACGGATAAAAGCAGAGATTCTCTGTTTCAGTGGTCTCTTTGGAGACTTCAAAACCAAACCAAACGGTCATGAAATATTACGAATAATATACCGTTGGAAAGATATGGAAGTCTACTTTCTACTCCAATTAACAAGATAAGATTTGGATTATTGTAGAAAGAGTTATGATCAAAAGAGTGACCAAAGGTCAGAATTGGTCAATAACAAAAATCCCCAAGCTCATGGTATAAGACCATGTAACCAAATACCAATCCAAGAGAGCACAAATGGAGCCTCTCTATGGTCACAAATCATGCTAAGACTCAATCACACCAACGTGCTAGCACGGACACAACACAAGCACACCATCGTGCGAGTGAAGACGTTTCCAAACACACAATGAAAACGTAAAACAAAACAACCACACATAAAGACAAACAAAGACGTGCTCGTGTGAGTTGTGTAACGGATGCACACATATACACAATAAAGAACACAAATGCAAGATGAACAAAGCATGCATGAAGTGTGTGTGTGCACCTAAACTCTTCAAGAGACAAAGTCAAGTAAGTATACCTTTTGCTCTTGAAGTCATGGAGATGCTTGGAAGCTTGCCGACAAGGACCTAAGCTACCCATTACACAATCATCCCCAATGTAGTATGGTTTGTCATGAAATAAGCCAATCAAAAAATCAAGGTCCTTACAGTTGTCAATAAATGCTCACCTGGCTAGGCTCATCTATGGCCCCACCATTGACTTCAGCTATATTGAAATGGGACATCATGCCCAGGACATGTTCCCTAATAGATGATCTCTCATTCATTCGAGCATGCATTGCGGAACAAACAGCTTCGTGCTGCTTTTGCTCAGAAGGTTGCCTAAACATGGCCTGCAATGACTTCTTTATCTTAAATGCTCTAGCCATTGTTTCGTGCTTCCAAACAAGCACATCAGACATGCTACCCAAAAGGTAAGTTCAGGGCTTTTTCATCAGCTGAGACCCATTTCTGGTGGGCCTCACGAATAGTTGGTGTTGCGTTGGCTGCAGGCTCTAGAGGACATTCCTCCGTATGCACAAACTTCAGGTCTTTGGTGACCAGGATTGCATTAATGTTGTTTTTCCATTTTGTAAAGTTTTCCGTGGTTAATTTCTCATCAGCAAGTATTTGAAGTAATGTAGAAGACACTGCTGAAATAAACATAAATAAATAAAATTCATTCATTCATACGTTTAAATCATATGTAAAATATTCGGCATATAATTAAGCATGATGCATGAACATGTTTAATGAACAAGAAAATAATCCCTAAAAATTGTTACTACACCACGATAATCCAACATACCACAAGCAAGTGCCGCCTTAGGATCGGTCAAGTACTTACATGTTGGATCGAGACATTCTCAATCAAATGATAGACTAGAATAACTCTTAATTATTATATCATTTAACCATCGTTTATTTTAGTCAGGATTTTAATTAACTATTTAATTAAATCCTTGTGTGTGTAACCTATCATTTCAGATCTCATGAACTTAACTTGAGAGTTGCTGCCTTAGGGTCAGTTAATCCCAAAAATACATTCAGAAATCCTATCCATTAGGAAGTTAACATTGGTATTGACTCTTATGGACACCCTCCTTAGGGAGGACGAAAATAAAGCTGTCTCTAAGCCCCACTTGAATCTCACGGTGTTAAACTAATGATGGAAACTGCGGTATATAATGTTATATATCCCTCTCACATTCACTATTTACAGTTAGGGTTTTCTAAAGCACCTAGATAAACGTAGATTAAACGGTTAAGAAGAATCTAGTTTTTTTTTAGGTTATGTTACTAGAATCTTATCATATTAATAATAAATAATAAACTAGATTTTTAACTATTAAAAACTAATTTATTATTCTAATTCTAATCTATGTAAACTATTTTAAAAAGACTAGAATTAAATGTGAATTTTACCAAATTTTAATTATTAAAACTAAAACCACATCATTCGGTCCAATTATTATTAAGGCCTTAATCAAATTAATCTTAATAATAAGTTGGGCTTTACTAATCTAACTAATTAAACTCTTTAATGAAATATTAGTAATTAATGAGAATTACCAAGTTTTTACTCCTAAAAACTAATATCATTATTAATAGCCAATTATGTGAATATACAATTTTAATCTTATTAAAAAATAAAAACACATAAATTGAATGGGCTATTATTCATGTATAATATATTATAATGCAATTGTAGGCAATTCTAATACATATGGCATATGTATGCATGACAATGCTTTAATCATCTCATAAATAATACATACATGAGTTGACCGAGTACAATGAGCTATCTAACTTAAAAAATAAATATTCTAATTACAATAAATTAATCCAAGACATTTCTTGGTCGTCGTGTAATATCTCTATTCTTCAAGTCCATCTTTTGCATCTTTTGGGCTTTCATCCAAGTCCAACTTGATTAAAAAAAATTATTTTATTTTTTATTTTTAAAGTGACCCATCTCATGAATCTAAACCTAAGGCCCAAGTATTACCCTAACTCTTTTCGGAGGTCCAAAGTGTAAAAAGAAATAATAATATCGGCCCATACGCGCTTCCGAATATGCAACCCTAGCGTCGCGAACATGTGGCCCTTGCGCTTTCGCACATAGCCGTCGTTCGCATGAAGGGGTTGTCCGCAGCCTTGCTTGTACAGCGCGCGCAGTAGCCTTGCGCTGCGCCAAGCGTGCGAAGTATAGCCGTGCATTGCGCCAAGCGCAAGCAGCAGCGTTGCTTGCTCAAAGCTGCTGCCGTATGCGCAAAGCGCATGCAAAGGCTGCCATTTGTGCCTTGCACGCATCCGCGGCTGCTGCTTGCGCCTTTTGCGCACAGCTGCCGTTTGTGTGTCCAACACACGCCCAACTTCTTCATCTTCTTAAACGTCTTCTTCATACAATATTACATTCATATATTACAACAAAAAATTACAGAGAACAAATTGACAACAGAAAATTTAATTATTACAACCCAAAAATCATAATCCTTCAACTCATTGTACCATATAATTAACGATCAACCATGATTAAAAAAAATATAAACGTCATACAACCCTAGATCGTGCCTACATGTATCATACATATCGAAAAGAAATGGAAAACAATCTTAACATATTCGTGTATATCGAAAACCATTGGTTATGATACCAATTGTAAGTTTTGCATCAGAAAAAAAGATAGGTTTTAAATTTTTTTAATCTTTGAACCTTTTTCTTTATACACGAATATGAGGAGGAATTTGTTTTCATACTTTTGAAGATCTCTCCTTTGTTTCTTTTCGATCCTTCACCATTGACCTTCCGAGCTATGACCTATGGTCTAGCAACTGTGTGTGGGAACGTCACGGATTTCGGGAGTACTGGATTGAGGCTATAGAAGAAGAAGAAGACAACTCCTTGTCCTCTTGAAAAATTCGGCCAAGCAAGAATTTTTTTCTTAATTTCTTCTTGCCGCAATCTCTCTCCCTCTCTCTCTTTTCTAGGGTTAGGTTAGGTTGTTTCCTGATATCCTATATATACATATATATATATATATATATATTATTAGGAGACTATGATTTTAGTGACCCAGTTAAGATAGAATTCTAAATCCTATATTAATATGGATTGTCACTAAGAATTGAACCCTTGACTTCTTTAAAGGAAATAAAAATAATCTCTATTATTTTTATCCTTTGCTCTTGTCAAGGTTCGAACTAACCTCCAATTAATAATTTTTAATTATTAATTTGTCAATTAAATAATCATAGTATTTAATTATTTTTAAATAATCAATTAAATAATCATATTATTTAATTAATTCCCAGAATAAATCCAAGTCATTTTTGTAACATAATTAATTGGATTATCTAATTAACCATGAACCTTGTTAACAATAATCGTAAAGTGCTAACAAGGGGACCTAATGGACCCATAGGTTTGAGCTCTAATAATACTTAGAAAAATGAATTAAAACTCTTTAATTAATATTTCATGATTATTAACTCTGGAGTTATTCTACTAAAAACTCGAGGTTGCACTCTCGTAACTGTAGATGTTTTACACAACCAAAATATCAGTGTCCATTTATATAGCTATTTCATATCGTATGATCCTCCAAAAGTAGTCCATAATTAGTGCTAGGTCATAAAGTCCGTTACACCTCTCTAATCATATCTTTTCCTTTAAGTACCATTGATTCTCTAATGAACAATTATATCCTTCATTCCTTTACGGAAGAAGGAGAGCGCTCTTCATCGATCAAGTCCCGAAACAACCCTTAAGGGAACTACTTATCTACTTCTCGCAAGGAGTGGATTCCTCTATTGTGTATAGACCTTCCCAGCCACAAGCCAAACCGTGATTCCAAAATACGGAGTTATTGATTGGGAATGCTACTCTGATCTCACCCATGTTATGTCAAAAACCACGATCTAACCTGAAGGAGTCAATAAGACACTCATGATTAAGATCACCAATATACAGCCATCATTTGTCAATATATATGAATCTCAACATGTAACGGATTTTAGTGAGAGATTCATATAGATCATAGCCTAGTCCTATATGATCACATCATATAAGGTGCCTCCATTCTCATATCACCATATGAGTAGTCTAGGATAAGACCACCATACATTACAGAATGAACCGCAGCTGTAGATTAACCATAAATAAAGTACAGAACTTTATTTGCTTTCTACATACTCTTTAGATTGCACGACTCAAACCGAATTCTTATGTATATGCCGTTCATATACTCAGTTTGAGATTACATCTAGCAATCTTGGATGTATATCACATATATTATAAACGTATGAGTCTTATTTATTGAATGAAATAACTACTAAAAATACAACAAACGCGTGTGTCTAATACAACCTAGAGGGGGGAGGGGGGGTGAATGGGTTGTTAATCAATTATTACAACTTTTTCGATTAGTCAGTATTAAACCCAATTAACCCAAACAATCAAACAATAAAAATCAAGTATAAAGTGCGGACATATAAAGAACACTTGATTTTTACGTGGAAACCCTCCAAACAGGAAAAACCACGGCACTAGCCACGCTAGCCACTTGAGCCACATAAATCCACTATATGAAAAGAAAGTTACTCCCTCAAGTGATACTCGGACTCTCACTCTCGATAACCTCAGGCTATAGACACTACCACTCACCACTCTTGGTTCAATCCCTAGTGATATCCCCTGATCCACTACTCTTGGCGTGAACACCTTCTAATCTACCCTGCAGGCCTTTTACAGTGGCTCTTGGCAACCAATGATTGCCAACCAACCTTTGGTTGTAAGACTTCAATGCTTGTGCAACTTCACCCGAAGCCACAAGACTTTGACTCAATGAAGAGAATTAAGAGTCTAAATGTATATATGACAATATACTCAATGCAATAAAGTGCAAGACTAAACACTAAATGCTTAACTAGATGTTATAATGCAATTTAACAACCTAGTTATCATACAAGCCTACATGCACACACATGATGTCTCAATTAGATGTAGAGTAATTTTAACAACCTAATTGTCAATTAAAACTCACATAAATATTCAAGAACTTGACTAGATGCACAAAGTCAAACTAATCATCAATTAAGCATACATGAACATTTATGGATTAGCTATTTAGACATAAATGACCTAATGATGCAAGTTATCACAAACAAACCCAATCATGTTATCAAGACTCATAAATATATGCAACAAATAGAGTCTAGGTATTTAATCAAGTAATAAATACCTAATCTAGAGTAAGAAGAACAATAAATGATATTCAATGAAGTTCTTACTTACCTAGTCATGAAACCATGAAGACCCATGCTCAAATGATGTTGAATGATGCAAGATGGAGATGGGTTTTGGGTTTGGAGAGTTGAAGAAGCAATCTTGGTGCTTTCTCTCACTAAGGGGTCTCTTTCTCTCACTAGAATATGAATTTGTGAGCTCTAGGTCTGATTGGGGAAGAAGATGATGTATTTATATGATCCTAGTGAAGCCACGTCATTTTGGATAAGGAAAAATAGATTTTCGATGACAAAAAGCGACCTAAGGGTGACCTGGAGGTCAGATCGCTTCAAGGTCGCTATTCTCTCAGGTAAAAAACGTGACAGCAGAACAGCTACAGTTTCGAGCGACCCAAATCATGACAAAACGACATTGAAACCCTTCGTATAATATACCGTTGGAAAGGTATGGAAGTCTAATTTCTACTCCAATTGAAAAAAATAAGATTTGGATGTCTGTAGAAATATTTATGGTCAAAAGAGTGACCAAAGGTCAGAATTGTTCAATAACAAAAATCTCCAAACTCATGGTATAAGACCATGTAACCAAATACCAATCCAAGAGAGTACAAATGGAGCCTCTCTATGGTCACAAATCGCGCTAAGACTCAAGTACACCAACGTGCAAGCGCGGATACAACACAAGCACACCATAGTGCGAGTGAGGACATTTTCGAACACACAAGGAAAACGTAAAACAAAACAACCACACATAAAGACAAACAAAGACGTGCTTGATCGGTCTATTTCTATACATAGTTTAGGTTCCCATTTCCTATTATTTGTGCTTTGTTCTTGGGTGAAATTAGGTATTTTATGTGTTTGTTGAGCATTTATAGGTCACATTCCATAGAAGAGGTGTTAGAAGTTATTTTGAAGAAAAGGAGCAAAAAGCTGAATTTCGGCCAGTGCAGATCACCCAGATTGCAGGCCCCATATCTCTCTCCTCGGTTTGAATTGTGTGTCCTACCACATATGGATGGAAAGCCCTAGAAGTCTAGTTTCCGGCGCACTTTTCGGATCGCAATTCCAATAATCCTAGAAGAAGTTATGTCCAATTTAGTAATTGAAGGTCGTGCGGGTCAGCCCGCGATTCGTGCAATTTCCTACCTAGCAGTCTATGTGGCGGTACATATCAGTACAGCACTGCGGTGCTGACCGCGGGCAACCTAGGCAGCGGTTTTGACGTACTTTTGGCAGATTCCATTCTGAATTGGTCCAGAACTGTTTCAAAACTTTCCAAATTAAATTCTAATGATTTTAGAAGATCAAAACATGTTTGGAAAACTTTCTAAACTCAAATTAGGAGACAATTATCAAGAAAGGAAATCTAATTTAGGAAAGGATTCCAATTCCTTCTCTCATTCTACTTTCCTACTTTGTGAGTTTCCTACAACATAGCAAATTGGGAGTTCACAAGGAATTATCACCTATAAATATCATGAGTTTCTTGAAGAATAGAGAGAGAAGCCAAGGGAAGTCCCAAGCCACCAAGGGGGCCGTCCCCCATCACTCCATCACCACACATCACCTCTCTTTCAGGCTACAGACAGGAAGAACAACACAATTCTCTTAATCATCTTTACACATAGAAGATTTGAAGACGAAGAAGAATTTATCATTGAAGACCGAGATGGGTTTTATCTTTTCTATCTTTTCTCTCTTTATTTTCAACATGTGTAACTAATCCCATAACTAGGGAATCAATGTGAACCTTTTGTGAATGCTCATATATGGATTAATTATTATTTCATCAAATCAAGTCTTGATTTATTCATTGTTCTTAACTGCTTAATCCTCATTAGTTTTAATATTTGTTCACACCTTGACCAAAGGGTGGATGATTATTTGGCATGATTTTAGGGTTAAGACTATCTGAGAATTAGGGTTAGTGTTGACCAAACATAATCTTAATTAATGATATTTTGAATGAATGAATTTTATCTTTAGTCTGACCAAGACAAAGTAGTAGAATTTGGTTCTTATTTCTTGCACTTAATGGGTTTCTGATTATTATTCACACCTTGACCATAGGGTGAATAACGGTTGGAAGCAAGTGACTCAGCCCGAGACCGAACGGTAATAGTCACATTAAAGACAAAGAATGAACCCTAGAATTGATTGAATCTTGTTTACAAATTAATTCCATATATTGAGTGTTCATAATTGGGGATCATTGATGACCTAGTACTTTCTATCTCTTGATCACAACCATATTTTCTTTAATTGTTTTCTTAGTTTAATTTAATTTAGTTTTAGTTTAATTCAATCATCAACAAATCTTTTGGTTGCTTTAATTTAACTTTAATTAGAATTAGTTTTAATTAATAAATCTCTTTTCCTGGTGGGAACGAACCTTACTTGCCGTTATGCTTATCTTCACGATTCGAGCACTTGCGAGTGAGTATTTTATAACACGATTTTACACATCAGTGCTCGTGTGAGTTGTGCAATGGATGCACACTATACACAATAAAGAACACAAATGCAAGATGAACAAAGCATGTATGAAGTGTGTGTATGTGCACTTAAACTCTTCAAGAGACAAAGTCAAGTGAATATACATTTTGCTCTTGAAGTCATGGAGATGCTTGGAAGCTTGCAGACAAGGACCTAAGCTACCCATTACATAATCATCCCTAATGTGGTGTGGTTTGTCATGAAATAATCCAATCATAAAATCGAGGTCCTCACAATCTCCCCCTTTGGTTATTTCATGACAAAACAACCACTCACAAATAATTCCTTACAAAATCAAAAGAAATCTAGCTAGTGACAATGAGAGTCCATTCTACGTTACAAAAAGAGATACCTAATATTTTAAGTCTTCAAGGTCTTCAATCTCTTCGTAGATCATCATACCTACTTACAACAGCAAGAAAGCACTTTTTAAGAACAAGTGCAAGTGATGTGAACAAATATAAAAAGCAATTGCACTCAATAAAGCAATATAAAGAAATGCATGTGCAATGCTCATCCTAAAAGGTTACTCTCTCATGATATCTCCCCCAAAGCATAACCAATACTCCCCTTATATCTCTCAAGACTTCTCCCCATTTTTGCCATGAGATAGGCAAAGGAGCTCCCCCTATCGGGTTGCTTTAGCAAAAAGAGCTATTCGCACAAATACATTACATAATCATATACACAAACTTTATGCAACCTAATTAATTGAGAGAGATTCAAGGAGTTTTATTTAAAGAAAAATGTGTGAAATTGTTTCTTTGCATGCAAGACATATAGTATTCAAGTTCAAGCAATGGTATTTGACAAAGCAAACATTAAAAGGGTTTCCAAAAGAATTCAAACCAATTTGTACCCTTTTGTTATTAACACACAAGATATAGTTTTTGAAAAGAATTTCAATTTAAAGAGCAACTATATCAAACTTTATAAGCGAAACAAGACATGAGCGACTTTTGCACCCTTTTTCATTTTTTTTTCGGGTAAGATACCCGTATGATAGTAGCCTTGTTCAACTAATAAAGAAAGTGAGAAGACTAAATTTGGATGAGACATCCGTATTTATTGAATGGACACAAGGTCCTTATTGAGTTTAGTCTTCTCATTTTCTTTCACACATATTTTCCATATTAAGCAATCAAAAACATTTCATGCATATCATTTTAAACATGTCATAAGAAATCAAGTTCACATGTCATGGAGATAAATTATAGGTCATTCAAATGTACTTTCCCAATCAAATCTCCTAGTCCAAAAATGCATGTTTGAACATAAATGTGACATGGATGACAAGCAAGCAAGGTTACACAATTATTGAACAAAAATAACATATAATCATATATGTGCAACCTAGCATCTCAAGCAATTAGTAAAGAGGCATAAAGTATATCAAATTTTTGCACATTTCAAGAATGCAAGTTCGCTCTCTTTGTTTGAGCTCCCCAAATAGGGTCAAATTCGTACCGTATCAGGGTGAGAGACAAGTCCCATTAGACATACTAAGTCTATTTGACTCGGTAGTATCCAAGGGTGTCATATGATCATGATTGCAATCGGGTTCAATCTTTCTAACCCACCTAGATTCCACCTTTTTAATTTTAGTGGTCAAAAACTTCAAGTCTCTAGGTTCCCTAGGATCATGCAATTTAGCCATACACTTCATTTTCTTTTCTCTCATGCTTTCAATTCTACACATTCTAATGTAGTTAATGCATTTTGGTCGAATGTGACCAATCATACCACAATAATGACAAGTAGGTATAAAAGAAGGATTCATACCATTGCATTTAGCTCTCATCGAGGCATGGCCATGTTGATGAGTTTGTCTTTGATGTTGCACCAGTTGGCTTTCCTTGGGAGCATTAGCCGGATGTTGGTGCCTTTGTGGTAGAGCATGAGAAACTTGATTTGCTTTCCTCAATGGTTGATTGAGCTTTGGTTGAGGCATCCTCAAAGGTTGATGTTGAGCTTGTTTCCTTGGAAGAATCTTCAAGGATGATCTCTTAGATGATTCACCCACAACAAGAACTTTCTCGTGGTATTGAGACCGAGGCGGACAAGTGGGACCAATCTCCTTCACAAGTATAGGCTTGCCCAAGGAAGGTGTGGTCTCATCATGTACAAGAACAAGCCCTTGCTTGTCATTTGGCTTCAATTCAATGCCAATCATTTTTGGACCCGAAGTCATCTTAGCAAGTGTACTTCTTATATCTTCAAGTTCCATCTTCAACTTGCCTTCACATTCTTTTACACATCTCACTTCATCATTCAAGTGAGTCATCTTGGCTTGTAGTTGAAGATTATCCTTTTCCAATCTAAGGATATCATTTTCCTTCTCCTTCAAAAACTTTTGAAGAGAATCAATCAACTCTTGATAATCTGCCACATTATCACAAGAGTATCCGGAGCATGAATCAACACTATCGAAGCTTCTCCCACTTGTGATTGTGAGAGTCATATCATAAAGGCTTGCTTCACTCAAGCATGCTCCTCTTCGGTTCCCATATTCAAGGCAACCCATCTTGAAATCTTCAAGTGATAAACATTTGGTGATGGCTTGAGTTTCTTCATGGTAGGAAACCGGAAATGCGAGGTAGTTGATCTCACTAGCAACCGAGCTTGTGGAGCACTCTTCAACTACTTCAACTTCGCTATCACACCGAGTAGCGATCATACCAACTCCTCCATTCTTGTACTTTAAGTTACCACACTTAGAGGTAATGTGTCCAATTCGACCACACTCAAGGCAATGGTCATCTTTCCTTGACATTTTCTTTTCCTCATTGACCTTGGAGGTCATGCCCTTCTTTTGAGATTTTGTGAATCTCTTAATTCTCTCAACCATGAGATTCATCTCCTCATCGGAGACATATATCTCCCTCTCAACTTTGGAGGTCAAATCACCCTCTTACATCTCAATGCCACTCATAGTGTTTCGGGAATGAGATGAATGCAAATGACTGCAATGATCAAAATGCAGACAAATGCAAGACACACAAACAAGAGCAAGGATCACCTAAGTATGTTTAGGAACCCGTTCTGATACCAATTGAAAATACACTCTAAAACGCGTGTCTAACAAACTAGAGGGGGGTGAATAGGTTTTAATCGATTATTACCACTTTTACGATTAGTCAGTATTAAACTCAATTAACCCAAACAATCAAACAATAAAAATCAAGTATAAAGTGCGGAAATATAAAGAACACTTGATTTTTACGTGGAAACCCTCAAAACGGGAAAAACCACGGGACTAGCCACGCTAGCCACTTGAGCCACATAAATCCACTATATGAAAAGAAAGTTACTCCCTCAAATGATACTCGGACTCTCACTCTCGATAACCTCAGGCTATAGACACTACCACTCACCACTCTTGGTTCAATCCCTAGTGATATCCCCTGATCCATTACTCTTGGTGTGAACACCTTCTAATCTACCCTGCAGGCCTTTTACAGTGGCTCTTGGCAACCAATGATTACCAACCAACCTTTGGTTGTAAGACTTCAATGCTTGTGCAACTTCACCCGAAGCCACAAGACTTTGACTCAATGAAGAGAATTAAAAGTCTAAATGTATATATGACAATATACTCAATGCAATAAAGTGCAAGACTAAACACTAAATGCTTAACTAGATGTTATAATGCAAGTTAACAACCTAGTTATCATACAAGCCTACATGCACACACATGATGTCTCAATTAGATGTAGAATAATTTTAACAACCTAATTGTCAATTAAAACTCACATAAATATTCAAGAACTTGACTAGATGCACAAAGTCAAACTAATCATCAATTAAGCATACATGAACATTTATGGATTAGCTATTTAGACATAAATGACCTAATGATGCAAGTTATCACAAACAAACCCAATCATGTTATCAAGACTCATAAATATATGCAACAAATAGAGTCTAGGTATTTAATCAAGTAATAAATACCTAATCTAGAGTAAGAAGAACAATAATTGATATTCAATGAAGTTCTTACTTACCTAGTCATGAAACCATGAAGACCCATGCTCAAATGATGTTGAATGATGCAAGATGGAGATGGATTTTGGGTTTGAAGAGTTGAAGAAGCAATCTTGGTGCTTTCTCTCACTAAGGGATCTCTTTCTCTCACTAGAATATGAATTTGTGAGCTCTAGGTCTGATTGGGGAAGAAGATGATGTATTTATATGATCCTAGTGAAGCCACGTCATTTTGGATAAGGAAAAATAGATTTTCGATGACAAAAAGCGACCTAAGGGCGACCTGGAGGTCAGATCGCTTCAAGGTCGCTATTCTCTCAGGTAAAAAACGTGACAGCAGAACAGCTACAGTTTCGAGCGACCCAAAATATGACCAAACGACATTGAATCCTTTCGTATAGTATACTGTTGGAAAAGTATGGAAATCTAATTTCTACTCCAATTGAAAAAACAAGATTTGGATGTCTGTAGAAATATTTATGGTCAAAAGAGTGACCAAAGGTCAGAATTGGTCAATAACAAAAATCCTCAAACTCATGGTATAAGACCATGTAACCAAATACCAATCCAAGAGAGTACAAATGGAGCCTCTCTATGGTCATAAATTGTGCTAAGACTCAAGCATACCAACGTGCAAGCGCGGACACAACACAAGCACACCATCGTGAGAGTGAGGACATTTCCGAACACACAAGGAAAACGTAAAACAAAACAACCACACGTAAAGACAAACAAAGACGTGCTCGTGTGAGTTGTGTAACGAATGCATACTATACACAATAAAGAACACAAATGCAAGATGAACAAAGCATGTATGAAGTGTGTGTATGTGCACCTAAACTCTTCAAGAGACAAAGTCAAGTGAGTATACCTTTTGCTCTTGAAGTCATGGAGATGCTTGAAAGCTTGCTGACAAGGACCTAAGCTACCTATTACACAATCATCCCCAATGTGGTGTGGTTTGTCATGAAATAAGCCAATCATAAAATCAAGGTCCTTACAACTACTTCTTTTATTTATGTTTTTCTAGCATTTACAAATTACAAACTTTAGGGCATAAATCTGTTAATGGGAAAATTCACTCAGGGAGTAGAATTTCAGTTAACACCTTCGACCATTAACGATAAGTGGCAACGGAGTAGATACCTTCGGTACCACGATTCCCCTTACAAGGCAATAGGAAATCGAGCTTCAAACCAGAGAAAATGCTCTTCGAAACCTCAAGTAAGGGAAATCTTATGAAGGGATGGTATATGTGGAGATAATAAAGGTGGCGTTGTTTTATTAATCACAAGATTGCTATATAAATAGAATAAGGCTTGATAACAATACAAAACTGTCACACTCTTTTCTTTCTCTCTATACAAAATGGAGATGGCAAAATCGTGCGTGTCGATAAGTGGCTAAAATCCTCTTAGTAGTGGTTCTGAACCGCTTACTGACTTCAAAAAACTCAAAAGAAAGTTTCTAGAAAAAGATCAAAATCCTCCCCTCCCCCCCACCCCTCTTCGTCCTTCATAGCCGTATTTATAGACACCTAATATTTCTGAGAATCCGGTCATATTAATGAGGATTATTTGGGGTTCTTCTTTAGGCCTTGAAAGATGTTGAGTAGGGCTAAAGGCACATGATTTGATCGCTCCAATTATTGTAGCATTTAAACTCTGATCTAGTTGACCGTTCAGTCTCATTTCTGGCTCTTTAAATGGCGAAAGGTACTGATTAGAGAAGTCAACTTTCCTCTTCTACGTTGCTTGAAGAAAGGTACTGGTTCTATATTATGATGGCGATGTACATTGGTGCACCTGTCTGCTCTTGTTGGCGTGGCACTTGCTTTGTACCTTGCTAGCGTGGTGCTTGTTCTACTCTATATCTCGATGGTATGGTACACTGATGTACCGGTCTTTTCTTGCTGGTGTGGTTCTTGTTCTAGCATGCTGGTATCTTCATGGCAGCACGATGGGCGGGTAGGATGCCTATCTTGGTCAGATTCTGGGATGATGTTGAGGTACTTGGGTACTGGGTAGACGTCGTGGTACCTAGGCTTTAGGCTGGAGGTATTGGGTACATGCAAGGTAATAGATACGTAGTATCGCGGTACCGGTTTTACTTGGCATCAGGAACAAGAAACACAGCGTGGTACCTGCTCTTCTAGGCTTGTAATTCTGGTTCTTCATCTAGGTAGATAGGTGGACAAAGCAGTCGCGGTTCTGGCCCTACCAGGTATCGATTCTTCCAAAGTCATGGTATCGATGCTGTTGGGTACCTAGGAGCTGGGAATGGTTCCTACTAGGTAATAACTTGGTGAAATTTTTTTTGTAGAATGAAATCTTCCTTTCGCCCGCTGCCATTAACGTTCTATCCACGTGTTCAGCGAGGATAGACCCTTTTCAAAAAAGGAAAGATTTTGGAGGCGCGCGTTTCTTGAAACTGTTTTCCCACTCTCCGAATATCCCTCGTCATTAAATGCCTTACCCGTTGCAGGTAACCGTTTCTTTCTCTATTTATACCCCGACCCTTTTTCCTTCCTGGTATTGTGCTTTCAAATTGTTTTTCCTATTCTCACGAAATTCTTCAACTTTCACAAACCTAGCTTTCCTTCTTCCTTATTCTTCAGCCCTCTTACTCTTATTCACTCTTCAAAACTCTCTCATTCTCAGAAGCCCTTCAATTATGCTACCATGTCTTCCTCTACTTCTGACAGTCTGGAGAAAATTTTTGATGATGATGCTGCTACCAGTAGGAGCCTCGTCCCTAGAAAGAGGTCCCGCAAAGACGATGACGAGTCGATTTTTGTGTCGTTGAAAGCATCGTCAAAATATTTATAATAAAATCAATCTTGCTATAAGGCACGAGTTAAAAGACATATATAGAAATAAAACTAGTTGTTAACGGAAAAATCCACTCGGGGAGCGAAATTTTGGTTAGCACCCTCGCCCACTACCGGTAGCAGTAGCGGGATAGGTACCTTCGGTACTGAGGTCCCTTTCTATAACCGAAGGTAAGAAATAAGATGACGGAGAAGAAACAAAAGGGACCGGGAGATAAAAAAGAACACTGTTTTATTAAATAGCACTATAATAAGGTTACAAAGCATACACTCTCCTCTCGTTTCTCACTCTTTTACACAGGGTGGTGGTGGAGAAAGCATTTATGTCAATAAGTGGATATGTTCTTCCAATGATCGTCAAAGGACTCTTACTGGCTTTGGAGAATTTCAGAGGAAATTCCACCGGAAATTAATCTCTTTTTCTTTGGTGATCAAAAACACCCGAGAGCCCCCTTCTTTACCCTTCAAAGCCGTATATATAGTTCTCCTAAGAATCCCCATAAAATCCGGTGGTATTAATGAGTATTATTGAGAGTCCTATTTTAGGCGATGAAAGGCATTGTGTGGGGCTGAAGGCGCGGGATTTGATCCCGTTAATCACTGTCGAATTCAAGTTCTGATTTGGTTGACCATTAGGTCTCATTAATGACGCTTTATTTGGGCGATGAAGTCAATTTTCCTTCTTCTTGGAGCTTGGAGGGAAACTCTGATTCTGAATTTTGGTGGAACGAGACGCTGGTGCATCAGTTCGATCCTACTGGTATGGAGCTTGTTTTGCTTCCTGCTGGAGTGGTGCTTGTGTCTTCACAATCGTTATCGTATTGCTTGGCAGGTAAGGTACTTGCCTTGGAGGGGCTCCGAACAGACGTACTAGGTACCAGGCGGAAGTCGAGGCAGTACCAAGGCAGGTATCGAGATAGTACCAAGGTAGGTATCGAGGTACCAGGTGCCTTAATTGAGGTCAAGGTGCTTGCGGGGTGCTGGGCGTGCAAGTTATCATCGTACCGGTCTTAAGTTAGTATTAGGAGCTTTAGTAGGGCGAGGTACATGCCTTCGTTAACTCGCGGAGCTGATGTCCTATCTAGATAGATAAGTAGTCGAGGTCCTGACCTTATCAAGTATCGGCTCCATCTAAGTAGTGGTACCGATCTCACTGTTCACCTAGAATATCAGGTTGATTCTTCCTAGGTAGGTGTCCGTCGAAAAATTCTCCTTTGGGCCCTTGCCAGAAAACCCTGTTAACAGAAGTCCCCCCTGACTTGAACACCGGTACCAGGTCGAGGTTGGAGTCAGGATGGATAACACTTGGAAAATTTTTCTCAACCGTCTTGTAGGAGGGAATCTTCTCTTTTACACGCTGATTTAAATAAGTCTTCCATGTGGCTGACCAGGGTAGGTCAAATTCAAAAAAGGAAACAAAATTTTTTTGGGGGAGCACGTTTCTCGAAATCGTTCCCTCCACGTCGCCGATTGTCCCACGACATTGATTACCTTCTCTGCCAGTTACAAGTCACTATATCTATATAAACTCGGCTTCTTCACATTATGCTCACTTAGGCAAACTTTACCGAACAAGAGTTTCAAGAGAAAAAACCTAGCTTCCTCTTCGTCAATCTTCAAACTTCCTTTTTTTTTAAAAACTAAACTCTAAGCCTGTCATCATGTCTTCACCTGGTGGCGATAGTATCGAACAATTGTTCGACGGCGACACGGTGGCCAGCGGGAGCCTCGTGTTAGGATTATGCTCAATGGCAAGAGTGTAATATTGTAATTGACAATCTTCTCATATTAACAAAGTGAATTCCGATTCTTACAATTACTTATAGCATTTATTATTTGTTAATAGCCAAAATTGGCTAAGGACCAAAGGGAAATTTTCCACTTCCCAGACCTGGTTCCATACCCGAAAGTTTCACCTGAAGACTTCTATATCCAGAGCCAAACTACGATACCACCCCAGGCACAAGGGCGGGCTCCAGAAACATCTAGGATAAAGCCCGGACCCGAGAGCTTCCACCAGGAGACCTCTCTATCCAGGGCCGAACTGCAATACCACCCCAGGAACAAGGGCGGGCTCCGGAAACATCCGGGATAGAGCCCGGAATGATCGGACTTAGCCCGTATCATTAAAACTAGAAGCTCCACGAAGTCAAGGTCATCTCGCAAATGCTCAAGAAACTCGTCGGTACCTCGATTGACACAGAAGAATGTCCCTAGAAGGCCGCGAGGCCAGTCGAAGCCACACCTACCTTCAAAAAGGTCAGTCGAGGCCACATCTAGTTTCAAAAAGGTCAGTCGAGGCCACATCTAGCTTCGAAAAAGTCAAAAGAATCCAGATCTGGCTCCAAGCTGGATGAAACTTCTCAGACATCAAGGTCGAAATACTAAACAACCTCCCTGGTTGATACATCACACCATATCGTCATGTCCCGCGACTTCTATAAGGATTATACTGAAAGGATACGAGGAATGCATTAAATCATACCTGGAAGCATTATCTACATGCAGAACAAGTAATGAAATCCAAAAAAGGAAACAAACTAATCTCCACCACGATACTCTTAATTCGGGCGCCAATCTAAAAGTCAAATGATATTAACGTAAAAAATCCCGCCCGATAAGGAAGAGACTGAGACAATCAAGGGAGAATCAGTCTGTTGACCTACAAACCATATATAAATAGAAAAGAAAAGAAATGAAAAAGAGGAGACTACTATTCGACAGGCATACGACTATTCGACAGGCATAAGACTAGCAATCGACCATTCACCAAAGAGAGTTGAGAGAAAAGAGAGAATAATCTTTGTATTCGTGTACCATGCATGCTAAATAAAAATGTTCTTGTTTATTTGTCACTATATAAACCACTGTCACATATATAAAGAATTTTGGCCACCACCTACGAGGGAATGGTCTCGAGGGCGTTAACAGAGATTTCTCATCCCGAGCAAAATTTCCGTTAACACTTTCTGGCGCCGTCTGTGGGAAAAATCCTACACCCAACTAACCAATCATTTGTATTTATATTTTCATTGTTTTATAGGAACTATGAGGCTCCGCTCCTCCCAAGGCCAACACAGAGTCCTGGAGCAATCTCCGGCGAGGCCAACCCGAAAGGCTCCAGGAAGGGGGAGAAAGTCTGGATATAGTAGTCAAGCTCCGATCCAGACAACCAATACACGGACTGCTGGCCACCCCATAGTGAGCCAGGCAGCGCTCGACCAACAAGCGGCGGCCTTCGTAGAATCCATCCGCGTTCGCCCCCTGGCTGAAGGCATCACAGTCCAGCCGACCAACCTGAATGATCAGGGAGAGCCGAGCAGGCTTGGAGCTAGACCACCTGCTTTCGATCGCCTAGGCCCTCCTCCTCCTGAGCCGACTCAAGATAGATCAGGGCCCCAACGTTCGATCCGGGATAGGCTGGGACCCATGCCCCCAATTCGTAAAAGAGTTTCACAATATCAACCCCGGCTAGTTAAGTCTGCCGTAGATGTTTTTACCCGGAAGCCGCGAGGGCTATCTCATCCAACTACATCTAGGAGAACTACCCGGGCCCTAGAGGAGGAAAGTAGACAAACTCCCCAAATGGATCATGTCCAGGAGGAGGACCGGATAGAAATTGTCAGTTCATCAGAAAGGTTCGACAGTGAGGAATCTGAGGCTAACTCGAAGAGACCTGGAAATAAGCGACTGAGGGATCAGCTGGCAAAGCTACAAAAAGAGGTCCAGCAGATAAGGAAGGGAAAGAGAAAGGAGGACAAAAAGAATCCCCTGAGCGAGATGAACGCTCCCTTCACTAGGAGGATCCGGGAAGCAGAGCTCCCCTTAAAATTCAAAATGCCAGCAGATAAGTTCTCTGGAATGGAAGATCCTCTAAGCCATTTAGAGAGCTTCGTTCAACAGATGGAGGTCCAGAACACTACCAGAGCAGCTATGTGCAGAATGTTTCCAACAACCTTGACCGACTATGAGAAAACCTGGTTCAGGAAACTGCCCGTTGGTAGCGTGGATTCTTTCACAAAATTGTCAACCGATTTTTGCTCACAATTTCAGGGAGTTAAACCTCGCTTGAAAGATCCCATACACCTCCAATATGTGATCCAGGAATGGAGTGAAACTCTTCGATCATACGTGGAGCGGTTTCACAAGGAGGTCATACAGATGGGAGTTTTCACTGAAAAAGAAACCCTCGCCAACTTCAGACGAAACCTCTGGGCAGGAAAGCTTTTCCGTTCTTTTGCCAAAAGACCTCCTGAGACTTACCAGGAGGCCTATGACTGGGCTCTTGAGTAGGTCGAGATCGACGAACAACTCAAGGTCAAGATAGAACATGACGACATGAGAACGGCAAAATGTTTGAGGAAAGAAGCCCCCAAATTTGAGCCGGTGCAGAGAGCTCAGAATAAACCTCCCAACAGGTCGACCTATCGCCCCCCTGCTCCTCTGCATAGGCAAGAAAGATATCCAGTGAAATGAACCCCTCACCGGGCTTCGCCGCCTCCCAGGACCGTGGCTCTAGTAATGCAAGAGGAAAAAGGGTTTGACCACTATACCCCATTGAATGCATCCAGGGAAATGGTCTACCTTGCCATACAGGATAAAGGATTGCTCAAAAAGCCCGCTCCCATGAAAGCCCCAGTTGACAGGAGAAACCGGTACAAGTACTGCGACTTTCACGAAGACGTGGGCCACAACACTTCGGAGTGCTATAACTTGCACAACCAGATTGAGGCCCTGATAAGAGGAGGATGCCTGATTGAATTTTTACAACAGGTCAGAGATAATATCAGAACTGGAAGGGAGGTACAAGCTGAAATCCGTGAGGACGCAGAAAAGAGGAAAGGGGAGCAGGCTGACTTAATGCAACAGATCCAGGTGATACACACTATCAGCGGAGGTCCTACATTGGCCGGCGTTTCCAATAACTCCCAGAAAAACCACGCAAGAAAGGTTCCCCGCCTTGGAGAGAGCCGGGGGATCTTCGAAGTCAGCCAGAGCCCGACAGAGCCCGCCCAGTTAGCTCAGATCGTGTTCACCGAAGCAGATGTCTTCAACACTGTGCAACCTAATGATGATCCTATGGTCATCACGATACAGATCGCCAACTGTCTGGTCCTTCGCGTGCTCATGGATACAGGAAGCAGTGTAGATATCCTCTTCAAAGATACCCTAGAAAAACTGAACCTGAAGCAACATTGCTACAACAGCTGTACCACTCCACTTTACGGTTTCACTGGGGACGATCATACCAGTGGGGTCGATGATCCTCCCAGTAATCATCGGGGTCACCCCGTTCCAACAGAATGTAATGACCGACTTTGTTGTGGTGGACACCCCATCGGCCTACGACGCTATCTTAGGGAGACCTTTCCTGTCCTCTCTGAAGGGAGTCTTGTCCATATACCACAACGTTTTGAAATTCCCAGATGGAACCAAGGTAGGAGAGGTACGTGGAGACCAGCAGGCAGCCAGGAAATGCTACGCAGTATCTGCCAATCCTACAGCCCTAGCAAAGCAGTGTGTACAGGTGACAGTAATCCAGGAAGACATGGATACATCCCGGATAATCCAGGAGGAGAAGGAGCCCGCAGAACATACTGGGCATCCGGAGGATGAACCTATCATGCCCTACGAGGAAGAAAGGGGTAAGGAATGGGCCAGTGGGCAGCCCGTGGATAAACTAGAAGAGATATCCGTCAGGACTGACGATCCCTCCAAGGTCGTCAAGGTCGGAGCCGCTCTTGATCCAGAAGTAAAAAGAGGACTGATTGATCTTCTCAGGGAATTCAGCGACATCTTCGCCTGGAACCATAATGAAATGCCTAGAATCTCGGCATCGTTGGCCACCCACCGGCCAGCAGTAGATCCAACAGTTAAGCCCGTCAAGCAGAAGAGGTGTCATTTCAACACTGATAGGAACGCGGTGGTGTAGGAAGAGGTTGATAAATTGATCAAAGCGGGGTTCGTCAGAGAGGTACGTTACCCCGAATGGATCGCCAACGTAGTCATGGTCACGAAGGCGAATGGAAAGTGGCGTATGTGTGTCGACTACACCGACCTCAACCGGGCTTGTCCGAAAGACAGTTTTCCTTTGCCAAAGATCGACCAGCTGGTTGACTCCACATCCGGAAATAAACTTTTGAGTTTTATGGATGCATTCTCAGGATACAACCAAATTAAAATGCACCCGGCTGACCAAGATAAGACCAGTTTCATTACTGGGCAGGGCTTATACTGCTACAAGGTGATGCTGTTTGGTTTGAAGAATGCAGGGGCCACATACCAGCGGCTGGTTAACAAATTGTTCAAGCCCGAGATAGGAAGGACGATGGAAGTTTATATCGACGACATGATCACGAAATCCCCAACCACAAAGGGACATCAAGAAGACCTTCGCAAAACCTTCCTCATACTAAGGGAAAACCAGATGCGTTTGAACCCCTCCAAATGTGCTTTTGTTGTAATAGCAGAAAAGTTCCTGGGCTTCATGGTTCATGAGAGAGGTATCGAAGCCAACCCAGAAAAAATCAAAGCTATCCTGGACTTGGAATCCCCGACCTCGCTCAAGCAAGTACAGATTCTGACTGGACGGGTGGCAGCACTCAACAGGTTTATCTCTCGCTCCACCGATAAATGCCTCCCTTTCTTCAAGGCCATCACACAAGGAAAGAACATGAAATGGAACCAGGAAAGCGAGCAGGCATTTCAAGCTTTGAAGGAATACCTAACAAGCCCCCCTTTGTTAGTCAAGCCGGTTCTCAAAGATGAGCTGCAGATTTACCTGGCGGTATCAGAAACTGCAGTAAGCGGGGCTTTGGCCAAGGATTGTAGCGACGGTTTTCAAAGACCCATATACTATGTGAGTCATGCCTTGACCAAATCAGAAAGGAACTACGTTCTTCTGGAGAAGCTCGCTTATGCTCTGGTGATCTCAGCGAGGAAACTCCATCCCTATTTTCAAGCTCACACAATAGCAGTGGTAACAGACCAACCCCTCCGTCAATTCTTGCAAAGACCAGATGTGTCAGGAAGGTTAGTTTTATGGGGACTAGAGCTCACTCAGTTCGATTTAAAGTATAAGCCCCGGACTACGATTAAGGCACAGGCTTTATCCGACTTTGTGGCAGAATTCTCAGCGATCCCAGATCCAGTTGATTCCTCAGTATCAAACGAGGTCTCTAGAAGATATCCGAGGTCGAAAGCTGGCCGGAGGGCTACAAGCCATGGATCCTCTTTTCAGACGGAGCATCCGGACGAGCTGGGGGAGGAGTTGGCATAGTTTTGATAGATCCGGAGGGGACTGAATTCTGTCACTGTTTCAGATTCGAGTTTAAAGCTACCAACAACGAAGCGGAATATGAAGCCCTCCTAGCCGGGATGAAGGTAGCCATCGAGCTAAAGGCCGACTACCTACAGGTCAAGAGCGATTCGTTGCTTGTTGTAAACCAGGTGACTGAGGTCTACCAGGCAAAGGGAGATAATATGGTTGCCTACTTAAATCTAGCTCAGTTGCTGAAAAGCAAATTTAAGGGACTCAAGATCGATCAGGTGCCTCGACACCAAAACCATCGCGCAGATGTTCTAGCTAAAATAGCGGCGAACGGAGGCCAATCCCTACCAAGGGGAATTCCCCTCCAAGTAATCACCCAGCCAAGCATAGCCACAAATGGAGAAATTTGTTCCCTGGATCACCTACCTTGCTGGATGGACCCAATCATCACCTATCTCCTTGAAGGAGAGCTTCTTGAGGAGCCCGACTAAGCCCGAAGAGTTAAAAGACTCTCAGTTCGATACTGTATGGTGGACGGATACTTTTACAGGAGGGGCAGATCCCCCCCCCCTACTTAGGTGCTTGCATCCCGATGATGCTAAGTGGGCATTAAGAGAGGTCCATTCTGGGGACTGTGGGAACCACATAGGTGGGGAAGCTCTAGCCTATCAGGTGCTTCGTATGGGGTACTACTGGCCGACCATCCATCAAGATGCAAAGAGTTTTGTGCAATCCTGCAAACCTTGTCAAAGAACCTCAAACTTGAGCCACCAGCCACTCGAGCGACTGTCGTCCCTCAACTCACCTTACCCCTTTGCCATGTGGGGAATCGACCTAATTGGGCCACTTCCTACCGCTCCTGGACAGATGAAACATGCTATCGTGGCTATTGACTACTTCACAAGATGGGTCGAGACAGGGCCTCTTGCTCGAATATCAGAAAAGAATACAACCAAGTTCATCAAGACTAACGTAGTATGCAGGTTCGGGACCCCTCTCATCATTGTAGCCTACCTAGGAAAGCAATTCGACAACGCCCGATTCAAAGACTTCTGTAAGGGATTGGGGATCGACCTCATACTCGCTTCAGTGGCTCATCCCCAGACTAACGGGCTGGTGGAATCCACCAACAAGACAATCAAGAAACTTCTGAAGAAGAAGCTTCAGCAGAGGAAAGGTAAATGGGCCGAAGAGCTACCAGAAGTCCTTTGGGCATACCAGACTACCAAAAGAACAGCTACTGGAGAAACGCCTTACTCCCTGGCCTTCGGGGTTGAAGCAGTCCTCCCCATCGAGCATAAATTGACCTCGTTCAGGGTACAGCACTTTGAGCCCGAAAGTAACGAAGTCAAGCTTCGGGCTAGTCTAGACCTCTTAGAAGAAAAGCAAGACCGGGTAGCAGAGAAAGTAGCGATCTACCAGAGCAGGATCGCTAGATACTGTTGGAGTTTTTGCCCTAAAGCTTGTAATATGTAAATGTAATTTGAACATAAATAAAAGAAGTAGTATATTCATTCATTTTGTGTCATACTTTATATAACATGTGCACTTAACATCCAAAATTGCCGGATGTAATTTCAAACTGAGTATATGAGTGTCATATATAGATGGATTCAGTTTGAAACGAGCAATTTAAAGAGTCCGTAGATAGCAAATAAAGCTGGATACTTTATTTGCGGTTAATCTACAGCTGCGGTCCATTTCATAGTGTACGGTGATCCTATCCTGGATCATTCATATGTAGATATGAGAATGGAGGCACCTTGTATGATGTGATCATATAGGACTGTGCCATGATCTATATGAATCTCTCACTAAGATCCGTTTAACGATGAGATTCATATATATCAACTTATGATGACTATATGTGGGTGATCTTAATCCTGAGTGTCTTATCGACTCCTTCAGGTTAGATCGTGGTCTTTGATATACCATGGGTGAGGTCGGAGTTGCATTCCCGATCAATATACTCCGTATGTTGGGATCGCGGTTTGGCTTGTGGCTGGGAAGGTTTGTACACAATAGTGGAATCCACTCCTTCTTGTGAGAAGTAGATGGTAGTTCCCTTAAGGGTTGATTCGGGGCTTGAACAATATGAGCGCTCTCCTAATTCCGTAAGGAATGTAGAATTTATTGTTCATTAGAGAATCAATGGTACTTAATGGAAAGATATGATTAGAGGGGTATAACAGACATTATGACCCAGCTCTAATTATGAACTACTTGTGGAGGATTATACCATATGTAATAGCTATATCGATGGACACCGAGAGTTATTGGTTTGTGTAAAAACGTCTACAGTTGAGAGAGTGCAGCTTCGGGTTTTTAGTGGAATAACACCGAAGTTAATAATCATGAAATATTAATTAAAGAGTTTAATTAATAATTTCTAAGGATTATTGGAGCTCAAAATACTGTGGGTCCATTAGGTCCCCTTGCTAGCCCGATCGATTTAGGTAACAAGGGTCACGGTTAATTAATTGGATTGTCCAATTAATTGTGTTACGAAAGTGACACGTATTTATTCGGGAGTTAATTGAATAATGGGATTATTTAATTAATGAATAATGGTGATTAAATAAATTAAATAATAAGATTATTTAATTATGTAGTTAATCACTAAATGGAGGGTGTTAGTTGATATTTGATTTTGAAAAAAATAAGATAATATGATTATTTTATTTTATTAAATTAAATATTTGAATTTGAATTTAAAATGTTTGAATTCAAAAAATAAATATTTAATTAATTTAAAAAAAAAAGATATGAGATATCTTTGTTTTTTAAAAATCAAATAAGATTTTGGTTTGATTTTATTTGATATATATGAGATATATTTAATTAAAATGTGATAACCGAATCATGAAAAAACAACACAGTAAAAGAAAAGCAATTTGATTGCTTGAGAGAAGAAGAAAAACAGGTCGTGCATAGTAAACAAAAGCAAAACAAAAAAGAGAAAAAATATTAGGGTGTGGTGAGCACAAAAAAAAATGCTGCAGCTCTAGCTTTTGTTTGTTTGTGTGTGTGTATTCTTCTATTCTTCCTCCATACAGGTCCTGAATATCGTGACTCACCCACACGCTGTTACCAGTTTCGGGAGATAGCGAGGAAGATCACTTGGTTCAAATCAGGAGCAGTTCGTATCAAAGTGAAGGAGCCTCCTACGTAGGTATGAAAAATAAATTCCTTCACTTTATTATTGTATTTGATTATTACTGTACAAATGGGTTAGTTTAATGATTGCATTAAAAAAAATTTAAAACCTTCCGCTGCGCAATCTATAACCCTAGGTTCCAACAGATACTTCAACCAAAAGGTTAGAGCCCGAAAATTCAAGGAAGGGGATCTGGTACTTAGGAAAGTAACACTGAATACTCGGAAAATGTCGGATGGAGTCTTAAGTCCAAATTGGGAAGGGCCATATTTGATAAAGTTAGTTGTTCGCAATGGAGCTTATAAACTCGAAGACATGGACGGACGACCCATCAACCACACTTGGAATGCAGACCATTTGAAGAAATTCTACCCCTGAAAGGAGTTCTCAAGCAGACTACCCCCACTTAGTTTTCATTACAGGTCCTAATAAAGATGTACTACATCTCAATCATCAATAAAATCATTTTCCTTTTCTCTTCCATCTCTGTCTCCAACTATGTTCAACGTTAGTGACTATACACTTGAATGGGAATTCGACATAAACCTCTCGAGACCAGGAAATAGCTCGATAGCCCTCCTGATGCCTTGGTCGGGCTACCACCCCCAAGAAGGATCTGAGTGTAAGAGCATAGTTGCCTTCCAGATCTCCAGACCAGGAAATAGCTCGATAGCCCTCTTGATGCCTTGGTCGGGCTACCACCCCCAAGAAGGATCTGAGTGTAAGAGCATAGTTGCCTTCCAGATCTCGAGACCAGGAAATAGGTCGATAGCCCTCCTGATGCCTTGGTCGGGCTACCACCCCCAAGAAGGATCTGAGTGTAAGAGCATAGTTGCCTTCCAGATCTCGAGACCATGAAATAGCTCAATAGCCCTCCTGATGCCTTGGTCGGGCTACCACCCCAAGAAGGATCTGAGTGTAAGAGCATAGTTACCTTCCAGATCTCGAGACCAGGAAATAGTTCGATAGCCCTCCTGATGCCTTGGTCGGGCTACCACCGCCAAGAAGGATCTGAGTGTAAGAGCATAGTTGACTTCCAGATCTCGAGACCAGGAAATAGCTCGATAGCCCTCCTGATGCCTTGGTCGGGCTACCACCCCCAAGAAGGATCTGAGTGTAAGAGCATAGTTGCCTTCCAGATCTCGAGACCAGGAAATAGCTCGATAGCCCTCCTGATGCCTTGGTCGGGCTACCACCCCCAACAAGGATCTGAGTGTAAATACATAGTTGCCCGCCAGATCTCAAAGACTAGGAAATAGCTAAGTAGCATTCCTGATGTCTTGGTTGGGTTATCGCCCCATATATATAATGTTTGCTTTCGTGTGCAGGATCAAAATCATCATAATTGCCTACACGAATCGTAATTGATGCTACTGATGCTACTCTGGATACCATTCAAGACCAGAAGCAGAATAAAGTTCTCAAAAAGGCGCGTCAATTTATCATTAAGGGCAAGGGGAGCCTATCCCCCGATAAGGCTACATCCAAATGGGGAGCCCAACCCCCGAATTCGGGCTACAAAAAGAAGAAGGAAAAATAAAAAACACTAACAATGGCAAAGCAGGGTGCCCACCCCCTTTTCCGGGCAATCAGAAACAAGTCATCCGCTTCAAGCTTTGAGGCTATCATGGCTCCCCTCCGCTGGCCCTCCTCCTTCCTACTAATCCTCAGCATCAACTCCCTCAACAGGTAGCTGTCCATCTGGGTTATCCTCGCCGACCGTTCCTCCGTTTAGAGGCTCTATCGGATGATCAGCTGGATCTTCCTCCAAAACTTCATTGATTACATCCATAACTTCAGGAGGAATAGCCGCGTCGAGAAGAGCAGCCAAGGGCCCCATCTGGCTCTTGTCGACCTCCATCTCTGTTAAAGCTGGATCATCATATGGGCTCCTAACCTCTTCACCAGCTCCCGATTGGTCCCCCTCGGATCGAGAGGACATCACTTTGCTGGACGATTCCCCAAGACCTGAGGGGATAAAGGAAGGAAGATGGAAAGAGGGATCTGATTGAGTGGGCTGAATCCCAGTTCCTGCCGGGCTAGAAGGGACCGCCTTGTCGCCTTCAGGATGAGATAACTCAGCAGCTTTGAGCATTATTTCCTGTCTGTCCCAGCCCGCAATAGACGACAAATCAAAAGGAGGAGGAAGAGCTTCCGCGGCCTGAAAGGAAGCATAAAAATAGCCATCGTTGAAGGAGGTCTCCGCATCAGCTTGCAGCTTGGCCACCTGAGTAATCAGAGACCGGTTCTCAAGGTCAAGCTTCTTAGCCTCAGATCTCCAGGAGTCTCGCTGCCTAGCCCGCCGGAGAGATTGAAGACGCTCCTGATCAAAAGATTGCTTCATCCTCTCATGATCGCAGCGAAGCTCAGCCATCTCAAGCTCAATTTTGCCCTGGCTAGAAGTCACCTCTTCCACTAGAGACCGAGCCTGCTTGAGCAGTTCCTCGGCCTTCTCGGCTTCAGCTTCGGTTTTTGCAGCTCGATCACGGAGAAGGGCTACCCTGCTGGCCCATCGCGACATTGACCTTAAAGGCCTACAAATATAAAACCCGAGTTAGAAACTGAACGAGTTAACAAAAAAAAAAAGCATGAAGGAAATACAATTACCTCAGCCAAGATAGCAGACCCCTTGGTTATAAGGACGTCCACAGGCATAGAAGCCATCTTGGAAATCCCGCCACCCGGACAGGACGCTATGAACTGCTCCAGGACCTCATCCTACCCTGTCGAGCTCGACTGAGGCCGGGAACGGTTGGAAGAAGCCTTCGTGACACCTTTCCCAGGAGCGACATCTTTCCCAGAAATGTCTGAGGCTTTGGTTGTTGGAAGCCCAGCTGAATCAGATGTTTGAGTCAAAGGGATAACGACTTTAGCGGCCATGGCCGAGGGGGCAGAAACAGTCTGGCCAACCACCTGGGGAGCTTTACCCAAAGCCCGGAAAGCCCGCGAGGCCAGAGTGGCCATCTTAGACCTAGCCGGAGAGACAGAAGAAGCCAGGGCAGGCTCGACCCCAGAAGATGGAAGAGAAGCTCTACCTTGAGGAGAGCGCGAGACGTGTCGGGTGGCTGGCTCCACGACAAAGACTGTGAATAAACAGATAAAAAAATGTTAGAACCAAGCTAAGTAATAAGAAGAAGCGACACAAGGATACTTACGAGGAATAGCGTCTGAAATCTGTAGATATTTGCTCACCCTACGAGGGTCAAAAGCTTCAGCAGTAGGGAACTTCGGATTCAGGTAATTCCGGGCTAGAATAGCCTTTAATATGGCTTCGGACTCGGCAGACAGGGAGTCCCAGTCCTAGGAGGGCTTGTCACTGAAAGCAGTAGGAACCTCGAATTCATGCCCTCCGATGAAAATTGAGCTCCCCCAGTCATCCCCCGCTAGGATCCATTCTTCTTTCCATGCGGGATCCTTCTTCGAAGCACCAGGAACGATGAAATTGAGCTTATTCTTGGCCTTGGCGTAGAACTGACCCCGAGGAGCCCCAAACAAGCTCCCAATCTGAAAAAGATACGCCAGCTCCTCTGCACCTGGCTCCCTTGTCACTTTACTCATCTGGCATTGTTCCCTCCATAACACAAGGAAGCCAATCAAATGCCTCCAGAAGACTGGCGTTAACTGAAGGGGAGCGAGCTGGATGGCGTTTAGAGCCCGCCGAAGGGTCGGATGGAGGGGAAGCCTGACCCTGTTCTCAAGAACGGCCACATGGATCAGAAGCACGCCTTTAGGGGGTTGAAAAACTCGAAGTTCTTGGGAGGCACCGAGATGGATACACTGTCGGGGATGCCAAACTTTGACCTCAAGCGGTCGATCGACACCGGGTCAACGGTGGAATCTGGGATAACCCAGAAATCGTAGGGAGGGAGCCTCTCCCCAATGGGACCAGGAGTCGAGACCCGACGCTCCCCCGCAGTGCCACCGATCGTTTCTTTTTCGGAATCAACATCAACGATATCTAAAGGGTGGTTGGGATGATTGGAGAACCCAGTCCCGATAGATATATTCCTACTGGATCACCGACGTTGTGATGTGGGCAGGGAATCATCACCGTCAGAACTCCTCCTAGCCCGCTTCCCCAGACTAAGACTGACGACCTCCTCGCCGTCGAAAATAGAATCATTTGAATCACGACTATTTTTTGACATTATAGAAGACGAAGAATGAAGAAAGAATAGAAGATGAAGAATGAAGAAAGAAGCAAGCTTGGAGAAAAAACTGTGGAAATATTTCTCAATAAAAGGCTCTTTTAACTCGAGAAGATGTGAGGAAGATAAGGAGGAGAACAGACATATATATAGGCAGGAGGGCAACAGCTCAAGTTACCAGGATACTCGTTTAGTAACGGTAAAAAATCGACTTGGTAACGTAACCTGATTAAACTCGAAAATGGGCTAATCATCTCATGCCACATCATTTACGCAGTTAAGAGAAAGATCTCCCCAAGATCCTGGTAACGGTAAAAAATCTCGGGGACTGCCGTAACATGATCAGATTAATTCGAAGATAAAATAGTCGGTTCACAACACGTCACTCAAATGAAGAAATTTCCCAAAATTTCGGTAACGGTAAAAAGAGGAAGATTTCCCAAATAAAGTAAGAATCTGACCTCAACCCCGAGCTCGACGTCTGGTGTTCAAGTCAGAGGGGACTTCTGTTAATAGATAAAATTGGCTAAGGACCAAAGGGAAATTTTCCATTTCCCAGACCTGGTTCCATACCCGAAAGTTTCACCTGAAGACTTCTATATCCAGAGCCAAACTACGATACCACCCCAGGCACAAGGGCGGGCTCCAGAAACATCTAGGATAAAGCCCGGACCCAAGAGCTTCCACCAGGAGACCTCTCTATCCAGGGCCGAACTGCAATACCACCCCAGGAACAAGGGCGGGCTCCGGAAACATCCGGGATAGAGCCCGGAATGATCGGACTTAGCCCGCATCATCAAAACTAGAAGCTCCCCGAAGTCAAGGTCATCTCGCAAATGCTCAAGAAACTCGTCGGTACCTCGATTGACACAGAAGAATGTCCCTAGAAGGCCGCGAGGCCAGTCGAAGCCATACCTACCTTCAAAAAGGTCAGTCGAGGCCACATCTAGCTTCAAAAAGGTCAGTCGATGCCACATCTAGCTTCGAAAAAGTCAAGAGAATCCAGATCTGGCTCCAAGCTGGATGAAACTTCTCAGACATCAAGGTCGAAATACTAAACAACCTCCCTGGTTGATACATCACACCATATCGTCATGTCCCGCGACTTCTATAAGGATCATACTGAAAGGATACAAGGAATACATTAAATCATACCTGGAAGCATTATCTACATGCAGAACAAGTAATGAAATCCAAAAAAGGAAACAAAATGATCTCCACCACAATACTCTCAATTCGGGCGTCAATCTAAAAGTCAAATGATATTAACGCAAGAAATCCCGCTCGATAAGGAAGAGACTGAGACAATCACTGAGACAATCATAAGGTCAAAAGACTATGAGACATGAAGAATTGTTCATACATCCGGATATGTATGAGGTAGACACAATTCTTTAGTTAGTCTTGAATAACGTTCACAACTTAAGTTAAAGGTTGTGCACCTCTATCTTGTTAAAGTTGTAGAATTCTTTTACTAGCATTTGAGTGGGATCAAATGAATATGATGAGTCTAAAATCATCGAAAGGTTTTCGAGTAAAAGAATCTAGTGCACTAGGTGCATTGAACTGGATCACAATGAAATACTTTATCTAGAACCGTCACTAGATATAAGTCTTTTCATTAAAAAGGACAATCGGAGAGTCTATCTTAATCCTGAGATAAATGATGGACTTATGGTTGCAAGTGTTATCATTAGAGCTATCAATGAGTACGATTATATATCATAGTCTATCCTCGATAGTTTGGTGGTATACATTTGTTAATCGATAGAGGACTTCATTTATAGATATGGACATCGTGGCTCCATTTATTAAATGAGAGTATAATATCATCATATGGATGTTTTGAGGTATTGGATATTAAATCTCAACGTTGAGTTTTCAATAATGATTATTGAAAACATGGCTTCTGGACAAGTCAAAGTATCCAAGTTCGAAATGTGGTCATATGAGGAAATATGGTAACTTGGAGAGCTATAGGCGGTCTATGAGCTCTTGGTGATTACTGATATTATTCACGAGGATACACCATCTCCTATAAGATTGTCTAGGGTATGAATGAGAAACATCTCATTATTCTATCTTTATTTAAGAGTTCAATTTTAGCTCTTTAGTGGAATAAGTTAAAATTAATAGATTGGACCTAAGTGAATCATTTGTTGATTGTGATTAGGTTGTGTCTATTGAAGCTTAAATTTAGATAGCCCGCCAAGATCCCCAATCCACACGTATTTGCATGGATCACTTGATATATTCTACCGGGCCGATTTAAGGGTCCATCTAGAATTGTTTTTAATATATCAAGAATATAATATGTCTATTATTTAATTAATGGGCTGCACTATTTATTAATATATTAAAAGGAGACATGTGGGCTTGTTTCTTTTAATAAGAATGGGTCTGGTTCACATGTGGGCTTTTATTTAAAGTCCAATGGATTAAATGAAATAAGAAAATAATATATGGCCCATTTATATAAGTGGGGCGGCAAGGTGTATATATTAACCTAATATATTATTTTGTTTCATTGTTTTAATTAAATAAGAATTAGTTAATTTATTAATTAATTGTTTAATTAAGAAACAAATCTTTTTCTGATCAGGAAATATATTTCCTAAAGTTATACTATTGGTAGTAGTATATTAAAAGTAAAAGACTTGTTTGATAAGAAAATAAATAATTAATTTTATTTATTTAATCAAATAAGAAGTCTTTTTATTTAGTCAACAAAAGAATAAAAATATCTATCAGTTGGATTAAGTTTTGAAGTCTAAAGGTTGATGGAAATTAGGGTGCAACACAAACTCTTTTTGGTATGTGATTTGCGGCAACCCTAGTCCATTTAGAGGAAGATTTCGGCAATCCTAAATAGAAGAGGAAGCAAAATTTCGGCCACCTATACCACATATAGAATTCGGCCACCATAGTTGATTGAATGATTCAATTTTTCTTCTTCTTCTCAATTCATAGAAAAGGATAATTTTTATTCTACTAAACATAAAAGAGAGAAGAGATTATTCTTTGATAGTACACTGATTGCTTGTTCATCAATAAGCTTGTGTGTACAACATCGAATTAGGTTCACGTGAGTTTCGATCATTAGATTGAGAACTCAAAAGTGACCGGAATAATTTTTGTCTTCTTTTGATTGTTTTGTGACTAACAAAAGAAAAAGAAAACTTTGTTCATCCATTCTCAGGTTTGCAATTCAAAGAAAAAGGGAGACCACGCTCCTAGGTGATTCACGTACGTGTTCGGATTGGAAGATCTCGCGGTATTGTTCACGATCACTGTTCACGGCGGGGGTACTGTTCACGATCACTGTTCACGCGAGTACTCTTCACAATCACTGTTCACACGAGTACTGTTCACGTGGGTACTGTTCACGGGCATAGGAAAAGATTTTACGGATTACCAATCGACGTAAGTCAATCGGATCACGCGTCAAGAGGTATTTAACTCTAACCGTATATATTTGAGTTTAATTAATTAAAAGGTTAAGGTTCAACTTTGAGAAAAATTTTAAAACCATATGAAATCTATTTTTCGTTTCTTCCGCTGCGCTTTATATCGATTTTTTCCTACAATTGGTATCAGAGCCTTGGTTGTACCTTTTAATTAATTAACGTATATATATGTGAATCTATTTCTTTTTTGTTGTGATTATACATGTTTTAGAGAGAGATGGCACTCTAGGTATTCGCATATATAATTACATGCTGAATGTATGGATTTATATATGTTTTATAAAGTGAATTGTTATTGCTCGATTTTGGTCCTAGAATTTCAATGTAATTTTTGTTTCGGATTTGTAACAAGAAGGGTGGTCTATTATCGCCATAATTCCTTCTTGGTAGTTGCTAGGGTTTTATTTTTTTTTTTTTGTATGTAAAATAAGTGCAGTATTTTTTTTTTGTAATCAGGTGCAGTATTTTTTTTGTAAATCTTACTGCAGTAAAATAAAAAAAATAAAAAATTTGCTGCAGTAATTTATTCGTAATATGATGTAATGTATTCGGGTATTGAAAATTCGAAGACACGAAGAAAAACTAAGCAACCGGAACCGAGAAAGAGCACCGTGCGCACCCTAGGAATGGATTGGGCTGCGCATGGCAAGCCCAATCCTTGGTGGGCTGCGCACGGCAGCCTTGTGTGGCCTTATGGGCTGCGCAAGGTAGCCCCTTTGTGGGGTTGTGGGCTGTGCACGTCCATAGGAGGAGGCCGAGGGATAAGCATATGGTTGATGGCCACCTGAAGATCTTGTATTCCTAACAATTGTAATTTACTTGCTTTTTTAGGATGGGCCAAAATTGTTGCTATTTAATTTTTGCTTAAATATTACAATATTTGTTGTTGTATGATAACATGACATCTTAGAATAGGAGTGCCACTCATATATCTCTTTTGGTATGAACATGCATTGAATGATTAAGGTATCTAATTGGCATCTAGATAACTTGGTAAAAATCATTCTTTGGGATTTAATCACACGCCTTAAATAATTGAGTGGGAGAAAGTGTGCAAGAACGCCTATGGCCTCCAAGATTAGTTGAGTTTTATTATTTTTGGTAATCCCCCCAAGGGGCGTCCATAAATGGAATTTAACAATATACTTCCTTATAAGGATAGACTAGACAATTGACTTAAACGAAATCTACTCCCCAATGAGGGATTTTCGTGAGAGAAAATTGAGGGTCGATATCTTGGTAACACACTCAATGTAATTTTATTAATATCCTCCCAAGAGTTCTTGTTAATGAAAATTACAAGGCTAAAATTAAAAACGCTGGTTGTTATGTTAACAATAAGGTGGGACTTAGTCTAACTAGTAAATATTGTAAACTCCCAAAGGAGGCGTAATATTTATGGGTGTTGGATCACCGTTGAATTTTTATGATTGAATTATTTATTTTAATTCAAGATAAATTTTTAAAAGTGCTATTATCATGATTATTTACTTATATATGTTTTTGTTTTAATCAGAAATCATGACCTCATCACTTATGAACATCCTGAAAGATAACACCTTAATTGGAGATAACTACGTAACATGGAAAAGGAAAATTGGGTTGTTGATGCAAAGTGAAAAACATAAGTTTGTTCTGACCACTCCTAAACCACCCCTTCCTAATAATGAATCTAATGTGATACAAAGTGATGAGTATGAGCAGTGGAAGACTTCTGATGATATGGCAAAATGTTACATTATGGCCACTATCTCCGACGTGTTGCAACAGCAACATGAAGGAATGGAGTCCGCTGCTGATATAATGATGTCTCTAGAGGAAATGTTTGCTATGAGGTCTAGGACGACTAAGAGAGAGGCAGTGACTGCTTTTATGAATCTTAGGATGAAACCTGGACAATCTGTGAAAGATCACATGATGAAAGTCATAGCACATCTCAATATTGCTGAACTAAATGGTGCTGAGATTGATGGTGAGACCAAAATTGATATGGTAGTTAACTCAATGTCAGATTCCTTTGATCAGTTCAAGTTGGACTACACATTGAACAAAAAGGAATACACCTTGCAGGGCCTGATGCAAGATGTTCAAAGCGCTGAAAAGATCCTTGTGAAAAATAAAGGTCAAGAGATTCATTTGGTTGGTAAAGTTGCTATTCTTAAGACCCGTAAGAAGGTCAAGAAACAACAGAAGAAAAAGCAACTTGGGCCTACCAAGAAGGAAACCAAGAAAGTAACCAAGATCAAAGAAAAAGGGAGATCACGCTCCTAGGTGATTCACGTACGTGTTCGGATTGGAAGATCTCGCAGTACTGTTCACGGGGGGGGGGGGGGGGGGGGGTACTGTTCACGATCACTGTTCACGCGGTACTGTTCACAATCACTGTTCACGCGGGTACTGTTCACACAGATACTGTTCACTGGCATCGGAAAAGATTTTACGGATTACCAATCGACGTAAGTCAATCGGATCACGCGTCATGAGGTATTTAACTCTAACCGTATATATTTGAGTTTAATTAATTAAAAGGTTAAGGTTCAACTTTGAGAAAAAATTTAAAACCATACGAAATCTATTTTTCGTTTCTTCCGCTGCGTTTTATATCGATTTTTTCCTACACCTCGTCCCTAGAAAAAAGGCACGCATCGATAGCGACAACGGGGATGACTTTCCCTTTCAACATTGGCGTTCAAACCGAAATGTTGCAATCAGGACAGGCTTTTCAAACAATCCCGATGCTCTGGTTGATGTTGACCGAGAGTCGAGTGGAGATTCTGAAGCTACCGTCGGGGTAGGTAGAGACCGTTCAGGTGAAGTCACAGATACCGTGGGGAGGGTACTCACTCTTCCTTATGAGTATAGATGCATTCCCGACTCGACTAGCTCCTTGGATACTATGGGGCGTTTGCGAAGGGATTTTAAGATCCCTAAGGATATCTCAATTGTCATTCCCCGACCTGGGTTTGATGTGTATACTCTTAATCCTGGTGAACTCCCGATTCATAAGGCGGCCTTCGACAGCGGAGTCAGGCTACCTCTCCACCCTACCTTGCGTAGGGAGCTGTATGCCTTGCAGCTCGCTCCTCTTCAGCTGACACCAGGGTTTTGGAGGCACCTGGTGGGGTTCTTAGTATTATGGAGAGAACACTGTGAGAGAGACAATATCGACCAGGAACCGGGACCGAACGAGCTCGGATACGTGTTCCAGATCGCTGCCAATGCCCCGGGTCCAAAGGGGCAGTTCTATGCTCGTGCAAAGAACAACTTGAAATTTATGGTACCGGGGGCCATAAAGAAAGATACCTCATGGAGGGAGGAATGGATCATCCTTAAGGGCGAATGGGGCAGCTCAGTTTATATTTGAGGAATTGAATTCCTAGTTCCTACTTGTTTTAGTGGGAAGCCCACGTTGGAGAAGGGTAAGCTCTCCGTTGAATCGGGGAAGATTTTGAAGGCAATCATGGCCCGGAATTACATCAACTTAGAATATCCTATCACGGAGGCCTTTGAGGCAAAGAGGGTAGATCGCTACCTCTGCATTTCTGGTGCTTTCCTAGGTAACAGAATCTCTGACTTTACTTCTACTGTACTGCTTCATTGATTCTGTAGATATTGACTCTAGCTATCCTTGCAGTTTCGACAGTATCGACAGTATCTCCATTGGTTCCGAGGTGGAGCTCAACTAAGCTGGTGGTACCGTTGATTCTCCTCCAACTTCCCCTGTCAAGCTTCCATCTAGTTCTGATCTTGATGCAGGGGTTGGCATATCTGCTGGATCTAGTAAGACCCTGGTCGGGGTATCCGGATCACCGGCTCCCCCTATTCCAATCTCGGCTTGGTCGCTGAAGGCTTTTACAGCCAGATTGGGAAGGTACCGAGGTACTCCTCATCGGGTGCACGATACATCACCCATCGAGCCAGTTAATGTTGCAGTTGCTATTGATGCTGATGCTTTAGCCCTCTCAGCCTCCCCCGTTGTGGCAACCGGTCGCTCTAACCCGGTCGAAAAGAGTTCTGATCCTACTATGGCTAGTCGGGAGGGACCTCGGGATATACCGCGATTGAGGTCGAAGGATAGCAGCCAGAATGAAGTCTTGGCCCACTTTGTTGATTCCTGCCCAGGCGGGAGCTTGGATGTCATGACGGCCATGCCCACTGAACTTCTAATTAGAAGGGGATCTGCTCTTCTGGCTGAGGTAAGCTGTCCTATTTTGGTCTTTTATGTTGGTTAAGTATTGGAGATATTCTTGGCAGGCGTTTAAGTTTAATGTGGCACTGAGTCAGCAGGTCGGCTCCCTCTTGGAGCAAGTTAGATGTGCTAAGGCTGCTAGATGTGCTAAGGCTACTACCGAGCTGGAGAGGTCCAGGGAGGAGCTTGCTAAGGCTGCTAGAGGAGTGGAAGCTTTGCACCAATCTCTGGATAATGCTAAGAAGGAGGCGGATGAGGCGAAAGCTAACAGGGAGCGAATGCAGCATGCCTTGGATACTGAAATACTCGGGTCCCTTCGTCGCAAGGAGGAGAGGGAGATCGCGAAGGATATAGCAGTGAAGCTGGATAAGGAGATTCAGTCCCTTCGTGATAGCGTGCCCAACCTCAATGCTCAAGTAAACACAGCATTTAGGGATGGCTACTTTTTTGCTGGCTACTAGGTGGCTTTAGCCTTCCCTCCTCCGTTTGACCTGACCGTTATCACGGGGTGGAACCGGGAGGAAATTATGGCGAAGGCTGCTGAATTAGCTGGGGCAATGCCCTCCGATGTGGCTGGACCTTCCCAGGTTGCTGGAGCCAGTAAAGTGGCAGGAGGTGAAAACCAGAGTTATATCTCCCTTCCTCCACCAAACAATGTTGGAGAAGATCCCAATTTGAAGGTTCCTGAAGCTGGAGTGGCTCAAGCCGAAGGAGGAGTTTCTGCCCCTTCTGCTTCTCCGTCAGAGTTCGTCAAAGAGGTAGGGGATCAGCTTGCTACTGATGATGGAGAATCTGCCTTGCCTATCTCATCTTCTAACCCTGCCCAGGTAGATGAGGGTCAGGCTGCTTAGACCAAGGAAGTTGGAGGAAATTCTGACCAAGCATCAGCAGGGGAACTTCGGGGCGATCTGTCTCAGGTGGAGCTTCTGGTTACGGTGGGTACCCAGGAAGCATGCGGGGTTCCATATGGTGCTGAGGAGGGAGAAGCTCTAACTGGCAAAGTTGGAGAGAAGACGGCCAATCAGAAGCAGGAGGATGCATGATCCAGTTTGATCCCTTACCCAGTTATACCCAGTCAACCTTATCTTATTGTAGCCCGTGATCGGGGGATGGGCTCCCCAGTTTTAATAATGACAACTTTTTTATTTTTCCTTAGCTTCATGCATGTGTAGTTTATTAAACTCTTGGTTGAACCTCACCTTAATCTGAAGTAGAGTCCCCAATGTAATTTCGATTCCATAAATACTTGTCATCGGATGAATCCTGGTGCCTAGGTGTAGATTCGGCGATTCACCCTCTATTGGGCCCAATTTAGTGTAGTTGATAACGTGATTGGTCCGGGAGGGGTACCAAGGCATCAACCGGATATGGATCATGGTACCTGGTAATCGAGATTGCCGCGGTCCATGCTATCTTCGTGGTTACCCTGATCAAAAAACATCTTTTTTTGGATTTCCCACATGGGAATTTTTGGTTTGAGCTTTATATTCACTTGTTTTTTCCAGGCGTCAGTCTAGGACAGGTTCGATTGCCTCAAACATCAAACTCCGGGGGGGCACGCTTTACGAAGCTGTCATTTCCCATACACTGAATGTCGTGTCCCATTAACGACCTTATCCGCTCACTCCCGATACTCGATCTCTCCTTCTATAAATACCCCTTATCTGTTCGACAGGTCTTCAGACAATCTCTTTTCCCTTTTAGTGGGAACCCCCAGTAGGTTGATCAATGATCGTAGTATCAGTTAACATTGTTGGAGGAGGAGGAGATGTAAGTTCTATGACTGGTAGGATGCTTGGTATTATGGATAGAACGGTGCGAGATGGACTTAACTACCAGGGAATCATAACTAGTTGTGATTTCTTAGATCAAGAGGAACAGTGGATCACGGCGCCGCACCCTTACCAATGGTGTAGACATTACCTAGGCAAGCCGCAGCTTTGTATCCAGTTGCATCTTGAATATGGAGGGCTTCGAGGTCGCCCCCTATGTTCGATGACTCCAACATGGCCCATGTTCCTGCCTTCGAGGTCATGGCAGGATCGTCGACATCTGCCATGGTTGAAAAGAACGTCGCTAGGTAGGCGGATGGAGAAAGTAGGCAAGGAGCTGGAGAGGAGATCAACATTTCCGAATCTCTGGTTTACTTTCTGTAATTTTCTTTCTTGTTTCTTAAATGTAGCTTGAAATGATGGCTGAGTTTCTTGATTTGATCAATGAAGGAAAACCCATTTCCCATTATATCTGTTGAATGAATCATGCCGCACGCTTCTGATTGTAGCATAAACTTGAGCGTTAGTCCCCAGCATAAACCTGACTTAATCAATACTTGGTAACGCAAGGAATCTGATAAAAAAATAGTAGAGGAACGACGGGTGACCGGTACCATGGTACCTAGCCAAAGAATCTCTGGACCCTTTCCCCGAGACTCAATGTTATCAGTGATCGTTGCATGCAGGAAAGTCAAGGTACTAGGCATCCCGTATCGAGGAACCTTGGTAGCCTGGCAGAAATATAATTGAAAGAAGTCTGGGTACTGGAGATCCTCATTCTTCTGAGGATCCTGGTACTTTAGCGGAAAAATCTATAAAATCTGGGTACCTCGCATTCCAGTTTTAGGAATCTTGGTTCCTTGATGAGGGTGAATGTACTGGCGAATATCTTGCCGTCTACGTACCTTTCATTCCTGTTCTAGGAATCTTGGTACCATGGCTAATATTCTGGCGAAACTAGATACCTTGTATTCTCGCTCTAAGAACATTGGTATCGTAATTGAACCTGGTGAATCTGGGTACCTCACATTCCTGTTTGCAGGGATCTTGGTATCTCGATGAATAACCTGGTACCTAGCCTTCCTGTTTCAAGGAACCTAGGTCTCTAGGTGAATATTCTGGCGAAAACTGGGCACCTCGCATTCCCTTTTGTAGGAGTTTTAGTGCCTTGACGAATAACCTGGTACCTAGCCTTCCAGTTTCAAGGAACCTAGGTCTCTAGGTGAATATTCTGGCGAAACTGGGCACCTTGCATTCCCTTTTGTAGGAGTTTTGGTGCCTTGGCAAACAAATTTGGCGAATCCGGGTACCTCGCATTCTTGCTCTAGAAATCTTGGTACCGTGGCGAACATAATGGAGAATGTGTTGGCAACAAGATCCTGGTAGACGACTAAGGCCATGTTAGCACCAGATATTTCTTAGCAGGGGGTAGTACCCGGCCAAGGCCTTTATCTGGCAGGCTACTATGCCCTTACTAACCAGACTCTTCCTAGCGAGGGGTGGCACCCAGCCAAGGCAGCAGGAAGGCCATACGGTCCTTTCTGGTCTTTAGGCGATCATTGGCAAAAATAAGGCGATCATACTGGCAACAAGATCTTGGTAGGCAACTAAGGCCACTTTAGCACCAAGTCTTTCTTAGGGGGGGGGGGGGGGGGGGGGGGGGTGGTGCCCAGCCAAGGCCTTGATTTGGCTGGCAATTATGCACTTATTATCCAGACCTTTCTCAGGGGGGTGGTACCCGGCCGAGGTCTAATCCGTCGGACAACTATGCTCTTACATATCGGATCCTTCCTAGCGGAGGGGGATGCTCAGCCATGGCATCAGGAATGCCATGCTATTTATCCTAGTCTCAATGAGATCCTCCTGGAGGGATTAATCCGGTCCAGGGCATTATAAGTGTTGTGTAGCTCTTCTTGTTTTAAGGCGATCCTCCTGGAGGGTTTTATCGGGTCTAGGGCATCAAGAGTGCTATGTTGCTCTCCTGGTCTTAAGGCGATGATCATGGCAGATTCAATTGGCGACATAAAGCAGACAGATGTAGATAAATGTAGACAAAAGTAGATGGAGAAAGAAACCTTCTTTATTGATGATCAAAAAAGATAATACAAGCACTCACGATTACTAACATCTTCTAACTTTCGTTTTGGGATGACCCCAGCTGATTTCCACTGCATGACTTATAGGTAAAACCTCTTGAGGTGATCTGCATTCCAAGTGTGGTCTACAGGATGTCTATTCATGTCGTCCAAATTGTATGCCCCACCTTAGATCACCATTCTGATTAGGTAGGGGCCTTCCCAATTAGGTGACAGTACCCCGTCCGACCTCTTTTGGGTATTCTGAGTAACCTTCCTAAGAACCAAGTCCCCTTCTTTGAAACTTCAGGCTCTTACTCTCTTATTGAAGTAACGAGCAATCCGGTTTTGGTAAACTATTACCTTTCTACAACTCTGTCATGTTTCTCCTCTAGGAGGTCCAGGTTGGCCCTCAGCTTGTCTTCATTCCCATCGGGGTTGAAATATTGAACCCGGAAAGAAGTAAGCTTATGTAATAGGAAGGACAGCTTCTACCCCGAAAGCTAGTGAGTAGGTGGTCTCTCTAGTAGCAGTCTTTTTGGTGGTGCGGTAAGCCCATAACACGTCTGGGAGTTCATCTGCACATCTCTCTTTCTTCTGTTGAAGCTTTTTCTTTAGGAGCCTCTTGATAGTCTTATTTGTGGCCTCTACCAGACCACTAGTTTGAGGGTGTGCTACAGATGCAAAGCGAAGCTCAATCCCCAGATTCTCATAGAATTCCCGGAATCTGGCATTATCAAATTGCTTACCCAGATCCGTGATGATGATCATCGGGGTTCCAAACTAGAAAAATACATTTTTCTTGATGAATTCTATCATATTTGCTTCAGTAATTCTGGAGAGGGGTTCCGCTTCCACCCACCTAGTGAAATAATCAATAGCCACTGTTAATAGCCAAATTTGGCTAGGGATTAAAGGGAAATTTTCCACCCTCCTAGTCTGACCCCAGGCCCGAGGTTATCCACCAGGGGACTACGGTTCCCAAAGTCGAGCTATGGTACCACCCCACAGAAATAAAAGGCAAGCTCCCGAAACACCTGGGATAGAACCCGGCACGATCAGATCGAGCCCGCACCACCAAACCAGGAATCGGGAAACTCCCCGAGGTCGAGACTACCTCGCAACCTCTCTGAAAGCTCGCCAAAACCCCGCTGTCATAGAGGAGTGTCTGCAGGGTGCTGCATCAATCTCCAAGAGATCAAGGGAGGTCAAGTCGAGCTCCTAGCTAGACTAAGCTCCTGAATACCTGAGCCAAGACACTAATCTACCTCGCTATCTGATTTACCTCGCCATACGAGATAATACATACCATATTCAACGACCCCTATGAGGGATCATGCTGTGAAGATACGAAGATACACTGGATCATATCTGGAAACATTACGTACGTGCAGAACAAGTAATAGAGTCCAAAACAAAAACAAACTGATCTCCACCAAGATATTCTCAACTCAGCTATTAACGCAAAGTCAATGACGTTTAAATGAGAGATCTCGTCCGATAAGGAGGGAAGGGACTGAGAAAATCAATGGGAGAATCAGTTGGTTTAACATACCAAAACTATGTATAAATAGGAAAAGAGAGAAAGAGAAAAAAGACTACTTTTCGACAGACATACGACAATAACCCTACTACACCCTAGAGAAATTGAGAGCAATTGAGAGATATTTGTACACGATACACCATTAATAAAGAATGCATTTTCATTCTCTTTTGATTGAATTAATATTAGTATTTTTTGTCATTTGAATAAGCACTGTTTAGAATACATTCGACTTGGCCACCACCTCCGTGGTAGTGGTTTTGAAAATGTTAATTGAGATTTCTCACCCCGAGCAAATTTTCTGTTAACAACCACGATCGCATGCTTCTGCTGACCAGGCGCGGTTGGGAGAGGTCCAATCAGATCTACTCCCCAGAAGGTAAACGGATACGACAAGTTGATGGTAGATAATCGTTCTGGAGGTAGGGGATGCAGGTTGGCCGTTTTCTGACATGGTTCAAAAGACTGTACGAACTGCCTTCCATCATGGTGCAAGGTTGGCTAGAAATATCCCATGCGTAACACCTGGTAAGCCAGTGCTTCTCCCCGGGCATGATTTTCACAGTCTCATGAATGCACTTCTCTCAGTGCTCAGTTCGCATCATCGGGATGTAGGCATCTAAGCAAAGGGAGTGACCTACCTCTGCGGTAAAGGTGCCCCTCTACCAAGCAGTAACGGACCAAAGTTCTCTTGACCTTGTGAGCTTGATCAGGGTTTTCAGGGAGCTTTCCTGACTGAAGATAATCCACGATGGGATCCATCCAGCATGAAAGTCGTTCCACGGGGTTGACTTCCTTGCCTTCATATATGCTTGATGTAGTGATTATCTGGAGCGGTACTCCTTTCGGCAATACTTGTCCTCCATTTGTAGCTATCTTGGCTAGGACGTCAGCTCGATGATTCTGCTGCCTAGGTATCTGCTTGATCCTGAAACCTTTGAAGGGGGCAATAGCTCCAAGACTTTTTCGAGGTAGGTTGTCATGTTATCCCCTTTGGCCTGGTATAGACCTAATATTTGATTAATTACCAGCTGCGAGTCACATTTGGCAAGGAGGTAATCAACCCCTAGCTCTACTGCTGTTCTAATTCCTACTAATAAGGCTTCATATTCAGCCTCGTTGTTGGTGGTGCTAAACTCGAATCTAAAACAGTGACAACACTCGACTTTTTCTGGGTCGGTTAGAATGATCCCACCTTCACTTCCTGCTTGATTGGATGCCCTATCAGTATATAAGATCCAGATGTCTCGATTGGTAGGCGAATCTACAGGCTCTTGCTCCTTCTGAGGAGCTTGATTCAGGCTCACGGTAGCACCCTGATCGAGGATTGCACTAAATTCTACCACTAAATCCACCAAAGCCTAGGCCTTGATGGTAGTCCTGGTTTTATACTTAATGTCGAACTGGGTGAGCTCGAGGGCCTACAACACAATTCTTCTAGATACATCCTGCATTTGAAGAAATTGACACAGAGGTTGATCAGTGACTACCACTATTGTGTGAGCAAGGAAATAAGGGCGAAGCTTCCTAGCAGCAACTACCAATGCGAATGCGAGCTTCTTCAGGAGAATGTAGTTATTTTCTGATTTGGTTAGGGCATGGCTCACATAGTAGGTAGGAAGCTTGACCCTATCTCCGCATTCTTTTACCAATGCTCCGCTGACAGCGTTTTCAGATACTACCAGGTATAACTGTAATTCTTCTCATGGTACCGGGCTAGCTAGTAGGGGTGGGCTAGCGAGTTACCTCTTCAATGATTGGAAAGCTAGCTCACTGTCCTAGTCCCATTTCATGGTCTTCCCTTGTTTGATTGCCTTGAAGAACGTGATACGCTTGTCAGTAGATCGTGATATGAAGTGGTTCAGGGCTGCAATTCGTCCAGTCAAACCTTGCACTAGTTTGAGTGAGGTGGGAGACTCAAGATCTAGGATGGCTTTGATCTCCTCGGGATTAGCTTCTATCCCTTTCTCATGGACCATGAATCCGAGAAATTTCCCTACTGCAACTCTGAAAAGGCATTTAGTAGAGTTCAACCGCATCTGATTTTTTCTGATTATTTGGAAAGTCTGACGGAGGTGGTCCTGGTGATGTTCAGCTACCTGAGACTTTGTGATCATATCATCAATGTATACCTCCATTGACTTTCTTATCAGTCCCCTGAACAAACGGTTGACCAAGCACTGGTAGGTAGCCCCAGTGTTTTTGAGCCCGAAAGGCATGATCCTGTAACAGTACAGGCCTTGCTCGGTTATAAAACTAGTTTTATCCTGGTCAGCTGGGTGCATCATAATCATGTTGTATCCTTAGAAGGCGTCCATAAAGCTTAGGAGCTTATTACCAGCGGTTGAATCTACCAGTTGGTCGATGTTAAAAGTTTTTTCTGGCAAGGGACCAACGGAGAATTTTCCAATGAGAATCTACCTAGGAAAGATCATCTTGATATTCAAGATAACCAGTGAGATTTATACCACTACCTAGATGGAGCCGATACTTGATAAGGTCAGGACCTCGACTACCTATCTATCTAGATGGGATATCATCCCCGCAAGTATGTACCTCGCCCTACTGAAGCTCCTGATACCAGCTCAAGACTAGCACGATGATAACTCACACGCCCAGCACCCCGCAAGCATCTCGACGTCGATCAAGGTACCAGGTACCTCCATACCTACCTCGGTGCTACCTCAATATCCACCTTGGTGTTACCTCGACTCCCACCTAATACTCAGTATGATCATCTGGAGCTCCTCCAAGGCAAGTACCTTACCTCCTATGCAATACAATAGGGAACATGAAGACACAAGCACCATTCCAGCAGGAAGCAAAATAAGTTCACCAAAATGAGGTATCAGCGCTCCCTCCATCAGAACTCATGATCAGAATCTCCCTCCAAGCTCCACGAAGAAGGAAAGTTGACTATATCGCCAAAATAAAGCGCCATTAATGACCCTATGGTCGATCGAATCATAATTCGAATTCGCCATTGATTAACGGGATCTAATCTTGCGTTATCAGCTCCACGCAAATGCCTTTCAACACTTAAAATAGGACTCTCTATAATCTTCATTAAAAACTGACCGGATTTTGAGAAGATTAGGGGAGTACTATATATACGGCATTGAAGGGTAAAGAAAAGGGACTTTTCGAAGCTTTCTTGATCACCAGAACGAAAGAGAGGTCCCGAGAGGTTCTCGGAATCCCGTGAGAGTCCATTGACAATCACCGGAAGAAAATCCACTTATCGACATGGACGTTTTCTCCATCTCCATCCTGTGTAAAAGAGTGAAAAAGAGTGAGAGATATATACGAATTCACATTGTAAACCCATGGTAGTAGTTGATTAAATAAAACAGTGTTCGTTTTTACATCTCCCAGTCCCTTTGTGTCATTTATCCGTTCTTTGGTCAGTCGACCTCGATCATACTAAAAGAGGGACCCGGTACCAAAGGTACCTACCCCGCTGATGCTACCGGTAGCAGGAAGCTGTCTTTCAGGCAGGCACGGTTGAGATCTGTGTAGTCAACGCACATGCACCACTTCCCGTTTGCTTTAGTCACCATGACTAGGTTGGCAATCCACTCGGGGTACCAAGACTCCCTGATGAATTCTGCCTTTAGTAGTTTGTTCACCTCCTCTTGTACCGAAGCATTTCTTGCTTGGTTGAAATGCATTCTCTTCTGTTTGACAAGCTTGAATGTGGGATCTACTGCTAACCTGTGAGCTGCTAAGGTAACGGGTATCCTCGGCATCTCCTCATGACTCTTTGCAAAGATGTCATTATATTCTTGTAAGAGTTTTATCAGATCCTCATTTACCTCCGCCTTCAATGTTGAACCTATCCTGACTAACTTGGAAGGATCGTCCTTCCTGATAGGTATCTCTTCTAACTCTGCTGCAGGATGGCCACTAGCCCATCCCTTCTCTTCCTCCTCCCTGATCTCTGTATCGGGGAGTTCTGGAGTGGATCCTTTTCTAACTAAGTTCGTTTCGCCTTCAAAATCTTCCTCCGAGAATTGTTGACCTTGATTAATGGTTATCTGCACACACTGCTTGGCCAGTGCTGCTGGGTTGGTAGATACTGCATAGCATTTGTGTGCAGCCTGCTGATCTCCTTGCACTTCACCAACCTTGTCTCCTACTATGAATTTTAGGAAGTTATGGTATATTGATAGGACCCCTTTGAGGGCAGACAGGTAGGGTCTTCCCAGGATGGCGTTGTAGGCGGATGAGGTGTCTACTACAACGAAGTCTGTCATCAGGTTCTACTGGAGTGGCACTGTTCCTACTATCACTGGTAGGATCATAGATCCGGTGGGAATCAGGGAGTCTCATGTGAACCCATATAATAGGGTAGTGCAGCTGTTGTAATAAGGTCTCTTTAGGTTGAATTGCTCCAAAGCACTCTTGAAGAGATATCATCGATGCTACCTGTGTCAATCAAGACACGATGGACCAAGTTGTTGGATATTTGCACAATGATGACCATGGGATCATCATGGGGCTGTACGGTATTGTATATGTCCTCTTCTGTGAAGATGATCTGTGCAGCAGCAGAAGACCGAGGTGATCCTCTAGTAACCTTGAAAAAATTCTGGCCCGCTTCTACTCTGGGAACTTTCCTTGCATGGTTCTTTCGAAGCATTGTTGGAGGTTCCTGCCAAGGTGGGACCCCCACTGATAGTTTTGACAATGTGGATCTGCTCAATCAGATCCTTCCCTTTTGCTTTCCTTCCTTCTTCATACGCTTTAATATCTGCTTGCACCTCCTTCCCAGTGCGTATGTTGTCACGCACTTATTGGAGGAATTCCTCCAAGCAACCTCTCCTAACCAGGGTTTCAATCTAGTTCCGCAGACTATAGCATTCTGAGGTATTATGACCTACATCCTCGTGGAAGTCACAATACTTGTAACGGTTCCGCTGATCGACTGGTGCCCTTATTGGACCCGGCTTCATGAGCAATCCTTTATCACGGATGGCGAGGTAAATAGTCTCGCGAGATGCGTTCAAGGGGGTGTAGTGGGAGTACCCTCTTTCCTCTCTATCTACATGTGCTACCTCATTGGGTGGAGGTGTAGCTCTGGGCGGAGTCTGTCTAACTGGGTACCGGTTCCATGGAGGCTGATAGGGTGGCGATCGATATGTAGATTTGTTGGGAGGTTTGTTCTGATTTTTCTGAACCGGTGCAGGCTTGGGCGCCTCCTTCTTTTGGCGCTTGGCAGTTCTCATATCACTGTGCTCCATCTTAACTAGGAGTTGTTCATCTATTTCAACCTACTTTAAAGCTCTATTGAGGCTTCCTGGTAAGTCTCTAGAGGATGCTTAGAGAAGGATCTGAACAGCCTGCCTGCCCATAGATTTCTTCTGAAGTTGGCCAAGGTTTCCTTCTCCACGAAGACCCCCATCTGGATTACTTCTTTGTGGAATTTCTCCACGTAAGCTCTGAGCGATTCACCCCACTCTTGGATCACTTATTGGAGGTGAATGTGATCCTTGGGGCGAGGTTTGATACCCTGAAACTGGGCACAGAAGTCAGTAGTCAATTTGGTGAATGAGTTAACGCTCCCCGCTGGTAGCTTCCTGAGCCATGTCTTGGCATAGTTCGTTAGTATGGTTAGGAACATTCTGCACATGGTAGCCCTGGTAGCATTCTGGACTTCCATCTGGTGAGCAAAACTTTCTAGATGGCTCAGGGGATCCTCGGTTCCAGAATATTTGTCGGTTGGCATCTTGAATTTGGGAGGTAGTTCTGCCTCCTTGATCCTCCTAGAGAAGGGAGCATTCACCTCTCCCAAAGGGTCTTTCTAGTTTTCCTGGTGCTTGCTCTTCTTCAACTCCTGGATTTATTTCACCATTCTGGCAATCTGGTCCCGGAGACTTTTGTTGCCATTGTTTCCAGATTCCACTTCAGAATCTCTGCCGTCAGGCCCTTCTGATGTCGTAGAAGCTTCATCTTGATTCTCTCCCTGGGGAGGGTCTTCTCCGGCGCCCCTGTTGCTACCTCCTACCATTGAATGAGGGCATCCCCTGGTCACTTCCTGTTGAGAATGTCTAGAAAAAGCTTCTGGTTGGACCAGGTGGTAGCGTTTTCTCTGCGGGAGATCGATGGCGGATCTCGCCCATCGGGGTTGATAACCTGTAGGTTATCCTGGAACAGGGGGCATGGGCCCGAGTCTATCATGAACCGGTACGGGAGGTGGTGGTCCCAACCTATCGAAGGGAGGTACCCTGGTACCTTACCGATTGGCATCTCCTCTGGGATCTGGTACCGCGGGCTGACTGATACTGGCTTCAGTGACCATTCGGATGCGAATGCTCTCTATAAAGGCTGCGACCTGCTGGTCTAGATTGGTAGGTCCAACTGCCGGGGTAGTAGGTACCTGGGGGGGTAACACGGGCGGTAGCTGACGGTTTCGAGGCGGGTTTGGGCCCTCTTCCCCCCATTCTTCGGCTTCCGATCCTTTCGGGTTGAACCGTTTGACTGATGTCCCGACAGATCAGGATGATCCTGAGAGGATCAGAGCTTCATTTTGATGGTATAGCAAGAAAACGAGACACACTAGCTTTCTTTGAGGGTGTGATGTTCCCCACAGACAGCTCCAAAAAGTGTTAACGGAAAAATCCACTCGGGGAGCGGAATTTCGGTTAGCACCCTCGCCTACTACCGGTAGCAGTAGCGGGATAGGTACCTTCGGTATCGAGGTCCCTTTCTATTACCTAAGGCAAGAAATAAGATGATGGAGAAGAAACAAAAGGGACCGGGAGATAAAGAAGAACACTGTTTTATTAAATAGCACTATAACAAGGTACAAAACATACACTCTCCTCTCGTTTCTCACTCTTTTACACAGAGTGGTGGTGGAGAAAGGGTTTATGTCGATAAGTGGATATGTCATTCCAATGATCGTCAATGGACTCTCACTGGCTTTAGAGAATTTTAGAGGAAATTCCACCAGAAATTAATCTCTTTTTCTTTGGCGATCAAAAACACCCGAGAGCCTCCTTCTTTACCCTTCAAAGCCGTATATATAGTTCTCCCAAGAATACCCTCAAAATCCGGTGGTATTAATGAGGATTATTGAGAGTCCTATTTTAGGCGTTGAAAGGCATTGTGTGGGGCTGAAGGAGCGGGATTTGATCCCGTTAATCAATGTCGAATTCAAGTTCTGATTTGGTTGACCATTAGGTCTCATTAATGGCGCTTTATTTGGGCGATGGAGTCAACTTTCCTTCTTCGTGGAGCTTGGAGGGAAACTTTGATTCTGAATTTTGGTGAAACGAGGCGCTGGTGCATCAATTCGATCCTACTAGTATAGAGCTTGTTTTGCTTCATGCTGGAGTGGTGCTTGTGTCTTCACGATCATTATCGTATTGCTTGGCAGGTAAGGTACTTGCCTTGGAGGGGCTCCGAACAGAAGTACTAGGTACCAGGCGGAAGTTGAGGCAGTACCAAGGCAGGTATAGAGGTAGTACCATGGTAGGTATCGAGGTACCAGGTGCCTTGATTTAGGTCGAGGTGTTTGCGGGGTACTGGGCGTGCAAGTTATCATCGTACCGGTCTTAAGTTGGTATTAGGAGCTTCAGTAGGGCGAGGTATATGCTTTTTTTAACTCACGGAGCTGATGTCATATCCAGATAGATAGGTAGTCGAGGTCCTGACCTTATCAAGTATCGGTTCCATCTAAGTAGTGGTACCAATCTCACTGGTCACTTGGAATATCAGGATGATTCTTCCTAGGTAGGTGTCTGTCGGAAAACTCTCATTTGGTCCCTTGCCTAGAAAATCCTGTTAACTCTGGTACAGCGTGCAAGCAAGGGTATCGTTCCACAAAAATGTGTTTCGTTAACCGTATCAAGTTTTAGTGTTTATAGAAAGCTTATAAAGAGAAATGCGGATGGGATGAGAATGGTGTGTGTGTGTAGGGTGTTGTGTGTGTGCAAAGAAAAAGAAAAAGAAAATATAAAAATAAACAAGAGAATATGGAGGGGTGAGAATGGTGATTAAATGAGAAATAATAAAATGGTGGATAGGAGAGATGCATGATAATTGACACATAAGGGGCAATAAGTTCACCAAACACAAAGGCATATCTATTAGATGGTTAAGCAATCAAGGACATTCATTTAAGTTAAGGGTCTGTTCTTTCCTCAATCTGATTTATACACATTCATAGAGCTAACGGTTGAAGAGTGTGCTGAGAGTCTCTCAATCACGAAACCGCAACCAACATATGTGAACCGATTCTACAAACCAATATTAGATTGAGCCCCAATACTAACATGGTAATATAAAATGACAACGTTAAGTCTAATGAATGTGGTAAGAGTAATTGTTCCTCCAACCATAACTTACCTAGAGCCTCTAGAGCAAGAAATAGCCGAATTCCCAATTATTGTAACTCCAACCACAACCCACCTAGAGCCCCTAGTGTGAGAAGTCGCAAAAGTCCAATTATTGTATCTCTAATCATAACTCACCTAGAGGCTCTAGTGTGAGAAATAACTAAAGACAAATGTATAACAAAAACAATGAACCAAAACTCTTCTAATATGGCAATTATTAGTTTCATCTATTCTTTCTAGCTAATTAGCCAAGACAATGCCCAGATAGCCCTTCCTAAAGCACAATCCTAACTCTAATTCACTCAAATCCATCCATACACATGCAATTTCGACCTTCCATCAACATACACACATAAATGGGATGTTTGATTACAACTACTCCTACAATTACATTAATCTACTCCTAATCCTATCCATGAACACATATTAATTTCCAATCTCCATACACAACCATTTCAAGATAAGAGATATAATCAATCATGGCAAGAATGAAACAAAAATCAAATGAACACAAAAATCATCATATATAAATAGCCAAAATGTAGAATTACAAATATTCCCACATAGGGATTAAACAAATGGAAAACAAGATATACATGGAGAATGAGTTTAGATACAACCCTTGAAGAAACCCCTCCAAGAGCTCCATCCTTTGCCTAGCACGAAATTGGTCAAAGACCTCTCCTAACTCCATGAAATATACTCACAAATGTGGGGAAAGATGGGTAGAAATGGTGGTGGTGAGCTTTCCATGTAGGAAACCTCTATGGAAGCTTGAAAGCTTCTCTCTCTCTCTCTCTCTCTCTCTCTTAATTAATGAAGAAGAATGAAAAAGATGAAGTTTAGGCTGTGCATATTCTGAAGAGAAGAGGGGAAAAGGTGTTTATATAGTGTTGGGAGGTTAGGGTATGAAACGGTAGTGAAGGGATGAAAATGCCCCTCAATTTCGGGTAAAAACTCAACCTCCAGGTGCCGATCAGTGGTCAAAATGGTGGCCATAGTGCCAGCCGAATTGACAACCAAAATGTGGATGGAACTTACTGTCCTTATTCGGCTGTCCATTCGGTTGTTGGTTGATAGCTGAATGGCCCGCCGAATTGCATTTCTGCTCTGCGCACCAGTTACTCAAATGGACATAACGTCCTCTAGAAAGGTTGGAATCATAATCCGTAAAACTTTTGAAAACTAGACTTCTGTACCTTTCCGAATATATAAAGATGTCAATGTGAATCGATCTGAGGAGGAAGTTATGGTACCCACAAGTCGAACGTTCTACACCAGCCCATGCAATTTCAGCCCATAAGCTGTTGGCAAATCAGAGGGGTTCATGTACGCGGTTTTGCTGTTGCATTCTGGTATGATGACAGATCAACCGTGGAAACATCTGGATTTGCTTGGCCACGATTAGGCTTAGATCACGTCGCGGTCTGTATCAATGGTGAGGCCCGACAACTTTGAATACTTCTACTTATTCTCATTTTTGGCTCTTTTTACCTCCCAAACTAATCTTTATGCTCAAAACCATGAAATAGGGAATATGTACCTACACATGGCTCAACAAACACATTATATACAAAAATATGTTTGAAAACGAGAACAAACAATAGGAAATTGGGGACCTAAAGTAGGTATAAAATAGTCTGATCAGATGACAACGGCAAAGGGAACGTTCTTGCTTCTCAACGTCGCCACTCAAACAGGAATATTGCTATCGGGACTGGTTTCTTGAACGATCCCGACAATGTGGTTGATGTCGACAAGGAATCGAGCGGGGAATCAGGTGCTGCTAGGGTAGGTGGAGACCTGGCTGGTGAAGTTACAGATTCAGTGGGGAGGGTGCTCTCCATTCCTTACGAGTATCGATGCATCCCTGATTCTACCAGTACCGATGACACGATTAGGCGCTTGAGGAGGAATTTCTTGATTTCTGATGATATTACTATCACTGTACCCCGTCAGGGGTATGACGTGTACACTTCTTCTTCTTGTGGAGTCAGGCTTTTGATTGTGGAGTCAGGCTACCCCTTCACCCTACTCTGCGTAGGGCACTAGATGCTTTGCAGCTCGCCCCCTCTAGCTGACACCTGGGTTTTTAAGGCACCTGGGTTAGGTTCCTAGTGCTGTGGAAGGAACAATGCGAGAAAGACAAAATCGACCGGGAGTCGGGGTCGAACGAGCTGGGATTTATCTTTTAAGCAGCTGCCAACTCCCCAGGTCCCAGGGGGTAGTTCTATGCTCAATCAAAAAATAATCTAAAATTTATAGTACCGGGGCCACGAAGAAAGACTATTCCTGGAATGAGGAATGGGTCATTGTTGGAGGAGACTGGGGTAGTTAGGTTCACATTGGAGGGTCCAAGTTCAAGGTTCCCACCAGTTTCAACGGTAAGCCCGCATGGGAGAAAAGCACTCTCCCTGCAGAATCAGAAAAGGTCTTGAAGGCTATCATGGCTCGATCTTACCTCAACACGAGGTTTCCTACCTCAAATGCCTTCGAGGCGGGGAGGGTAGACCACTACCTCCACATTTCCAATCTTTTAGCAGGTAGCTCGACTTCTCATTTCCCTTTTTATGGAATTTGCAGTAGATTGCAGGTACTAATTCCTCTCTTTTGACAGTTTCTACAGTTCCCCTATCAGATTCGCAGGAGGAGCTTACCCAAACTGATGGCCGTTTCCCCACCGGATTCCCCTACCAGGCTTTTCTCTCACATTGGATCTATCATAGGAATTGGTACCTCCGCTGGGTCTAGCTGATGCGTATCAATCTCGGCCGAGGTACCAGGGGCATCTCCTCCGCCTCCTGATGCTTCAGCTAGATCACCTTTGGCAGACTTTGTAGCTAGAGAGGCTAGGGTCAGGGTACTTCTGGTTAGGTGCAAGGTCAGCCGCCTACCATCACTGCTACTGCTGCTACTGTTGTTGTTGCTACTCAACTAGTCCCCCTATCTCTCTCTTGCCATGAGGGTTGAGCAATCTACCAGGGTTGAGAGGGGTTCTAATTCAGCCTCTACTGCTTCGGCTGTTCCTCATGGTTGGTTTCGATCTCGGTCAAGGGACAGTAGCCAAGACGAGGTCCTAACCAGGTTCACTGCTTCCTGCCCAGATGGAAGCTTGGATGCCATGACCTCCTATGCCCATTGATTTTTTGATCTCTAAGGGATCTGCTCTTCTGGTTGATGTAAGTCACTTTATCTGGTCTTCTATCTTGATTAGGTATGAGCCATTTTTTTAACCTTTGTTCTGTACCTGGAAGGCCTTTAAATTCAATGTGGCAATGAGCCACCAGGTCAGCTCTCTCTGGAAGCAGGTCAAAGATGCTACCTCTGAGCTGGAGAAATCCAATGAGGAACTGGCCAAGGCTGCCAGGGGCATGGTAGTTCTGCACCAGTTATTGGAGAAAGCTGAGAAGGTAGCTGCCGAGGCGCGGGTAGATAGGGAGCGAATGTAGCCCGCTTTGGACACCAAGCAACTCAGGTATGTGCACTGCAAAACCGAAAGGGATGTCATGAATAAGAAGGCAGTGGAGCTGGAAAATGAGGTTCAGGATTTGCGCCTAGCATGGCTGGCCTGGAGGCTCAGGTGGATACCTCCTTTGGGGATGGCTACTTCTTCTCAGGCTACCAGGTAACCCAGGCTCTCCCTCATCCGTTTGACATGAGCATCATCGACGGGTGGAACAGGGAAGAGATCATGGCTAGAGCTGCCGAGCTAGGTGGACTTCTCCGTCTAATGAGGCCGGTCCTTCTCGGGCTGCTGGGGCAAATAAAGAGGTAGATGATGATGACCAGTGACCTATCTCCTCTATTTTACCAGGCCATGTTGGAGTAGATCCTAGTTTGAAGATTCCTGATGTTGTAGCGGTCCAGGTTGAAGGGGGAGCTCTTGATCTGCCTACTTCTCCATCTAGACCAGTCAATGAAGTATATGATCAACCTGTGTTGAAGGATATGGAGTCTGACATGCCTATCCCCCCTTCTAGTCCTACCGAGGAAGTGGGAGACCAGACAGCTTCAGCAAAGGAGGTGAGGGAACAATCTGACCTGGTGGCAGCAGAAGAGCTTCGAGCCGATCCATCTCCGGTGGAGGCCCCTACCGAGGTAGGTGCCCAGGTAGCAGGCGAGGCCCCGACTGGTCCAGGAGATAGTGTTTCAGCAAGAACCATAAATGAGGTGACTAAACTCTGATCAAGCGGACTCATGATCTAATTTGACCATTTATCAGTTACTTTTTAGTTTACTTAATTTTCATTTTGTAGCCCTTGACTGAGAGATGGGCTCATCGATTTAAAGCAATGAACATTCTTTCTTTCTTCTCTCATAGACTCCTGTTTATTCACTATGTTGTGTATGCCCCGTTTACTGATTCCCTAGTTGAATCATGTCTTGATCTAGGGAGCAGTCCCTAGTGTAAACCAAGTTACCAGGGTACTTAGTCAATGAGTCTCAGAGCATCTTTCTAAGACACATCATCAGTACTAATTATTCCATCTATGAGGATCGAGCTACCAGGCGTTTCTTTTTTGGGAACCCTGGCACTTAGGCCAAAATCTATGGCGAATACCGGTACCTAGCCTTCCATTTTTCAGGAATCTGGGTACAGAGGCGATAATTCTAGCAAATCGTGGTATCTAGCCTTCCATTTTTCAGGAATCTGGGTACATAGGTGAAAATTCTGGCGAACTCTAGTACCTAGCCTTCCATTTTTCAGGAATCTGGCTACATAGGCGAAAATGATCTTGGTAGGCAACTATGCCATCCACGTCTTTCCTAGCGGGGGGTGGTATCCGGCCAAGGCAGTAGGAGGGCCATGCGACTTGTCCTGGTCTTGAGTAAACCACTGGCAACCAAGGCCGCAACTTCATAACCTTAGTCTGGAAGACAACTATGCTCTTACGAACCACACCCTTCTTAACGGAGGGTGGTGTCCGGCCAAGGCTTTGATCTATCAGGCAACTATGCTCTTACGAACCAGATCCTTCCTAGCTGGGGGTGGTGCCCGGCCAGGGCAACGGGAATGCCATATGGCTTTCCTTGTCTTGATCATAAGTGAATTCACATGGAAAACTGTGGCGATAAAAGGTAGACAAATGGAGATTGGAGAAAAAAGGAGATTCTTCTTTATTGATAGATCAAATGGCAATACAAATATTTATGAAGTACAAGCATCTGCTAGTACCTATCCAGAGCGGTACGGGTCGGTCTTTACTATAGATCTCGACTCTTTTACGGGTAGAACCTTTTTAGGTGGTCTGCATTCCAGGTGTGGTCAATAGGATGTCCCTCTATACCTTTCAACTTGTAAACTCCGCCTCGGATTACCATTCTGACCAGATAGGGACCTTTCTAGTTTGGTGTTAGTACCCCGTCCGACCTCTTCAGGGTGTTTTGGGTTACTTTCTGAGAACCAGGTCTCCTTCTTTAAAGCTTCGCTTCCTGACTTTCCTATAAAAGTATCGGGCAATCCAGCTCTGGCAGACTGCTACCATTTCCCCAATCCTATCTTGTTTTTTCCTCTAGGAGGTCTGAGTTTGCTCTTAGCTTGTCTTCGTTGCCATCCGGCTCAAAATGCTGGACCCTGAAGAAGGTGAGTTTATGCTCGATAGGAAGGACAACTTCTACCCCAAAAGCTAATGAGTAGGGGGTTTCTCTAGTAGCAGTTCTTCTGGTTGTGCGATAGGCCCAAAGCACATTTGGGAGCTCTTCTGCCCATCTACCCATCTTCTGCTGGAGTTTCTTTTTTAGGAGTCTGTTAATGGTCTTGTTCATGGCCTCTACCAGGCCATTAGTCTAAGGATGTGCCACTGATGCAAAGCGAAGCTCGATTCCCAGGTTCCCATAGAAATCTTCGAATCTAGCATTATCAAACTGTTTGAGGAAGGGTGAGTACCCCGCCAGTCGCTGCCACTACATCTTCAACCGGGCCTCCACCCCCTCCTACCTCGCTAACCTCGTCGATGAAGTCATCATCGACATTAACCGGGTTTCCAGAGTCATTGTTGAAACCCGACCCGATTGCCATGTTCTGATTCGATCGGCAGTGTTGGGTGGCAGTGACGCCTTCACCGTCGTCACCTTCCTCGATTCTCCTCTTCCTTTGAAGAGAGAGACTTGAACTGTAGGCTGAATCACCATCGTGGTACTCAAAAATCTTATCAAGGCTGTCGGACGACATGGTTGCAGTAGAAAGAGAGCTGAAAGTTGTGAAGGATAAGCTAGGGTTTGCAAGACTTCGGGGATTTCGTGAGAACAGAGGAGAGCAGCTTAAAGTGAATAGTGAAGAAGGGAGATGGGTCAAGATATTTAAAAACGGCTACCTACAACGGGAAGGGAACGTAATTAATGAGCTGGATAATCGGAGACGTGGGAGAGACGGTTTTGAGAAACGCATGCCGTAAAATCTTTCCTTTTTTGAAATTGGCCTGTCCTGGCCAGACATGTGGAAGGCCCATTAAATCAACGTGCAAAAGGAAGATTTCGTCCTAGATAACGATTATTGAAAATTCTCCAAGCGTTACGAATCTTAACTCCAACCCCAACCTGGCACCAGTGCTAAAGTCAATGGGGAGACTTCTGTTAACAATCGTTTTTGGCAGGGGTCCAAAGGAGAATTTTCCACAGAGTTACTACCTGGTAGTAAGCATTCCCAGCTCTAAGGTACCCCGAAGCATCGATACCGTGATCTAGGAAGAATCAATACCTGGTAGGGCTAAAGTCGCAACTGCCTTGTTTACCTGGTACCAGATAAAGTACTAGAACTACAACCCAAGAAGAGCAGGTACCACACTATGCTATTACTCCTAATACTGAAAGAATCTGGTACCGCGATACCACGTAACCAATACCTCGCATGTATCCGGTACCTCCTACCTGGCACCTAGGTACTGTGACATCTACCCGATATTTGATACCTGAGTACCTCAACATCAACCCAGAATCCAACCAAGATAGGCATCCTACCAGCTAAGCGATGAGAACGTCGCCATGAAGATACCAGCATGTTAAGACAAGTACCAGGCTTGCAAGAGGAGACCGACACATCAGTGTACTACGTCGTCGAGATACATAGTAGAATAAGCGCCATGCCAGCTGACTCACTCCAAAAGGGCGCTCGCAAGTGTACAAGGCCAGAGTGTAGTACAATAATAAGTAAAGTTCGTTCCCACGAAGATTGAGGAGTTGATTACCGAAATTGATTGATTCAATTACTATTTGAACAATGATTAAAAGAGATATTGTCTTGAAACTACAATTACTCTAAATTAAGCTATCAAGCAACTACAAAGTAAAAGATGAACTTGAAAGTAATAATGAATGTAAATATATGATGAGAAATGCTAAGACAGAGAATCCACCTCACCTACTAACTAATTAAGTTCTAGACTCACTCAATTACTCAATTAGTGCACTTGTGTATTGTAGACCCGTGTACCCAACAATAATCTCTAGTCTCCCTCGAGTAATAGAAATTATACCCAAGCATACCCAAAGCCAATCTCTCGATGACCCTAGAATATATACATGAATTCATTAAGGACTTTGGCACACACACAAGAGTCCTATACGCTAGCCTCACGTACCTCTACCTTACTAGACATATATAGTGGACATTTCATCAAACATGTGGCGTGCATCACCCCTCGGTCCATAACACACCACCAAAAATCATTCACAAGGTGATCAATTTAGTGAAAGCATTAAGTATTCAAAAACATCCATACATAACACAAGGCATAAATGAATAAAGGAGTAGTCTTTATAGATAAAATCAAGGGTTTGGTTTCATCAAGTCTTAGCAAGAGAAGATTTAGTTCATGTTACAATCTAGAGCCATCCACAACATATATGAAAATAAATACATGGCTCTACAACAAAATGTAAAAGAGAAAGAGTTTAGAGAAAACTAGATGGCACATCTCCTTCTTTGCTTGATTCTTCTTCTTCTTCTTCTTGTCTTCAGCTCTCTTTTGCCCAAAAATATAAAGAAAAGATGGATTTGGTGGATGGAAGTGATGAAGGCTTTGGATTGTAGGGAAATGCGGTGTCTTGGTAGTTTTCTTAGGAGATGTGTGGGTTCTGTTTTAGGAAGATGAAAAGATGAAGGTTGAGAGAATTTTTGGGTAGATAGTTGTAATAGGTCTGAAAATGGAAAGGAAATATATAGAAGAGTGAATTAGGGTACGGGCAAAAAGGTCATTTGTCTAATTTTATACCTTTTCTGGGCAAAGGGGCCACCTTGGGGGGACCTGGATGAGAAACAACTCCAAGTCACTTTGCTCTAGGTCGAAATGAGTAGTCCTGACCCGAAGTGATAGCGACCTTTGGGGCGACCTTGGTTGAGGTCGCCCTAAGGTCGCTTTCTTCTCTGCTGTTGAAGTCACAACCCAATGCAATAGCGACCTTGGGGCGACCTTAGTTGAGGTCACCCTAAGGTCGCTTTTTGCTCTACTGGAGGGGTTCCTGAGCCGATTGCATAGCAACCTTGGGGCGACTTTAGTTGAGGTCGCCCTGAGGTAGCTTTTGCGTCTGTTTCGGTTACTTGATCTTTTTCTGCTCCACTTCAACTCCATCTAACATCATTAAGCTCCAAACCCAACTTTGACCTGCACAACTCGATTTAAAGGTTAAAAGCATGGTTTTACCCGAGAGACGCGCATAATTTGATAAGAATTTAGGGCTACATTTACATGTAGAAATGGAGTAGTCACCAGTAAAAATAGACCGGTACACCAGTGTACCACACTATCGGGATACAGAGCCAATATTTTCCTCAAGGCAACGTAGGAGGGAAAAGTTGACTTCTCCACCATTTAAAGCGTCATAAATGAGACCTAATGGTCAACCGAATCGGAGTTTATATGCTACAGTTATTTGAGGGATCAAATCAAGCTCCTTTAGCCTCACTCAACGTCTTTCAACGCCTAAAAAAGGATTCCAAATAATCCTCAATAAATGACCAGATTCTCAGGAATAAAAGGGGTCCATAAATACGGCCATGGAGGACAAAGAGGGGGGGGGGATCTCTATTCAGAAGTTTTTTCTTGAGTTTTTCTGAAAACAGTCAGAGGTTTGGAACCACCACTAAGAGAATTCTAGCCACTTATCGACACTAGATTTTGTTATCACCATTCTGTGTAAAGAGAGATAAAAGAGCGATTGTTTTCGTATTGTAATCGAAACCTTATTCTTCAATATAGAGCAATCTTGTGACTAATAAAATAACGTCATTATATCCACATACATCTCCTTTATCACTTTCTCTCATTACAAATTTACCTTTCTTTCTCCACCAAAAAAATCCCGGTGTCGAAGGTACCTACCCGGCTACCACCTATTGGTAGTGGTTGAGGGAATTGATTGGAATTTTACTCCCTGAGTGAATTATCCGGTTAACACCTTTAAAATGATAATCCAATATGGTGCATGTTTTTACCAAATTTAAAGCAGTTGTTGAAAAATTCTTTCAAACAAAAATCATCACTGTTTACTCAGATGGTGGTGGAGAATACATAGGTCTTGATCGGTCTTATTTTTATATGTATTTAACCCATATTTCCTATGTAATAAGTCTGTCTCTTAAGCATTTTAGGTTGTTTAATGTGTTTGTTTAGCTTGTGTAGGTCATATTCCTTAGATGAAGTGTATGATGTTACTTTCAAGGAAAAGTGCTTAAACGAGAAGAAAAAGGGCAAATTTGTCATCAACCGCTGCTTAGGTCGCTATCTATGCAAAGCATCAGCCGTGGCATAGCAAGCGGCGCATTTTAGAAGAGCTTTTTATTATCAACCGCGGTTTATACCGCTGTCTAGGCATCTGTTGTACCATCGTCCATACCGCTCAAAAGTTCAAACGGTACATTGCTTTGTAGACCGCAGCCCACGCATGTGTCCGAAACGCGGTACAGGGGCTGTCGTGCACAATCCTTGTTTTTCTAGGAAATCTTAGAGCCCTAATTTGTGAGAGCATGTAAATACTTCATATTCTTTTTTAAATGAGGACACCACATACACAACTTTCAGACCACTTTTCTACATACCTCTTCAAAACACAACACAATTCATCGTCCATCTTTACACATTAAAGATTAGAAGACAAAGAAGATTTCAATTGAAGACCTGAAGAATTCGTTGGAGGCCTCAATGGGTTTTATCTACTATTTCTCTTCTCTTCTTATTTTTGCCATGTGTAACTAAATTCATACTAGGGAATCAATGTGAATCTCTATGAATGCTCTTCGTTAGAATTGACTAAATTTTAATTAATTCAAATTTTGATTCATTCAATCCATTCTATGTCTTAATTCTTTATTCATATTAATGCATGATTATACGCTGGCATGAATTTAGGGTTTTGATAATTTAATAATTGAGTTTGGAGTGTTGATTTACATGCAATCTTAATTAATATTCAATTGAATAAGTAAAACTGATCTTAGCATTGATTTATGCAAGTAGATTTTGGTTCATTAGTTCTTGCACTTAATGGGTTCTTGATTATAGTTTGCGCCATTGATTTATGTGTAAATTATGATTGAGAACACTTGATTCATCCTAGGATCATACGTTAACAATCATACTTAAGATAAGAACAAACCCTTAACTTGATTAATATCTTTTTCACAAGTCAATTCGAAACATTGAGTAGACATAGTAGGGGAGCATTGGTGACCTAGTTTTTCATCCATTGATCACAAACCAATTTTGTCTCAATTGTGTTCTTAATTTAGTTTAATTTAGTTTTTAGTTTAATTCAATCATCAACAAACTTCTAGTTACTTTTGCTTAACTTAAATTAGAATTAGTTTTAATTAGTAAATAACTTTTCCTCATGGGAACAATCCTTACTTTCCACTGTACGTATATTCACGATTCGTGCACTTGCGAGTACTATTTTTATAAACACGATTTTAAACATCGGGTCTCAAGTCTATTCTTGAAACCAATGGCATACAACATTTTACCACCCCTCCTCACACCCCTGAACATAACAAAACTGTAGAAAGACAACATTGCCATATAAAAGAAACTGGTCTGACTCTGCTTCACCAAGCCAGCATGCCACTCTCATATTGGTCATATGCATTCATCATTACCACTTACCTCATTAATCGGCTACCTACCCCACTTCACCAAATGCAATCCCCATTTGCGCAACTCTTCTCACTAGCTCCAAATTATAGCAAATTGCTAGTATTTAGTTCTTTTTGCTATCCCTGGTTAAAACCCTATACATCTCACAAGCTTGCACCAAAATCTCAACTCCGTGTGTTTATTAGATACTCATCCTCACATAGTGCATATAAGTGTCTCCATTTTACTACTCAACGGGTTTATGTCTCAAGACATTTTACCTTTATTGAAAGTGTTTTTCTCTACCAACACATAGAGCCTTCTAATCCATGAGTCACGAATACACCCAAGCATTACTCAATTCTCCACCAAATTACTTTGTCCCACAAACAATACCACTTGACCAAAACACTCAATTACAAACCCAACCCCCACTAAAAGAGCCATTCACGGACATTGCACCAGCTCTTATAGCACTGGTAGTAACATGTGCCTCTATACCAACAAGCAAAAACAACCCTCAACATACTACTCCTCTAAGCACTCAAGTCCATCATATGATAACTCGGTCTCACAACAACATTTACAAGCCAAAACAATTAATTATTGCTACAGTTCACCTTATCCCTAAGTCATTGGAACCTAATACTGCCAATCAAGTTATGAAACACAAAGAATGGAGAGTAGCTATGTGCTCAAAATTTGATACATTTCTTTCTAATGGAACTTGGGATATTGTTCCACCTTCTACTACCACAAACATTGTGGGATATAAATGGATATTTCTGGTAAAACGTAAGCCCAATGAGGATATTGATCGCTACAAAACCAAACTTGAAGCAAAGGGCTTTCATCAACTCTCTGGACTTGACGTTAAAGCTACCTTCAGTCTAGTAATTAAAACAGCCACCATTCGTTTAGTTCTTTCGATTGCACTCACTAATCGTTGGCCGTTGAGCCAATTGGATATTAACAATGCTTTTTTGCAAGAGAGTCTTCATGATGATGTTTTTATACAGAAACCGCCATGATTCATTGATGCAGAGAGACCCAACTATATTTGCAAACTAAAAAAAAATATATGGTTTAAAGCAAGCTCCACGAGCTTGGTATCAGGAACTCAGTAAGTTTTTGTATCAATTTGGCTTCAAGAACTCCAAATCTGATGCATCTCTCTTTATCTACGAACACAACATCACCTTATATGTCTTGGTATATGTCGATGATATTGTAATTACTGGCAACGATGGCATCTTCCAACATATAGTTTTTGACTCCTTGGCAGTCGGGTTTTCATTAAAAAAATATAGGTAATCTTAACTACTTTTTGGGAGTAGAAGTTATTCCAACATGCACATGCCTATTTCTCTCGCAACACAAGTTTATAAGAGATTTGTTAGAGAAATCTAACATGACAGAGGTTAAAGAATGCTCCACCCCATTATCCACAACTACAACACAATAACTTCATGATGTTACTGGACTTACAGAGGCAACTGTCTACAGAAAAATTATGAAGTCTTTAATATCTTACCATCTCAAAACCTGACATCTCATTTGCTATCAACAAGCTCTCTCAATTTATGAACAAGCTTGATGCAGTATTTTATCTCTACTCAATTCAAAGAAAAGTTCGTTCACTGGGATCGGTGATTCAATTGGTTGAGACTAATTAATATGGTTGAAACCTAATCTAAATGCTTGAAAATTAAATGGCATAATGCTTGTTTTGATCGAAGATGATTAACCAACTAAATTGCAAGATAACTAAATTGCTAATTCTAAATACACACTAGAAATAAATATGGAAGGTCGTTAGGGAATTAATGTAACCTAATTAAAATTCTCAACGTAATCCTTAAGTCATATGAAGTTCTTCAATTCTATTATTAGGGCTTGTTTTGTAACTATGAAGTTCTTAATCATTCCCACCACTCACACAAAGTCATGTAATGAGCAATGGTTAGAATTAAATGTTAATTTAAAACTCTAAGCCAAATTAAACATAGCAAGGTCATGCATATGCTAACTCTCTCAATTACTAAGCTTATGTTAAGGCTTAAATGGGATGGTCACCCACACTTAATCCTCCTTCTCTTATATAAACTAATCCTAACACACACATTCATTGAGGTCACAACTGAATATGAGTAAAGACATTAGGGCAAGTAATTCAATAAAAGAGACTAATAATGAATTGAATTAAAAAGTATTAGACTCTTGGATTACAAGGAGTCATTCAATTGGTTACATCAATCCCCTAACTTAAAGATTAGTTACACATCAAAGGAATAAAAGAAAGCATAGAAGAATTTAAGAAGAAACCAAAGTTTGTCATTAAGGCTTCTTGTCTATTGAGTTCCTTCTTCTTGGTTCCAAACTCCAATGATGGATGGATGATGGTAGAAAGGTGGATGATGTAGAGGTGTGATGGCTGCTGGGTATCATTCTGTGTGTCAAAGAGCCCCCTTTCACAAATTTATCATTGAGAATTTATATGGGAGCCAAATGGGCCCACGAATCGACCTAGGAAATCGTGATGGCGTGCTGTCGCGATCATACATGTCGCGATTGTCCATGATGGCACTTCAACCGCGACGTCGTTTGATCTTCCAATTCGCGTGAAAAATCAGCAGCAACTTCGTGACACTTCCTTCGCGAGAGTTGCGGTCGCCTATGCTGTCGTGCCATTTCCAAGCGACATCTGGGCCGCGACACCTAGTCCTCTGATTTGCTCATTCTCTTTCATGTGACCTTCACGACACTTCCCTCGTGAGAGTTGCGGTCGCCTATGCTGTCGCGCCATTTCCAAGCGACATCTGGGCCGCGACACCTCGTCATTCAGGCAAAGTTTCCAATTTTGCACTTTAGGCTCCAATTCTTCTTCATTTTCCACAATTGCCCCTGCTGCCTAAGAAAACCTGCAACCAACTCATTGAGCCATCAAACACTCGATTTTACTCGAGAATTCTAGCAATAAGCATAGGAAGAGGGCCCAAAATCTAGTGTTATCGTGGCTCGATCAAAGCTGACTCTCACGCACTGGACAGCTAGAAAAAGAGTTCTTCGCTATCTCAAAGCAGTAATTCATCATGGTCTGCATCTTAAATACATATAGATTTTCTTATATGGATTGGGAAGGGAACCTAGACGATCGAACATCAACATCAGCATACATAATTTATCTTAGGGAAAATCCAATCTTATAGAGCTCAAAGAAACAAAAAATAGTTGCACCTTCATCCACCGAAGCTGAATATCATGCCGTTGTTACCACTCCTACAAATGTCAATTATATACAATCCTTACTTCAAGAACTTGTCATTTGATTATCCAACATACCAACTATATATTGATATAATGTGGGTGCTACATATCTATGTGCAAATCTCGTGTTTCACTCTTGAGTGAAATATATTGCCATAGATTTTCACTTTATATGAGATCAAGTTTCAATGGGGAAATTGCAAGTCGCTCATGTGTCATCCTCCGATCAACTTACTGATGCGTTCACAAAACCTTCATCTCATCCAACACATCAACAACTTCGAGTCAAGATTGGTGTTCTTGATGGAAGCACCATATTGCAGGGGCATATTGAGGAAAGATCTCAGATTCCTTCATCAGTGGGATTAGATTAGCACAAATCCAGCTCCAACGGTTAGAAACATGATCATATAATCATTTCCTAGTCAACTTGTCCATAATCAGCAACACTACTGATTTCTCTCCTTAATTCTTGTAATAAGCTAGATTGTTTCCACTCTACTGGTATATATAAGTCTTGTATAGACTCTATATGTTAGGTTAAAAAAAGGAAAGTGAGGAGCTAAAGTGTTTTGGAAAGAATATTTATGGCATGTGTTGGACCTACAACGAGGGTTCCGAGGAGGGTAGAAGGTTTGAGCGATGGCGATGGTAAGAGAGGATACGACAACCTTGAGTTGTTGTGACGTTTCTAAGTGGTCACGACGGAAAGAGAGGAAGATAAAGGCACTACCATGCTAGGGAGGACAAGGACACATTAGAGAAGGAGATCGTATGCCAATTTAAAGGTGAAATCATGACTCGATTTGTTCCAGTTTATGACTCTTCCACCAGCAGCTTCAACTTTTCTTAACTCATCAGGTTTATCAGGCTATGCACACAATGCATCTGTTGTTCATTAAAAATGGTAGACAATAAGGCAATCATGGAAATAGCTCTGATGTTCCAAGCTTTGAGACACGTTAATTAACAGGTTAAATGGGTCTTATCGGGTAACCCATTAATTTAATGATTTGTGTTTGGCTTTCGATTTATAACTATAGGAGGCAATATGACCCATGACCCGGTGACATGACACGAACACGACACGATATTTACATGTTTGGGTTATGTCTTATTGGGTTTAAGCCACTAACGGATCAACACGTTAAACCCGTTAGGTAAACATGTCGTGTTTGAGATGAACCCTACCCAACTTGTTAACCCATTTAACACGATTAGATATCAAGGATAAACATGTAATTTATGAATATATAGAGAAACCCTAAATATTGCTTTAACAAATCAACCCTAAATACTCTAAATTATTCCTTCTCTTTTTATGGTCTACTTATAATTACTTATCAAGTAGTGCAAGTCTTTAAATTAAGTCTCCAAAGAAAAGGTATTCAAAAATCACCATTATTTTAATTTTTTTATTTATTAAATTTTTTTTATTTATACTTTATACTGTGTCGCATCCTTGCATGACTTTTGCTTAGAAATTTTGAATCAACATTTTTGTTATTCTTGATTATTTTTATTTATTAAATGAGTTTTATTGGATTGAATTGTGGAAAGAAAAAAAGTAAAAGATTTAAATTACTTTAAAAGTTTAAATGAGAACTGAATTAATGGAAGTGTAATTTATCATAAGATTCATAACCTATAAATTAATGGGTTAAATGGGTCTTATTGGGTAACCCATTAATTAATGGGGCGTGTTTGAGTTTTGACCTATGACACGATAAGTTTAATGAGCCATGTTCTGGTTGAGCTGAAAATTAACAGGTTGTGTTTGGGTTTATACAAACACGACACGATAACCCATATTACCACTCATACTTACAACACGATAAGTTTAACTAGCCATGTTTGGACACGATAGCTCATATTGCCACCCTTACATGGTGGCTACGTAGAAGGAGTAGCCCCGTCAGCCTCCCATTTTTGAGGAGACACTTAGCAACATCCCAATCCTCGAGTATAGTTGAATTTTAGTCGTATGTCTTCAACTGTATGCCAAGCTATAATGAACATAAACAAAGAGATTATAATTCTAATACCAAAGATATGTCATGTAAACACAACACACAACATTGATCATTCACACATTTTTTGTTTAATAAACAAATTGCATTCAAAGACAAGAAGCAAGTAGGTCATGTTTTGACAAATGTTATACAATATTCAAATCAGAGACAACTCAACTTACAAATATATCCATGATAGTATAGTCATAGATTTAAAGATATAATTTTATTATTTAATTTGAGTTAAAAAGTAAATGAGTTACTATATATCATGAAAGTTGTCATGGAGTTTGTGAAACACAAAGAAATGTTTTTGGGTTTGTGAAACATAAAAAAGAAGATAAATGTATGTGTTATAAGACTATAATACCCCTTAGACCATTAAGTTTGATTAACGGAGGTTCCAAATTGACTATTTTGAATATATGCTCAGAAAATAAGAATTGACCACTTAGACGAAGATATGCCCAGAAGTTAAGAAAAGTCGTCAGGATAGCCGATGGGTTGTCGGCGTTTATCCTCTGACGCCAAAGTTAGTATCCAATCTAGAGAGATGACAAGATTAAAAGTGTAATAGAAATGTGTCCTCTGTTCTTATTCATCCTGCCTTAATTGGATTACAATGTGCTTATTTATACTAGAGGAAACATGTTTGAATGCTTATACTCGAGTGTTTCGGCTGATGCTAGAAAACTAGCTGAGCCGTCGAAAGCCTAGTTGACACTTGCTTTTTGGGTTGGTCGAATGTCTGGCTGACACATATCCTTCTCAATGTTGCCGCATCATTGCTTGATTGACACGTAAGCCCACTTGGTAGTTTGAGTGAATATTGGCCTTTCGAGGCCTGAACTCTGGTCCTAGTTCATTGTATGGCTTGTTCGAGAGGTGTTTCTCAATGGGACCTGTATGTCAAGTGGATCTCCTTCGGATTTTCTTGCTCTTTTGGCACTTACATGGTACTTGGGTCTCAGACCAGGTTTAGCTTCTGGGCCCACGTCTGGACCTTCGGTTTTGACCCAGGTCTGGCCTTTCGGTTTCGGCCCAATACCAAGTCTGGTCAAAATCTTTGCTGAACGAGATGAGATGACCTTTTTTAGGCTCTTACATCTAGGCCCTATATTATTTATATGGTGGCCACATGGCAGTAGGCCTCTATTTTGGATATAACAATTTTAATCAAGGATAAAATCGTCATTAACAAGAATAATATTAAAATGGAGTGTTAATAAATATTTTGTGGATTGTCAATATCATTACCCTAAAAAAACAAACAAACGAATTAAAACTTATATTCAATTAGTTTTCAAATTTTCAGTCATTATTCAATTCAACATTGTTCATTCTTCGGACTAAAAATCAAATGGAACCTCTCTCTCTCTCTCTCTCTCTCTCTCTCTCTCTCTCTCTCTCTCTCTAGCTAGTTGACACCCATGAAGCTATGACAAATGATAACATTGAAAAAAAAACAAACCAAACTCAAAATCAATAGCTTTCCATATGTTGAATTTATTTATTAACTACAATAAAATCAAGATTCATAAGTTGCCTTCGCCTTTCCAAAACTCAAAATCAACTGTGTTTGTTTGTTTATTTGGGTTTAATTAGGCAATAGAAGTAATAAAATGAGTTTAGAGGAAAAACTATTGGATTAAAGTTATTAATAATACTTATGGCAGTGTTCTAGTAAACGATAGGCCCTAGTCGGGCGGCAGCCTAATGCCCAGCACCTAGGCGGTTGAATTTATTTATTTCTTTTTTCTTTTTTTGATTTTACTTTTTTTAATTTCTTTTTAAATTGCAGCAGGTACCACCACCCACCATCATTAATGATAGCTGAATCCTCTTTCAAAAACTTTTTCCCATAAAATATATTTTATATTATTTTTCTTTATTTTCCCAATAAACCTCTATAATTATATTCCAATTTTCAAGTCACATCTAATTTTCAACACAGACAATACATTATCACTCTATCTCTCTCTTCATCATTCAACTTCTTTTCAATTTCCATATTTCAAATTTTTTTCCTTAATCTTATCATCTTCTGCTCGATAAACCTAACCTCCATAATCATATTTTAATTTTCAACACATACACTCTCTGTCTCTCTCTCTCTCTTCATACCTCTCTTCACAAAGTAGACTCATGTTTTTATTTTCTTTTCTTTGAAACTTATCCTTATCTTCTTCTGTGTTTTTTTTTCAGCTGTGAACGGTGTCGGATCTGGACATCGAACACCTGGGTTTTATTCTCATGCACCTTCTGAAGCTTCTAGTCGGGGTGGTGACGACCCACTCACCGGTGGCGGCGACCTTTCGAAGACGGTGTGACCGGTCAAACGACTTTCGTCGATGGCGAGTTTTGGAACGACTAGGCAGAGTCAACAACTTTGACTATGATTAGCCCGATTTTCGGCCTAATCGGCCTATTTTCCGGTCAACATCAGTCAATTTTCTTCTGACCGTTTAATTTGGCCGATTTGGTCTAAAAGGAACGGCCGACGTCCGCCTAGCCTATAGGCGGCACCTAGGTGGCCGATTTTACCGTATTTTTGAACACTGACTTATGGTATTTAATAGGGTCATAGGGTATAGTTATGTAAAGAGTAAAAAATTAATTTGTAACATTGCCACCCAACATCAATTAGTGTGATTTTGTTAAAGTTTATACTTGTCAAAGGCACCTCTACAAAGGAAGCATCACATATTTTAGTGTTTCACCACCACCCAATACAAGTTTAGTTTGCCATTGCTTCCAGAGATGCTTTTGGGACAAAAAATGATTCTGGGCATAGACTAGGGTGTTTGGTAAAACTCTAAGGAAGTGCTTTTGGTCATTTTTGGCTTCTTCCAAATGAGAAAATGAGAAACTATATTTTTATACCTTTTAAGATATTGCTTTGTGCGGAAGTAATAATGAAAACAAATTATTTTCAAAGGATTTTCTTGATATATTCGCAATATATGTAGTAATAGATAAAAAAGGTAATAATGTGGCAATAGATAAAAAAACGTAATAATGTGGTATGGTTACACAAAAATAAAACAAATTATTTATTTATTTTATGACATGCTTATGGTCACACAAAAATAAAACAAATTATTTATTTATTTTATAACAAGTTTATGGTCACACAAAAATAAAACAAATTATTTATTTTATAACATGTTTATGTTCACACAAAAATCAAACAAATTATTTATTTTATAACATGTTTATGGTCACATAAAAATAAAACAAATTATTTATTTTCAAAACATCTTCAATATTCATTTGTGTCCTTTCTAATAATTTTGCACAATCATAACACTTTTTACTTACAGTTTATCAAGCACACTGAAATTGCTTTTGATTCTCACAACACTTTTAAAAATCAGTTTACCAAATTGATTCTTCTTATAGCAAATCCAAAAGCAATTATTTGCACATCACAACAATGTCAAACTAAGCTATTGTTTGATGGTAAAGAACGGTCATTCCGCACTGCATGTGGTATATGAAGTATTAAAAAGAAGGGATAAAATTACTTTAATTGGAACCACGAGGCTACGAGTAGAGATGGCAGTATTCCCCGTGGGGCCGGGGCCCCGAGGGGCCCCACCCCGATTGGGGCGGGTATGGGGGATAATATTCTGGGACGGGGACGGGGATGGGGACAAAGTCTTGTCCCCGAAAGTGAAGCGGGGCGGGGACATGGGAAGCACTCCCCGCCCCGACTCCGCCCCGATATATATATATATATATATATATATATATATATATATATATTATATACATATATATATATATATATATTTTTATAATATAATATATAATATTCAGATTTTAAAAATCATTTAATATTAATTGTTTAAACATAAATAGTTTTTTTTTAACTAAAAAAAAAATTATTCATTTCCCAACTATGTTTACGTATGTTTAGATTCTAAATTTTACAAGTTGGTTGTTTTATGGAATCTTTAACGGGGAATTGGGCGGGTATGGGGAAGGCACCTCCAACGGGGAATCCCCGACCCCAGCCCCGCTTCTCTTAATGCGGGGACGGAGACGGGGATGGGGACAGTTTTGAGGGGCGGGGATAGGGATGGAAAATCATTCCCCGACCCCGACCCGCCCCGTTGCCATCTCTAGCTACGAGGATGAAGGAGAATTGTTTCACTAATGTTAACCCCATTTACATACTTAATTAATTCTTAAACGTTTAGATTTAGAAACAATCTATTGTAAGATTGGTGTCAATTTAATGAAATGGTTTTCTATAGAATAAGGGGTCATTTGTTTTTTCCATTTAAACCTTAATGGGTCTGAATTGAACTCATGAAGTTGTTTTGTTTGTTTTTTTAAGTGGTCAAACAACTTAAAAATATCAAAAAAAACAACTTAAAAAATAAAGTAAGAAATCCTGACTTTTAACTTAATTCCAAATCGCTGGATTACATTAAAATATTATCTTCCAAGCCTATCATCCCAAAGAAGATATATTTCCAAATTTATTCTAATTTGATATGGTGTAGAGATCTTTCTTTTAACATATTTTTTATTTTAAACGGCTTTTAGAAAGAAAAAAAAACCATAATCCTGTCTTATAGAGACCGGTGCATATAATTCAGGAACCTATTTCAAAAAAAAAAATCAATAACGTTTCTTTCATTTGGCTTCCGGTGCATATGATCTAAGAAAAAAAAAATGATTTCCACAATTTTATACATTGGAAACGTGAACAACATGTAAAATAACTTTAACTTTTTTTTTACAATAAATTGAACTTGAACTTTGTTGGCATAACATGCAAAATTATATTTTTTGATAAATTTTTGTTTTGTTAAATTGAACTTTGTTTGCAGAAGAACATGCATGTTTAATTACTTCTTTTAATTAGTATGGGTACAAATGTAAAATTACTTATTTTCAGATAATTTTATTTTTTAAAAACAAATATATTGACAGTACATTCAAATGTGAGAAAAAAAAATAAACATGTCATTCAGATTAAGATTTCAATCTCTATTCAGTCTTCAGAAAAATTCGGTCTCCAAACAAAAAAAAAACAAACTACCCCTAAATTAACCTATGTATTTTTGTTTGGAAAAAGTCTCAAAATAAAATAAATAACATAGCAGAATAAATAATACTTTTTCTTTCTTTCGTGTGTAATACTAATAATTAAAGAGGCCAATCAAACCAAACATTAATGAAATCACCATGTACATATAAAATCAAGACAGGTTTATGGAAAACTTTTTTGTGAAATTAAAGAATCCAGCCAAATCAAACCAAGATATAATCCAAGTCTTTGTCATTAAAAAAAAGGTATCAATTATCAATAGAGACAAAAAATTAAACATCTTTGATGGATGAGATGGGGTCAAATCCCCATCTAATCTAGGAAGCAAGGGTACGGTGATATGGTATGTGAAAATACACAAAGTGTGTCTAATACAACCTAGAGAGGGGGGGGGGGGGGGGGGGGGGGGGGGGGGGGGGTGAATAGGTTTTAGTTGATTTATCACCAACTTTTCGACTTAATCAATTTTAATAATCCTACTCCATATTAGCAATCAATCAATCCAATATAAATAAGCGGAAAACAATAAAAACACAAGGATTGATTTACGTGAGAAACCCTCCAACTGGGCAAAACTCACAGGCTATCCTTATAGCCACATACGGTCCTCAAATCCACTATTTGAACGAAAGTTTACAACCTAGGTTGACCTCAAGTCACACCTACTTGGTCACTAACCCTTTCACTCTACCCAACGGGCCTTTAATAGTGATTCTTGACCACAAGCTTGTGCACTAACTCACTTAGTCACAAAGCTTAACAATCAATGAAGAGGTTAAACAACCTATGTGAATATGTAGAAGATATTCAAACATGCAATTAATGCTAGGCAACAATAAATGCTTATCAAAGGATTTAAAGATGTGAATAAATGCAAATCCTAGATATCAATATCTAAATGCAAATGCATGAAGATTTAGCTAGAAGGGTAAAATCGTCCTAAATGCTAGCTATTAATGAATAAGGCTCTCAACCAACAAACAACAACTCAATCATGTTATAAATGCCAATAAACATAAAGATATGCAATAAAATCACATAAAAGAGCTAACCCTAGGCAAACAAGAACATAAATAAATACAAAGAGATTTAGAGCATGTTCAAGTTACCTAGTCAATGAAAGCAAGAAGAATCCATGATGAGATAATGCTTGAAGAGGTTAAAAGCACATGGATTTGTGTTTGGTTGAGTAAAGATGAGTTCTTGAGAGTTTCTCTCTCTAAGGGAAGCTTGGCCTATCAAAAATGGCTTCTTGAACTCATAAAAACGAGCAAGGAAGAAGATAGAGTATATATAAGGGAGCCCTAGTTGAAACAGCGTCGTTTTGAACTTAGGGCACAAAATCCCGTCAATACCGCTAGATGGACCGCGTCTCAGGCAAGTGTCCAGACCGCGGTACACACAGCAGTGCACAGTCTGGACAACAGCGCGGTGCAGGGCGCTGTGCATGCAGGTGCACAGGCCGCGGTATGGGCAACAGAGGCCTACTGGACAACACCGCGACTTGGGTCGCTTTGCGTGCAGGTGTACAGGAAGCGGTACAGGGAGCATGACCCTGCTGAGGTATACCGCTCTGTATGCCGCAGTGCAAGCATGTCTTGCCAAGCAGTCTAGACCGCGCTAAGAGAAGAAATTCTCTTTTCGAGGCAAACTCAACACACTAAGTGATGTGCAAAGTGTGCAAGTGTGGAGTGTAAAAAGAGGCATACAATACATCATTCAATAACATGAAGATAAGAACAATAATGCATGCAAGTGAGTGTGTGCAACTAGATCTCTTCAAAGAAAGTTAAACTAGTGAGATACCTTTGAAGTGCTCTTTGAGAGAGATAATGTCCTTGAAGCTTGATCACACTCACGAGGCCTAAATTACCCTTACAAAGAATAATCCCCAATGTGGTTTGTCAACGAAATAAGCCAATCAAAATATGAGGAACTTACAGTACGGAAATACGGAATTATCTAAAAATTAGGATATGAATACGACAGTATACGTCAAATAAAATAATATATATTTATATTTTTTTTAAATAATAATATACGAAAACATAATCAAAAATCCAAATAAAAAAATAATAATATCTAGAAACATAATCCAATTTTTTTTTAAATAATAATATACAAAAACATAATCCATAATCCAACACATGGCAGAAGATATAAAATTAGAAACATAAAGAAAAATTAAAAACTTAAAAATCAATCATACCCAATTATCTAATGCCTGTTTTGCGAAAAATAAATAGAGTAAAGTTAGGCTTCATAAATTTTTTCTCAAATGGTGCCGGCACGTGAGGTGTCAACATCTTGAAAATCATGAGATTATGTACCGAGTGATATAATGTTGACACCTCACATACCAATATTATTTGGAAAGATATCAGGAAATTGTTTTTTAAGAAGCTTTACATTGCTCAAATAAATAAAATATATCAGACCCCTAACCTTCATCACCTAAAAAAACGGTAGAATTTCACATAAGTCCTATCTTTTTGGTGATTTGTCACCTTTATAAATGTCTTTCCAAATTCATTACTTTAGTCCTTACTTTTTTTAAAATTCATCATTTTAGTCCATTTGACCAAATATGTGAAAGTCAACTATTTTAAAACTCATGAAAGTACACTTTTGCCCTTATTACTATTTATTTTGCTAAAATAATTATCTTAACTTTAAATGATTTTGAAAAACAATAAAATTCTCAATAATAAAATCTTAAATAAATATATTACAAAATAAAAATTATATAAAAAAATCATTTAAAGCTTAGATAATCATTTTAGCTAAATAAATATCCATTATGACCAAAATACAAAAAAAAATGGATATTATTATTATTATTTATTTAATATTTTTTTGTAATATATTTATTTAAGATTTAATTATTGAGAATTTTTTTATTTTTTATTTTAATTTAAAGCTAATATAATCATTTTAGCTAAATTAAATAGTAATAAGGGTAAAAATGTACTTTCATGGGTTTTAAATAGTTGACTTTCACATATTTGGTCAAATGGACTAAAGTGATGAGTTTTGGAAAAAGTAAGGATTAAATTGATGAATTTGAAAAGACATTTATAAAGGTGACAAATCACCAAAAAGATAGGACTTTTATGAAATTCTGCCAAAAAAAAAAAACTATGCAGCTTTTTCCCTAATCGCTCATCACTCATCAGGCACCTGTTTCTCTCTCTCTCTCTCGCTCACTCTCCTCTGTTTCCATTTCCAGCTACTGTAATTTATTCTCTTCCGAGACTCCACAGGCTGCTCCTTCTTCAGCTCAAAAGAATTCGAGCTTCTACTTCGGATTCGAATCCGAAAGTTGTGGTCACCATTTTTTGAGGTTTCTTCTCCTTCTTCCTCTTCTCTTCTCTTCTCTTCTTTCTCTGTTTTTCTTTTCTTTCCAGCAGCAGCACAATGAAACCCTAGATTTGTCTATTTCTGCTATTTTGAAAATTTCAATAATGACACCTAAACATTTTTAAATTATAATTTGACCCGTTTGTGTACAAAAATAATTGAAAAACTGCCCCAAAAGTGTGTCCCCATAGACACTCCAAAATACGTGTCCGACACGTATCCTACCATGTCGGACGGACATGCACATCCACCCTAGTTCAGGCGTGTCCGTGCTACCTAGCATCTAATCGGTGTTGATGCACACTTGATTGATTGCTTCACCAGACTCAAGCTCCAAGTCTCTCCTGGTTTAAGTTTATTAACACTCAAGTTAAATATGAAAAATTAAAATAATACATTGACCTCTCCTGTAATTTTAAATAAATGCAGCTAGACATAAGTATGTATTTTTTCATCAACATATATTTTAATAAAAAGATTATCTATATTTTTTAATTTTAATAACTAAATGCAATTTGATCATTTATTTGTTCAATTTTGAGAGCAGTAGAATTACGGTAAATAAACACTCGACATCAGGTGGAGTAACCCTAGCATGAACCAAAAAAATATATGTTAACAAAAAGTTGTACTAATAAAATTAATGAAGTATATTATGATTTCTCTAAACAAATCAAATAACAAGTTTGGATCTCCTAGATAGAAACTTATCTCCTATGAAATTCCAGTATAATTACAGAAAGGCACTGCCAAGTGCCAACAACCAACAACCAACTTTCTCAATTTCTGTCGGATGCAGCACACTGCACCCACTAATGCTCTCTCAAAGTCGGCATCCACTGCATTTTATATTCACTAAGGTTTTCTATTTACTTTTTTCAATTAGTAAGTTCATGGGACCAACTTCTATCTCTGAGAATCCCCGCAAAGCAATCTATAATTATAAATATATGACGTAATTACGTAAATGGGGCCATGCCCCCCTTCCCTCAAAAAAAGTTTTAAATTTTGTAAGAAAAGTTTCAAAAATTATAAAATTATCATTATATTTCAAAAACTATTTCATTTTGGTCCCCAAAATATTTTGTTTTTGTATTTCTAACTCTGCCACTACTATATTGTATATATGACCGGTATAGTTACAAAGAGGTAGATGTAGTTACGACAATAGTACATTTTTATTTTATTTTAAAGCTTCTTTTTTACATGGTCCTATAAATTAGAATCCAATTAATGATGGTAACTATTTTAATTTATATCCTATAAATAACTACTACGGAATTTAGGGAGGGGAACATACTCGAACCCATAACTATATAGTGTAAGTGTTCGAGGGATAAACCACTAACCAACCTCATCTTGTTATGATAATTAAAAGGGTTAATTGCAATAACATACCCCGAGTTTTACTATTAAGGCTTAATATCCAACAAATGATAATAATTGCTACAGCCTCCAAACAGTTAGTCAAACTCTGTTAGAAATAACGGTTGACTGAATTTTTTTCAAGGTTAAAATCGTCATTTGTCAATAAAAATATAATAATGAAATAATTATTAAATAAAAACAAAAGAAAAATAGATGGAAATAGAGGTCTGTGTTTGCTCCAGTCTGTCCATATGATCAATGGAGCAGATCTGCTATGGAGGTAGAAGATGTAGGACAAGAAGAAGACACAGTCGTTCAGAGGAAAGCAAAGAAACATCGGGTGTCGTGAATATCGGCGTCAGCGGAGACGTAGATGCCTATGAAAATGTTGGCTTAGATCGATGTGATGGCGAGGCTGTGGACGACCGGGATTGAGTCGACCGGACCCGACGGCTTCGACGGAGAACAACATGTGATAGTCTCTTGCTTGATTGGTCTACTTCATTGGTTTGATTGGTTTGTTGATTCTACTGAATTTGTTTTTTTTTTTTTTGGTGGTCAATTTTAAATTGTAAAATTGATTATTTTAAGAGTAAGGGGAAATTAAAACTTTTTAAAATTAAATGTACGGCAATCAGTTGAATATTAAGCCGTATTGCAATTAATCCTAATTAATTAAAATCTGTCTATAGATATCCATCGGATTTTAATTTCTTATTGCATGTTAGCAATTAGAATGTATTCTAGGAAATCACTTTTTGGAATAGATTTTCAATAATATTCTAATTATATTGGTTACATATGGATCTCACCCCTAAACCAGAAATTCAATTCTATTGAACATGCAATTTAATTTCACCTCCCACTTAAGAATTAAGTTCGCTTTCCGGATTCTTGAACGAAAGTTGATTCTTGATTCTCGATTCTCTTATAATAAATAACTAAAGGTGGCCTATGATAACACTTTTCAATTTTGTCATATATAATGGTGTCTTAGTCTGATGTACAAACAAATTGTGAGTGCATGCAACCTGTTGATGCAATTATCCATTTATTTTTGTCGAAGTGCATTTTAAAAGTTGACAAAACTGATACCTGTGGAATGGAATCATCATCCATAGTTTTCCTTTTTGTCAATTTTAAAATGATGATTAATTTATGTGGAACATTAAAATCAGCACTTTTCCTATACTAAAAGTTTTCTTTTTATTCCAAAGCAAATAATACTGCTATTAAGCATGGTGTTTTTGTGTTTTGGTGTTTGTTGTGTCAATACACACTACTCACAATTTCTGCTGTACAACCCAACTTTCCCATGTTAGACCTCACTGTCTCTCGCCATTTAAATTCCCAAAGAATGGTGACTTTCATCATCTCGTTTGTGGACGATGCATTAACTTTTTTACGATGACGACAAATCGACAGCGAAAAAATAGACGAATCCATAACAAGAATTGGTTTCGAATGAACAATTTTATTAATAATATCAAGGATATATAACAATAACAATTCGGATTTGTACTTAAATAGTATAACAAAACGGACTCCAACTAGTACTAGGACTAATTAATCGACTGAAATAAAGAAAAATATAGAAATTTATCAAATAATAATAATACAAATTTGAGTTATTTACAATTCTAAAAGAATTTTCCTAGGTGAACTCAAAACAAAAAAAAAATACTGAAAATAGAAATCCGTATCAAAAGTTCTTAAAATCTGAAATAGCCCCTAAAAAAATCAAAAATTCACTTCATCGTGAATCTGTTTAACCTTAACCAAAAGATCCTTCACTTTTAATGGTTTTAACGTGTTAGTAACCATCAAACCTAAAATGTTAAATTTATAAGAAATAATCCAATAATAGTATTTAAGTATCTAAAGCGGCCCTCACGTGCCGAACCAACGGGTTTGACACGAGGACCAAGCTCAAATATATTTGTATATTGTAAAACAAATATAGAAACAAATACATGGCCCTTAGGGACGTAGCTCAGCTGGTTGATGGATGAGCTTGGAGCTTGGATAAATGACTCCAAAATCAGTGGCTCGAATCCTACTAATAACAAAAAGATTCAAAAATAAATGCTTGGTCTAGATAATCCAAAGCTGTGATTAATCATCGTACGTACCTCTAAAAGCTCAAGCTCATAGGAAAGAGCGTATTTAAGCATTCTAGCCTAAACTGGATGGTACGATTAGCAAAGGATGATATTCTTAGTTATTTTTTAGTCCAAAGGGAGGTGTGGTGTGGTGCTTATTTTAAAAAACAAATCCCCTTATGGTTGAGATATGTATTAAATTAAAGCTACACTTGTACTTGACAATTTGACATTTCCCAGAGTAATATTATTGAATTAAATCTGCCAATATAATACAATATGATAGACACAGAGGAAGGGCAAGCATGATGATGCCATCTCTTGTTCTTCTGATCAGAAACTGAACAAATATCAAACTTTGCCAAGAAATGAGCAACGTACTTTGTTTCCATTTCTAGGCACAAAACTTACAGGAAGTGACAGTACCCAAACATGAAAAAAAACAAGCCTCAAAATATCTCCAACTTGTAATTGCAGAGGAGTCACCCCCCAAAAGCAAAAATGTAATATTTTCCAGTACAGTTCCTCCCGTACGGCAAAAAGTTCCCCAACAACAGACAAATAAAAAAAAGAAAAAAAAAGAGAAGAAGAAGCATTAATTCGTGGGAGAGAAAATGCACAAAATCGTCCCAGATTGTCCGTATAATATAATCATAGCGATATTGTCCACTTTATCATTTTATAATTTTATCATTTTATCCAGCAGATAAAATGATATTATACATATACACCACCTAATTAGCATTCACATTTCACACCAACCATATTATATATATATATATATATATATATATATATATATATATATGAGAGAGAAGTGCACTAATTGGTCTCTTTGCCCTTCTCGAAAACTCATTAAAGATGACCAAAATAGACAAAAGAAATATCATATGCGATTGTGAGCATGTCTTTATTGGGGTCCCCTGTAGGGCACCCATGGTGAGCTTGGTCTTTTTTGATGCGATCATATCAACTCACATATGATTGTATTCAAATCTTATATGATTACATTAAAATTTAGTATTATTTTAATATGATAACTCGTATACTATAACATATATTATATATATATATATATATATATATATATATATAATCCCTTAGAAGAAAACCTCTCTCTATATATATATATATATATATATATATATATAATATATACATATGATCATATACAACTTATATATACACCGGTATACTGTTACACTGGTGGACATTAAGAATGTCCCGAATCCGATATGTATATACATATAGAAGAGAGTGTACAAGTTGCTCTTTTTGCACTTCTCTCGAAAACCCATTCAAGATGGCCCTCATATATCCGTGAATCAAAGAATTTTGTTGAGAGAATTATAAGTGCCCACCACCTAGATTCCATGTGGTAGTTGTATGATCTATCTTTTATTCTAAAAGTAAAACCATATCTTATCTTCAATTACTCTTTAACTTGCATTTTTTTCTATTAATATCAATGCTAGATTCTTTAATTTTTTAGTAATATTATAGCTAGCTATCGTATCTCAATTTATATTCTGATTTTTGATATGTCAGTTGAACTGATCGTCATGCAGATACATATTAATTAATTAATTATTGTATATAGCTGCCAATGCTATGAGAAGTTGTTTTAATTATGGCCACACACACAAAAAAAAATGTCACTTTGTTTATGTGTTGGTCACCTTGTATTATGAACTATATGCTTAAACCAATAAATATTGTCTGGTTTAAAATTCATTCTATATATTTAATTTGATTTCAATTGAAAAAGTACATATATATATATATATATATATCTCTTCATTACATTTGAGAAGTTCATCACACCCACATCAATCAAGCTATGGATTCAAGTCGGTATCCTCTCCCCCAATTTTTCAAATTTGTAGTTAAAAAAAAGTACATATTATAATTCCATTCACTTCTGACAGGAAATTTCCACAACTTTTTCACTGCTGCCAAGCTCCAGTTTTTCCTTGCCAAGCTCCAATTTTTCATCCACATCTGTATTTTCATCAACAAGAGTGTCCATCTTTTTGCCCCAAACTACACAGTAAAGCCCCACGATGACGAGAACTGAGCCCACCATGCTGCAAATTGCCAAAAACATCAAACATTAATTGAGATCAGTTAAGATCATGTTGCAATTATAAGAAGAAGAAGAAGAAATTAAATCCATTATCAAGTATGTGATGATATGTCCCTCAAAAAGTTTATAAAATTATGAAATTAGTTTTATAGTTTAAAATGTTTTCATTTTGGCCCCTCCAAAATATTTTATTTTTGTAAGTATATATATAGCTCACCTGCCCACGTGAAATCGCTCTGCGAAAGCAACCGCCGAGAAAATTCCGACAATAACAACTTGAAGTGGACTAAACATAGCTGCAAAAACAGGTCCCTTTTTGCTGATGCACCATGATTGTATGTAGTACACTATCGCCGAGTTTACAACTCCCTGCAAATTACCATATCAACAAACGTTAATGGTTGAATTACATATGATCATATATAAAAAAAAATAAAAAAAAAAATGCATGAACTGATCAATATATATATCATCAAACACTTACACAGTAGAAATTGGTTAAGAGATTTATGTTCCAGTCCACCTTCCATATGCTAGGATCTCTTCCGAAGAACATCGCGAGCACAATATTTTGCAACAGCACGAAGAAGCAAATCAAAGTATTGATTGATAATGGAGCTGGGTAAACTTTAAGTATCATAGCCTGTTGGATTAGCGAAACACTCCATCCAGTGTAACCGACGAGAATGAGACCACAACCTTTGATCCAATTTTCCTTGACATGAGGGGCATTTATGTTAATGAGAGGCCTCTCTGTGAAGCTTTTGAACAAGTAGTGTCCCTTCCAAAAGGTAAAAACAAGCGACCCTGCAATGCAAAGAAATGTACCCGCCACCTTCGCTCTACTTCTTGCACTTGAAATCTTCACTTTCTCCATCCTGATCATCACTCAATAGAAATCAAATGCTAACTATTAGTAAAAAAACACATCAGCTATGAAGAGGCCTTGAGGGGGCATGACCCCTCTGGTCTCTTGGAAAATTTCTTTTAATCCTTATATTTTATTTAATTTTTTTTTTCTTATAAAATGAAAATTCAATTGGTTGCGCTCCCTCAAACTTGATTAAATTTAAAATTCTGGCTTTGCCCCTGAATGGATATGCATTTATAATTGAACAATTATAAAAAGCATATGATATGCATATATACCCGAGCAGGAAGGCCATGAGAAATGTGAAACTGGGAAGAGCATTATTCAAAGCACTAGCAACTGTTGCAGAAGTGTAGTGTAAACCAATGTAGAACACATGAAGTTGGATAGTAGTTCCAATCAATGCGAGTACAAAGATTTTGGCCATCAGTGAAAACGAGAGCAAACTGCGTTGTTTCCTGTTTTCACAATACTAACTAATGTTATTCAATTCGTTCATTCAATAAGAAATTAAGAAAGAAAACAAAAATTGATTGAAAGGTTTTTACGTACCTTTCGAGGACAAAAGCGAAAGGACCTAACAAGAGTATAGCAATAACATGACGATAAACCACCAAAACTATTTGATTGAGTCCCTTATCAAAGGATACTTTGATGAGGATATTTGATCCACCATAAGCAAATTGAACAAGTACCATTGCTATTGCAACAGAATAAGAACTAATAGTGCTACTGCTGCTCTCCATGATTGAATAATGAAGTTCTTTGTTATTGATCAGTTTGATCTGAATTTATGATCAGCATCAGCTGCATGGTTTTATAAAGAGTAATGGGAAGTCCATCTCAGCAGCCACTTCTCAGTAAATTAATTGTAATTTAGTTTACAATGTGATTGATGACTCATATTCTGATGACTAGGCTTAGTGGAATTCTTGATCATCATTCTCCCATTGCGATGTCACACGTATGTGTTAATGTTATCAGCCAAGTACAAATAAGCCGCCTTAAATTACTCAAGCTATGCCACAACTTCTCTTGGTTTTCATTTTTCTTGCTTATTTATTTATTTATTTTTTGAAGTCAGACACTTTGTTAGGTCAGGGATCTGTTGAAACCGACTTATCAAGATCAACAGTTAATTATAAACATAGCTTAAACAACAACTTTATGTAGAGAGGAGCAGTCTCTCCATACTTTATGATTTTACAGATAAATATAAGATTTAATTCCCTATCACGAATAAATATAAAAAAGAAATGTAAAATCATTTGAACTAAGAATGTATGTACAAGCACAAATTCTCGTTGATTCGTTATCCATCTACTTGTGGCTGCGCCTTAAAGATAATTTAGGTATGGAACATTACTGATAGAGTGTGATCCGGAATTTTCATGCAAATGAAAAGTTAAATTCGAAATTCACTGAACTAGTGAATTTTTATGGGAAAATTACATTCAGGTCCCTAACTTTTTGCAATGTATCATTTTTTACTAATATTTCGAATTTTAATTCACATGGTCCCTAAATTTTATAAAAAATACATCAATTGACCAAATTTTTAACACTCAGAGTAAGAAAAAATGTATTAAAAAAATAAAGAAGAAGATATTTTTCCCTTGATATTAATTTATTGAGTTAAAATGATCAATAAATTGATACTAGTGGGTTTCACATGGACAAACAATAAAAATACGAGAGCATCTCCAATGTAATGCTAAATTATTGTGTTCAATTGTCAATGCTAAAATTTAGCACAAAGTAAAAAAAATATGCTCCAATGCAATGCTAAAAGTTGTACCAAATTTAATATATGCTATACTTTGTGCCAAATTTGTACAAAGTATAGCATATGTCAAATTTGTCACAGCAATAAATACAGTTGTATTTGTTGACTTTTTAATTTTAATTAATAAAAATTTAATAAATTTGGTAGGAAAAATTGAGATTGAAATAATTCTAAAAAAATATTCAATGCATTAATTCATTAAATGCATTGGTTGTATTTGTTAACTTTTATAGTTTTAAATTAAAAAAATAGCATATCAAAAAGAATTTTGCATGAGTAATGCTACTCTATCCAAATCCGATGCCTAAATCTGGTGCCCTAAATAATGTGGCAACACCCCAATCCATTCATTTAAATCATACAAATCTAATACAACTTAAATGAATATATTAGAGTATTGTCACATCATTTGGGCACCCGATTTGGACACCAAATTTGGACAAAGTAGCATTATTGATTTTGCATTTGAGTACAATGCTAAAATGATGTGCCAAATATAACATTTTACTATTTCTTGTGCCAAATTTGATATTGACATTGGCATATGCATAGGAGATGATCTAACATGTGTCCTCAAACTTATTTTTTTTATTAAAATAAATTTAAAAATAATTTAACAAAAATAAAACAAAGTTGAAAAATAACAAAACTCATAAAATAACATAAAATTGAAAAACAAAAACCAAGATTGGCCCGGTTAATAAAATGACATAAAAAAACTCAAACCCATCAAAGAAACAATAGATAATCAATCACAAGAATGAATATTGAAAGAAACAGCCAACGATTCTGAAAGAAGAAGATACAAGAAATCAATTAAAACAGTCATTGGTGCAAATAACTAAATAAGAAGCAGACCCAGCCACGGTTTGGTTCTGGTTTGGAACCGTCAGTTACAGTTCCGGTTTGGAACCGCCGGTTACAGTTCCGTAGGAAAGTCAAACCATAACCGTAACCGTAACTGACCTGGCCGGTTTGGTTTAAGGTTTGTAATCGCCAATTAGACGGTTCGGTTACAGTTCCGATTCCGATTAAACCGTCGGGTTTTTTCAAAAACTCTGCCATGTGGTAGTTTCTCATTAGTTTATTTTTTAAAAAAAAAAATTAAATGAAACTGGCGGTTAAACCATCTGTTTTAACGATTTTTTTTAATAGTAACCATAACCGAACCGTGTCACAACCGGTTTTGTAACCGGCGGTTACGGTTTTGACTGTACGGTTTCGGTTTTGACTGTACAGTTTCGGTTCGGAACTGTCGGTTTAACCGAACCGTGACCACCTTTAATAGAAAGGATTGTGAAAGAAGCAATGAAATGAATAGAAGCCATCTACTCTAGAAGATGCACAAAGATAGAGAGAGAAATCATATATCTCCACCACCAGATAAGAGAGAGAAGTCATGATCAAAATAACCATGTCTAACTATTTTACTGACAAAGGGACCAAATTTATTTTTAAAAATTTAGGAACAACCCGAACTAAAAATAAAAACATCAATAAAATAGTGAAAAATCATGAAATTTTAGGGGTCCAAAGAAAACTCCCCCTTTTTTAAATAGAAACATTTCAAATTGTCATCGGAACAAAATATTCCGTATGGATTACTAAATCTAAATATTTATTAACATTTCTGATTGGTTTATAGGAAGTGTTCATGTGTCTAACCTCGTGCTTTATTTAATAATTTAGCTTTCATATGGTTTTGACCCAAATTTGTAATTAAAAAAACAAAAACAAATTAAACAAACTTTCATTTTAAAGATCTAAATTAAAATTTCATAATTCGTAAAACTGGTGTTGTTACTGTTACAAAGTATGTGTAATTACACTGGATAGCAAACCAATTATATATATATATAATATGGGAAAACTTGAATTTAGTCTCTAATATTTTTAGAAACATCATCACTATTTTATTCATTTATCCATTTTTGGCTCACAGGGTCTGTAAATTAAGAGGGTGTATTAATACTGTAATTTAAAAGGGTTTATAAATAAGATGTATTAAAATATATATATATATATATATATATATATATATATATTCATTTCAATAAGAATACCATTGGCATTATGATAGTGCTTATAGTAACATTTATTATTTAAATTTTAGATATGGATATAGTTATAAAAATGAGTGTATTAATTAATTTTATGAACGGTATGTTGGATATGGCTCGAATTTCCAATGGTTACCAAACGAGATTCACCAATGCGAAGACTTCCTGGAGACGTGTGACACGTTTAGAAGTATAAGATCGCGTTTGAGGGAGGCTTGAAGACAGAAGAAGAACTGAAGAAACGAATTCTGAAGAGAACCGCTACGTGGACCGCCCTGAGGACACGTGCATAGGGAGCGGTGCAGACAGCGTTACATTCCAGTGAGTAGACCGCGGCGTAGACCGCGGCGGGGCAAAGACATCAACCGCGGTATTCTGAGCGGTGGATATCAGTAGCTTTCCGCGGTCCAGGTCGCGGGTGGCCAACCGCGACCCAGACCGCGGTAATGACGGATTTTGCCCAGATCAGGAATATTGCGCGATAAAAGGAAAGGTTTTCTTCTGGAAGTTCTTATGTTTATTGGAATAGGAAAGTCTTATGCTTAAAAGAAAAGGATATCTCCTTACAAGAAATCTTATCATAAATAGGAAATAGTATTTATGTGGAACAAGTATTTCTTGTACGTATAAGAGAAGGATTTCCTTGTTGTTTTAAACTCCATGTAATTCATATAAATATACCATAATAGCTAGGCTATTGTATGTGGAGCAAATAAGCAATTAATTAGAGAGATCTCAAATAGAGCATTGGGTGTAATTGGGTTTGGGGTTAGAGAGAGAAAAAATCCTGAGAGTGAAGTTGTAACAATTTTCTTCATAGTGGATTAATTTCTTGTCGTCCTGACGGCCGTAGTTTTTTTTTTTCCCGATTTGGGTTTCCACGTAAAACTCTTGTGTTGTGTGTGTTTGGATTTATTTTTTTCTTCATCTTAATTCTTTTGCTATTGTTTGTTTGTGTTCTATCCGGCAACACTTCCGCGTAGTGACGTTTGTGCGCTAACACGGTAAACTAGCAATATCTGCACCCTCATTTAAATATTAGCATAAAGATGATTTAAATGTGGCATCATCGAGCAGCTGTGAAGTAATCCCGTAGAGAACTTGTTCGATCGAAAAGGAATCATATGGAATAAAAAACTGCATCAAGTATTAAGTTTGGGCAACGCATGAGCATGTGCATCGAATCCAAAATATTTAGAAATCACATGGAATATCAACTGCATCAAGCTTGGAATAAGTCCGCCTCTCACCCAAATCCAAATTTGTACTTAAAAATACAAAAACAACATAAACAATTTTTCATTTTTAAAAATCTAAATTAAAAAGAGTAACGCTAAATGTTCTAAATTTTTTTCCTAAATTCTGTCATAAATGGTGTGGCACGTGAGGTGTCAACATGTTATAAATCGTAAGAATATGTGGTGACTGATGTGATATTAACACTTCACGTGCCACATCATTTGAAAAAAAAAATTAGAACGTCTATCATTACTCAATTAAAAATTTCATATTTCGTAAAACTAGTGTCGTTACTGTTACAAAATATGAAATTTCACCAGATAGCAAACCAATTACATATTAAAATATATGAAGATCCAACAGAGGCGTAGCTTAGCTGGTAGATGGACGAGCTTGGGATTTTGGCAAATAGCTCCCAGGTCAGCGGCTCGAATCCTACCAATGACGAAAGCTTTTAAAAAATACATAGTCCCAGAAAAGACGATTTAAACGTGGGCATCATCGAGCAGGCCAGCTGTGAAGTTATTCCAGAGAGAACTTGTTCGACCGAAAAGGAATCACATGGAATAAAAACTGCATCAAGTATCAAGTTAGGGTGACGCATGAGCATGAGCATCGAATCCAAAATATTTAGAAATCTCATGTATATCCAACTGCAACTGCATCGTGTTTGGTCGATGTTTGGAATAAAGCAGACATCTATAACCTGAAATATTTTGAAATCACCACCAAACCAATTAACTTCTCAAAATGGAGCCTCAATTTGCAACCAACCGACTCCACTACAACCGGATAAATTCCACTGTCTTCTCTTAGCCCCCCACACGCAGAGAATAAGCTATCATCAGCAAAATAATAAGTGCTATCATCAGCAAAATAACAAGTGCTTGAGCTTGTATATATATACCGTTTTTCTCTCCTTAGAACGAACTGATTTTATTTATATTAGTTCAACAACTATCAAACAATAGATTCACATACTTCAGTTTAGTCAAAGTTTTCTTAAACTTAATCAATGACTCACAAACTATAAAAAGAAAGGTGTTTTCAAGGTATGTTTCTTTTCACTTTATGTGTTTTTCTTTCTTACTTATACGCTTAGAGGAATCAATATTAGGGTTTTGAATGTGTAGCAACCCTAAAAGCTTATTATAGTGATTTCTGAGCTCCTATCTTCTGATTTCAATGTATTTAAGGTTGACTAGTGATTATTACGAAATTTATAGTTAATTTATCTATGATATTTTTGTGATTTTTTTTTTTAGATTTTTAACTAGACTACCTAAGCGAGAAGAGTTTATCGATCTTTTAGACTATCGCTAATGTTTCTCTTAGATATGAATTTTGGGTTTATGTAATTGTATTTGGAATCATTGTTTCGGATTTTATAAGATATTTGTTAGTAAGTAAGATCATGTCTTAAAAGTTCAGTTCGGTCATGAAAAGAGAAAAAATGTATATATATATATATATAGGGTCACTTGTGATATTCCGTTAACATCAATCTTCAAGATAATAGAGAATTATGCTCTCTCTCTCTCTCTCTCTCTCTCTCTCTCTCTCTCTCTCTCTATATATATATATATATTAGTATATATTAACCATTAGATTCAACTACTTTAACTCGATCAATATTCACTTATATTGAATCAATGGTTCATATATAATGCACTGACACCATTGTGTATCGAGATGAAAACTATTATATATATATATATATATATATCTATATATATATATATATATGTGTGGGTGGGTGGGGTGGGGGGGATTATTCTCTCTCTCGCTATATATATATTAGTATATTCTCTCTCTATATATATTAGTATATATTAACCATTAGATTCAACTACTTTAACTCAGTCAATATTCACTTATATTGAATCAATAGTTCATATACATTGCACTGACATCATTATGTATCGAGATGAAAACTATTTATATATATATATATATATATATATATATATGTGTGTGTGGGGGGGGGGGGGGGGGGGGTGGGGTGGGATGGTTATCACTTCAGTAAATGCTAAAAGAATCCTCAAAACTTTTGAATCTACTGACTACTTATCGTAAGATTTGAGTCAGCTTAGAGCATCTTCCACCCATATTTATCTCTATCTCTAAAATATAGTTTTAAAATGGAATATACCTTTCAGATTCCATCTTTAAAAAAATTTCACTCCCACCACACTCTCTATTGTTATCTCTATCTCTATCCCTATTTCTATTTATATTCTCAAATAACTTATATTTTCATTATTATTTTTTAGTTTCTTTAATAAATTATTGTTCAACTAAATTTTAACAAATATTATTTATAATAACTTTTGTATTTTTTTTTACTTTTTTTTAAATATAGTATTATATTAGTGTATGAATTTATTTATTAGTACGATATTTATAAATTCATACACCACCCATCAATTTATTTGGAGCATTTGTTACTAATTTTTTGTTGTATCAAACTTTCTCAACCAATTAAATACACCACCCATCAATTTATGTTTTTATAAATAGCTACTCTGGTTACTTCACCATCCACTTCACCATCCACTTCACCTTTTATAAAAATTTAATGAATATGAAAAAAAAACACTCACAATTCGGGTGGATATGAAAGTCATTTGGATGGTTTTCCAAAATATTAATGTCTTTGGACATTATCATATGTTATGTTGTTATTATTTAAGTTTTTTATTTTTTTTATCCTTAATTTAATATTTTTATGTTATTGTAATTTTTAATATTAATATTTATTATTTCAATACTATGTTTCAGTTTTTATTGTATTATTAACTTATAATTATCAATATGTAATAATAGATTTATTTTTATAACATAAAATAATTTTTTTAGAGAAAATTATAACAAAATAATAATATGAAGAACAAATGATAAAGTATGGTAAATAAAAAATTATTCATTAATATTCAATATTGGACTCATTTTAAAGATCTAGATGAGACTTTTCTAATGGTATAATTTTTATATTAATAAAATGTATAAATTAAAATTTATTATACATTAATTGAATTTAATGGAAAATGTAAAAGGATATAAATGGAATAAAAAATGTTAAAAAGTGAATTTAGAGATGAAATAGTGCTTCTCTAAATTTAGAGTATGAACATTAGAAACTCTAAAAAATTATGTTGGAGACAACAATTTAAAGATAGGTGGGAATAACTCATACTCTAAATGGTCTTGGATACATGAATGTAGAGATGGGTGGGAGATGCTCTTAACCACGAGGCTCTAAAACGAAATCAACCATGTATTCATACTTGTATTCAACCATGAAAATGAGTCTTATTAACTTTTTTCATGGCGAAGAGTGTACGTAAAAATGAAATGAGGAACAAAGCGTCAACCGGCAATTATTCATTTACTGCTATAATGAGACATCCATGAACAATTACAGAGCTATGAAAGTGACATAAACTACAAGGAAAGGATTTACTCAGTTGGGGAACCATATACTGATACATTATCTCTCTTATATGCTTTTCGTATATGCAAAATTATATATAACAGAAGATTAATCTGTAAGGTTTATGCTTTAAAAGATATGGCGGCTCAATTTCCAGAAGATCTGCTAAGGGAAGGTGATGAGTCAAACATTTCCTGACCAAGCTCCTTTATCTTGTTAAGTAGAAGCATTTGCTCATTTTCAAGCTGTACCGTGTACTCTTCTTGTGTATCTTCAAGACTTCCCAGCTCACTTAGAGCAGTTGAAATACCCTCAACATTCCCTTCGTCCGCCAACGATTGAATTTTGATCATCATTTGTTTCATCTGATGAAAATTCATAGAGAACAACATATGTTATAGACACATTCAGATAGCAGAGTGATGATGGTGAACAGACCAAATGAAACTAACTTGATCCTCAATCGAGCGATAGCACAAAAAAGTAGAGTTGAAGTTACATGAAAATCAGCCAAAAGTCTCATATATGGCGGTCTCACCTGGCTAGAAACTTGGTGTGCTTTGGTTAAGGATGGCTCGGAATCCAGACTGGATCTCTTTGGTAGTTCTGGAACTTTTCTTGTTATTCGAACGTGGATCTCTCCCCTCTTCACTCCTTGGAGGGGTATCCACTTGTCGGACATTTGATTTGGAGGCAATCTCTGATATTCTACCACACAATCACCTATATTCGACGTGGGTAGTAAAGCATTGTGGTCTTTGACATGCAGCTCCAGGAGACTACCGTTATCTGGGAACTCCAAGGTCTGACTCCATTGAGGATTTAGAGTTCTATATACAACCTGAAAGCCAAGCCATGATAAACCCAGGTTAGTAATTTAAGAAGCAGAAGATCCAGAGGAACATAAAGATAAATTAGAAATATCTAGCAATAATAAAGATACTGTAAAGTTAACAATAACAATGAAATAACAAACATAAAATTCAGCCTTTCCTTGTGAAATGCACGATTAAGATACAAAATATTATAAATAACAATTCAAAATCATCAACCAAATACGATGACATTTCAATGTGAAAACTATTGACTGAGCATTCCGCAACACTAAACTGAATAGGCCAGATGTAGGCAAAATAGAATGATGAGATTACATATTAATAACAATAAAAAGAGGAAAGGAAAATATTATAAACTGATCATTTTTAAATCCCCTTTTCCCAGTTTCAGCAAGGTAGCAGAAACAGCTCTAGGGATCTGACACAGATAGGAAGTTAGGAACATCATTTAGTACTCATGAGGAAGTGTCCAAACCTTTGTTCTCTTCTTCAAATTTCCGTATTGCACTCTCACATATGGATCACTTGTACCCCTGAGATCCGCAGCAACAAGGTCTTTTGCTTCAACAAGAACAAGCTCTATCCAGCCATTGCCTGAGCCTGCATTCAGACCCTGAAAACATTCAAGGGTCAAGAAAGAAAAAGAATATTAGAATCAACATTCATTCTTGAACTAAAAAACGTTTAACAACCAGAGCACACGTTGGGGAAATTGACTCCTTTAAAGTATAGTCATATAATATAAGAAGAAATGAAATAAGAAATTTTTTTTAAAAAAAAACCCTAAGCTTGAAAATCTGCTTGTATGTTTAGCCCAGCCAAGAGATACGTTGAAAACCATGTCTAACTAAATACAAGCAAGCAATCATGTTCATGTAAGACATGCATTCATATATATATGGATCAGGCAACTCATTCCTACTTTTTCATGTTGTTAAGAGCTTTTATTTACCTGTATTTTCAAGTTAAATTTGTAAATTGATTTTTTTTAATCCGTTTTTGGTAAAGAGCTGAATTTTTTATTCATTTCAGAGCAATAAAAGCATACCCTTGAACCTTCATTATCACTAATTCTCACTGCCTCGATTTGAAGCCTTAGTTCTCCTGAATTCACTTTTTCAAGGGGGATCCATATGTCCCTGACTGAGCCTTCTATAAGTCCTTCCAAATTAACCCTTGCACTGCCAATGCTGTCATCTCCAAAAGTTTCTTCACTATAGCATTTTATCTTGAGGTATTCACCACCTCCAATCTCATCAAATTCAAACTTTTGTTTCCAGACAGGATTAGGAGTCTGCGCAGTCCGAGTTCTTCGGAGAATCTGAAAGAAAGGTTCACAACATAATCAGAGTTGAGATGACTGATAGCGATAATACATCTAGAATATGGCACATATTATGTTATAATATTAGTAACCTTGGAATCAGAAGATATCATGAAAAACCTCACCTTTCCATACTGCAATTTAACATATGGGTCAAACTTTCCAGATTTATCTTTTAACACAAGATCCGTGCCTTCCACTACCGTTATACTAACTTTCCTTCCAGTTATTGAGAGAAAATTTGATGACCCATTGAGTGATTGTTGAGAGCCAACGCGAAAATTGTTCAAGCTATGTGAACCATCAGAAAATTGCCACTCTTTCAACACAAGCTTCACTGTCAACTGCAAAAGAACAATTCTTACTTTTACTTTGTGCATCTTTATATTATGCAAACTGAGTGAGTCAATTATCATGAAGTCCGTACTAAATCAAATAAAAATGTACAGAAGCTTGAACGTTATTCAATTCTCAACATCGGTAGGTCGCTTGAATGTTGTTATTGTAGGAACAGCAAAAGTATATTCAATTGTGGCAAAAAAGAGTCAAATAATAATCAAAATCAATTTCATTAATCTGTTACAGAAGCTGATGATGACAAGAAAGAAAGAATACGTCATCAACCACTGATTCATCCATCCAGAATAACTATACATGATGCTAAGTATGCTTTAGTTTTTGACTATGATGATCTATCCAGAAAAACTATACATGATGCTAAGCATTCTCTATTTTTTGACTATGATGAATGCCAAAGGAAGAATATTATTGCCAATTACTACTTGCAAAGAAAATTATGTGCATTGTACCTCCCCTGAATTGGCCCCCTCAAAAGGCACTGTCATTTCAACTTCCTTTCCACAAAACTCAGCATGCTTGGCTATAACGCTGGAGTCAGGTCCTATTGCCCAAAAGGTTGTGGAATCATCTGCTACATACTTCATCTGAGCATAGGGGAGAAAAAATTGGCTTAGCTGACACCAAGAGATAATAAAGTAAACCAACATACACATACAGTTCACAATGAAAGAACAGTAGATTTGTTCAGATAAACAAAGTTCACACATCATTAGTTTATAGCACTTTCTTGCTGCAACTGTTCACTACAGCACCAAACAAAGTTCCAGTGAACTAATTTTTGCATTATGCATAGAACATATTATTCTGCATGTCAAATTATCAATTTAACTCCCAAAAACCACCTAAAGTCACATTGCAAAGCAGTGGACATGCCTTGAGAATTTGAGACAACTATTACAACATTGTACCTTAATTTCACAACTTGCTAGATAGTCATACTTCATACTGCAGGGGGTGCACGCGTAAAGATGGAATCGAAGAACTCCTACTTCTTCATGCAAAACCATATTAAATGTTGATTCCCATCTAGGATCTGAGCCTGGTCTTATATCCGTCCTCCTAGTTAATTCTTCAAGTTCAATCTCCACAAATGTTAGCAGATCTTTGTCATCATAATCGTCTTCTACACCACTGTCAGTATAATATGTTTGCTGCCTTCTTGACGGGCTTCCTCTCAAACTGCTCCTAGAAAGTTTACTTGCAGAAATGACTTTCACATAAATGATACCACCAACAGCCTTCTTCCTCAAATCCACTGCTGGCAAAGAAAAACAACGGCGGCGAGGTTCAACCATCGTCTTAACTAAGGTGTCATTGAAAATTTTAGCCTGCATAAGGAAAATATATTATTTCTAGTATTGAAAATTAGCCTGAAAATCATTGCTCAATATGTCACTACTGCAAATCCAAATGATCCATGGGATACACAAACTATGGAACAAAACAAGAGAAACGATAAAAATAAAATAAAATAAACATTAAAAAAAAGTTTAACCCACCAACATAGTGAAGAGGGTTTCTTTGCCATACAAAGGACAACTAGGAGAGAATGGAACAAAAACTTAGTCTTTAAACAAGCAATGTGACTCATAATGAAGATATGAGAGAAATGCTGCATCATACTTCTCTCTCTCATGAGATTGAGGAACTATAAATAGCATAAAGCATAATAATGGGCAATTATATATAGCATAACCAGCCTATTTTCCTGGAATTCTTTCATTCGCCATCAATAATTATAAAAGTCAATTTACACCACGTATCAACATTGTATGATCCAAATATCTGGAAGTGGGAGCTTTACCATAATCATATCTTAATACCAGTTTTTGGTGTACAAGACACAGCATAAAGCACCAAAACTCCGGAATATGATCAAAACAATTATGATAACTTTTTCGAAGTGGCAATGTTAATCTTTAAAGTGGAATGATAGAGGCAAGTTAAATTAAAATGCAAGACAACAAAACATAAGAGGAATCTAAATTTTTCTATATCTGTACAAAGATAAATATTAGAACATGTACCAGCCATGACGAAACGCCAGGAAGCTCTGTGGCAGGTAGAGACTGGCTTCCACCACTTCCAAATGCAATTCCAATTCTCACTTCGGGAGTAGTTACAAATGAGTATAAAACTGCTTTTCCATCCAGAATTGGCATCAACATAAGCTGTAAAATGTGAATTATGGAATTAATTGAGACACAGTCAATACTTTCTTAAACCCCATGATATCTATAATTTAGAAACAGCAGATCTAAAAAATTATTACCGAGTAAAACTGTGATTAAAACTTTTTCAATACACAAACACTATGCTGTTCTACAATGGGGTATCCTTTATGTAAAATAGAGCAATGAACACTTTATAAATCAAATACAAGCAAATGATTTTTTATCAATTAAACCTCAATTAGTCCATCAAATGCTAAGTCCGTCCTATGATCATTTCCACAATAAATAAGCAAAAATTATATTCCCATTCCAGAAAAATAATAATGGAATGAAGCAAGGCAAACCAACAAATAAAGTTATACTGCTTTCATGGCAGCAGTTAAGTAAATATAAAAAGAGAGAACAAAATCATTTTACAATGTTTGACTCTATAAACAAAACCATATAACTAACTAGAATAAATATGCTGTTAACTTTAATATTGGATGAAATCCTTTTAAGATGGGAAAAAGAAAAAAACAAACTGCTGAAAGTATTGGCTTGACATACATCACCCTTGATGTGGAGGCTGTTTATAACAATTCTGGCAGTTCCAAGTAACGGCTTGGCCAACTTAGCAAGCAACAAAATGCTCATGTCATTGGTGTCCCAGTCAAAACCCAAGTGCATAACGCGCTGTCAATATCAAGAGTGATGAGTGATGACTAGTGAATATCCCAGACAAATGTAACTGATTTAAGGTAATCAAGCCAAAAAAATGAACAAAAGAGAAACCACAAAAGCCAAAGCAGTAGTAAGTATTAACAATCATTGGTATCTCAATACATAATGTGCATTTTTTAAATATGCACTATTGTTCCTCTTCCGAGCAAACACCTCATAAATGTGTGACAAGCCATGATGAATCATTACCCTTAGTTACAACTTCTCAGACTGTGAACAGTGTCAACATAAAAGACCGGTTATGTTGCCAGCTTGAAAGCCTGAAACCACAGTGCTGCAGGTAGACCATCCCAGGAATCAAAGTATTGTACATGTCAAAGATGACGATTATCTCAACATGGGTTCCCAATGGCATCAAACATAAATGCTGACTTTAACTTCTACTTCTTGAATTAAAAGATAAAACTGTTTATAGCTAAGTTAGCATGAATAGCTATGGAATGTAGACCAACAACAGGAATGTACATCTCTGACCCCAGAGCGTGAATGAACAGGGTTACACAGAGGTTATATGGATTACTTCATTAAAGGAGAGAATGTCACAAAATTGATAAAACTAAAACATCTTTGATTGTATCTTCATTTAATTAGGACTTCATAATTAATATAAAGTATAAACTTCCAATATAGATTTCTTTTTTACCTTTCAAAAAGTGAAGAATTTAATGAAATTTCTGGATTACCCAAACTAACTTACTGGAATCAATTTGATATAGTTTGCTCTACTTGCAGTAGAATGGTAATTACTCAAGTTAATAGGATAGCATATTCTTTCTAGCGTGGTCGTAAAAGTTTCCCTAATTTTCTCTGGCTTTCAATTTATTATTTTCAGAAGAGGAACCTTAAAATACAGACAAAGTAATTTTGACATAGAACTCCTTAAAAAGAATCAGCAAGAGAAACCAGAACCAAACCTGATCTCCTGAAGAAGACCAGCGGGTCCCGTGAAGACCCAAGCCAGGTGGGGATGAACCTAGTGAAAACTCCTGGAGTTCTATTTTTTCCTGCATGAAAGATATTTTTCCCTCAATAAATATGTATCATGCTATATATAGGCATCAATTCAGAAATTCCTATAATTAGTTGGACACATCTCCTAATAAAAGTTAGGCATGTCTGATGCTCAAGGACATGACTTTTGTGTCTAGCTGTATTGGCAATCACAGGATTAATATCTTCATTTGGCTTAATATGAATGACATTTTGAGGTTCTATACAGATTTGTAATTGTGCTTTTAACACATTTAAGATGATACAAGCAATTGAACATTAAGATTTTTAATTTATTTGGTTCTCATGCAAGCAAATGAACAAGCATCCTTACTTGAGCATACATATTTAGTACTATAAGTGCCAAAAAAAAACATGCATATAGTCATATCCTTGTGTCTATATTTTTTTGATATGCCATGTTCTACACTCGACATGATGTAGAAGGCAACAATCTTGTCCACGTCTACGGATCACAGATTAAAATGCATTAACTCGATGGATAAAGTAAAGCAGTAATGGCATCACTTACTATAAGCCTTGATTTACGGTGCTTTAACCGTTTCTGCAAGAAAGAAAATTCATTAGAAATGTAAAATATTAGGGTGTGTTTGATTATGTAAGAAAACATAGAGGAATTATATCAAAATAAGAAGATATTAGAAACAATGACTTCATCTTCTTTTATAATTAAATATGTTAATAAATTTGATCAAGATAAAAATATTTACTATGGGGAAAGAAAAAAGAATACATTTCTTAATTCTTATTCCTCATCCAATTAGTTCTAAAATGAATGCTGAAAAGTTTATTCATTTTATATTTTGGCCCGGGTAATTCCGATATGTAATCGGTCATATTCCAGAATCGGATCCAGTATTTTTAGAGAAACTTCTTGAAATACAAGAAGATTATAGGCCTATTAAAAATATTTCAAAATCCCCTGCAATGGCTAAAAGGGAGTAGTTGAGTGCCTCGGGAGCATAATTGATTTGTTGAACAACAGAACTAATAAGCATTAAGATTCAAATACATAATTAACTATATGTAGATGAGTGATTACATACATAATAAACAATAATATACACATGATAGGAGAACCAATGGGCCCAGTCTATGTTAATCTATAAAAGGCATCGTTCCAAAGTTCTTGAAATAAATCCAAATCCAATATTCACTACAACTTTAACAAACATTGACATATACTCAAATGAAATCCAAATTGTCTCTAAACTGGTCTGGTTGACAAGCCAAAGCCATTACTGAAAACCAAGTTTCAAAATCATTTGAGATGTTAGCAAAACCATTTCAACAATTTTTGATGAATAATGCCAACTGAATATGTTAACCAGATGAGAAGAACAGCATGACCATCTACATCACTAAAAGCCTAAAAGGTAAAAATATCAGCATGCGAACAGACAAGCAAAAGATGGAGAAATATCCACAATATTGAATTAACAACGAGCAAAAGATGCAACAAAGTAAACCGAAGCACTTAAGTCTCACCTCAACCATGTGTGAGAATCGTATTGACAGCTTTGGGCTTATGTGGCAGAGCCAAATTTCCATCAACAGTTTATTTAGCCACTCACAGTGTTCCAGAGGTGTTATAGGCTGTATAAAGTATACCAAATATATTTTATTAAAACAATTAAACTTAAAATATACTTAAAAAGAAAAGAATGAATGAGAGGAAAAACAATACCGAATTTTTCAATACGATTTGCTGCCACCTCTTGTTCAAGTCTTCCACTAATATTTGGCGTTGATAGCTCCCGTACTGCAGGCATAAGAATTACCATGTAAACCATTAATCGCCATAACTAATGAAAGGGCACAGAGATAAACTAAATCACTACTAGAAAGGATTAACATCACTAATTTCATTACAGATTAAAAAATTATTCAGCTGTTGGAAACTCAATGTTAGTAGCAAGTCTAGTCAATAAGAAGCGAACAGAGGGAACAAAATCAACCACAGCAAATTTAAAGTCAATGTGGTTCATTGGATTGAAATTTAATTGTTAGTCAATATTTTAAAAATTATATATATATATATATATATTTGGGGCTCTTTCAAATTTCCCTGCAACTACACAGAACTATTTGGTGCATTGATCAAAGTATAAAAAGAAGAAGAAAAAAAAACAGAAAACAAGAAAATGGTCCAATAAGTTCAGGGTATAAATGCACAAAATAGCCAATAATATGCCAATTAGTAAATGCAAATTCATGAAGTAGCAAATATCACTCCAATGGATCATTTAGTGACAAAATGGACATTTGAATCTGATTATCAAGAAATACAAATCATGTTATAAAACAATTATACAAATAAAGAAAAGACAGAAGCATATTCATTTCCACAACAGAAAAAATAAAACTGAGATAAATTGGAGGAATTGATCTAAATTCTCATCCTGCTAGAAAATCTCACGGAAAAAAATACTAAAACAAATGCCAGAAATTACAAATAATATCAAATTCATACCACCTAATAAAAATCACCTCCGACAGTTCAAAAGCTTGTTATAATATCTAAAAATCAACAACAAATTAGACATAACAAATAACAAAAACAAAAAAAGGCATAAATTAGAATGATGATAGAGTTTACCTGAATAGTTGCCCAAACAGCTATTGCAAGAGGAACCCAGTTGGAGAAAGAAAAGAAGCATCTCTCCACAACCCAGAGAAGCAAAATCAATGGAATCAATAAAGGAAGCAGAGGCTTCTCTTCCTTTAAATGATTCATAAACTCCACAACTTGTTCTACATATAAAGCTGCAGCTTTCTTCTTCCTCCCACTCATCTGAGTCAAACTCAAACACCCACTTTCTCGAAAATAGCTACAATTTCACAGTCATGACCCAGAAAACAACATTCTCTTGAGATCAGAATACTTTATTTTTTTTCTTTCGATGTTGTGGGAAAGTGAACAGAATATTTGGAAGTTTAAACGTTTGAGTTACTTAAAATTTGGAAGCTTAAAAGATGGAGACATGATGAGAAAACATTGAAGAAAGTAATTGGACTTACCGTTTTTGAGAGAGAAAACGAATATCAAAAGTCTAAGTCAGCGTTCAAGTAATAGCAAAAGCCCAGAATATTTAGTTAACAACAAAGATAATTAAAAAAATGTCTGAATAATTTCTTATTAATTTCGTATTTCCGACAATAACAAAATACTGTAACAAGTAATTAAATATTCTGTTTTTGAATTTCTCTAGATTCCTCACTACTAAATCCAATTTAGATAACAGATATTTCTATCGGAACCGTCCATATAATTTTTCTTTGGTTATTAACACGTATGATTTAACTATTATACTAGAACTCCTATAAATTAATATTTTTAGAATCTATCATTGAGTATAAATTTAGAGGAGTTATTAATTTGAAGGGTTTTATAATATAAAGTGTTATTTTATCGTAGAAAATGTGTGAAAGTCGGTTTTCTTGTTTAGGGAAGGGTCCTTTTTGAGATTGCTCTAAATTAATATTTTTAGGATCCATCATTGAGTATAAATTTAGATGAGTTATTAATTTGAAGGGTTTTATAATATAAAGTGTTATTTTATCGTAGAAAATGTATGGAAGTCGGTTTTCTTGTTTAGGGAAGGGTCCTTTTCGAGATTACTTGTTTTGTTGGTTTTCTTCTTCATGGAAATTTCTTCTTTTTTTTCAGGATTCTTTGTTTAGAAAAAATTTATTAAGAAAATTTCCAATTCCATTTGGAAATGTGATTATTTAGAGACCAAGGATACTCACCCTATAAATAGTGAAACTTGGAGCTTGTTTGGTTGGGTTTTTGAAAAACCTATATAGGTAAAAGATCTACTTGTAGTAGATCTATTAGAAATATAGTTTTGAAAAAAAAAATTATAGTTGTTTGGTTGATAGATTTTTTTTTTTTTTAATCTATTTAAAGAAGCACATCCCTACGAGTTTTTGCCTAGTATAGGTTTAAACTCTACTAGCATCTACTCAATTTAAAATAAACAATCTTAAAAGTCAAACCAAACAACTCTAAGAAAACTCAAATAGAAGTTTATAGACCTTTTGAGACCGTAGAAAGCTCAACCAAACGAACACTTATTCTTTGGTTGTATATAACAAGAGAGATCTCAAGATATACCTAAAAATTCTATTCTTAATATCTTCTTAGTTATAACAAGAGGATAATTCAAAAGATGAAGGATAAAGTCAAAAATATCAAACATAATGGCCTTATGTAAATTAACATCTTGAAATACTTTTTCAGTTCTTAATTATTATATAATATATTTTATACTTTTATGGAATTATTAATTTATGCGACAATCGGGACCGAAATTTTAAACTGTATTTCAAAAAGAAATTATTAATTATTACGATAAAGGGGTTATTAATTTTTTCTACTGGTTCGAGTCGGGACCAGAAATTTTTATTAATTTAGAGAGGATATTAATTTATAGGAGATTAATTTACAGGAATTCTACTGTATATAAGATTATATAGTTTTATTTTTACTTTTGAATTTATAAATTTTTAATTTTTATAGACCTTTGAATTAAAATCTAATAACTAACAACCTCGTCCTACTATTTATTACTGATAAATGTCTTTCCATCTAAATAATTGAATATTCAATAGAAATAATAATTTGTTTCATGATCATAGTATACTACCAAATTCATTACACCACCATTCAATTAGACTTGATGATTCTTCCATCAAAAAAAAAAGTTAAATTTGATGATAAATGACATTCATTCAAGGCTTGAGATTGAATTTTGACACCTAAGGTAGTATATCACTGTATCAAAGAAAAAGAAAATCGGTACACATAACTACATAAGTGTTATAAACCAACTAAGAATAAACTGAAATAGACGAAGAATAAATGAAGAACTGAAGCGAGATAGAGAGAGACAGAGACGAGAGAGAGTTGTGAAATGAGTGAGTGAAACTTTATTGATATGTATGTGATCAGTGTTTACAAAGCAAAAGAAACTGATATAAAAGCAAGAGAGGCGGTGAGAAAGTGGGAGATATTAGTGTGTGAGAAAGTGGGAGATATTTTGTATGTTTTATACATGTGGTAAAACCCACATATTACAACACTCCCCCTTGGAATTATACCACTTGTATTAATTTTCTAGAAAAACCCAGTGGGACAAAATCTGAGAAAAATGTATACAATGATCTCTCTGGATCTAGTGGGGTCGGACATTAAAAACTATCTCATTAAAAACCTTGTCAGGAAAACCCAGTGGGATAAAACCTGATCGAAGGAAAAAAGAGTATAGTGTACATATGCCCAAATTTATTGTTTTCTTCAAAACATTTCTCACATTTATACTTTACTAGGAAAAACCCAGTGGGATAAAAACCTTAGCAAAGATATTCATTGATATGTCGGATCAAAGTAATATTTATGATGATTTTCTGGATCAAAGTAATATATATACGATGATTAGCAAGATCAAAGTAATATTTACAATGATCCTTTTGATCAAGTCAACATATATACGATGATCAACTGGATAAATGTAATATTTATGGATTAAATAATTTTGGGTGTGCTTATAGAATTGCCTCATTAAAAACCTTTATCAGGAAAACCCAATGGGATGAAAAACCTGATTGAAAAGAAAAAGAGTACAATGCACATATGCCCCAAATAATTAATATACTTTATCTGATATGCTCCCCCTGGTGGTGATGGGACGCTCCCCCTAATAAAAGTTCTTTTAAAGCAATCTTCTTGATTGCTAAAACTGATGTATATTGATGTTTATTTCATCAAATACAATAACATCTTAAATGATTGGTGGGAGTATGAGCAAATACTTGCTTTTGTGAAGTAATATCCATATGGAATCTTTGCAGAATCTTTTCAACATATTCTGTTTGATGGACAAGCATTCCATTTAATCTATGCTCGATCTTCAGGTTGAGACAATATATTCTTTCTCATTTCTTTATGAAGACACATGAGTATATAATATGATTATTATATCCTTATCTTTATCATATATTAACTGAGACGGTTGTACCACATCCGTTCATATTATTTTTAATCCATATAAGGATTTTTGTATGTTCATCAAATACATATTACGAGATCTCGATTTACATGCTTCTAGCATTTTGGAATCCTTCAGGATTTATAAATATATGTATTGAATGAATCATATAGATAAATGATTAATACGTCTAAAAGACGTATTTCAAGCCTTTTAAAGGCAGCCAAATTTATCAACAACGTAATCGTATTCATCAATTGTCAATACCAAGTTTTTTTAAGAAACCTCGCACTATGAGTCGTGCCTCATATCTCACGATCTCGTTTTTCTTATTACGTTTCCGTATAAAGACCCATTAGTATCCAACTAGTTTGACATCTCCAGGTGTCTGGAGTACTATTGGTCTAAATACTTTATGTCTGGCTTATGAAGTCAATTCTTCTTGAACTGCTTCTTCCATCTAGGCCAATCATGCCTTTTTATCTACAATCATTGATATTATAAATATCATAATTATCATTTTATAATTTCAGTAGCGCTACTGTGTATAAAAACACATTATTAATGATTGTTTCCTTATGATTCCACATTTCTCTCATATGACTTATAGAAATTTTCTCAATTTCTATACTCTTGTATCTCTGTTGAGATTTCTTCCATTTTAATGGATTTAGTTATTTCAAAGACTCCGTATGATTTATAGAATTTCTCTCAATTTCTATATTCTTGTATCTTTGTTGAGATTACTTCCATTTCAATGGATTTAGTTATATCATAGACTCCGTATGATTTATAGAATTCCTCTCAATTTCTATATTCGTGTATCTCTTTAGATATATCAGACTCATATAGAGTTGATTTAGAGAAAGTGGATTTATTTATAACTCGAGTTTTGTTTACTCTTGGGATCCCAATAACAATACCTTTCAAAGGTTTATAAACTTATGATATGCATCGGATTATTTATTTGTTGCATTTTTCTCTGATCGTTCTTCAAGAACAATCACCCGGCCGGGGTTTATGAGATGACAACTGATAAAATCTTGTTACTTTTAATATACCAGGTAACAGATTAATAATCATCCGATGATCAATTATCTTTCGTATTTGAGAGATACGAAGATTGAAATGAGACACACATATATATAGAGAACCGAATTGGTATCTCTATTTTGTATATAAGTAACTTTACATTTACTTTTCTCTTCTTGAGAAACTTTCCATTTGGAAATTAATCAATATAATAATCTGGAGATATTTGATAAGTGATTCCCCTGATCCATTTTGATTATGATTATATCTGAAAAAATGATAATCAGTACAAGTAATATGGAGATGTTTGATAATAAACAAACATATGATCATCTCGTAGATGCATCAATTAGAACCATATAATAATGAGATGGATAATTTAGTGGATGAATATGTCCACATATATCTCCTTGAATTCTTTGTAAGAATGATGAGAATTCAAAACCAATTTTTAGAATAATATGGTTTTACTGCTAGTTTCTCCTGTGAACATGCAGTACATAAATACTCACTGGATAAAGAATCTTCTAGTTCTTTATTAGATATCCATGAGTATTTTCAATGATTATACTCATCATTGTAGATCCTGAGTGACCAACTTTTGATTCATGATTCATAACTGCATAAACATATACACTCATTATAATAGTGTTTTATAATCCAGATGATAAAACACGCAGCTTTTCTATAATAAGTTTCTGACCTGAATCATGAGGAGTAATGCATATATATATATATATATATATTAAACATTCTCGTTACTCATAGTTTCAATATGATATTCATTCCTCCGTATATCTTTGAAACTAAACAGATTCCCTTATATTCTGCTTGAATGATATAAAGTATCATTGATACACAATTAATACCATCCGGTAATAAGATTTTAGCTCTTCTAGAGCTTATAATCAGATCCGCTGGATCTGGTCTGGTATTAGACTTATATGTCTTTGAACAAAGAATATTTCTTTAAGTTCTGCTCGAATAATATTAAGTATCACTAATACATGATTTAGTATTGTTTGATAACAATATCATGGCTCTTCCAGAGCTTTCTATCATGGCTCTTCCAGAGCTTTCTATCAGATCCGTTGGACGTGATACAATATTAATATTTACTCAGATCAAAATCAAATTCATAAAATATATTTGACTCTGCAGAATTGTATGAGATATTCTTTTATGTTCTGCTTGAATAATATCAAGTATCACTGATACATGATTTAGTATTGTTTGATAACAATATCATGGCTCTTCCAGAGCTTTCTATCATGGCTCTTCCAGAGCTTTCTATCAGATCCGTTGGACGTGATACAATATTAATATTTACTCAGATCAAAATCAAATTCATAAAATATATCTGACTCCGCAGAATTGTATGAGTTTTTGCACTCTAGGCAAGACATGTATTTCCCTTCTGAGAATTTTATGGACATTATGTGTAATTCCTTTTTATATCTCATCTGAAATGATAATAATCTTTTCAATAGGTTTATTCTATAAACCTCGCCTCTTATCATTCACAAACATCCACTCTTGGGTATGTTTTGATATCTCATGAATATAAATATATCCAAATTCTTTCTTGATACTGCTCCATCATGAGCAAAGTATAAAATGGATAAAATATCATTTATAATCTTATTACACGTGATATTAGGATCTTAAATCCTTTTAAGATACTCACAACATCCTACTGGATGTGTAGACCTTTTTTTTTCAATTGAATGATACGTTAGGATCTTAAATCTCTTTTGTGATAATCACAGCATCCTGCTGGATGTGTATGAAATTGATACAATATTATTTCCAATTTCATTATTCGTTAGGATCTTAAAACTCTTCTTTATGAGACTCACAACATCCTACCGGATGTGTATGAAATGGATAAAATATTAATTCCATTTTCTTTATTCGTTAGGATCTTAAATCTCTTTTATAATATTCACAACATTCTACTGGATGTGTTGATCCCCTTTTTTTTTCAAATGAATGATACGTTAGGATCTTAAATCTCTTTTATGATACTCACTACATCCAACTGGATGTGTAGATCCCTTTTTTTTTCCTTCAACTGAATGATACGTTAGGATCTTAAATCTCTTCTATGATACTCACAGCATCCTACTGGATGTGTAGCTCATTCTTTCAAATAAATGATATGTAAATATATCACTTGATATATATGAGATAGCTTCATATAACTTCATATTATGAACGTGTTTGAAACCCCAGGTTCCAAATAATGAAGTATGACATTCATTTATGATACTGAATCCAGAATTCTAAGTTCTCATCGGTTTTCAAAACCGTACCAACTTAAATATAATAATTCCAAAAACTTTAAGATCTGGTTAGTTGGTCTCGCCGATCTCACATATTACGTACAAATAATATGAATATTTAACAATTTATTTGGAGACACAGCATAAGCCAGTCCTGAGACACAACATAAGCCAGTCCCGAGACACGGCATAAGCCAGTCTCATATATTGTATAAAAGTAAATGCTGAAAATTTAAACAGTTTATTCGGAGACACAACATAAGCCAGTCCTGAGACACTGCATAAGCCAGTCCCGAGACACTGCATAAGCCAGTCTCATATATTGCATAAAAATAACAGTTTCAGGGTCATAAGATCACCTTAGACACAGCCTAAGCCAGTCCAGAGACACAACATAAGCCAGTCTCATATATTGCATAAAAAATAAATGTCAGAGTCAGAGTTAGAGTCATAGTTAGAGTTGATAGTCAGTATATATATATATATATATATATATATATATGTTCCATTGACGGCATAGCCATCTTGTACGTTAGGATTTTTAACCTTTTTTATGATATTCAGAGCATCCATCTGGATGTGTATGAAATGGATAAAATATTATTCCCATTTCATTATACATTAGGATCTTAGATTATTTTTATGATGCTTACAACTCCGACTGGATGTGTATATTTATCTGAATATTTCTTTGAATATTGCATCAACCATGTATATAATACTGGATCCAGATCTACATGTTCTGGATATTCCATCGTGCCCGAAAACAGAGTTAATAAAGCTTAAATAAGTCAAAATAATACTTACAAGTGAATTTAGCTGAAACGGATGGCACGGTTGCGTCCGGAACGGTCGAAATAGCTGGAAACAAGTCCGAATCGGCCGAAAACGGGCGAAAATTGCACCGAAACGAATGGAAAACATTTCTGGCTGATGTGGCGCTGACGTGGCGCGCCTGCTGACGTGGTAGGCCTCACTGGCTGATGTGGCACTGATGTGGCATGCACAGTTCGCTGATGTGGCAGCCTGATGATGACGTGGCGCTGACGCACGATGACGTGGTACTGACGTGGCGCTGACGTGGCATGACATATGCGCTGACGTGGCAGTGACGTGGCGCTACAGTGTCGTCTTCAACCTTGGAAAGCTGCTGGAAAACTGGAAAAAATGGGTGTTGACCGGACTTTGACCGGACCTAGAGACTTCGTTAGACCTCCGTTTGAGACGCGGTCAGCGGCGTCGGAATCGTCTTTCTGAGACGAATACAACGGTATCCTCCGAAAAGCGATCGGAGCACTTTGAATTTTCTGGGTATTTCGAAAAATTAAAATCAAAGCTAAAAACAGTCCAGAACTTTCTCTGGAAGTCCTAGACTAGATTCGTGCTGATAACGTGTTATAAACCAACTAAGAATAAACTGAAATAGAGGAAGAATAAATGAAGAACTGAAGCGAGATAGAGAGAGACAGAGACGAGAGAGAGTTGTGAAATGAGTGAGTGAAACTTTATTGATATGTATGTGATCAGTGTTTACAAAGCAAAAGAAACTGATATAAAAGCAAGAGAGGCGGTGAGAAAGTGGGAGATATTAGTGTGAGAAAGTGAGAGATATTTTGTATGTTTTATACATGTGGTAAAAGCCACATATTACAACAATAAGAGGATTATCCTTTTTAATTTTAACAAATTTTAAAAAATCAATACACTATTATTAGCCATATCAAAAAAAAAAAAAAACCATCCTCTTATTAGAGGATTTTTATTATTATTATTATTATTTCATTTAATTTTTTATTAGAGGACCGTTAAATTTGTTAATATCCGAAAGTGGGGAAAGTTACGATTATCATTGTAGACTTTGATGCAGTTGGACCCACCCCATTGCATTAATTTTATGGTTAAGGACTTGTTTGGTTAGGTGATTGATCATCTGAAATCTGAACGGTTGACATTGATTGATCACCAAAATGGAAAATGTAACGAAGAGATCTGACGGTTGGCAGATAATTTGATCATCAAAGTTGGATGACGTCTACTATGGGTATGCACGTGGCAGTGAGTAAAGTAGCTTACATGGCAATATCAGGATGGATGCATGATGCACCGGATGCACTCAAGAATTTCTCCTATTATGGTTATGGATGGCATAATCAATACGTGTGGGCCACTCTTTCTCATGCGCTTTGGATCATTTTAGAATATGCGTCTTCTGTGGGTAATTGCATACTCTGTCCCTACATTTTAACATAAATGCTATGGAAATCAAGATTGGGTTTACACACTCAAACCTCTTTTACTGTTTGTGAAGATTAACAGTTTCATTAGGATAACTTTAAGGGTCTTATTGGTACGTGAGATATGATTGGATTATTTTTAAAAGATATGATTGGATTTGATTAGATTAGATTAATTATAGAGTTTCCTATGTTTGGTGCAACATGGGATATGATTAAAATAGAGTAATTATGTGTTTGGTGTAACATAGGATATGATTAAAATAGAATGATAAATAAATTTACCTTGATTAAAAAAAGAAATTAAAAAAAAACAGAAAAAAACATATCTTCATGAAAGATTAGATCTCAGATTTTCTTCTTTATGGCTTTTTTCACTTTCGCTTCCAAGAACAAGCTGATTCTCCAAGCTTGTGTTCAATCTAGTATGTTTTGCCTTTGTTCTTTTCTGGGTATTCATGGTCTTCAAGCGGATTCTCCACGCTTTTGTTCTTTTCTTGGCTGGTGCGAATCGTGAGATGCAGTGAATAGAGGACGAGGTGCGGCGGCGGCGGTGGCGATGAGAGGAGTTGATTAGCGGCGATGCTAAGCGGCGGATCTGGGAGGAGTGGATCAGATCACCTTCTTTTTTATTGGGTTTTTTTTTAATTATAGAAAAAAGCTTGCTTTTCTAATTTCTGGAAAAAATTTCAGATCACATTCTTTTTTATTCAAACACTAGGCATCCCTTGCTTCCCTTCTCTTATCTTTATGGATTTTTCTTGTTTTCTTCTTTGTTATTTTTCTGGTTTTCTTCTTTGTTATAATATTCTCTAACAACAATACTAGCTCCTCAATTCCTGGTATGTGTTCTTATTTTCTGTGTAATCAAATTTTTTATCTTCCATGGCTCATTTGGTCTGTTTTTCTTTTCTTTTTTCATTAGGTTTTTTATGGAAAAAGCTTGCATTTCAAATGTAGAAAATTTTCCAGATTCGAAGAAATATACACTTGAAACAAAGTTAAGTTAGGGGTCGTTTGTTTTTTTGTCTGAAGACTGAACAGTCCTGAATTTTTCTGAAGACTGAATAGGGACTGAAATCTGAACCTGAATGACATGTTTGTTTTTTTTCTTCTCACATCTGAATGTACTGTCAACATGTTTGTTTTTTTAAAATAAAATTGTCTGAAAATACGTAATTTTACATTTATATCTATATTAATTAAAAGAAGTAATTTAACATGCATAATTCTTTATAACATTTTGTATGTTTTTTTTTTGCAAACAAAGTTCAATTTAACAAATTAAAAAAATTAATCAAAGAATATAATTTTGCATATTTTGCAAACAAAGTTTAAGTTAAATTTATTGTCAAAAAAAAAAAGTTCAAGTTCAAGTTCAATTTTTATGTTGTCCACGTTTCCGGCGAATATAATTCATGAAACCATTTTTTTTTTTGTTTCCTAGATCATATGCACCGGAAACCAAATAAAAAAAAAGGTTCTTGAATTTTTCATATATAATAATTTTATAACATCTTCAAGCCACGAAATCTACTCAATATGATAGACAAATTTATTGAGCCCTATACGAATAGTTAGATAAAAAAAAAAAGAGTTGTTACCGGAATGTGGTAAGAGAGAATTTCAATTGTTCAATCTTTGAAAAATTTCATTATGAGAAGTAATTAGAGTTTTTTTTTTTTTTCTAAAACCTGTTTAAAAAAGAAATATGTTAAAAGAAATATATTTATACCATATCAAATTAAGATAAATTTGGCAATATATCTTTTTTTAAAGGATAGACTTGGAAGAGAATATTTTAATTGTAATTCAGTGATTTGGAATTAAGTTAAAAGTCAGGATTTCTTACTTTTTATTTTAAGTTGTTTTTTGATATTTTTAAGTTGTTTGACCACTTAAAAAAACAAACAAAACAACTTAATGAGTTCAATTCAGACGCATTAAGTTTTAAGTGAAAAAAACAAACGACCCCTTAGTTTTTTTTTTTAAGATGGGATTAAATTGAATCCTACCCCTTTTGATCGGACTATTTTATCCCATGTTGATGGGATAAAAAATTTCAATGGGACTAATTTATCCCATTCCACAGGCCAGCAAAACACATGAATGGGACTAAATATAAGCCATTCCTATCCCATTCCCGGCTGTCAAACGGGGCCCTAAGATGTTTCAATTTTTTATAATTTTAAAATAATTTGTTAAATTATTGAAATGCCCCTATTTTTTTAAAAGTTAACGGAAGTCATTTATCAGTAGAGAGGTTTCCACGTATATCCAAATCCAGGGGAAAAACTTGGGTGCATCCGATGCACCACACTGGAATCTGATAGTGGTGCATCGGATGCAATCATTGGATGACACGTGTATTTATTATTTTTTCTTTGTCCATCTCACTTTCTCTCTTCATCTCCTCCAGTTCTCTATCTATCAGACTTCTCTCATTTTTAAAACTACCGCTGCCGCCCACCGCCCGCCGGAGCAAGTGAGTCGACACCACCCACACCAAAAGGTGCGGGAAGTGACGATCTTACGATCTCTCAACAGAGCCGTCGCCAAACGAAGTCTTCTTCGTGGTCAAAACACCGTTCGAATTTTGACGATGTTGCCGCCGTCGATATAATCACCGGTGATTTGACCGACAAAACCACTGGGAAAACGTTCGTCGAGTGCCTGACGTTATAATCCAAGTGTCCGTTTTCATATTCAAGCTTTGTGGAGAGAGAAACGAATCCAAATCCGAACCGTCGCCAAACCTTCGTCGTCAGATCTGCGCCGATCCGTCGTGAATCCGACGAAACCGATCGCACCAGCGAACTTAGCGTCGTTCGATCTTTCAGATCCGACAGTCGCCGGAGTAAACCGGAGTCGTAGAAAGAACGTCGGTGACGGATTCAGGCAGACATGGAAAATGGGAAAGATAAGTCTGATATATTTAAAAATATAATAAATAATTAAATAAAACGACATGTGTCATCCAGTGATTGCATCCGATGCACCACCATCAGATTCCAGTGTGGTGCATCGGATGCACCCAAGTTTTTCTCCCAAAACTAGAGGGTTGTTTTTAAACATGGGTCAAACTTCAAGGGTTTTTACAAATCACCATTTTGGACATTTCGATTGTACATCTCACCATCTGCGATATCAACATGTGTGAAGAGTTTTTTCTTTTGTATTTGTAAGAGTAAATATCTCTCGTAACTTAATTTCAAAAAATCCCAGTAATCCTGGACAAAAAAAATGAAGAAAAAAATAAAAGTATACAAAGTCCCTTTATAGAAAATTTGCATTAGTGAAACAACGCTAACTACACAAATTAGTTTTTAATTTTTTATCGTCACAAATAAAATCTAGTGAATAACTCTCTGTAAATTTTACGTGAAGTAAAGTAGAGATAGCCAGATAGGCAGCAGAAGCAGAGTAAACATAAAAAGTTTTCTTTGTATGTGAAGTGTGAACATGAGAAAGGGATATTAAAATGTAGCAAAAGTTGACATTGACTCCCACTATAGAATCAACTAAGGAATGGAATTACATGATTTTTTAGTTGTGGAATGGTTGATAAATTTGATGGACGATGGAGATGTGAAAACAAAAACACCATGTCACTCTTTGATGTAACACAAATGTTCAATATATAGTGTATATGCACTTTATATATTCTAGACGAATATATTATGATTTGCTATTGGATAACGAGACAAATCACGAAGGGAGAAAAGGAAAGACAAAAAAAAAAAGGTAAATTAAAGTAAGGATTAGGCTGCATCTCTGATCTCTCCTCAAGAGAGAAAAATTAAGCAATAATATATCAAGACATGCTATTACAGTATTGGAATACAAATCATATTTTATTATTTGAGAGAGTGAATGATATATTGATTTATTAAGTATATATATATACACGCACACGGAAATTATCACATCAGTGCGCACTGATGGAAATATATATGAGGACATTGAATATGAGCCACTCATTTTACATGATTTTACTTCGTGTGTATGTATTTATCAAAACTCCTTCATAAATAAACGTGGTTCATATTCAATATCCTTTTATATTTCTATCGGTACGCACTGATCAGATCAGGACCATATATATATATATATATATATATATATATATATATAATATTGCGTTTACAAAGGAGCAAGAATAAATAAATGAGACAATGAGTCACATAAGAAATTACAGACTCTTTTTATTTGTTTGTTTGTTTTTTTGTACTTCAAGTTTGAATTGGACCTATTAAATTATTATTTTATTAAGGGATGATTGTATTTAATATATTTTCTTCCAAGATTATCCTACCAAATATAACATATTTCCAATTTTATCATAATTTTATATTATACAAATTTATTTTTTTAACCTATTACTTATGATAAACATATAAAAAAATATATTAATCACATTGTAACTTTCAACACAATCGTTGAACCTTCAATTCTATTTTTTTTAAAAATCAAAACCATTTCTAAATCATTATTTATCATTTAAAAAAACAATTAATTATCATAAATTAATCATGAATAATATATTGCAATTATTACATAAAAATGATTTAAGATTTGTTAAATTATTTTTATTTAGATGTATGTATCATATAAAATGAAAATGCATAACAATTAATATTAACAATAGTATAAATGTCAAATTGATTGTTTTTAAACTATTTTTGTAAGTTCCTCATATTTTGATTGGCTTATTTCGTTGACAAACCACATTGAGGATTATTCTTTGTAAGGGTAATTTAGGCCTCTTGAGTGTGATCAAGCTTCAAGGACATCATCTCTCTCAAAGAGCACTTCAAAGGTATCTCACTAGTTTAACTTTCTTTGAAGAGATCTAGTTGCACACACTCACTTGCATGCATTATGTTCCTATCTTCATGTAATTGAATGATGTATTGTATGCCTCTTTTCACACTCCACACTTGCACATTTTGCACATCTCTTAGTGTGTTGAGTTTGCCCAGAAAAGAGAATTTCTTCTCTTAGCGCGGCCTAGACCGCTTGGCAAGACATGCTTCCACCACGGCATACAGAGCGGTATACCTCAGCAGAGTCATGCTTCATGTACCGCTTCCTATACTCTTGCACGCAAAGCGACCCAAGTCGCGGTGTTGTCCAGTAAGCCTCTGTTGCCCATACCGCGGCCTGTGCACCTGCATGCACAGCGCCCTGCACCGCGTTGTTGTCCAGACGGTGCACTGCTGTGTGTACCGCGGTCTAGACACTTGCCTGCGACGCGGTCCATCTAGCGGTATTGACGGGATTTTGTGCCCTAAGTTCAAAACGACGCTGTTTCAACTAGGGCTCTCTTATATATGCTCTATCTTCTTTCTTGCTCGTTTTTATGAGTTCAAGAAGCCATTTTTGATAGGCCAAGCTTCCCTTAGAGAGAGAAACTCCCAAGAACTCATCTTTACTCAACCAAACACAAATCCATGTGCATCTAACCTCTTCAAGCATTATCTCATCATGGATTCTTCTTGCTTTCATTGACTAGGTAACTTGAACATGCCCTAAATCTCTTTGTATTTATTTATGTTCTTGTTTGCCTAGGGTTAGCTCTTTTTTGTGATTTTATTGCATATCTTTATGTTTATTGGCATTTATAACATGATTGAGTTGTTGTGTGTTGGTTGAGAGTCTTGTTCATTAATAGCTAGCATTTAGGACGATTTTACCCTTCTAGCTAAATCTTCATGCATTTGCATTTAGATATTGATATCTAGGATTTGCATTTATTGACATCTTTAAATCCTTAGATAAGCATTTATTGTTGCCTAGCATTAATTGCATGCTTGAATATCTTTTACATATTCACATAGGTTTTTTTAACCTCTTCATTGATTGTTAAGCTTTGTGACTAAGTGAGTTAGTGCACAAGCTTGTGGTCAAGAATCACTATTAAAGGCCCGTTGGGTAGAGTGAAAGGGTTAGTGACCAAGTAGGTGTGACTTGAGGTCAACCTAGGTTGTAAACTTTCGTTCAAATAGTGGATTTGAGGACCGTATGTGGCTAGAAGGATAGCCCGTGAGTTTTGCCCAGTTGGAGGGTTTCTCACGTAAATCAATCCTTGTGTTTTTATTGTTTTCCGCATATTTATATTGGATTGATTGATTGCTAATATGGAATAGGATTATTAAAATTGATTAAGTCGAAAAGTTGGTAATAAATCAACTAAAACCTATTCACCCCCCCCCTCTAGGTTGTATTAGACACACTTTGTGTATTTTCAATTTTATATTTAAAAAAACAAGCAAATTGACATTCTATTCGGAAGTGATAAAAATAAAAAACAAATATGTTATTTAGATTCAAGTTTCAATCACTATTCAGTTTTCACTAAAATTCAGGATTGTTCAGTCTTCAGACAAAAAAAAAAAACAAATAATCCCTAACTCTATATTCAATATGAGAAAAATAGAAAAGAAAAATATTAAAAAAAGTAAGCCCCGTCCTGCAGCTGTTTTTCAGCCCGTTTTCGTTTTTATTTTCCAAAAATGATTTCGAATTCGCGCCCGTTAACCGTTTTTCATTTTATTTTCAAAAAAAAAAAACAAAACAAAACCAGTGTTAACAGTGAAATATTTGAAAAACATAAGGCCCCGTCCTGCAGCTGTTTTTTTTTTCGTTTTTGTTTTCCAAAAACGATTTCGAATTCGCGTTCGTTTAATCGTTTTTCATTTTATTTTCGAAAAACAAAAAAAAAATTGAAAAACACAATTAGTGTTAAAAGTGAAAAATTTTGAAAAACGTTTGAAAGTTGTTTTTCGTTTTTCGTTTTTCGTTTTTCGTTTTTTTTTTGTTTTTTCACTTATTTTTTTTTAAAAAAAATCATTTTTTTCTTACTTTTCTCCATCTTCTCGTCACTATTCTTCTTTATCTTCTTCTAGACTCCTTTTCTTCTTCTTCTTCACCGCCGATCGGCTTCTTCTTCACCTTCTTCTTCTTAGCCTCTTCGCCGCCAATCGGCTTCTTCTTCTTCTTCTTCACAGCCGATCGGCTTCTTCTTCTTCTTCTTCACCTCCGATCGGCTTCTTCTTCTTTTTCTCATTCTTCTTCTTCTTCTTCTTCTTCGCCGAGTCCACTTATTAGTCATCCATCGAAGTTAAAAATTTCCTTTCCTTGAAATTTTACCGAACTTTGTTTGAATACCAGCTTTTCAATTTCCTTTCCTTCCACTTCCAGTGTAAAAGACCCATTCAAGCTTAAAAATTTCAGCCTCCCAATGACATCTATGGCTAGTGAACCTATTCCTTCAAAAGTTGTATATACACTGTTCGATAGAAGTCCTAAACGAATTGGTGTTTCAACAATTGATTCCAATTAACTACGCTAGATATGTGATTGATGTTAAAAAGGGTGTGGTTAAAAGTGGTTATTTTACAGGTAATGGTACTTCTCATGATGATTGCAGTGACAATGTGTGTACTAATGATGCCCCTACATATTCTTCTTCAGGGAGTTTACTAGATAGGCGTTTTGTGATTGGTGTTTTAAAATTTTGTAACAATGAAAGATGTCTTGAACTGGGAAGAAGATACCATGCATTGATTATCAAGAGTGAAGTTAGTGTTAATCAGTTTGTAGGAACTAGTCTTGTTGGTATGTTTGCTAAATGTGGAGATATGAGTTTACTGGTAGCACGTTTAACTCCAGATTTTATTAACTTAACTCCAGTTTACTGAATTTCATGTGTAGTGTTCTGGTGACTCACTTTTATTCAAATTATATATATATATATATATGTATATGTATATATGTATATGTATATATATATATATGTATATGTATATATGTATATGTATATATGTATGTATTCGGTGAATCAATTTTCTTCTCTGATTCATTATTATATTTTTCTCTTTATTTTTACAACAATTTTTAAATTATGAGTTATTTGATAATTATTTGGGATGAATTATTGACTCCCTTTTATTCAAATTAAAAATTGCAATAGAAAAAATATAAGAAAAATTATGATTTTTGATATTTTTCAGTTATTCTACCAGAAGTGTTTTTACTGTTTTCATTTTCAGAATTCAGCTTTCAGTGAAGCTACCAGACGCGTTTTTAAGGTTTTCAATTTCAGGATACAGTTTCCCGTATATGCTACCAGACGTGTTTTCAGAATTTGAAAAACAAAAAAAAAAACACTGTTTTCATTTTCTTTTTTATTTTCGAAAAACAGTCACTGAAAAATGCTTACAGGACAGACCCTAAAATACTTGTTTTTGTTTTTGTTTTTCGTTTTGTTTTTTTTTTTTAAATGTTTTTACTACTTTTTTTTTCTTTTCCTCTTTTCCATATTGTCTTCATCATCTCTTCTTCTCTTCATCTCATATTCTTCATATCTTCGTCCCTTCGTCATCTTATCTTTTTCATCTTCTTCTCTTCATCTTCTCCTTCTTCTCTTCATCTTCTTTTCTTCTCAGTGTCGCCGATCTGCTCCTCCAAGAGCATATCGACTCCTATATTTTTTATTTTTTTTTCCTTTTTTTCTTTTGAAAGGTTTTATTTTTGTTTTTGTTTCAGATCACAAAGAGTTTATTAACAACTATATATTTATATATATATATATATATATTAACATAAAAATCTTGGATTTTGAAATTATTTTAAATTTAAAATCTTCATCAAAGAGATTTTATCTGATTATTATGAGTTATTGAATAATTATTTGGAATGAATTATTGACCTATCTTTTATTCAAATTAAAAAATTACAATATATAAAATAATAGAAAAATTATACAAATTTTGATATTTTTCGGTTAACCTATCAGACGTGTTTTTTCCTTTTTATTTTCAGAATACAGATTTCATTACCAGATGCGTTTTTGGATTTCAAAATTGAAACCAAAAAAACTGTTTTCATTTTCATTTTTTTTTCCAAAAAATAGTCGATAAAAAACGCTTACAGGACGGAGCCTAAATTTTATTTCGGTTTCGATTTCTATCATTTTTCAATACACCATAAACAAATGACCTAAAGAGTCTTAGACCCTCCAAAAATGTACTCAGTCACTGTACTAAATCTATGTCCAGCTCATCCATAGGTTCGGGCGGGCCAGATTTCTTCATGTCTCATTGTTTAATTTATTATTTTTTGCACGTTTGGTGCACAATATTATAATTTATAACTATAATGAAAGGTCAAAATATTAAATTCCATGAATGTTGGGCACATTTATAAATTAAGAATAAAAATAAAATCAAGTTCTATCGTAGGAGGTAAAATCAGATTATTTAATAATTTTAGTAAAATCGGATTATTTAATAGTTTTATTTAATTCTAGTCATCCAAATCTCAAATATCCAAAGACTACAAATTCATGTCAAATATTGTGTTCCTCTCTTCCTCTCGTATACTGATCATTAAAATCATATGTTAAAAAGGGGTGGGCATGAGTTGATTTGGATTAGTTTTGACTATACTTAAACCAAACAATTATTTAATCAGTTTAGTAATTTATAATTCAAACCAAACCAATTTTAAGGTAAAACCAAACCGAACTAAACCAATAAAATTGATTTGGTTCGTTTATGTTTGATAGTTTAGGATTTAACCTAAAATAGTTTAATTTTGAATTTTTTTCATTTATGTGTTTATAAATTTCGTGTTTATCTTTTATATTTAACCATGTCAAACAAGTTAATGTGTCGTTAGAAGGGGTTCAACCCTAACACAACATATTTACTTAACGGGGTTTAACGTGTTGACCCATTAGTGACCCAAACCCAATAAAGCCTAACCCTAAGCTACAAATACCATGCCGTGTTTGAGTCGTGTCAACAATTTTCATCCATAATTATAATTATAGTTATTCTTATTTAATTATTTAAGCTGTAATAGCAATTTATATAGAGAGTGGATCTCTCAGTAAGGATTCTTTATTTTAATTTCGGTAAGGACCATTGTTGACGGTGGTTTTTGGATTTTATGAATTCAATAACACGTCACACAAGGTATGTAGAATTTGCAATCACATAATCAAATAAAGAAGAGATAAAAGAAATCACGCAAGCAAGTTTTTACGTGGAAAACCCGAAAGGGAAAAAACCACAGTTGCCGGTGACGGCGAGAATGAAAAATCACTATAAATAATATGATTACACACTCAATTTTACTTGCTCTCTTGAATACCCAATGATTCGTTAACCCTTGTTGGGTATTTTTTAGGTCTATTTATACATGTATAGAACCCTAATTCTTTTTGTACCAGTAAAAGAAAGGTAGTAGTGATTTAATAAAACTCTGACTTGTTGGAGTCGTTGTAATCATATCAGGACTTTTGCTTATTTTGGGTTCTGATAACTCTAAGGAAATTTGTTTCCTTATCAGAGTATGCTTCTTGAGACCTTATTTAAGGAGAATTCTTCTTTACGTGTTTGAGTCGTAATAACGTTATCAACATGCCAAGCATCCGATCGTATCTAGACTTTATCCACGTGTCGCTTTGCCGACCGTCTTTCAAACTCGACCAGATCTCTTTCACCCTTGATCAGGGATCTTCACCCAATCAAGTGACTAGACCTGATCATTTAGGTTTCCCCAATCGTTTTCTTGTTAACCCGATCAATCTAACTACCTTGGTCTGATTTTCCTAACCCGACCGTCTAAGTAACTCTGATCAGTATTGTAGGGATATTTTTTGATCATTTTACGTCGATTCAATTTAGTTGACATTTTTTGATACGTCACTGGTTGTCCCCATGATGTTTATGCTAACGTGTTATCTCTCCAAATTATACCAATAACAACCATGATGAAACCATATCGATTTTAATAAATTTTAATCTGAATTTTTTTGTGGATGATAAGTTTAATGAAATCTACATATTAACAAAATTTGAGAATTTTGTCAAGCACTAGAACTATTTATCCAAATTTTATTAAATATAAAGGCATAGGAAAATAGGCAAAATATAGAAAAATTCAAGAAAAATAGTTCTAGTATTCTCAAATTCTCAAATTTCATTCATATGTAGATTTCACTGAACTCATTATCCATAGAAAAAAAAATCAGATCAAAATTCATTAAAATCAATGTATTCTCATCAAGGTCCTTACCGAAATTAAAATAAGGGATCCCTCATGAGACACTCACTATTTATATACATATATTATATAAAAGACTATTAATCTAAATATTTGTAATATTAATAATATTTTAATTAACATTATTAGCCATAAAATTAAATTTATGACATCTTAGTAACAATTTTTTTGTTTCAAAATTTATTTAAATTGTTTGTTTTTAGTTGTAAAATATATTAAAGTATAAAGATAAAACAATCAATAGTTAAAAATGGTATTCATGTAAAACTATTTGTTTTCAAATAAATTTTGTTAAATAAAACAAATAGCTTAATATTTATATTCTATTTTGAATTTTAAAAAATCAACAAATGTAACCTAAAGATAAATGAACTTAATTTATAGGGTAAAATACATTCATGATCTATTAGTTCAAGAGTGCCGATGTTATAATCCATAAAACTAGATAGTATACACAATTAACTAGTGCACCCATCATTAAAAATTAAAGATTTTAGTTATACTTTAGCACCCATAAAACAAGTGTGTAATACCCTTAGTATAGGAATAAATTTATTAACTTATATAGATTTAACTATAGATCCGCCAAATTTGAAACCCTTGTTGGAAATTTTGTGATGAACACACATTTTGAGAGTATTATTTGGGTATGATTGATTCCATGAAAATGGAAGATCAAAGTATATTCGAATTCTCCTCCGTGAGAGCTTCGAAATGGTATACTCAAACTCACAAAATTATTAATGGGTGAATGAGAAATTGAGTCTCAATGTGAGCCCATTGTGTAGAGAAAAATGTGCATCTCACATTGATTGGGGAAAACACGTATATGTGGTATATAGGTGGTTGTGTGATAGTAGCTTATAAACATATGTATGGGCACGTCCTGCGTACACGAATGCTGCACCCATTGGACCGTGAGAGTACAATCGACTTTTTGCTACTATTTGAAATTTCTTTTTTTCCTAAATCAACATTTTATTGATTAGGAAAGAATTAATTTAATTTATTTTTCCCTTAGTTAGACGGTTTAAATGATAAAGAAAAGTTGACTAACGAAATAGTTAATTTCCGTTTTGGGTTATGGAAATTAATTAGATTAAGGAAGGAGTTGATTTCCTTTTTGAATTCTGATACTTACTTGATCACTAAGTAATCATAATCAGTGTTTAATTAGGAATATATATTTTGAAGATTATTCCTTAATTATTTTCCTTTATCATTCAACCGTAGTAATTAAGTATTTCCAGTAATTAAGTATTTCCAAATCAATCCTACTGATTAGGTTTTCTATTTAAAATCCTAGTCGTTTTCCTTATAATGAATAATTCAGGAAATCACGAAATTAAGAGAAAAATATTATTCTTTTTCTAGTTCTTCTGTTCTTCGCATCTTGGTAAGTTTGAATTCAATTTGAGTTCACTGATAGTGGTTTGTGTTCTATACATCCACTGTTTAAATCGTTCTATCCTGGGAGACAATCGCCATACACATACGGTGTTAGCCGGCGAAATTGTCTTAAGGACACCGTGTGAAACACGGGCCTCGATTTCTCTAACGTGATGTTTTATGTTTATTATTTTTCTGTCTCTTGCAGATTCAAACCAGATTGTTTTTGAGCAATACAAACAACAATCTTAAGACAATTTCCATTTTTTTAATTTCTTCTCATGTTTTATTTTCTATACAAAACTTCTGGTTCGTTTTCTGTTTGCTTTGCGACATAATTGGTTCATAAACATCACTTGATTGGGTTAATAAAATATTAATCTATGGAAATTGGGTCTGTTTCGAGACACTGATTTCAAATTATTATCTGATTTAAATTATTGGAAAATCGGGTCTATTAACAGACACTGATTTAGAAATCACGTGTGATTTCAATTATGTAATCAGGTCTGATACCAGACACTAATTGTGATTTCAATTGTGAAATCTGGAATCGATTTTAATTTACTTATTGATATCCGATATTCGATATCGATACTATCATATATTTTATATGATATTTTCGTGATTCTAAAAGTATATCGGTTGTACACACGAGTGTGTAAATATTTGATATTTCAGAGATATAGAATTGTACTCTATATTTGGAACAACCGAAAAAAAAGGATTATATGTTTATATAATCTGGTACAAACCAGTTTATATATATATATATATATATATATATATATATATATAAATTAAGTTCAGCTATATATATAAGTCTTGACACTGGTTTTACATCATTGTATTGATTAACCTGTATGTGCTATATATATTGTTGATATATATTAACTTGGTCGATTGATGTACTAGTGTGGTGTACTAATATGTGTGAAACTAAATAATATAAAGTTTGGTGAACTAAAAGACAATATTATTGTTGATATCAGTGTTTAAATTGATTATATTGTTATATAATTTGACACCAAGTGCAGCACTTGTTTGTAGATACAGATATTAAATTTGAAGTGCTCTACTTGTGTTTAATACATTATATAAGTATCTGATGTATTGGTGTATACCGGTTGATATCATTGTTTGATATGTCGGTATATATGGTGGATATATATGAACATTGGTTTTGCTTTATCAGTTTGTTAATATAAGTGGATATACCGGTGTTTAGTGTATGGTATTATTTGATAACAGCATTGATAACCAATATTATATCGGTGTGTGATATATCTTTGTTTGATATATTAGTTATAGTTATATAAATAACAGCATATGTACTGGTTATTTATATTTCAAAGGTTGAATTTATATTGGTGTATTTATAAATTATATTTGATATGCATTAACATACCACTTTTGATGTATCAGTATTTGATATATTGTTATACATACATACATATATATATATATATATATATGTTTGTGATATATATTAGTGGTTCTAAAATATTTGATTTGGTTTGTGGAAGGGACTACCGAATCAATTGTGAACCTGAGTGTGGGTCAAGAAACTCCGGTGGTCAACTCGAGCGTTGGTCAATTGACCGACCCGAAAGTGAACCCTTTTGTGGGTCAAATGAATACCCCGACGGTGAATTCATTTGTGTCTCCGGTTTCAGTTCTTATGAACCATATGGAGAAACCAGAGAAATTCAATAGTCTGAATTTCAAGAGATGGCAACAAAAGATGTTGCTTTACGCGACCACATTGAATCTTGCGAGATTCTTAACTGATGAGGCTCCTAAGGCCAACAGTGGTGACGAGTTGGATGTGTAAGTTTAAAATGGTGATTATTGTCAGAATCAATTCTTTTGAACTTCAAAATTGTAATTATCAAATTTAATGATGATTTATTTCTATTAATTATGGGTTAATAGAAATATTAAATTTTGAATTCAAAACAGAACTGATTTGACTTTAATATGGCCAATTTTAATGAGAATTAATTTCCAAATTAATTCAGTTGATCTCCTCCTGATATTATGGCGGATTAATCAAACGTGAACACAAGTGTTCCACTTGAAACTCTTAATGCTAATCCAACTGTCAAGCTAGACACTTCAGCTGTTAATTCAATGCTTGTGGGAGATGTGTCTATTTGGGGCCAAGTGTGGCAACGTCGACTCCAGCCATCAACTCATTCGTGAGAAACATGGCAGATCCGGTAATGAGCCAGTATGTGAGTCACGGGAACTTTTAGTGGTGGTAGCAAAAGATGTTCTATTTAACCACACTAAATCTAGCCAGATTCTTGACTAGAGATGCTCGTAAACCCAATAATGGTTAATAGCGAGATGTTCAGGTATGGAATGTTGTGGATGCATGAAACCATTCAGATTTCTGTACCAGAAAAACATACTGAATGGGCAGTCAGACTCGCTGTATAGCGATAACAAGTCAAAGAACTGTGGGAGTCGTTAGACTGGAAATACAAAACTGAGGATACTGAATCCAAAAGGTTTGTTGTGGGCCGGTTTATTGATTACAAGATGGTGGACTCTAAGACAGTTATGTGTCAAGTCCAAGAGCTTCAAGTGATTCTTCATGAGATTCATGCTGAAGGGATAACCCCAAGTGAAACCTTTCAGGTGGCTGATATAACTGAGAAGCGAGCAGCAAAACGGAGTTGCTGAACAGAAAAATCATTCCTTGAAATGATGAATGCAATGCTGATAAGTTCTGGATTACCTCAGAACATGTGGGGTGAAGCTATATTGTGTAGCAATTACCTTTTAAATAAGGTACCCCGAATGAAAGAAGACAAGACCCTATATGAGCTATGGAAAGGAAGAAAGAATTCCTATAAATTCTTATGAATGTGGGTGTGTCTTGCTAAAGTGGTCGTACCTAAACCTAAGAAGGTGAAAATAGGTCCGAAACCCGTTGATTGCATCTTTATTGGATATGCACATAATAGTAGTGCTTATCAATTTTGGTGCATAAATCTGACATCCCAGATATACACAAAAACACGATAATGGAATCTAGAAATGCATTGTTCTTTAAACATGTATTTCTATGTAAATCGAATGATGAAGCAAACAGTGAGCTCTTTAGAAGGACTCTTGTGGAAAGAAGCTATCAAGAGTGAAATTGATTCCATCTTTCAAAATCATACTTGGGAGTTAGTGGATTTTCCTCTAGGATGTAAACCGCTATGGTCCAAATGGATTTTCAAGAGAAAAATGAAAGCGAATGGATAAATTGATAAGTATAAGGCCAGACTTGTAATTAAAGGTTACAATCAATGAGATGGCCTAGATTACTTTGATATGTATTCTCATGTGACGAGAATAACCTCCATTAGGATGATACTTGCAATCGCAGCTTTGTAAAATCTTGAAGTACATCAAATGAATGTGAAAAAAACTTTCTTAAATGGAGATCTAGATGAAGAGATCTACATGGAACAACCTGAGGTTTTTTCCGCTCCAGGACAAGGAAAGAAATTCTGTAAATTGGTGAAGTCCTTATATGGTCTAAAGCAAACACCAAAACAATGGCATGAGAAATTTGACAATGTTATGACGTCAAATGGATTTAAAATCAACGAATGTGACACAGGAAATGGCTATGTCATTTTGTGCCTTTATGTTGATGACATGCTCATTGTTGGTAGTGATGATAAAATCTACCAAGGATATGTTGAAATCAAGATTTCATATGAAAGATATGGGACCGACTGATGTAATGTTGGGAATGAAAATCTCAAGGACATCGAACAGACTCATTCTCAATCAGTCACACTATGTTGACATGATTCTTGAGAAATTCAACAAAAATGATTCTGGAATTTTCAGTTTACTGGTAGATACAAATCTACACCTATCAAAGAATAAGGGTGAGAGTGTCTCTCAACTCGAATATTCTAGAGTGATAAGAAGTCTGATGTACTTAATAAGTTGTACAAGATCAGACATTGCTAATGCAGTCAGCAAATTAAGCAGTTACACGAATAATCCAGGAAACGATCACTGGAAAGGAATAGTAAGAGTACCGAGGTACTTACGATTCACTAGTAATTATGGACTGCATTATACCAGATATCATACTGTCCTAGAAGGATACACTGATGCAAACTGGATATCTGATATGAAAGATTCAAAATCCACTAGTGGGTATGTGTTCACACTAGGAGGTGCGGTTGTATCCTGAAAATCCTCCAAACAGACATGTATAGTCAGATCCACTATGGAATCTGAGTTTATTGCTTTATGTGGTGAGGAGGCTGAATGGCTACGCCAGTTTTTAGAGGATATTTCAAGATGGCCAAAGCCTGTGCCAGCGATTCGCATCCATTGTGATAGTCAATCAGCAATAAAAAGAGCACAGAGCAACATGTATAATGGGAAGTCTATATATATACGTCGAAGACATAATACCATTAGACAGCTACTCTCAACTGGAGTTTGTTGGGGTTTATGCCTTAAAGATGTATTTTGTAAATGGATTTATGAAATAAATAAAAAGAAAAGTTCAATTCATTCTTGTTGTGTTGTTTATTTTATAACTTGTGCATATATTAACATCCTAGATTGCCGGATGTAATCTCGAACTGAGTATATGAGTGTCATATACGGATGGATACAGTAAGAGACGTGCAATCTAAAGAGTCCATAGATAAAAAATAAAGCTGAGTACTTTATTTGTGGTTAATCTATAGCTGCGGTCCATTCCGTAATGTACGGTGATTCTATCCTGAATCATTCATATGAGATATGGGAATGAAGGCACCTTGTATGATGTGATCATATAGGACTGGGCCATGATCTATATGAATCTCTCACCAAGATCCATTTACAGATGAGATTCATATATATCAACTAATGATGGCTATATGTGGGTGATCTTAATCTTGAGTGTCTTATCGACTCCTTCAGGTTAGATCGTGGTCTTTGATATACCACGGGTGAGGTCAGATGCAATTCATGATCAATATACTCCGTATGTTGGGATTGCGGTTTGGCTTGTGGCTGGGAAGGTATGTACACAATAGTGGAATCCACTCCTTCTTGTGAGAAGTAGATGGTAGTTCCCTTAAGGGTTGATTCGGGGCTTGGACAATATGAGCGCTCTCCTAATTCCGTGAGGAAATAGGATTTATTGTTGATTAGAGAATCAATAGTACTTAAAGGATATATGTAATTAGAGGGGTATAACATACATTATGACCCAGCTCTAATTATGAACTACTGTGGAGGATCACACCATGTGTAATAGCTATATCGATGGACACCGAGTTGTATCGGTCTGTGTAAAAACGTCTGTAGTTGAGAGAGTGCAGCTTCGGGTTTTTAGTGGAATAACACCGGAGTTAATAATCAAAGAATATTAATTAAAGAGTTTAATTAATAATTCCGAGGATTATTGGAGCTCAAAATACTGTAGGTCCATTAGGTCCCCTTGCTAGCCCGATCGATTTAGGTAACAAGGGTCACGGTTAATTAATTGGATTGTCCAATGAATTGTGTTACGAAAGTGACACGTATTTATTCGGGAAATAATTGAATAATAAGATTATTTAATTAATGAATAATGGTGATTAAATAAATTAAATAATAAGATTATTTAATTTTGTTATTAATCACTAAATGGAGGATGTTAGTTGATATTTGATTTTAAATGGAATAAGATAATATGATTATTTTATTTTATTAAATTAAATATTTGAAATTGAATTTAAAATGTTTAAATTCAAAATAAATATTTAATTATCTTTTAAAATCTAAAGAGATATCAATTAAAGAGTTTTAGTTATAATAATATATATATGATATATATCGATAACAAAAATATAGCACACAAAGGATATACACAAGTGTTTGTATATGATACAAACTCATATTGTGTGTAACAAAAAAAGGAGAAACAAGAGAGATATTGGGCGTGTGATTTAAAAAAAGAAAAAAGAGAAACAAGTGATTATGTGCGTGAATCAATCAAAGAAAAAAGAAGAAGCAAATAGTACGGGTACTATTGAAACAAAGAAAAACAAATTTAATATATATTTTTTAAAACAACTAGAATTGTTCTAGTTTGTGTATTTTCTTGGAAGAAAAAGTTTCTTCTTCGTTTCTCTACATCCTCCTAAGTTCCTGAGTACGTGATGCGCCTACACGCAGTTAGCAGTTCCAAGAATAGCTAGGAAGATCAGTGGTACAGATCAGGAGCATATCATGAAGTGAAGGAGCCTCCAAACGTTTTTAATATATTGATTACAATTTCCTGTGTTTACATATTGTATGTATTAGTTCTGAAAAAAGAATTGCGATCCTAAGTTCACTGGTCCCAGATCGTTTATGATCCGTATAAAAATTTTAAAACTTATTTCCGCTGCGTTACCAGTGAACGGGGTTCCAACAATTGGTATCAAAGCTAATTTTTTTTTCGGAACAGGAAATTGTTTTCGATGCTCCTGTATGTATGATTGTGTAGACACTATTTAATTTGACTGTATGTTGTTTTTATATGTATATTGAATTTGTTAATTTACAAAAACATGATTGATCGTTAATTATATGGTACTGTGGATTTAGGGTTTATGGGTTGTATTATATTTATTATTATTATTATTATTATTATTGTTTTTGTTATTGTAATGTAAAAAAAAAATGTAACCTATATTGGAGACCTGGAAAAATCGCGAAGTCAGAAGGGCGAAATTGGAAATACGCGTGATGGGTACTGTTCACCATACTGTTCATGTATGGTACTGTTCATTCGGGGGGGTACTATTCATGAGAGTACTGTTCATGTGCGGTACTGTTCATGTCGGGCACTATTCATGCCGTCTTGCACGGTTCCGTTGGCAAGTGTTGCCTAGTGCGTTCCATACGGATTTCCTATTTCGGATTCATGAGATGAATCGGAGTGACCTGAAGAGACTAGAAGACTCGGAAATTACAAGAAGACCAAGGAATGCCTTGGGCGTATTTTTGTAATTTTAGATTCCAATTTTTTTAGGTTAAATAATCCACAGTACTCGGTCAATTCATATATGCTTTATATTATGTGATGATAAAAGTATTGCCTTGCATACGTATGTCATTTAGATTAGATGTGCCTACACAAATATATTTGATATGTCATACATGCATCATAGCCTAATTCTTATGTATTTTTTTTAATATGATTAAAATCAGTAAATACATTATTGGCTATGAAAATGAGATTAGTTTTTTTAATTGTTAGAAAACTTGTTAATTCTCATTAATATTAATCTGGTTATTAAAGTGTTTAATAAGTTAGATTAATAGGGTCATTTATTGTAATTAGGATTAATATGATTAAAAACCTAATAATAAATGGACTGCATAAAGTGTTAGAGTTTTTATAGTTAAAACTTGGTAAACGCTTACATAATCATCTGACCTTAGTAAAAAGTTTACAAAGATTTAGATTATTCACTAATAGATTAGATTTTTAATTGTTAAAAATCATTAATAATTTATTAGTTACATTAGAATTTATTTCTAATAATGAATTTGTTAATGCGCTAGATAACTTGGTTAAAATTAGTCTTTTGATTCTATAGAGTCTAGGTGCATTAACGGATAATAGAAAACCTTAATATTTAAATAGTGAGTGGGAGAGGGATATATTACATATATATCCCATAGTCTCCATTATTAGTTCAACACCGTGAGATCCGAGTGGGGCCTCGTGACGGCTTTGCTTTCGTCCTCCCTAAGGAGGGTTTCCACAAAGATCAATATCAAGTTTGACTTCCTAACGGATAGGATTTCTGAGGGTATTTCGGGATTGACCGACCCTAAGGCGGCAATTCTCGAGTTAAGCTCATGAGATCTGAAATGGTGGGTTACACTCACGAAGGTTTTGATTAAGTTTTGTTAATTAAAAACCTGATTGAATAAACGATGGTTGAATGATATGGAATAAGAGTTATTCTAGAATATCATTTGATTGAGAATGTCTCGGTCTAACATGCAAGGACTTGACCGACCCTAAGGCTGCACTTCTTTGTGGTATGTTGGATTGTCGTGGTATAGTAACTGTTTTTTGGGTACTTCTAGTTCGTTAAACATGTTCACGCATCATGTTTAAATTTATGCCAAAGCACTCGCACTTGTTTTAATAAATGACTGAATGAATGTTTTATTTATTTCAGCAATTATGTCTTCTGTATTACTTCAAATTCTCGCAAACGACAAATTAACTGGTGATAACTACACTAAGTGGAAACTTAATATTAATGCAATACTGGTCACCAAAGACCTCAAGTTTGTGCTTATGGAGGAATGTCCTCCGGTGCCTACTGCCAATGCCACAAGAACTGTTCGTGAGGCATACCAGCGATGGGTCTCATCTGATGAGAAGGTCCGAACATATCTGTTAGCTTCTATGACAGACGTGCTTGTCACAAAGCACGAAGCAATGACTACAACATTCGAAATTATGGAGTCATTACAAGCTATGTTCGGGCAGCCCTCCGAGCAAAAGCGACACGAAGCTGTTCGTTCCGCTATGCTCGCTCGCATGAAGGAAGGTATATCAGTTCGGGAACATGTCCTGAGCATGATGTCCTACTTTAACACGGTAGAAGTCAATGGCGGGGCCATTGACGAACCTAGTCAAGTGAGCATCATACTGACGACTCTTCCGAAGAGTTTCGATCAGTTTAAGAACAACTACGGGATGAACAAGTTAAGGTTTAGTCTCACACAGTTGCTCAATGAGCTCGCTACTTTTAAGTCCTTGACCAAGGACAACAAAAGTAAGACCGGTGAGGCAAATGTTGCCGAACCATCTTCCTCCAATAATAAGAAGAGGAAGAAGTCTGCTGGAAACGCGAAGGGTAAGCCCAAACCCAAGAAGGCCCAAAGCAAAAAGAAGGGCACCTCCACCGACCAAGACAAAGGAAAATGTTTCCATTGTAACAAGGTCGGGCACTGGAAGAGGAACTGTCCTCAGTACCTGGAGGAGGTAGCCAAGAAGAAGAAGAAAGGTAAATATGATTTACTTGTTCTTGAATCTTGTTTAGTGGAAGATGATTCTTCACCTTGGATTGTTGATTCGGGGGCCACTAACCATGTTTGTTCTTCTTTGCAGTAGACTGATTCTTGGACACAGCTAGAGGAGGGAGCCTTCTCCATGCGTGTGGGGTCGGGGGATGTCGTGTCGGCCAAAGCAGTGGGAGCAATAAGATTGCAATTTTGTAATAATAATAGTTTTTTATTATTGAACAATGTTTTTTATATTCCTGGATTTACACGGAATTTGATTTCCGTTTCTAAGTTGTTAGAACAATTGTATTCTGTTTCTTTTAATAATAAGTTTGTTATTATTGGAAAGAATGGTCTGAATATTTGTTCAAGAATTAATGAAAACAATTTGTATGTGTTAAGACCGTTAATACATACTACACTGCTTAACACCGAAATGTTTAAGGTTGAAAAACCTAAAACTAAACGACATAAGATTTCTCCAGATAATGACACGTATCTTTGGCATCTAAGGCTTGGTCATATCAACCTTGACTGGATATACAGACTAGTAAAAAGTGGACCTTTAAGTGAGTTAAAGGTTGACACATTACATGTCTGCGAATCCTGTTTAGAAGGTAAGATTACTAAGAGACCTTTTACTGGAAAAGGGCTTAGAGCTATAGAGCCACTAGAACTCATACATATAGACGTCTGCGGACAGATAAATGTTAAAGCTAGGGGCAGCTATGAGTATTATGTCACCTTTATAGATGACTACTCAAGATACGGATATGTCTACCTAATGCAAAGAAAGTCGGAAACATTTGAAAAGTTCAAAGAATTCTGAGCTGAAGTTGAGAATCAATTAGGTAGAACTATCAAGTCACTACGATCAGATCGTGGAGGTGAGTACCTTGACCAAGAGTTTGAAGACTTCATGGTCGAGCATGGGATAGTTTCCCAACTCACAGCTCCTGGTACACCTCAGCAAAATGGTGTAGCGGAGAGGAGAAATAGAACCCTGATGGAAATGGTGAGATCTATGATTAGTTTCTCATCATTTCCAAATTCCTTCTGGGGATATGCGTTACAAACAGCGGCATACATTTTGAATGTAGTGCCATCCAAATCTGTTCCTAAGACTCCCCTAGAGTTGTGGAATGGTCGTAAAGCTAGTTTACGACATTTCCGCATATGGGGGTGTCCAGCACACGTGCTGAAAAATAGAAGTGGAAAGTTAGACTCCAAGTCTGTGGTCTGCCTGTTTGTAGGATACTCCAAGGAGACCAAAGGTGGACACTTCTACAGTCCCGAAGATAACAAAGTATTTGTATCGACAAACGCAACGTTTCTTGAAGACAATTATATTAGTGACCATAAACCTTGTTCTAAGATTGTATTGAATGAGTTGGAGGCTGGTGAGACTAGTGCTTCATCAACAAGAGTTGTTGATCCACAAATATCTGAGAGTCAGATGGTTCCTAATCAGGATACATTATCACCTAGACGTAGTGGGAGGGTTGTAAGACAACCTGAACGCTATTTAGGTATAGGTGAGGGACAAAGTGTTGTCTCTGCTGATAGTGTGGATGATCCATTGACATTTAAGAATTCAATGGAAGATCATGATAAAGAGGAATGGACTTAAAGCCATGAATCTCGAGATGGAGTCCATGTACTCTAACTCAGTCTGGGATCTTGTAGACTTACCGGATGGGGTAAAACCCATAGGATGTAAGTGGATCTACAAGAGAAAGAGAGGAGTAGACGGGAAGGTAGAGACCTTCAAAGCAAGGCTAGTGGCTAAGGGTTATACCCAGAAAGAGGGGGTTGATTATGAAGAGACAATCTCGCCAGTAGCCATGTTTAAGTCTATTAGGATTCTCTTATCCATTGCTGCCTATTTCGATTATGAAATTTGGCAAATGGACGTCAAGACTGCATTCTTGAATGGCAATCTTGACGAGAGCATCTATATGATGCAACCAGAGGGATTCGTGTCTCCAGATCAAGAGCAAAAGGTTTGCAAGTTGCAAAGGTCCATCTATGGACTTAAGCAAGCATCTAGATCTTGGAACATTAGGTTTGATGATGTGATCAAAACCTATGGCTTTGAGCAGAACAGTCGATGAGCCTTGTGTCTACAAGCGCATCATTGACAAAAAAGTAGTTTTCTTGGTCCTATACGTGGACGACATCCTACTCATTGGGAATGAAGTGGGAGTGTTATCTGATGTAAAGGGCTGGCTGGCTAGCCAATTCCAAATGAAAGATTTGGGAGAGGCGAGTTATGTTCTAGGGATCCAACTTATAAGGGATCGTAAGAACAAACTCATAGCATTGTCTCAGGCATCATATATCGACAAGATTCTTGTGCGATTTTCGATGCAGAACTCTAAGAAAGGTAATTTACCTTCTAGACATGGGGTTCACTTGTCTAAGGAACAGTGTCCTAAGACACCTCAAGAAGTTGAGGATATGAGACGTGTGCCATATGCATCAGCAGTAGGTAGTCTCATGTATGCTATGTTATGCACGAGACCGGACAGCTGCTATGCAGTGGGAGTAGTCAGCAGGTACCAGTCCAACCCAGGATTAGATCATTGGGTTGCTGTCAAGACTATTCTCAAGTATCTTCGGATAACGAGAAACTATATGCTAGTGTATTCCGGACAGGATTTGATCCCGTTAGGATACACAGATTCTGATTTTCAGTCAGACAGGGATTCTAGAAAATCCACGTCTAGATCAGTATTCACCCTAGGTGGTGGAGCCATTGTGTGGAGAAGTATAAAGCAATCTTGCATTGCTGACTCCACCATAGAAGCCGAATATGTAGCCGCTTGTGAAGCTGCTAAAGAGGCTGTTTGGCTCCGTAAGTTCTTGAGTGATCTGAAAGTTGTTCCAGATATGGATAAGCCCATCACAATTTATTGTGATAATAGTGGTGCTGTGGCTAATTCCAAAGAACCAAGAAGCCACAAAGAGGGAAGCATATAGAGAGAAAGTATCATCTCATTAGAGAGATAGTGCAGAGAGGAGATGTGATCGTCACCAAGATAGCCTGACAAGACAATCATGCTGATCCATTTACGAAGATCTTACCGGCTAAAGTGTTTTCGGGTCACCTAGATGGTCTAGGGTTACGAGACATGCCTCACATGCTTTATTGCAAGTGGGAGATTGTTGGGGTTTATGCCTTAAAGATGTATTTTGTAAATGGATTTATGAAATAAATAAAAAGAAAAGTTCAATTCATTCTTGTTGTGTTGTTTATTTTATAACTTGTGCATATATTAACATCCTAGATTGCCGGATGTAATCTCGAACTGTGTATATGAGTGTCATATACAGATGGATACAGTAAGAGACGTGCAATCTAAAGAGTCCATAGATAACAAATAAAGCTGGGTAATTTATTTGTGGTTAATCTATAGCTGCGGTCCATTCCGTAATGTACGGTGATTCTATCCTGAATCATTCATATGAGATATGGGAATGAAGGCACCTTGTATGATGTGATCATATAGGACTGGGCCATGATCTATATGAATCTCTCACCAAGATCCGTTAACAGATGAGATTCATATATATCAACTCATGATGGCTATATGTGGGTGATCTTAATCTTGAGTGTCTTATCGACTCCTTCAGGTTAGATCGTGGTCTTTGATATACCATGGGTGAGGTCAGATGCAATTCTTGATCAATATACTCCGTATGTTGGGATTGCGGTTTGGCTTGTGGCTGGGAAGGTATGTACACAATAGTGGAATCCACTCCTTCTTGTGAGAAGTAGATGGTAGTTCCCTTAAGGGTTGATTCGGGGCTTGGACAATATGAGCGCTCTCCTAATTCCGTGAGGAAATAGGATTTATTGTTGATTAGAGAATCAATAGTACTTAAAGGATATATGTAATTAGAGGGGTATAACATACATTATGACCCAGCTCTAATTATGAACTACTGTGGAGGATCACAACATGTGTAATAGCTATATCGATGGACACAGAGTTGTATCGGTCTGTGTAAAAACGTCTGCAGTTGAGAGAGTGCAGCTTCGGGTTTTTAGTGGAATAACATCGGAGTTAATAATCAAAGAATATTAATTAAAGAGTTTAATTAATAATTCCGAGGATTATTGGAGCTCAAAATACTGTAGGTCCATTAGGTCCCCTTGCTAGCCCGATCGATTTAGGTAACAAGGGTCACGGTTAATTAATTGGATTGTCCAATGAATTGTGTTACGAAAGTGACACGTATTTATTCGGGAAATAATTGAATAATGAGATTATTTAATTAATGAATAATGGTGATTAAATAAATTAAATAATAAGATTATTTAGTTTTGTTATTAATCACTAAATGGAGGATGTTAGTTGATATTTGATTTTAAATAGAATAAGATAATATGATTATTTTATTTTATTAAATTAAATATTTGAAATTGAATTTAAAATGTTTAAATTCAAAATAAATATTTAATTATCTTTTAAAATCTAAAGAGATATCAATTAAAGAGTTTTAGTTATAATAATATATATATATATGATATATATCGATAACAAAAATATAGCACACAAAGGATATACACAAGTATTTGTATATGATACAAACTCATATTGTGTGTAACAAAAAAAGGAGAAACAAGAGAGATATTGGGCGTGTGATTTAAAAAAAGAAAAAAGAGAAACAAGTGATTATGTGCGTGAATCAATCAAAGAAAAAAAAAAGAAGCAAATAGTACGGGTACTATTGAAACAAAGAAAAATAAATTTAATATATATTTTTTAAAACAACTAGAATTGTTCTAGTTTGTGTATTTTCTTGGAAGAAAAAGTTTCTTCTTCGTTTCTCTACATCCTCCTAAGTTCCTGAGTACGTGATGCGCCCACACGCAGTTAGCAGTTCCACGAATAGCTAGGAAGATCAGTGGTACAGATCAGGAGCATATCGTGAAGTGAAGGAGCCTCCAAACGTTGGTAAGGTTCTAAATTTCTTTTTAATATATTGATTACAATTTCCTGTGTTTACATATTGTATGTATTAGTTTTGAAAAAAGAATTGCGATCCTAAGTTCACTGGTCCCAGATCGTTTATGATCTGTATAAAAAATTTAAAACCTATTTCCGCTGCGTTACCAGTGAACGGGGTTCCAACAGAGTTATCTCTATTGACTATATAGAGTCAAAAGATAACATTGCAGATCCGCTAACCAAAGGGTTAAATAGAGAATTAGTTGATATATCATCGAGGGGAATGTGACTAAAGCCCATGAAATGAAAGTCGATACAATGGAAACCCAACCTAGTTGACTGGAGATCCCAAGATCTAGGTTCAATGGGACAACCAAGTTGTAAGACTTAGTTGGATCACTGTGGGGGTTACCCTCTAGTCCATTCCTATGATGAAACAGTGATGCCCGTAGGGAAAAGGTTAAACTATGTTTTTAATGATTCTTATGTGTCAGAATTCCAAGCTATGGAAATCTGAGCAGAGTAATGCGAGTTGCTCTTAATTAAGAAATCACTTATGTGAGAGAGAAATGGGGCCACTTCTAAAAGAGAATAATGAAGGGCTATATTTCCTGCGACTTTCACATAACCAGGCGCATGTTCATGGCCAAAACGAACATAACAATGAGAACCAAATTGGGTCTAGAAGATGCCTGTGTGAGGTAAGCTATCGTTTACATAAACGGCAGAACAGTTCAAGGATATCATATATAATGATCAGCCAGTAAAGTAAGCATACCTTTATGAGAGAAGGTTCAAAGGGTAACACCTACCTATCCTATGCATGTTTCGACCGTTTGAACTTACCAAAAGTCATCTCTCGTGTCTCCTAGGTCAATTTCATTCATGTGGGGGATTGTTGGAAATTTTGTGATGAACACACATTTTGAGAGTATTATTTGGGTATGATTGATTCCATGAAAATGGAAGATCAAAGTATATTCGAATTCTCCTCCGTGAGAGCTTCGAAATGGTATACTCAAACTCACAAAATTATTAATGGGTGAATGAGAAATTGAGTCTCAATGTGAGCCAATTGTGTAGGGAAAAATTTGCATCCCACATTGATTGGGGAAAATACTTATATGTGGTATATAGGTGGTCGTGTGATAGTAGCTTATAAACATGTGTGTGGGCGCGTCCTGCGTACACGAATACTGCACCGATTGGACGGTGAGAGTACAATCGACTTTTTGCTACTATTTTAAATTTCTTTTTTTCCTAAATCAACATTTTATTGATTAGGACAGAATTAATTTAATTTATTTTTCCCTAAGTTAGACGGTTTAAATGATAAGGAAAAGTTGGCTAACGAAATAGTTAATTTCCGTTTTGGGTTATGGAAATTAATTAGATTAAAGAAGGAGTTGATTTCCTTTTTAAATTTTGATACTTACTTGATCACTAAGTAATCCGAATCAGTGTTTAATTAGGAATATATCTTTTGAAGATTATTCCTTAATTATTTTCCTTTATCATTACAACCGTAACAATTAAGTATTTCCAAATCAATCCTACTGATTAGGTTTTCTATTTAAAATCTTGGTATTTTTCCTTATAATGAATAATTCAGGAAATCACGAAAGTAAGAGAAAAATATTATTCTTTTTCTAGTTCTTCTGTTATTCGCATCTTGGTAAGTTTGAATTCAATTTGAGTTCGCTGAGAGTGGTTTGTGTTCTACACATCCACTGTTTAAATCGTTGTATCCTGGGAGACAATCGCCATACACATAAGGTGTTAGCCGGCAAAATTGTCTTAAGGACACCGTGTGAAACACAGACCTCGATTTTCCTAACGTGATGTTTTATGTTTATTGTTTTTCTGTCTCTTACAGATTCGAACCAGATTGTTTTTGAGCAATACAAACAACAATCCTAACCGGCCTATACATTCTGCAAAATAAAAAAGAAAAAGAAAATTCTTAATTTCTTTTGAACTTTTTTGTTATCTTTCTATTGTGGGTGGAAAAAACTCTAAAACTTTCTCATAAATAATCATAATAAATAAGTATAAATTTATGTGGTTGTTAACGTACTGGTTTACTTCAAATGTTTCACTTCAAATGTTTCATTTCTTGTTTTTTTACTTCAATCTACTAGTTTTTATAATCTCTTTGAAGAACAATTTTGGGTGATATTGGGTATCCAAAAAAATATCTGTTGCTCGGTCTACACTATATATAAATATATGAATTATCAGGTCAGATATCTCGTACAAATTTTTCATACGGGATCACTAATTATCATATGTGATAATCGATGATGTGGCACAAAAAATTTGCACCGAATCCCTGACCTAATAACTAATAGACATTGTTTTATTGGAAGGTAAGTTTAGTAATATTTCGTGAAAAAGCTAGATGGATTTTATAATAATTAATAACGTAATATTTTTTTTTCAGAAAGCTGATAGCCGGGTCAACCCTGCTTAGGGTATGTACTTGGTGATATTAATCTTGGTGATATTAATCTTGTTTTACTATGTAGATACAAGTCAATGATCCCATATTACACCGGCAAAAAAATTAAGAACATTTTAGAGAGTTTTAATATGAAGTATTCTCCTTTTTTAAGCTGATTTTGTTAAGAGAAAGCATTTGAGTTTGACATTGATACAATCTACATTAATACAATCTTATAGATATTCAAAGAAGAAGAGGTTATCATGGGTTAACTTGATTAATTTAATTCTTTAAAAATTATTTAATTTAATTTATTTTGTCCATTTTAGTAATTTTATTTAGGGATATTTTATGTAATATAATTTTTTTTATATATATAAAATGAATGTACTAATTAGTTTTGAATCATAAATGTAATTAGAGGTGGTAATTGTTGACACGATCTGGTGACATGACACAAACATGAGACGATATTTATGGATTTGTGTTAGATTTTATTGGGTTTGGTTCGCTAATGTGTCAACACGTTAAACTCGTCATGTAAACATGTCATGTTTGGGTTGAACCCCTTCTAACCCGCTAACCCATTTAACACGATTAATTGTCCGTTGTTAAATTTATAGCACTCTTTTCACCCCTAGTTTTGTGATTGTCAATGAGTTGATAACTCAAGTTTAAATGTCACCAAAGTATGGTGATGGATAAAAATACCCCTATTTTTACTTTTATTCTTTTTTCTATCCTCTTTTTTCTTTGAATTTTTCACCTCCAATTGAGGTCAAAACGACTCCCAATGGAGGTCATCGAAATGGTCGAAGTCCATTAGAGGTCGTTGAAACGACCTCCATTGGAGGTCGATGAAGCAGATGCAAAAAAATTATGGAAATAAGTCTCGACAATAAATCTCGGGTAGGGCACCCGAGACTTATTGCCCCTAAACATCTGTCAATAAGTCTTGGGTGCCTTACCTGAGACTTATTTCCAGATTTTTTTTGGTTTTTTGATCTTCTTCTTCATCGACCATTAATGGAGGTCGAGATCATTTCGACCTCCATTGCTAGATCAATGGAAGTCTTTGAAAAAAAAACCAGAAGAGGAAGGAAGTAAGAGAGAGAAATTTAAAAAGTAAAAAGAAAAGTAAAAGAATAAGTAAGGGTATTTTAGTCTCACCACATACTTTGGTGTTAAAAAACATAGAATTAATAATTTGGTGATATTCCCACAAGCCAAACTCATTTAGTGCTATTTCCCCCTATTCCCTCTTAATTGTCAATGATAAATATGTAATTTATTATTATATGGAAATAAATAATTATTTTTACATTCAAATTGCTTATAGAAATTTTTAGGAGATAAATCATATAGAGTTTAAAATTTTGTGCTGATAAAATTTAATTGTTTTGATCAAATTTTAAACATTTAAGCATAAAAATTATTTTAATAGTTTAATCGAAATTTTGAATTTTACTAAAGAAACTTTAGCGGTTTAAAATTGCTTTAACAAATAAACCCTTAAATATTTTATTAACATGTTTACTAAAATCAATCGGGTATCAGATTATATGGGTTTTACCCGCAATTCAAGTTCCATTTCGTGTCTCTCTCATAGAATTTGATTCCCTTTCATTTCATATTTTTTATTAGTAAACACGTCCTAAAATTGTAAATAAGTAAATGAATTAATGGAATTTTGTTGTAAATAATTCAATAAATAAGCTAAATAAAGCAAAGATGAAGAAGAGAATGAGAGATGATTGAGACGAGAGAAACCAGAGATATTAGAAATATGAGAGAGAGTTGTATTGATCCTTTTTTGGGCATCCTTTACAAATGAAACAGTACTAATATATATAGGCAAATAAGATAGGCGGTGGAGAAGGGAAAGATATTTGTGGGATGTAAGTGGGTAATACTAGTGTATATTACATAAGTGGTAAAAGCCACATATTACAACACTCCCACTTGGATTTATACCACTTGTATTAATTTTCTAGGAAAAAACCCAATGGGACAAAATCCGAGAAAAATGTATACAACGATCTCTCTGGATCTAGAGGGATTGGACATGAAAAACTATCTCATTAAAAACTATCTCATTAAAAACCTTGTCAGGAAAACCCAGTGGGATAAAACCTGATCGAAAGGAAAAAGAGTATAGTGTACATATGTCCAGATTTATTTGTTTTCTTCAAAACATTTCTCACATTTATACATTGCTAGGGAAAACCCAGTGGGATAAAAACCTGAGCAAAGATATTCATTGATCTGTCGGATCAAAGTAATATTTATAATAATCTTCTGGATCAAGGTAACATATATACGATGATTAGCAAGATCAAAGTAATATTTACAGTGATATTTTGATCAAGATAACATATATACGATGATCAACTGGATAAATGTAATATTTATGATGATTTTAGGGATCAAATAATTTTTGGGTGTGCTTATAGAATTGCCTTATTAAAACCTTTATCAGGAAAACCCAATGAGACAAAAACCCGATTGAAGGAAAAAGAGTACAATGCACATATATCCCAAATAATTAATATACTTCATCTGATATGCTCCCCCTGGTAGGACGCTCCCCCTGATGGGAGGCTCCCCCTGATAAAAATTCTTTTGAAGCAATCTTTTAGATTGTTGAATTGAAGCACACTGATGTTTATTTCACGAAATGAAATAACAACATAAATGATTGGAGGGAGTATCAGCAAAGATTTGCTTTATGGAGTAATATCCATATGGAATCTTTTCAGAATCCTTTCAACATATTCTGATTGATGGACAAGCATTCCATTTAATCTATGCTCGACCTTCAGGTTGAGACAATGTTTTCTTTCTCATTTCTTTATGAGGACACATGAGTATATAATTTATTATATCCATATCTTTATCAGATAATAACTGAGACGGCTATACCACATTTGTTCAAATTATTTTTAATCCATATAAGGATTTTTTTGTTCATCAAATGCAGATTACGAGATCTCGATTTATATGCTTCTAGCATTTTGAATCCTTCAGGATTTATAAATTTCTGCATTGAGTGAATCATATATATAAATGATTACTACGTCTTGAAAACGTATTTTAAGCTCTTTAAAGGCAGCCAAATTCATCAACAACGTAGTCGTATTCATCAGTAGTGAATACCAAGTTTCTGTAAGAAACATCATACTACGAGTCGTGCCTCATATCTCACGATCTCGTTTCTCATTAAGTTTCCGTATAAAGATCCATTAGTATCCAACTAGTTTGACATCTCCAGGTGTTTGGAGTACTATTGATCTAAACACTTTATTTTTGGCTTATGAAGTTAATTCTTCTTGAATTGCTTATTTCATCTAGGCCAATCATGCCTTTTATCTACAATCATTTGCTATTATGAATATCATAATTATCATTTATAATTTGAGTAGCGCTACTGTGTATAAAAATACATCATCAATGATTGTTTCCTTATGATTCCACATTTCTCTTATATGACTTATATAAATTTTCTCAATTTCTATACTCTTGTATCTCTGTTGAGATTTCTTCCATTTCAATGGATTTAGTTATTTCATAGACTCCGTATGATTTATAGAATTTCTCTCAATTTCTATATTCTTGTATCTTTGTTGAGATTGCTTCCATTTCAATGGATTTAGTTATATCATAGACTCCGTATGATTTATAGAATTTCTCTCAATTTCTATATTTTTGTATCTCTTTAGATATATCAGACTCTTATAGAGTTGATTTAGAGAAAGTGGATTTATTTATAACTCGAGTTTTGTTTACTCTTGGGATCCCAATAACAATACCTTTCAAAAGGTTTATAAACTTATGATATGTATAAGATGATTGATTTATTGTCTTTTTCTCTGATCGTTCTTCAAGAACAATCACCAGGTCGGGGTTTATGAGATGACAACTGATAAAATCTTGTTACCTTTAATATACCAGGTAACATATTAATAATCATCCGATGATCAATTATCTTTCGTATTTGAGAGATACGAAGATTGAAATGAGACACACATATATATAGAGAACCGAACTGGTATCTCTATTTTGTATATAAGCAACTTTACATTTACTTTTCTCTTCTTGAGAACCTTTCCATTTGGAAATTAATCAATATAATAATCTGGAGATATTTGATAAGTGATTCCCCTGATCCATTTTGATTATGATTATATCTGGAAAACTGATAACAAGTGTAAGTAATATGAAGATGTTTGATAATAAACAAACATATTACCATCTCGTAGATGCATCAATTAGAACCATATAATAATGAAATGAATCATTTAGTGGATGAATATGTCCACATATATCCTCTTGAATTCTTTGTAAGAATGATGAGAATTCAAAACCAAGTTTTAGAATAAGAAGGTTTTACTGCTAGTATCCTCTGTGAACATGCAGTACATAAGTTCCCATTGGATAAATAATCTTTTGGTTCTTTAATGGATATCCATGAGAATTTTCAATGATTATACGTTTCATTGTAGATCCTGAATGGCCTATACGGTCACGTCAAAGTACAAACTTTTGAATCTGGGAACTTTTGTTTCATAATTGCATAAATATCTACACTCTGTATAATAGTGTAATATAATCCAGATGATAAAACAGGTAGCTTTTCTATAATGAGTTTCTGGCATGAATTATGAGAAGTAATGCATATATATTAAACATTCTCATTACTCATAATTTCAATATGATATCCATTCCTCCTTATATCTTTAAAACTTAGCAGATTTTTTTATATTTTGTTTGAATGATATAAAGTATCATCGATACACAATTGAATTTCATCTAGTAATAAGATTGCGGCTCTTCTAGAGCCTTTAATCAGATCTGCTGGATCTGACCTGGTATTAACCTTATATGTCTTTGAACAAAGAATATTTCTTTAAGTTCTGCTCGAATAATATCAAGTGTCACTGATACATGATTTAGTATTGTTTGATAACAATATCATGGCTCTTCCAGAGCTTTCTATTATAGCTCTTCCAGAGTTTTCTATCAGATCCGTTGGACCTGATACAATATTAATATTTGCTCAGATCAAAGTCCAATTCATAAAATATTCTGACTCCGCAGAATTGTACAAGTCGTTGCACTATAGGCAAGACATATATTTCCCTTCTGGGAATTTTATGGACATTATGTATAATGCCATTTTATATCTTATCTGAAATGATAATAATCTTTTCAATAGGTTTATTCTATAAACCTTTTCTTTTGTCATTCACAAACATCCACTCCTGGGTATGTTTTGATATCTTATGAATATAAATATATCAAATTTACTCTCTTGATACTGCTCCTTCATGAGCAAGTATAAAATGGACAAAATATCATTTACAATCTCATTATACGTGATACTAGGATCTTAAATCCTTTTATGATGCTCACAACATCCTACTGGATGTGTAGATATATATATATATATATATATATTTCTCAAATGAATGATATGTTAATATCTTTAAATGTATTTTATGATAATCACAGCATCCCGCTGGATGTGTATGAAAATGGATAAATTATTAATTCCAATTTCTTTATTCGTTAGGATCTTAAATCCCTTTTATGATACTCACTACACCCTGTTGGATGTGTAGATCACTCTTTCAAATGAGTGACATATAAACGTATCACTTTATTTATATGAGATAACGTCATATTCTGAATGTGTTTGAAACCACAGGTTCCAAATAATGAAGTATGACATTCATGTAATAACACTGGATCCAGAACTCCATGTTCTTATCGGTTTTCAAAACCGTGCCGTATGGCATGTATATAACACTGGATCTAGATCTCCATGTTCTCATCGGTTTTCAAAACCGTACCAACTTAAATATTATAATTCCAAGAACTTAAAGTTCTGGCTAGTCGGCCTAGCCGATCTCATATATTGTGTATAAATAATATGAATATTTTAACAATTTATTTGGAGACATAGCATAAGCCAGTCCTGAGACACGGCATAAGCCAGTCCCGAGACATGGTATAAATCAGTCTCATATATTGCATAAAAATAAATGCTGAACATTTAAACAATTTATTTGGAGACACGGCATAAGCCAGTCCTGAGATACTACATAAGCCAGTCCTGAGACACAGCATAAGCCAGTCTCATATATTGCATAAAAATAACAGTTTCAGGGTCATAAGATCACCTTAGACACAACATAAACCAGTCCAGAGACACAACATAAGCCAGTCTCATATATTGCATAAAAATAAATGTCAGAGTCAGAGTAAGAGTTAGAGTCAGAGTTATAGTCAGAGTTATAGTCAGTGTATATATATTTATATATATATATGTTCCGTTGACGGCATAGCCATCTTGTACGTTAGGATTTTTAACTTTTTTATGATATTCAGAGCATCCTTCTGAATGTGTATGAAATGAATAAAATATTATTCCCATTTCATTATACATTAGGATCTTAGATTATTTTTATGATGCTTACAACATCCGACTGAATGTGTATATTTCTCTGAATATTGCATCAACCATGTATATAATACTGGATCCAGATCTTCAGGTTCTGGATATTCCATCGTGCCCGAAAACAGAGTTAATAAAGCTTAAATAAGTCAAAATAATACTTACAAGCGGAATTAACTAAAACGGATGGCACGGTTGCGTCCGAAAAGGTTGAAATAGCTGGAAACAAGTCCGAATCGGCCGAAAACGGATGAAAATAGCATGCTGACGTGGCACTGACGTCACTGCTGACGTGGCGCAACCATGGCTGCCGCACTGACGTGGCGCTGACGTGGCACGCACAGTTCGCTGACTTGGCGCTGACGTGGCAGCCTGATGCTGACGTTGCGCTGACACATGCTATCGTGGCGCTACAGTGTCGTCTTCAACCTTGGAAACCTGCAGAAAATTTCTGGAAATTTTTCCAGATTTGACGAGAGTTTGACCAGGGATAGAGGGTTCGTTAGAGCTCCGTTTGAGACGCGATCAGCGGCGCCGGAATCATATTTCCGATATGAACCTAACGGTATCCTCCAAACAGTGATCCAAGCACTCTGAATTTTCTGGGTATTTCGAAAAATTTAAAACTAAAGCTAAAGACTTTTGAGAACTTTCTTTGGAAGTCCTAGACTATATATATTCGTGCTGATTACGTGTTGTAAATAATTCAATAAATAAGCTAAATAAAGCAAAGATGAAGAATAGAGTGAGAGATGATTGAGACGAGAGAAACCAGAGATATTAGAAATATGAGAGAGAGTTGTATTGATCCTTTTTTGGGCATCCTTTACAAATAAAACAGTACTAATATATATATAGGCAAATAAGATAGGCGGTGGGGAAGGGAAAGATATTTGTGGGATGTAAGTGGGTAATACCAGTGTATATTACATAAGTTGTAAAAGCCACATATTACAACAAATTTAGATTTATCACATATAAAAATTGACGTAATTATTAGGAGTTAAATGAGTGTTATTAGGCAGCTCAATAATTTAATAGATCGTGTTTGAGTTCAATTTATGACACAATAAGTTTAACGGACTATGTTCGGGTTAAGCAAAAAATTAAGAGGCCGTGTTTCACAAACACATCACTATAAACTATATATATATATATATATATATATATTTTTTTTTAATTTTACAATACTTTAGGATTGAGGGAGGGGCAATAGGGCAAGATTCAAACCTACAACCTCATGAGTGTAGGTATGAAGAGCTTATCAAGAGTCAACCTAATTTTGTCACACAAAAACCCATATTTGCTACGGCTTTAATCTCGACATGTTTCAATAGAAATTAATTATATGTTTTTTTTAAATCACAAACAATTCATTTATCAAAATTTTGTTAAAGATTACGATCTAACAACCTAACCTAACCAAATCTAGATTTAGTTTCAAATAAAAAAGTAAATCCATCTAATCAATTTTTTTTTTTGAGGTGAAATCTCATCAATCTAATTAATACTTTACTCATACACATGCTTCAGTACATACTCTTTCTTTTATTATTTCTATAAAAAAAAATGCATGGAAATTTGCTTCAAAAAAAAAATCTGACCGTGACTTCACGCGCGGGAATGCAACTTTATTTTCCCGCTAAATCCGCCGTAACCGAAAAATCGTTAGAGAGCAACACATGGGATCCTACTCTCTAACTGATTTCCTACACCCACTCACATTTCGACACGTCATCTCATTATCACCCTTCCGCTTTTCCTTCGTGTAAAATTCAACCAAACACAATATATCATGTGTGGGACTAACAGCTCAATGATGTGCCCGCACCACACAATTTTTTCTCTCTATGGAAACCAAATAATAATTATTTTTTTTCTATCCTATATTAAGTTACTTGTATTAGATTATTTGGATGGGAGATTTGCAAACACCTCTCCCTGATGTTTGATTTATTTTTAAAAATAATATTCTAATTTCAAATCAAAGTAAAAGAAAAAAATTTTATAGTCTTAAAATGCAATTCAAAAACTCCTTGATTGTGTACCAAAACCCCCATATATGGAAGTTTACATATAAATTCAAAATTGGAGGGCTGTTTTTGAAAAAGACCAAATCTCAGCAGTTTTTGAAATCTCCCTTATTTTGATTTTTTTTATATGCCTTATTTTGATATGTTACTATTGCCAATTAAACACAAATTGGGTGAGAATAACAAAAGTTTGTAACTCTATAAATCAAGTTTTAACAACCTTTGTAACTCTTCAAATTTGTCTTACAAGCAAAGAAAATAAAATCAAACCAAACAAAACAAAACTAAACAAAACAAAAAAAATGAGACCTACACAATCACAATCACAATCACAATGCCATGATCAACATGCAAAGGGAGATCAAAATGGTATATGCCCACCTCCATTGAAGCTCAATAAGGACTCTCACATGATCATCAAGAAATCCTCATCTTCCTCGTCGTCCTCGCCCCCGCCTTCTTCACATCACCGCCACCCGGTGATCATCTATACACACTCCCCGAAGATCATCCACACATCCCCCAAGGACTTTATGGCGTTGGTGCAGAAGCTCACAGGGATGTCGCGATCGATCAACAACAACGGGGACGGCCATCATCAAGGGATCAGCAGCACGGCAGATCACCAAAACGCCAACGTCTTGTCGGACGACGACAGCAACAAGAACGTCGGGAAGAATAATAATGTCAATGGAAATGATGATAACGAGTCGTCCTCCGTGATCACAAGCGATGAGAACTGCGGCGGAGGAGGAGGCAGTGGGAATATAGGGGAGGGACGAGTGAATTCATGTTTTGTGGCAGCGCCACCCATTTATGAACCGCCTCCGAATCCTTACAATTATCCGATTTATAACACCAACTCCGCTGATTTTTTATGCACCAATCCGCCATTCTATAATTACACCACGGATTCTTTGTTTTTTCCACCAAAGATGAGAGCACCAGATCATCACAGTCATCATCATCATCAACATGGAATGAGTGATTTTCACGAATATTAGAGATTTTTTTTAAGAATATTTATAAGATTTCAGGTATTAATTCTTTCATAGAATTCATTTGATTTGGAATTTTTAAATGCTAATAAGGGTACGTTTTAGATTACATTTATTATTAAATAGGATTTTTTTTTGCAGGAATAATTTTTTCAATAATGTTTGTTTATTCCTGTCTCCAATTTTGTTTTTGTTTTTTTTTTCTTCAAATAGATACAAGAAAAACATCACAAAACTTGTCTCTCATAGGTTTTTCGGTTGTCAATTATTCAATACATAATAATAATTATATTCTTTTCATAGTTGTATTTCGAATGATCTATTATTATTATTTTTATTTTTTGTAAACTATATTGGATTTGAACTCATCCTTGGTTGTGAAAATTATAATTATAGGGTTCTCTTAACCTGTACTATCCTTCCAGAATTGTTTTACTGGTATTATATATATATATATATATATATATCTTGTTCATAATTGCAGTGTAACAATATTTCGTCAAATTGTACAGGATTTTGTTTGCGGTATAACCATTCTCCTCCAAATTATCCACTGGATTTTTTTTGTTCGGAGGGTACAGAGATAGAAAACATTTTTTTTTATATCCCATAAACTTTCTAGACCCCCTTAGTAAACTCGAATTTAAAACCGGATCCCCAGCCCACCCAACCCAATACTTTTAGAGAACATGAAACTATGGTATCTGGTCCTGTAGGCAAAGGCGGATGGTAGAGGCTATGTACACCGAAACATTTTTATTTTTAATTTGTTTTTACAAAATATCCTTAAAATATATTAATTAATATTCAATCTTTAAAATAAAAAATTTACTTTGACCCCCTAAATATTGTATTTTGGTACATTGGCCTGCAAGCAAAATTTTCAGATTCCATCCCTCTTGTAGGTAGTTAGGTACCATGATTCGAATCCTAGAGATAGAAAACTCTTTGACAACAAAAATTTACACTATGTTTGATTTGATGGAGTATGAGAAAAAGGAAATGAATGAAAATGTGTGGATTTCTGAACACTTGTCTGGATTATTAAATGAGAAGGAAAAGAAAGGGTAGGGAGGAGGGAAAAAGAGAGAAATAAATTAAAAGTTCATGACTTTTTTCAATATTCCAAAATTAACCTCATTTGTTTCCTTTCCTTTCTATTCTTAACCATCCGAACAATCATCATTAATAACACTATCATTTCCTCTCCTTTCCTTTCCTCCCAAATTTATCATTTCCAAACATAGTATTAAAGCAAAAAGAAATGTTTGTTTATTGAAGAAATAAAATTCAATTAGAATCAAATTTTGAATCAATTAAATTTCTGTAATTTTTTTATTTTTTTATTGACATGTGTTTTTTTAGAGGACTTAACTCAAGACAGATGATGAAGAAAATATTAATTGTTACAAAAGTAAATTAATTTTAAAAATATGTACAAAAAATTATTGTAATAAATAAATAATTGTTTTTGAAAAATAACATAGTCAGGGAGGACTCTCCATGCAAGTAGAATCGTGTGAAAGAGCTAAAAATAAAAGATATGTATACAATTCAAATTAATAGATCTTTTGCTTATACATTTTGAACTAACCCGATTAATTTCAAATTAAATAGGCAATCAAGGATTTAAATTTGTCTAAATAGAGACAGAATTTGAAGTTGTTTAGAGAAACAAGAGAAGAAGAATCATGTCTTCTTCTAATGTGGTTAAATTTATAAAGTTGGAGAAAGAAATGTCTTTTGATTTGTGATTTAAATATAATTTTCTACTTTTTAAAAGAACGGATACATTCATTTTTTTAAGGAAAAAAGAAAAAAAAAATTGTTTGATTAGATTCAAATATTTTTAATAACTTCTAACATTTAGGGTGCTAATATTGGCACCCATAAATATAATAAGTACACAAATATTTTAATAAAATTTGTAATTATAAAAATATCCCAATAAGGACAACTAAGTTTAATTAAAAATAAATGAAATATATGTACACCCATTAATTATACCAATATCTTCAACTATATCACTTTATTAAAAAATAAAAAAACTAAACCCTAATTAAAATAGTTCACCCAGTCACCAAGCTTACAGCAGTTCCCTTTACATTGATTGGAAATATCAGAAATGAAACTAGTCTGAATCAGAGCCAAAACCGAAACCAATAATTAATTCCATTTGCAATCAGACTGTGTTAGATAAATAGTGAGCCAAGGATTTCACAGAGCCAAGGAAACAGACCTACTCCTACCGAGAATGAGCCAATGTAAACCTGAAGTTCCAATAAATGATCAATGTAACAGAAGGGGATGAAGGGTAACTATTATGGTGAAGAAAAAAGAATTACTAATTTTCGGATTACCATAACACCAACAACTGCAAGAGTTGGAGCAATATCAAGAGCCAAATGATGTTCCTGGTGAAAAAAACTTTCAATGTGTAAAAACGAGCTATAGATGGACTAGAGTTAGGGGACATCTGTACCAATTAGCCAATTGATTATTACACTCTTATGGATGGATGTTAGTAATTAACGGAGGAAAAGCAACCTGGACACTTCCTAACAAATTTTAATAAAATAAAATATAAATAATTTGTTTATGATTTAAGAAATATATATAGGAATATTTTCATCTTAGTACGTACTGATAAATATTTATATCAGTGCGCACCAAGGAGAAAAGGATTATATATATATATATATATATATATGATTTGTTGGTCCCTTTTATTGTCATATTGTGTTGTTGCATCATGCATGCCATATACTTCTCGATGATATGGTTTAATTGGTGTTTGGTTGGTGCTTTGTGTAACTTTTTGGTGTATTTGATGGGTTTCGAAGGGATATGGAATGAAAACAAAATGGTTAAATTCAAAAACACCCTTGTACTTTGAACTATTGGTGAATGTGTATAGAAATATGAGTTTATTCATAAACCTTTCAATGAATTCTAACGATCGAGGTTGACTTGAGTTGACCGCTTTTAAAGACTATTATGCCTTTAAAAGTTTTTGAACGAGTGGCGTTATTGGCACACCCCCTATCGGTATACTTATGCCAAACTTTTAAAATTTTGATTTAATTAAATAAAATTAAATGTTTTTATTCATTTCCAAAATTACCCTTTTTACTTTTTTTTTCAAACTTAATACACCTCATCTCTTATCTCTGATATATGTATACATCTCTCTCACCTTCATTGAATGATTTATTTTTTTCTTCTTATTTTTTTTTCTTCTTCTTATTTTATGGTGGAAAAGAAAAAAGAAAAAACAATACCAGGTCACCAAGGTTCCTTCATCCGGTTAATCAAAGAACCGTAACAAGAACCAAAAGAAAAATAATTAAAAACTCAGATCTTTAATGAGTATCAAAAATATAAAAATCATGACATACAAATATAAAAGTCTCAATCTCTGTGTTTATTTCTTGATAATAGATTTTTTATTTTTTTGACGAAAAAAAAGGTAAACTTCAAACTTACTTCAATGCTTGATATAACAATTTTTGCAAATGCTTTATAACATTCTCAGACAATTCTTTAAGATGTTTATATCGTTCTCAGACAATTCTTCCATATGCCTGATATCTTTGTCAGACTTTTCCATAATATTTTGTATGTGTGTAAGAAGCATATTTTTGGGTTTAAGAGTTAATAAATTTTTTTTTCAAGAAACGGATTGCAAGACTGTGGGGGATTTTTTTTTATTGGAAAAGAAATGTGGGGTTTTAATAGATTTACTTAGTAGAATATTTTTTTTCCGTAAATTATATGTCTCTTTTAAGTAATTTTGATAAAGGAAAAAAAAGAATACTACATAATTAAAAAAAAAGAGCTTCTTTTGACAATCCAATTTTTTCTTTTTACACTTCTTTTCTAAAGACACTTCATTCCCAAAATTTAAAGTAAAAAAAAAAATTCTAAACACACTTTCTTTTGTTCTTTTTTATCTTTCGGCACTTCTATTCTAAAGACACTCCATTTTAAAAAATAAATTTCTAAAGGCACTCCATTTTATTTTAATAAAAGTTATGACGAACCATCGTAACCTTTGGATTCATCCGAAGAGTAATTGTTTTTGAATTAAATTATTAAAAAAAGAAATTATCTCTCCAAATCATTAGATTAAATATTACATATTAAACACTCTCTACTAAATTTTTAATTACCATATTAAACTCTCTCTCCTCCAATACATATCTCTAATTTTCTATCTCCATTCTTTCTCAAGCAAGACTAACAGTTAAGATAAAAAAAACTAACGAATAAGCTTGATTTTTAGGATCTGTATATATGTATATATTTAAAAAAAACGATCCTAGAGAACTTTAATTCTTTCATTAGTATTAGAAATTCTGAGTTTAATCGAATCTAGTTGCAACAAATCAAGTTTTCATATCTTTTTTTTTTAAAAGAAAATATTTGTATTGACTTTTTAATATGTGTGTATGTATATATATATATATATATATAGAGTCATTTTCACCTCAATATGCACTGATATAAAATACATTAGTGCATTATATGTGAGTCATAGATTATGGATAAGCACTGACAAGTGCATACAGACTGGGTCAAAGCAATTGAATCTAATGGTCAACATGCAACGCATTGATAAATATTTGTCAATATGCACTAAGGTGAAAATTTTCCTATATATATATATTACTGTTAGTAAAAAACCAAAATATTCATAAGTTTTTTTTCTTTAACTATTAATCATAGATTAATCGAGAAAATATGGATAAAGAATATTTTTTTTGAAAAATGGAGAAAAAGTGTATTTAGGAGAGAGAGTTTAATACGTAATATTTGATCTAATGATTCTAATGATTTATAAGAGATAATTTCTTTTTTGTTAATAATTTAATTAGTTTGAAGTGTCTATCGATTTTTTTTTAATCTTATTTGGTAATCTTAATTCAAGTTAAAATTGTCATTAATAAAAAAAAATTAAATTAGAGTGCAAATAGATAATTTATAATTTTTTTAAAAATTAGACATAAATAGACCAGTAGGAATGTGCCAATAACATCACTCTTCATGAAAAAGTCCGTTACACCCTAAAATTGACTTGAATTACCGATTTAAAAAACTGTTGTATCCTTAATAGATCTTCATCATGCAGCGGAGGATATATCACGGGTCACCACCGTACGATGGATCTCCACCGTGCAATGGAATTGATGGGCACAAATTAACGATCTTATTTTTATTGTCTTGTACGCAAAAGAGTCATAGAATGGAGTCTAATCAAACACTTTTTTCTTCAAAATGTTTGTATTATTTGAAGACAACTCAAAAAATATATTTTTTGATCCTGCTATCATACAAATGCTGATGTATTAAAGGGCAACCAATGTCAGATTTGAACTTATAATATACTGCCTAAATATTCTCGATGAGCTCTACAACTATAATTGGGGGGAATCCTCATTACTCATTAGTGTAGCAGTTTGCTCGAGTTCTGTCGTTTTGGTCTTCATTATTTAGGGTGCGTTTAGTACGTTGTACAGGACAGGACAACGTGAGACAGTTTCCTCTTGTCCCACGTTTGACACGACAATAACATGGGATATCACGGGACAATGTGGGACAAAAATAAGGAAAAACTGTCTCACTTCAGACCATGGGACTACTTGTCCCATGGCATGGGACTGGCATGGGACAAGTGTCAGAAAGACCAATTTACCTTTCATATGTTCAAAAAATTACAATCATATCCAATGTATTATATATATAAATATATATTTCAATAATATATATATTTATAATAAATAATAATAATATTTAATATATCACATATATATTATATTACATTATTATGTATATGATATAATTAATATATATAATATATATGTATATATATTATTTTAATATATAATATATATATTATACATTTTATAATATATATATTATTTAATAATATATATCCTATATATAATAATATTTAATGTATCATATATTAATAATGTTTGATATATATTATGTATTAATATATATATCATAAAAATAAATATATATATCTTATATATATATATAAAAAATATGTATGTAATATAAATATAATATATATATTATAGTATATATATAATATATTATTATTATATAATAATATATAAAATATAAAATATTATTATCTATATAATATTATTATTACCTATACAATAATATTTAATATTATATATATTTATCTTATATATAATAATATTATTATATATCTTATATATATTATATATATAATAATATTTAATATATCATATATATTATATTATATTATTATATATAGGATATATATATAATATAATATAATATATATATTACAATATAATATATATATATATATATATATATTATACATTATATAATATAAATATTATATTTTTTATATGTAGTAATATTTAATATTATATATATATCTATATATCTTGTTATTATATTATATATATATATTATTTAATATATATATATATAATATTATTGTATATTAAATAATATATATATAATATAATAATATGTTACATTTTAATATTATTATATATTAATATATAATATTGTAATATATATTATTATATATAAGGAGGGCACTCTGGTCATTTGAACCTCTGGTCATTTGAACCTCTTGTCCAGTCCTGTCCCAGCCATACCAACGCATAACAGTACAGTCCACAGTTCTGTCCCAGGCATTCCAAACACAATATGGAACAACTGTCCAGTCCAGTCCAGTCCCACGTTGTCATGTTCCGTCCCCGTACCAAACGCACCCTTAGTGTTTTTTTCTTCTTTTTATGTAGTATTTTGGATCTTATTAGGGATTTGCATTCATTTAGAAAAGATCTTTTAGATTTTTCAATAACTCAAATTTGAGAAGACTTTTGCTTACCCCCCTCAAGGGGGGTGAGCATTACCCCTCTCCCCAATAAATGACATGTGTCCAAAGAGAGGTATTTTTGTCCAAAAACTCTCATGTGTTTGGACAAAACTATCCTCTCCCTAGACACGTGGCATGTATTGGGGAGGGGGGTAATGCTCACCCCTCTTGAAAGGGGGTGAGCAAAAGTGGACTCCTCAAATTTGCATATTTTTGGTAAATTTCCAGATTTCCCAATTTCAATCGGTTTAGTAGTCTAGTCCTAGTTGGAGTCGCTTTTTGTTTTTCTATTTAAGTATGAAAATTCAAAAAGGGTGTCGATAACTTATCAATACACCCAATAGAAATTTAATTACTTTAATTAAAAATAAACCAAATACTATATACACTCATTAATTATACTCATATCCTTAACTATATTTCTTTATTAAAAAAAACTTACCTTTCAAAAAAAAAAACTTATGATAAACCCTAATTAAATTCTAATTTTATTTCAATTATCAAATTTCTCATCATCGCAGATTATTATATTTGTTTTTATCTTTCTTCTATGTATAGTTATGAACCCTATCAATAAACAATTTTTTTTTAACGATAGCTGTAGATATCAACAAGTTTTTTTTAAGATATCCGTTTTTTTAAAGATAGTTGTATAAATAAAAGAATTCCAGATTGAAAATCTCTTAACCCCCATATACGGTTCCACATATTCCCTTTTATAAGGCTCATACATTCGAGATATTCTAAAAGTGAATTGGATTATCATTAAAAGAGGATTTGATTCCAAAAATAAAATGATTTTTTTTTTATAAATTAGGTGTGATAATAATTTAAGAGTGCTTATAAATAATATTGATTAAAATGAATATTTTTTTTTTCAATGAGGGTACCATTGGCATTAGGATGAGTGCTTATAGTAATATTTATTTTTTAAAGAGCAATTACCAATTAGGTCCTGGACTTTTCTTAAATTCTAAGTTGTTTGCGACTTTTACAGAAGTGACCAAACTGATCCTTACATTTTTTCCAAGTGTCAAATTAGTCCTTCTAACTAAGTACCGACAATTAACTTTAATTGTGTAGGGTTAAAATTGTACTTTACTTTAAAATAATATATTAATGACACATGTACAGTTGTTTTTAACACGCGTCTATTTTTGTTTATTTTATTTGTGGGTTTTGATTTTTAAATAATTTTTAGATTGACATTGTCTTACTAAAATATTTTTAGATTTTTTTAGATAATTTTAATTAAAAAAGATACAAATGGTGTTTCATTAATAATGTTTTTGGATTTTGTTGTAATTATAATTATAGTTGTGAATTTAATGCACAAAAGACAAAACAACTTTGTTCTAATATGACAAATAAATGGTATTTAAGTATTTTAACTAAAATTGTTAAAGGCAACTGATATATTTAACACCCTTAAATTGTTAGAGGGATCAATTTGATCAATTCTAAAAATAGAGGGACTAATTTGGCACTTGGAAAAAAATATGAGGACCAATTTGGTCACTTTTGTAAAAGTTACAAACAACTTGGAATTTTTAAAAAAAATCCAGGACCTAATTGATAATTGCCCTTTTCTAAATTGTAGACATGTATGCACTTATAAAAATGGGTGTACTAATAAGTTTTATGGGTGTTAATATCCGTACCCATTCAAAAACTATTGTGATATTTGATCATTATTAATAAAATCGTTATCGTTGGAGCAAAGAATTGTTATGAATTCAAATTTTCCACTACTTTCGTTTAGTCTAATGCAATTAAAAATATGGAAAACAAGAAAATGGAAGTTATCCACATGCTCACCATTTATCGGTTTGTAAATTAACATGATCTTTTCTAAGAAATAAGGATTAAATGTTAGGGGTGTGGATATTGACACTCATAAATATGATAAGCATATAAATTATAAGTACACCAATATTTAAAGTTTAAAATTAAAACATTACTATAAACACCCTTCTAAATACCAATAGTATCCTTATTTAAATTGATGTTTTCATTTTAATACAATTTATCTGCTAAGGTTTTCTCTTCCTTGTCTCATTGATGACAATGTGAATGAAAATAAACTAACTCTCAGAAATTAGAATCTCACCAAAATCTGAAAGCTCTTTTGGAATCTCTCCAAGTAATTAACAAGAATTTACCAAAACTAATCTACCTTTAATAATCAAAACAAGGCTTTAAATAGCCAAGTTACACACAGCTTAATGAGAAATATAAACAACTAACAATCAAACACTAGCCATTAACATAAAGCATGAACTCATGTTCCACCACTTGTTCACAAAAATAAGGGGAGATTGGGCAGTTATTGACAAAGCAAAAGGAATTATATTAGTCAACTTGACCGGTCAACTACATAGCCACCCATGCCATTATTCATGCAATCATGCAAATGCATCAACTACTTCTCTCCCAAAGAACTTGCCTCCGGCAAGTGTTGCTGGAGATAGGCCTGATATACATCAGGATTGAGACGATGGATTTCATCACCCTGGAGCCATACAGATTCAGAAAGAGGTTTGTGTGCCCATTGAACCAAAAACTTATAGTAGCCACCCCTATGAGTAGATACAAACTGGTGGTCTAACATGGCAATCACATCATCGGATTAGCGAGAGGCTGATGGAACTTGGATGAGGGTGTCGTTCAAAGGGGTTGGAAGAGCATTCTCACATTTGAATTCTATCAAATCTTCAATCTTAAAAACTGGGCTAATAGCATAATCTGGAGGCAGGTCAATGACATAAGCATTAGGCCGAATTTTCTTTAGAACTTTGAAGGGTCCTGCCCAACGAACATGTAGCTTACTGTAGCTTCCAGGAGGAAATCATTCTGAACGTAGTCGAATCATTACTTGATCACCAGCTTCGATTTGCTTATCCTTTTTCCGTAAATTGGTGTGTTGAGCATAAACTTCTGTTTGCAGTGCAATTTTCTTTTGAATCTCTTCATGGACAGATATCATATGAGCGGCAAAATCAAGACCCGCCTCACTTGCTCTCTGCGGTAGGGGTAACGAAATAGTGTCCAAAGGCGTGTGCAGATCCATACCATAAACAATATGAAATGGAGAGCTACATGTGGTGTGATTACCCAAATTATTGTAGGAAAATTTAGTCTGTGGGAGGATCAGATCCCAACTAGTCGTATGGTCTTCAATTAGGCATCGAAACAAATTTCCAAAACTACGGTTGATTACCTCTGTTTGCCCATCAATTAGGGGGTGGAATGCACTAAAGAAGGACAGTTTGGTGCCTAATTTCGCCCACAATGTTTTCCAGAAATAGTTGATGAACTTTAACATCGCGATCGGAGACAATGGTAGTAGGGAGGCCGTGCAACCTAACAATCTCTTTTATAAATAGGGTGGCAATGTTAGAAGCATCATACGTTCTTCGGCATGGAACGAAATGGGCCATTTTAGAGAAACGGTCCACCACCACCATTACAGAGTCGTTGTTACGTTGAGTAAGAGGCAAACCAAGAACAAAATCCATGCTGATATCCACCCAAGGATGATGTGGAATTGGCAATGGAGTGTAGAGTCCAGTGTTTTGTTTTGTACCTTTGTTAACTTGGCAAGTTCGGCATCTAGAGACTATTGTGTGCACATTGCGTCACATATGTGACCAAAAGAAACGGTCAGCTACTAGCAGGTATGTTTTATCAAAACCGAAATGTCCTGCTAACCTTCCTCCTTGTAATTCCATAATGATGAAATCACGCATTGAACCTCTTGGAACACAAATGTGGCCACCCTTTGTGATAAACCCTTATGATAAGGAAAAGTCAGTTTTGGTAGTGTTGTTAGTCTGCAATTTCACCCAAATTTCCTTGAAATCTTGGTCCGTTGCATAGTCATTCTTCATGGCTTCGAAACCAACAGCATTGATAGTGAATGTAGTCAGGAGATGCGGCCTTAGACTAAGTGCGTCTGCCACCTTATTTCGCAACAAGCAGTGTGTTGAATAGTGAAGTTGAACTGTTGCAGGTAATCGAACCATCTTGCATGCTTTGCGTTTAACCTGTTTTGAGAATTGAGATGTCTCAAGGAATCATGGTCAGAAAATAAAATTAACTCATGATGTATTAAATAGGGGCGCCAATGTTTCAAGGTCTAAACCAGTGCATCGAACTCCACATCGTAAGCTGAATATTTTCGTCGAGACTCATTGAGTTTTTTTTAAAAGCAATAGGATGTCCTTCTTGCCTAAACACTCCACCTATACCAACATTAGAGGCATCACATGTAATTTTGAATACTTTTGAGAAGTCTGGAAGCTTTAAGAGTGGGGTGGAAGACATCTTTTATTTTATCTCATCAAATGGCTTGGCAGCCGCTGGAGTCCACTTAAAGTTTTTAGATTTCAAACACTCGATAATGGGAGCTGTGATGGTGCTAAACCCTTGGACGAATCTGAGATAAAATGTTGCCAAACCCAAGAAGTTTCAAATATCAAAAAAAAATTAAGGTTCTGGCCATTCGCGGATTGCTTAGACCTTTGATGAATCAACTTCAACTCTCTTGTGTGATACAACGAACCCTAAAAAATTGGTCTTTTCTTTAAAGAAAGAGCATTTGCCTTTGTTGATGTAGAGATATTCTTTCTTGAGTGTCTCCAAAGTTTGTCATAGATGTTCTATATGTGCTGCAATAGATTTGCTAAAGATGAGTATATCCTCAAAATATACTACAACGAACTTACCAAGAAAAGGTCAGAGCGCATGTGTCATGACACGTATAAACGTGCTTGGGGCGTTGGTGAGGCCGAATGGCATGACTAACCATTCATACAACTCTTCTTTCGTCTTGAAGGTGGTTTTCCACTAGTCTGTAGGCCTTATTCAGATTTGGTGGTAACCACTCTGTAAATCAATTTTAGTGAAAACCATTACACCACCTAATTGATCTAGCATGTCATCCAGACGTGGAATTGGAAACTGTACTTAACCGTGATTTTGTTCACCAGTCGGATGTCGATACACATTCGCCAGCTGCCATCTTTTTTTAGAGTGAGTAATACAGGCACAGCGTAGGGGCTTAAGCTTTCACGGATCAATCCTTTGTTTAATAAATCTTAACCTGCCTTTAGAGTTCAACATGTTCAGTTGGGCTCATTCTATAATGGGGCAAATTGGGTAGGGTCGAACCTGGAATAAGATTGTTGGCGTGTTGGATGTCTCGTAATGACGGTAACTGTTGGGGAAGTTCTTCTAGCATCAAGTCTTCAAAATCTTGGAGCTTGAATTTGACACCTCCTACGGCTTCATCATCTGTTTATTTGAGTTCACTTCTAACTAGGGAAAGAAAAGTATTCCCATTCTGCACAACCTCTTCAACTCATCGCCTAGTTAGCATAGTGTTGGACTTCTTAGGATCTTCAAACGAAGTAATGTGGAGAGGTTCTAATACCCCCTTTTGATCTTGAAATTTAAATGAGTAGGTATTCTCCAAACCATCATAACTGCCCTGCCAATCATAGATCCATGGCCTTCCCAATAACAGATGACATACAATCATGGGCAATATATCACACCAAACTTGATCCATATATTTCTTTCCCAATGAAAATTTCACAAGACAGCAACTTTGAACCACAATTGAATTGTTATCATTAATCCAACTTACCTGATATGGCATGGGATGTGCTTCTTGGGGAATACCAAGTCGCTCGACTGCTTCTTTGGCCACAACATTCATGTTGCTGATGTTGTCGATGATAACATTTTGAGCCTTGTTTCCATATGTAACTCTCGTATGGAAGATATTAGTTCTCTTCCAATCATGGTTCACGTCCTCTTTTGTTTCATGCCTTGTCAAAACATGTTGAATCACATAAATAGGTAAGTAAGTTGCTTGCAACCGCTCATCAAAATTAGTTTCTCTTGGATATGGTCTTCTTGGTTGTCAACTTTATCATCTTCGAACACCAGGTCCTTCTCACACACATAATTTATCCTCTGATCTCTAGTGGGACACACTACTGTAAAGTGTCCATACCCTTTGCAATTATAGCATTGGGTCCCTCACTGAAAGCCTTCTCCTTGCCTTTGTCATCACCACTTACGTTTTTTTTTGTTTCCACTGATGACTTTGCATTAGTAGAAGCTAGAAAACGGAAGTTCCCAGAGTCAGTAGGATAAAAGCGACGTGAGTTATCTGACGTTTGTCACTCCAATTGCAAGGCGAAATGATAAGCTTCCTCAACATTATAAAGCTGTGTTATCAACATGTCTTTGCGAATATCAGGTTTCAACCCCTTCAAATCTCGAGCTAATACTTAAGACTCGGCTTCGTTTGCGTTGCTCCTCACTATCAGTTCATGAAACCGCTCTACGTACTGGTCCACAGTAGTCTTGTTGTTTTGATTCCATTGCAGCATATCTTCATAGATAAGTTGTTCATAGTTGATGGGTAAGTACTTTGACTCTAACCGTTCCTTAATGTCTTCCCATTCTATAATAGTGGCATGATGGGTTAGTTTGATTCTCTCTTCCATACTGCCCCAATAAGCACTGGCTAGACCTTTAAGCTTCAATTTGACACATCGAACCTTACGTTCTTCTGGTACCGAAAACCAGTCGAAATAATCTTCAATCGAAGTAATCCAATCAAAAAGTGCATCTGGATCGAGTTTGCCACTAAAGCCTGCTACTTCCACCTTCATGCATTTTGTTAATTTTGTAGGTTCCATGTTTTAGATTGCGCAGTGGAATGGGGTTTTAAAATTTTTTATGCAATCATCAAGTAAACCAAATTGTACAGTAATAATCGATAACAACAAATAAGGTGAAACGATTTCATACCAGCGTTTGAAGGCTCCTTCTTTCTTTTTTGATCTGCTTCCTGATTCGAACCACAAGATATTCCCGGCTATGTCCCGCGATTGGCAATAGCGTGTGAGCGCGTCATGGGTTTCAAGAGCTTGAATGGAGGTAGAAGTAATTTACGAAAACAACTCTTGTTTTCTATGTGTAGAATTCGGCCACCATGAATCAAAGACCAAATATATATATATATATATATATATATATATATATATATAAATATATCTTTTTTATATTTTTTTAGTTGGCCACACACCTTTCGTTTTTCTTCTTTTTGTTTCACGCAACAATTGCATTCAATGTGAATGCAATTGAGAGAACTGATATATTCTCTTCTCTGCGTGTATCAGTTTTCAAAAAACAATAAATATCTTATATCTACTTTTTTTAACTGATAACTTTCATTAATTAATCCTTTAAAATATCTAATATCTATAAAAAGATTTAATAACTTTGAATTTAAAATTTTTAAATTCAAATTTGATATTTAATTTAATAAAAATAAAATAATCAAATTATCTTATCTTCATTCAAACACAAATATCAATCAACACCCTCAAACTAATGATTAATCACATAATTAAATAATCTTATTATTTAATCAATTTAACCACTAACATTCTTTAATTAAATAATCTCATTATTCAATTAATTCTCAAATAGATACGTGTCACTTTCGTGACACAATTAATTGAACAATCCAATTAATCAACCGTGACCATTGTTACCTTTAATCAATCGGGCTAGCAAAGGGATCGAATGGACCCACAGTATTTCGAGCTCCAATAATCCTTAGAAATAATTAATTAAACTCTTTATTAATATTTCATGATTATTAACTTCGGTGTTATTCCACTAAAAACCCGAATCTACATTCTCTCAACTGTAGATGTTTTTACACTAACCAATAACTTTCGGTGTCCATCGATATAGCTATTACATATGGTATAATCCTCCACAAGTAGTTCATAATTAGAGCTGAGTCATAATGTTCGTTATACTCCTCTAATTACATCTTTTCCATTAAGTATCATTGATTCTCTAATGAACAATAAATCATACATTCCTCATCGAATTAGGAGAGCGCTTATATTGTTCAATCCCCGAATCAACGTTTAAGGGAACTACTATCCACTTCTCGCAAGAAGGAGTTGATTCCATTATTGTGTACAAACCTTCCTAGCCACAAGCCAAACCGTTATCCCAACTCCGACCTAACCCATGGTACATCAAAAATCACGATCTAACCTGAAGGATTCGATAAGACACTCAGGATTAAGATCACTCATTTATAGCCATCATTTGTCCATATATATGAATCTCAGCGTAAACGGGTCTTAGTGAGAGATTCATATAAATTGTGGCCCAATCCTATATGATCACATCATACAAGATGTCTCCATTCTCATATCACCATATGAATGATCCAGGATAAGATCACCGCACATTACGAAATGGACCGCACCTGTAGATTAACCACAAATAAAGTACACAGCTTTATTTATTATCTACGGACTCTTTAGATTGCTCGTTTCAAGCTGAACCCATATGTATATGACATTCATATACTCATTTCGAAATTACATCCGGCAATCTTGGATGTTAAATACACATGTTATATAAAAGTATGAAACAATGTGAATGAATAAACTACTTCTTTTATTTATGTTCAATTCACATTTACAAATTACAAGTTTAGAGCAAAAACCTCAATAAATTCATCTAAGACGTTCAGTCGAACATCTATATTGTGTGGTTATCCCGGTACAATCCTAGGTTCCCTATATCTGACCCCGTCCGGCTGCACTCCCTCATCTTCATCTCTGCTGTCCCCAATCCCTTCTCGTCTTCTTGGAACACGTATTGCTTCCATGGGTGGTTGTTCTACTTTTCGGCTGCTATATTCGTCAATCACATCCAAACGATGCATCACCATGTTCAAAGTTTGGGAGAAAATAGTCAAGTTGTTGTTGAAAACTGGATGAAGCTTAGACTGTGTTGGTGTTTAGGTTTGATTGGTTAGGGATGGTGGAACCTTGATCCATAATGTTATATGAACGACCACTTCTAGTTTCTAGCATAAGGAAGTGTTGTAAATCGGAACCTGGCTTTGATACCATTTGATGACATTGTGAATGAAAATAAACTAACTCTCAGAAATCATAATCTCACCAAAATCTGAAAAGCTCTTTTGGAATCTCTCCAAGTAATTAACAAGAATTTACCAAAACTAATCTACCTTTAATAATCAAAACAAGGCTTTAAATAGCCAAGTTACAAACAACTGAATGAGAAATATAAGCAACTAACAATCAAACACTAACCATTAACATAAAGCATGAACCCATGTTCCACCAGTTGTTCACAAAAACAGAGGAGAGTGGGCAGTTCACTACAAAAAAAGTGACATATAGTGACACATTGCTTTGTAATAAATTTTGATTGTATCACTGTTGACATTATTTTGTGACAAATTTTACTATTTGTCATTATGTTTTCTTCAATTGAAACTTTTTAAAAATAATTGTCAAAATTAGTTACAAAACTTGATAATTTGTGACAAATAATATAATTAGTCACAAAATTAACTTTTTAAAAGGAAAGATTTTATTTTATAAATAATTAGGTTCTTAAAAGGCATCAGAATCAATTAATATTAACATTAAAAAAGAATAAATTAATATATATATATATTTTTTAAAAGCCATATCAAAAAAATGCCACAATCATATTGTGTTTTTTTTCCTTTTTTTTTTCTTTCCCTTAAAATTACTTTTTAGGTTTGAAATAGTGTTTCATTTGAAGAAGTACCGATATTATAGAGAAAATTTTGTCCAGGTAGAAAATATAAGCTTCTCTTGATTTTATTTTTTAGGGTTTGTTTTCTTATACTTGTTTTTCAGGGTCGGAATCTCAAATCCGAGTTTTATATATTGAAAGTGTCTTTAAATAAGGTATGGTTTTTTTTTATGTAGGATTATATATATATATATACAATAATTTTCACATAAGTGCTCACTGATAGAATTATATAAGAACATTGAATGTGAACCACTCATTTTACATATTTTGACTTGGTATGTATGCACTTGTCAAAACTCTTTTATAAATGAGTGGCTCACATTCAATGTCCTTATATAATTCTATCAGTGCGCACTGACAGGAAAATGACTGTATATATATATATATATATATATATGTGTGTGTGTGTGTGTGTGTGTGTGTGTGTGTGTGTTTGTGTGTTTAGGGATGTTTTTTCTCAACTTTAATTTGTTTTCAATTTTTTAAGGAACCCATTATTATTATTTTATGATTTATAGTTGGTTGTTCTTAGATTTCCACATTACATGTCAATATTAGTTTATGTGCATACTAATTATTTGATAAAATTATTCTTATGAAACAACTAATTGTTTGATGCAGCATTGAAAGAAAACACTTAAGCTTTTCTTTCTCTTGATTTCATTTGTTAGGGTTTGTTTTCTGGTACTTGTTTTTCAGGGTCAGAATCTCAAATTCGAATTCATATATTGAAAGTGTCTTCGAATAAGGTATGATTTTTTTTTTGTATATAGAATTATATATATCTGTTTAGGGATGTTTTTAACTTTAATTTGTTTTCAATTTTTTTAAGGAACTCATTATTATTATTATTTCATGATTTATAGTTTTTTGTTCTTAAATTTCCACAGTATATGTCATATTAGTTTATATGCATACTAAATGTTTGATAAAATGATTCTTATACAACAACCAATTGTTTGATGCAATCAACTTGTTATTCTATAATTTGTATGCAATTCATAGAAAAGAGTTCAAACACTCAATAAGATATTTGATATTTTGCTGGATGAATAGATTGACATTATGGAGGACTTTATATGAAGATGAATAGATTAAACATTATGGAGGAGTTTATATGAAAATGAATAGGTTAACTGTTCCAATAAGTTTTATACTTGGATATCAAACTTATAGAATTTAATTTATATTTGTGCTAAGTTTAGCCAATATTGTTGCATTTTTTCTCGGTTTTATTTTGGTGACTTTAATTTGTTCTCACTAATTTTTTTTTCTTCATGTCTTCTTGTATTTGGCTTCACTTACAAAACCTAAAGATTCTGTAGCTACCTGACAACTGACAGTGGATCATTGACTTCTAATATTTCACAATCAAGACCTCGAAAGTTTCAAGTTTTTATCTACGTAACACTTAAGTTAACTTAGACTAACCGGGGTTTACATGTGTTATTTATTAGTAGACTCTGAAAGATGTTGGATTACTTTTGTATAAATTCGAAATTATGTTAGTTTTTGGATATTGTTTTTAATGGAATGATTATCTATAGAACTCCATGTCATTCAATGAGTGATATGATTTATTTGGTTATATTTTTATTTTTTTTATTTTTTTTATACGAGTTAAATTTATATTAAATTTTGACAATCGATTAAATGGTCACTAAGTATCTATATAGTGACTTAATATTTATACTATTAATTGTCACTAAGTCTGTGTTGTAGTGACAATTATTATATGGTTAACTTAACTGTCACTAAGTTTGTGACATAATTTTAAGATAATTATTTGTCACTAGATTTGTAAATAGTGACACTTTTTAAATAATAAATTGTCACTAAGAATGTGTACAGTGACAAAATCTTCAAATGGTTAATTGTCACTGAATACTAATATAGTGACACAATTTTTATTTTGTCTCTAATTAAAGTCAAATGATAATATGTCACTTAAAGTTATGATTTGTGACAAGTACCAAAAAACTATCACAAATACTTTTAGTGACAGGGCAAAGTGACAAATTATTAATAATACTTATTTTGATCACAATATTGAATTTGTGACAATTTCTCTTCGCTTGTAATTTTGTCATTATAGGTTAATTTTCTTATAGTGGTTATTGACAAAGCAAAAAGAATTATAATAGCCAAGTTGACCGGTCAACTACATAGCCACCCATGCAATCATTCATGCAGTCATGCAAATGCATCACTCATTCTTGAACTTCACAGGAAAAAAAAAGAGATTGGAGTCGGATCAGGGCCGGCCCATGGGGTCAGCAAACCCAGCATTTTGCTGGGGCCCCCAACTGGCCCAATTTAGTTCTTCTTCTATGGGGCCTCAGAAACCAACATATTTATTTTAAAGAAGGTCCAATTCCAATACTGCTTTTATTTATGCATTTTCCTTTTGGGCCCAATTAACTAATTAAATTAAACAAAAAAAGCTTAGGCCCAATAACTTATCATTGTTATTGTGAGACTACATGATGTCAGTATTTAAAACAATTTGGTTTGCCTCATGTTGCTGACTTGCTTCATTTCCTACTATGTTTTACTTTTCTATGTCCCTATTTTGTTCTAGTTTAATCCCAATATATATATATATATATATATATATATATATATATCAAAAACTTCTCTGGATCTATCTCTAGCTCTCTCTTTTTCTTGAAGATTTGAGGTCGTTACCGTCTGATTATAATTTTTTATAGGGCCCCGATATTTGTTAATATCATAAAACCGCTCGGACCCCAAAATGTCTGGAGACGGCCCTGCCCCTAAACTCTTCAGAAAGTTGCACTTTGTCCCTTATACTTTTTTTTTCGATATTAAACCCCCTAAACTCTCACAAATTGGCAAAATCTGACGGATTTATGACGTCATTGAATTTTCTATCATGGCAAATTGCACTAAGTTTCTCTTATTATATACATAATTGCATCAAACCTGAAAATATATAATAATATGACATAAATACCCCTCTGACCAAATTTTAAAAATCAAAATTTAAAAATCAAATTTTAAAATTTAAAATTTAAATGATGGTTAAATAATAATAAAATTCTGAAATTTTTGATAAATAAAATTAAATAAATAGAGAAATGAAAAAATTAAATTGATTTAACAATTATTTAAAATATCCTTATTATTTAAATATCCCTAACCTAAATATAAAACCTTGATGAATATTTAAACTATTTATGGGGAATTATCATTTAAATTATCTTTTTTATTTAAATATTCATAAATATCAATTGTGCATTTAAAACAACAAAGGTATTAATAATGTCAAAATAAATAAATAAAAAATAATAAAGAAATAATTAAATATAATAATAATAATAATAATAATATTATTATTTAAATAATAAAATAAAAAATGATAATAATAATAATAATAATATAAAAAATAACAATTGTAATATTATTTCTGATTCACAAATCCCAGACCCGTCGGTTTGGGGCTGTTCGTGGATTTTTGCCATCCCTAGAGTAGATCCATATTGGATGGTAAATCAAAATCCGTTCACTATACTGTCCTTTGAAATGGATGGTAGAGATCTTGGATCTCCACACCCATCAATTTTTTTGTTTGCTTTTTCAATTTTTTTGTAATTGTTTTCTTATGATTATTAATATTATTATTATTTTGTGATTTGATCATCACTATGAATATTTGAGATGGATGGTGGAGATCAATCTAAATATCTACCTATTTTTTAAAAATTATTTATTATTATAAATTTATACTACTATTATTTTTATTTTTATATTATTATTATTATTATTATTATCATTATTATCATTTTATTATTTTACTATTATTATTATTATTATTATATTAATTTTTATTTTTTTGACATTATAAATACCCTTGTTATTGTAAATGAACACGTGATATTTAGTAATATTTAAATAAAAAGATAATTTAAATGAAAATCCCCCTTAGATAATTTAAATATTCATCTGGGTTTTATATTTATGTTAGGGATATTTAAATATAAAATATAATTTAAATAATTGTGAAATCAATTTAATTTTTTTATTTCTCTATTTATTTAATTTTCTTCATCAAAAAGTTCAGAATTTTATTATTATTTAACCATTATTTAAATTTTAAATTTTAAATTTTGATTTTTAAATTTTGATTTTTAAATTTTGATTTTTAAAATTTGGCCAGGGGGTATTTATGTCATATTATATATATTTTTCGGTTTGATGCAATTATATATATAATAAGGGAAACTTAGTGCAATTTGCCATGACAAAAAATTCAACGGCGTTACCAATCCATCAGCTTTTGCCAATTTGTGAGAATTTAAGGGGTTTAGTGCCGAAAAAAAAGTATAAGGGGCAAAGTGCAACTTTCTAAAGAGTTTAGTGACATCTGTGCCATTTAGCCTAATTAATTTTTGCTATCTATAATTTTGTGTGCACCATGGTCATAGTTCAGCCGTTCAGAGGCTCGAGAGTAAGGGGTCGTTTGTTTTTTTGTCTGAAGATTGAATAGGGACTGAAATCTAAACTTGAATGACATGTTTGTTTGTTTGTTGTTTTCTTCACATCTGAATGTATTGTTAACAAACGTTTGTTTTTTAAAAGCAAAATTGTCTGAAACTAAATAATTTTACATTTATACCCATGCTAAACAATTATACATATAATATGGAATAAAAACAATACAAAAATAATAATTATATATGAACACATAGATTATGATCTTCTTCGATTACAAATAAACTTCATTTTTACTAAGAAAAGAAACGTTTTTTTTTTCAAAAAATAAAAGGGGCTGCAGGAAAACTCACACAAAACACTTTAAAAAAATAATATATAAATACATCAGCCTAATATCATAATAAAGTGTTGATATTAAACACCAATATGATAAGTGATTAGAGTTCTTTTTTATTTTTAAAGCTACTTAAACTAAGCAATATATTAAAATAAATATTTCTATACCATATATAATTATGATGAAATTGGAAATATGATATATATGAGGGATAGTATCGGAATAAAAGATTTTGGATTGCATTTAATGCAATTCAGTGATCTGTAATTAAGTGAAAAGCCATGATTTTTTACTTTTTATTTTAAGTTGTTTTTTGGTATTTTTAAGTTGTTTGACCACTTAAAAAAACAAACGAAACAACTTAATAATTATGATTCAGACCCATTAAGTTTTAAGTAGAAAAAACAAACGACCCCTAATTTTCATCTAGATTAATTTTGAATCTAAAAAGGCAAATTGCAATAAAATGGCATGACTCTAAGTGAAATTTCATATAAAATGAACTTTTGTCAAATTTATAGCTCAGTAGTACCCTTGACTTGTTAGAGTTAACTGTGGACCTGTCGAACGCTACAGAAAATGTCTAAATTGCCCATCAGTTACCCATTTTAGCAATTATTCTTTAAATAATTCTTTAAAACAAGTGAAAACTTTTTAAGAAATAAAATAACAATAAAAAAAATTAGATACAATATTAACAAATAGATAACTAGGGTGGAAGAAAACTAAGTCCATTATTATTCAAAAAATAGATAAAAATAAATTCTCTCTCCTAGGTTTTTTCTCTGAAAGAAAACTAGGGTGAAAGTAGACTAGGATCGTAGGGATCGAGAAAAGCACTCTGTTGGGAGTGGAGACTATTAGGGTCTGTCCTGTAAGCGTTTTTCAGTGACTGTTTTTCGAAAATAAAAATGAAAATGAAAACAGTGTTTTTTTTTTGTTTTTCGAATTCTGAAAACGCGTCTGGTAGCATATACGGGAAACTGTATCTTGAAATTGAAAACAGTAAAAACACGTCTGGTAGCTTCACTAAAAGCTGAATTCTGAAAATGAAAACAGTAAAAACACTTCTGGTAGAATAACTGAAAAATATCAAAAAATATAATTTTTCTTATATTTTTTCTATTGCAATTTTTAATTTGAATAAAAGGGAGTCAATAATTCATCCCAAATAATTATCAAATAACTCATAATTTAAAAATTGTTGTAAAAATAAAGAGAAAAATATAATAATGAATCAGAGAAGAAAATTGATTCACCGAATACATACATATATACATATACATATATACATATACATATACATATACATATATACATATACATATACATATACATATATACATATACATATATATATATATATATATATATAATTTGAATAAAAGTGAGTCACCAGAACATTACACATGAAATTCAGTAAACTGGAGTTAAGTTAACAAAATCTAGAGTTAAACGTGCTACCAGTAAACTCATATCTCCACATTTAGCAAACATACCAACAAGACTAGTTCCTACAAACTGATTAACACTAACTTCACTCTTGATAATCAATGCATGATATCTTCTTCCCAGTTCAAGACATCTTTCATTGCTACAAAATTTTAAAACATCAATCACAAAACGCCTATCTAGTAAACTCCCTGAAGAAGAATATGTAGGGGCATCATTAGTACACACATCGTCACTGTAATCATCATGAGAAGTACTATTACCTGTAAAATAACCATTTTTAACCACACCCTTTTTAACATCAATCAGATATCTAGCATAGTTAATTGGAATCAATTGTTGAAACACCAATTCGTTTAGGACTTCTATCGAACAGTGTATATACAACTTTTGAAGGAATAGGTTCACTAGCCGTAGATGTCATTAGGAGGCTGAAACTTTTAAGCTTGAATGGGTCTTTTACACTGGAAGTGGAAGGAAAGGAAATTGAAAAGCTGGTATTCAAACAAAGTTCAGTAAAATTTCAAGGAAAGGAAATTTTTAACTTCACTGGATGACTAATAAGTGGACTCGGCGAAGAAGAAGAAGAAGAAGAAGAAAGAAGAAGAAGAAGAAGAAGAAGAAGAAGCCGATCGGAGGCGAAGAAGAAGAAAAAGAAGCCGATCGGCGGTGAAGAAGAATAAGAAAAGGAGTCTGGAAGAAGATGAAGAAGAATAGTGACGGGAAGATGGACAAAAGTAAGAAAAAAATGATTTTTTTTTATAAAAAAAATAAGTGAAAAAACAAAAAAAAAAACAAAAACGAAAAACGGAAAACAACTTTCAAATGTTTTTCAAATTTTTCACTTTTAACACTAATTGTGTTTTTCAAATTTTTTTTGTTTTTCGAAAATAAAATGAAAAACGGTTAAACGAACGCGAATTCGAAATCGTTTTTGGAAAACAAAAACGAAAATTAAAAAAAAACACAGCTGCAGGACGGGGCCTAAGTGGCGTCTTTGCTTTGTTCCTATAATTGTTTTACTTTTGGCTGATTTTTTTTGGGTCTTTTCTATGAGTATGGAAGATATCAAAAGCCTTTGTGCTTCTTTGTCTCTAACAAAAGAGGATGGCCCTACGTGAGGATCATCGGAAATTTTGGCCACCGGAAAGTGGAGTTCAGTTTAGTAGGTAAAGTACTTACTAATAAACAGATTAATAGAGAGGCATTCCAGACTTTTATTCCCAAAATATGGCGTCCTAATCATGATGGAGATAAAGGAGAAAAGAGATAACATATTTGCTTTCTACTTCAAGAATTAGATGGACAAGATAAGAGAGTTAACGGGGGGTCATGTAAGGATTGGGGAAATTAAGGATTTAGTATGAGTCCATATTAATTAGTTTGTGTCTCACTGTAGGGAATCATTTCTCATACAGTCCTATTCTAATTAGTGTGAGTCAGTTGTAGGTAATTATTTCCCAAGAGTCATATTTTGGTTAGAGTCCTTATTATATTGTAATGCTGAATTTCCTTTAAATACGGAGTATGTACAATGAATTCCAATCAAGGAATATTACAATCATTTCTCAACTAATTTCTAATATCTCTCTCTACAATTTCTTTCTCTCTCTCTATAAATTCTCTCTCCGAACTCTCTATATTCTCTTTATCTTCTTATCTTCAATCCTTCTTCAAATATGTCTTCAGTTTTCCAGCAACATTCAAACCTGCAAAATCAACACAAAAACACATCAGAAAATATACTAAAAATGCCTAGGGCATGACAAATGGTATCAGAGCATCTTTCCTGCTAACCTGTGGAATTGGATCTGAATCTCGTCTACTATTCTTCATTTTTCAGTTTCCGATGTTCTCTTCCAGCCTAATTTCCAGGCCAAATACACAACCCTTTGAATCATAAATAAATATGGCAGAAGGAACCAGACAACACCAATTTATTGAAGAAAAATTTGCAGAAATGGAAACCATAAATCAGGAGAGAGATGGAAGATTTCTAAAACTTATGGAAGATTTTTTGTCATACAAAACAGAGATGGCCAGCCAAAATGTAAAAATACACGATCAGTTGGCAAAGTTGAATGATCAGCTAACTCTCGGGCATAATATTGTAGATCTGGAAGGTTCTAAAGCTAATGGTAAGGGAATTCTGGGTTCAGCTCTAGGAAGCTCAACAGGAGATCCAAAATTCCAAGGTCAGACCAGCTTCAATGACAAGGTAATCACAGAATCCCAATTAAGGCCTCCTAAGCTGTCATTTCCTAAGTTCGATGGCACAGATCCAAAAATATGGATTGGAAAATGTGATCGGTTTTTTATTATGCATCCTGTACCACCAGATCAAAAGGTGATCATAGCCTCTATTCATTTTGAGAAAAAAGCTTAAACATGGTTTCAGTCATTTTATACCAATAAAGAGGGTGTGTGATGGGAAGAATTCATTGAGGCTGTTTTGGATAGGTTTTTGAATGAGAAACAAGAGGTGGTTGTTTATGAGTCTCGTGAGGAATTCAAGCCTCCACCAGCCACACTACAGAAGGCATCAATTGAGACTTCAATTGATACCTGTTATATGGATTTTTTGATAGCATGACAAGTCAGCATGATCACCTAAAAGTACGGTGATTACATGTGCCACGTCACAAAAGTCAGCCCGAAAAGATCAACCAAAGATGACCAATAGATGATCTCAAGGCTTGATCAGGTTTACCTAAGATGGTTGGGAAAACTAACCGATCGGGTAGAGATAACTTGGTCGGGGAAGCTAGCCGATCGGGTAGAGATAACTTGGTCAGGAAAATACAATCCGATCGGGATAAAAGAGATCTGGTTGTGGTTAGGCAGCTGGTCAGTTAGATGACGCATTGAAGACATTAAATACAATCCCGACTCAGATACGTAAAAGAAGAGTCTAATTCAAATAAGATATCACGAAGTAAACTCTGATAAGGAAATAAACTTCCTTATAGATATCAGAGTCCAAATCAGGCAACAAGTCTAATTCATTCAATTCGTGTGAGACACGAAACATGAAAGAAGATAAAGACGACTACAACAAGTAATCAGTCCTAATTAAACACCACAACCTTTCCTTACTTGTATACCAAAAATTAGGGTTCTATGCACATATAAATAGACCCATAATCTCATTGTAAAATAGAGAGAGAGAGATATACACAGACGAAACATATAATACGAGAGAGCAAGAGAGCCTGAGTGTGTAATCTTATTATTCATAGTAAATTCTTCTCCTCGCCGTCACCGGCAACCGTGGATGTTTCCCCGCCTTGGGATTTTACCACGTAAAATCTGTGTCTCCATAATCTCTTTTTCTTCTCTTATTCACAACATTATTATCAACTCACCACAATTTGTGTGACGCGTGATCGACTTTACGTAATCCAAAAATCACCGTCAACAATTGGCGCTAGAAGAAGGGGGTGAGTGAATTAACTTTTGCTAAGTTAACCTCGAAGAACTTGTGAAGCAGTGACATGGGATGGAAGTTAGTCTCTGCATGATACTGGCACTCCTCGTGGTGTTAACAACTCTGGTCCAATGAACGCCAACATCGCTGGAGGAAGTTTGCCCTTCGTTACTCCAACCTCAATTGATCAAGCAGCGATAACTTCCGCAGACGCTCCCCCAAGAATTTCTCCAGATGCATTCCAGCAGGTCCAAGAATCCCTGCAGAGAGTCATTGAAGACGCCGCTAGACAGGGAATCAATATAACCGCAACTGCTAATCTGACCTCACCATACCAATTATCTACACCTATGGTGGCCTAAGTCCCCAAGGTGCATTCCGAGATAGTAGGCGTGACCCCAGACGCGCCCCGTACAATCGGTAGAGATAGGTCATATCACCTTGGAAGGGGAAAACACTCCCAAATGGGAGGAGAATGAATTAGCGGGCGGGAAAGGCAAGATCGATATCAAGCAAATTCTGAGCCGGAGGAAACCCGTAGAGATGTTCGTAGGCGGGATCGATCTAGTTCGTCAGATTACAGTGATCAACCACCCCGCAGAACACGCCGAATGAGCAAGTCTCCGCTAAGATTCGATAACTTAGGAACCCGAACTAAGGTGGGCACTTATAGGATCCAGCAAGGACTCGCCGACCGCCAGCGATTGGGAATGGATAATGAGCCAAAAAAAAAGTGAGATGTCTTGATACAGAAACTAACTCAGAAGGTTGAAGCATTAGAACGTTGCAAGTGGCTCAAAGATTTACTGGATGATGATTCTGAAAGCCCATTCGTGAACAACATTCTCCAAACCCCATTCCCGAAAAGATTCAGAATGCCTCAGGTTGAGCAATTTAAAGCAGATACAGATCCAAAGGAACACGTGAGACATTTTAGAAGTGCGATGGCACAGTACGCTTACAACGACCGACTGTTATGTTTAACGTTCCCACAAACGCTCGGGGATTTGGGGTCTAGATAGTTTGGAAGGCTCCTTCAGGGAACAATCAAGAATTTTCGAGAATTGACCCAAGCTTTTTCACGATAATTCTTAGGAAATATACAAAGGATGAAATCAATAGCTCATCTCTCCACCCTCAAACAAGGAAAGAACGAATCATTGAAAGATTACCTAAAAAGGTTCTCTCAGGAAGTGTCAGGAATCCATAATCCCAACGATGAGGTTGTGGTGGCCGCCTTTACCAATAACCTACAGAAGGGTAAGCTATCCTTCGATTTGAGAAGGGAAAGCCCAAATACATACGCCGACCTGATGGATGTAGCAGGCAGCTATGCAATGGCTGAACAAGAGGAATTGGCTCAGGAGGGGGGGGGGGGGGGGTAATTATATGTACGAGGGTCGTCCCGGGGAGAACACCAATGTAAAGAACCAAAAAAGTGACGGGAATTGTAGAAACAGTCGGAACGATAGAAAGTTCCAGGGTCAGTATACCAACTACACTCCCTTCACCAAGATACAAGAAGAAATCCTAGCGATCGTAGAAGACCAAAAGCTAGTCAAATACCCCCATAGACAGTCAAATTACGCTCGAAAGGACACGACAAAAATATTGCAGGTTTCATAAGGAAAGTGGCCATGATACATCAAAGTGCTACCAACTAAGAGACCATATTGAGACACTCATTAGGAAAGGTCATCTCAAAGATTTAATTCTTAAAAAGGCAAACGATCAGCTAAGGGGGAACCAAGAACAGAAACGAAGCCCGGGCCAAGACAGCAGCGAAGAGACAATCAACATTATTTTCTGAGGACCCTACAAAAAAAAACCCTGCTCCAGGGAGAGATAGCTTAATTGCTTTCAGTTTAAGATATTTTTTAGTTTATTCTTTATCAGTTTTTCTAATTATTTTTAGTATTTTGATGTTTTGATTTTTAGATCATTTAATAAAGAAGTCAAGAAAGGTGTTTCTAATCACCTTTGTTTTCAAAGATAAGCTCACAGCACCGACACCTGCCATGGTGGGTAGAAGTGCCCGAGAGACCAAGAAGGTCGGGAATTATCCTAGGCAAAGAGCCAGGACACCGATCGGTAAGGTCGGGAATTATCCTAGGTAAAGAGCCAGGACACCGATCCGTAAGGTCGAGAATTATCCTAGGTTAAGAGCCGGGACACCGATCGGTCAAAAAACGATCAGTTTAATAAGATACTTGATCGGTTCAGCAACAGAAACGATTAGTTTAATAAGATACTTGATCGGGATAAAGCGATAAGATCATAAGCGTAAAAAAATCAAAGGAAAAAATTATTCAAATCCCCTTCGATGAGCCGTCAAGAGTTCATCTCACGGATTTGAGAGGATATTGTTATAGGGATTTTTTTGATAGCATGACAAGTCAGCATGATCACCTAAAAGTACGGTGATTAGATGTGCCACATCACAAAAGTCAGCCCGAAAAGATCAATCCAAGATGACCAGTAGATGATCTCAAGGCTTGATCAGGTTTACCTACGATGGTCGGGAAAACTAACCGATCGGGTAGAGATAACTTGGTCGGACAGATACAATCAGATCGGGATGAAAGAGATCTAGTCGGGGTTAGACAGCTGGCCAGTTAGATGACGCATTGAAGACATTAAATACAATCACAACTCAGATACGTAAAACAAGAATCTTATTCAAATAAGATATCACGAAGTAAACTCTGATAAGGAAATAAACTTCCTTATAGATATCAGAGTCTAAATCAGGCAACAAGTCTAATTCATTCAATTCGTGCGAGACACGAAACAGGAAAGAAGATAAAGACGACTTCAACAAGTAATCAGTCCTAATTAAACACCACAACCTTTCCTTACTTGTATACCAAAAATTAGGGTTCTATGCACATATAAAGCATAATTCTTGGTGCAGATACACATGATTCCTTTTTTTTTTTTGCATGACAAAGAAGATTGGGAAATTCTTGGGTAGGCTTGTTGGAGATCTGGTGGACATTGATGTGGGTGCTTTCGGTGATTGCTTTGGTAAGTATCTCAGACTCTTAGAGTCAGAGTTCAAGTTATGATTTCGGTTAGTAAGCCGCTGAAGCGATGCCTTCGTGTGGATGGATCTTACGGGTTCTGGGAAGGAAACGATTTTGTTGTTACGTTATGAGAGGCTTCCAGACCATTGCTTGAAGTGTAGCATGTTGAGACATCTGATTCGAGAGTGCCTAATCCAGAAGAAGGAAGACCAACCCTTACCAGATCAAGAGTTTAAATATAGGTCCTGGTTGATGGCTACGAGTCTGGTCGGATCCTCATCGCAACCATATGGAGGGGGATGAGAGGGTAATAATCGTTCTTGGTATCAGAGGGACAACCAGCAGCAAATTGACTTGGAAAGTATGTCAGTACGTGATAATAGGAATGTTGTCCAACATCGGTCGAAGTCGAATAAGGTACAAGAGAGCATATCGGGGGTTAATCAGTCACTAAAGAGTGCTAGAGTTATCGGAGAACCTGAGAAAGGAAAGCAGGTTGCAACGGGGAAAAAACTTGGATTTTTGGCTGAAAATTCGGTGACTACTAATCAGGAAGGGAAAATTACTGATTCGGTACCAAATGGAGTTGACTTACCAAGCTCTAATTATTCGACTCCAAATATTTTGGGAAAAATGGATATTTGCCTTCAAGATTTAGTAAAGCTTCCTATTATGGAAAAATCGGATGAATACATGGAGATGAGTATGGAATTAACCGACCCATATAAGGGCCCAGTGTTTCAGTTTACTAGTGGAAGTACTAGAATCGACGATGGGCCTGATGAGGCTTCTAAAGACTGGTTAACAAAGGAGAAAATTCACAAAGGGCTTCGTAAGGCCAAGTGGAAAAAACTGGCTATCACTTGGGTGTTCAGGCGAGAAAAAGGCTTCTAGAGCCAGCAACATCAGAAGTTGACGTTTCTTAAAACAAAAAGGGATATTATTCATTTAGTCCCTATGTTTTTTTTTGAAATGTCTAATTTTTACTCACTTATCCATTTTTCACTGAATTTGGCCATATGTTTTTAAAAACCACTCAATTTCGTCCCTCTGACCAGAATTTTAACAGTCAACGGCCACCGAAAAAATGAAATGACATCTTACCCCTAACCATTTAATTTCTTTTTTAAAAAATAAAATAAAATAAATTTAGTTTTACTTTTAAGAAAATAAAATAAAATTTAAAGAAAAATAAAAACAATTTAAAAAATAAATAAATCTTTCAACAACAAAATATAAAATAAAATCACCACCACCACTTATCAGTTATCATCATCATCGTCCACCATCAACTCAAACACCCACCACCAACTTCAATGAAACCTAGAACAAAAAATTGAAAAAAAAGGTAAAGAAACCCAGAAAAAAAAAAAAAAAAGGGAAAGAGTTGGGTCGATAGAGACCGACGGTGGAGACCGAAACCGAAGCAGATCGGTGTTGGGTCGATGCAGATCGGAAGAGATATGCCTTGGGTTAACGCAGATCGGAGGAGATCTGACTTCTCCATCTCCTCCGTGTTGGATCTCATCAAAACGGAGGATATTAATGCAGCTCATCTCCTTCAAACATAGGACATCGACGAACTAGAGGCAACCGCTTGAAAGGGTGGCGATGAAGTCCGACTTGAAAGGTTGGCGGTGGAGGCCGATTTGAAAGGGTGGCAGTGGAGTTGAACATCACCATTTCCAGATTTTCATTTTTTGTAAGTGGTTGATTTTAGGAGTGGTTGTTGGGTTTGGATTTGGGTTCGAGTGTGGGTTTGGTTGTGTATGACAGTGGGCGATGGTGGGTTGGATTTGAGGGAGTAGATGGTTGGAGATGGTGATGATTTCTGGAAAACTGATGATGATGGTGTGTTTTAGTGGTTGTTTTTGGTGGGTGTTATTTCTTTTTTTCATAAAAAATTGAATGATCAAAATAAAACTCAAATCTCAACAATAAATCGAAACTGATGTTTCAGTAAAGAAATTTGTAACTAAAATTTTCTAAAACCCAACATCACAATCCCGATCTCCAACAAATAAATATCTCACACTGAGAAACTAAAGAATATTTGGTGGGTGTTCTTTGTTGTGTTCTTGAGTTTGGATTTTAAGGTTTTTTTTTTGTATTAGGTGGAGATCCAATTATGGTGGATTGTATTTGATGGTGTTGATGGTTGGAAATGGTGATGATTTCTGGGAAATTGATGATGATGGTGTGTTTTGGTGGGTGTTCTTGAGTTGAATTTTAAGTTTTTTTTTTTAATTTGGTGGAGATTCAGATTGGATCTCTATCGTCCATCTCATGTGATAGACAGTGGAGATCCAATCTGGATCTTCGGTAAAAAATTTTTTTTTTAAATTTATTTGTTTTTTTTGTGTTTTTTTTTTTCCACAGATTGGATCTCCACCTTCCATTTGAATAAGATGGACTGTGGAGATCCACATTTAAATTTAACTTTTATTATATATTTCTGTTTATTTGTGTGTTGACACATGGCATATCATTGTTCAAAGACAAAAATACCCTTAGAACCGTTTAATCTGACTAACGGTTGACTCACAGAAAGACCAAAATGAGTGGTTTTGGAAAACATATGGCCCAATTCAATAAAAATTGGATAAGTGAGTAAAAAATAGACATTTCAAAAAAACATAGGGACTAAATGAATAATATCCCAAACAAAAAAAAAAAACTGAGAACTCTGTTGGTAATTCTTTTGATTTTATATTGGTGGGCACGGAATCATCGGCCCACCGGTCGTAATGAATACCTTACTATGAAACGTTCTGGGATTAGGGATACCCGGGCGTTCCGATCCCTGCAGATGCACGTGCAGGAGCATAACCCTGATATGGTTTTTCTTATTGAAACTATTTCGGATCACGTGTATATGGATCAATTAGAGTTAAATTGGGTTTTGTTGGTAAGCTAGTAGTGGATCGAGTTGGTCGAAGTGGAGGCCTTTGTCTGTTTTTGGACTGATAGAGTTGAGGTAACTTCTTTGTCCTTTTCCCGTTTTCACGTAGATGTTAAGGTTATGTCTTATAGGAATAAATTGTGGAGGTTCTTAGGGGTGTATGGACACCCGGATAGTACTCAGTGTTCCCATACTTGGATTCTCTTAAATCGGCTTCAGGGTCTGTCAGCTCTTCCTTGGTTGTGCGGGGGAGATTTTAATGAAATTCTTCAGGAGAAGGAGAAATCAGGTGGTCTTCCTAGGAAGGAGGCGTTGATGGATAGTTTTCGATTGGCCTTAGATTCATGGGGGCTCATGGATTTGGGTTTCTCAGGTCCTGAATTCACATGGTCTTATAAACGGGATGGTGGCGATTTAATACATGAGAGAATACACCGTTGTGTTAGCTTGATGGAATGGATGGGCTAATTTCCTACTGTTATAGTAGCTCATCTTCAATTTTGGATATCAGATCATCGTCCTCTCTTGTTGTGCTTAGATGGTTTGGGTGCTACTCGAACCAATCGTGGTAGAAGGTTCATCTATGAAGCTTGTTGGGCGGATATGAGAATTGCAAAGAGGTGGTCCATTCAGTTTGGCAAGATTCCATTAGTGAAATTAGGCTTCATGGCATGGTTTCCAGGTTGAATTCATGTGCTCAGAAATTGAAAGGGTGGAATGATATCAATAGAAATAAATTACAACAGGATATCAAGCTGAAATCAAAAGAATTATTGGAGGTGTCTAAAGAGGTTCAGTCGGGATCTTAGGTGAATATTCACAAAGTTGAAAATCAGTTGGATGAGTGGTTATTCCAGGAAGAGCAATACTGGAAACAAAGATTGCGAGTGGATTGGTTACGAAGGGGTGATAAAAACACAAAAAAAAAAAAAAAAAAAAACTCATTCAAGAGCTTCCAGTCGTCGCAAACGAAACCGAATTTTGGGTTTATTAGATGAAGCTGGTACTTGGCAGGAAGATAAGCTGGCAATGGAGAAGATTGTTTGTAGACATTTTAGCAGTATGTTCAATATTTCCAATCCCTCTCACAATCGGTTGGGGAAGGTTTTGGACTATGAGCAGCCTAAACTGTCTGCGAGCAGTGGTAGACTTTTGGATAGGCCGTTTTCAGCTGAGGATGTTAGGAAGGTACTCTTTGATATGTCTCCGACGAAAGCTCCAGACAAGGATGGTTTCCCGGCTCTTTTTTATTAGAAACACTAGGATGTTATTTGGGGAGTTTCGACGGCTTGTTTGGGTTGTCTCAACAATGGGGATTCTTTTGATATAATTAATTCGACAGTTATTACCCTCGTTAAAAAAATAAAAAATGATGTTTCCCTCTCTGATTATCGTCCGATCAGCCTTTGCAATGTGATTTATAAGATCATTGTGAAGGTGCTGGTGAATAGGCTTAGAGGTGTCCTAAGAGAGGTTATTTCGGACACTCATAGCTCTTTTATCCCCGGTCGGCTAATTTCAGAAAAAGCTTTAGTGGGGTTTGAATGCATCCATGCGATGAGGTGGAAACGGAAGAGTAAAAAGAATTACATGGCCATTAAACTTGATATGGTCGAGTGGAATGGATTTTTTTACAGGGTATGATGTGGGGTTGGGCATTTCAGATCTCTGGATCGGTAAAATTATGGCTTGTGCAAGAACGGTATCTTATTCTTTTCAAATTAATGGAGAGATCAGTGGGTGTATCCGTCCTACGAGAGGTTTGAGGCATAGGGATCCTCTTTCACCTTATATTTTTTAAATTTGTGCTGAAGGTCTTTCTTGTCTCATAAAAGATGCGGTTTGTAAAGGCAGCCTGTTTGGGTTCCATTGTGGCAGGACGGGGCGTATTGTGTCTCCTCTCTTATTTGCTGATGACAGTTTTCTATTCTCGAGAGCTTCACGTGAGGAATGCGATACAATTAAGAGCCTTCTAGTTGATTATGTTGAGGCTTCGGAACTTTGCCAAATCAGTCTTGTGTTTCAGCAAGCATCTTGCGGTTAGTGATATGAATGACATGGCTAATTTACTAGGTGTTCAGGTGGTTGAGTGCCATGTCAAATATCTTGGGCTTCCTAGTTTTATTGAGCGGAACAGACACAGGCTTTTTGCTAACATCAAAGAGAGAGTGTGGAATAAATTGAAAGGTTGGAAATGCCTTTTATTCTCTTTTGGGGGGAAAGGAGGTGCATCTGAAAGCTGTAATTCAAGTCATTCCTACTTACGCTATGAGTCTTTTTAAGCTTCCTCGGTCTCTCATCGATGAGCTTCATATGTTTTGTGCTAGGTTTTAGTGGGGGAGTGTTGATGGCCACCGTAAGACTCACTGGGGTTCTTAGCGGAGGCTCCGCGATTGGTTGATTTTTAACCACGCCCACGCCCTTATTACAAAGCAAGGCTAGAGGTTGCTTCAATTCCCAAATTCTCTGGCAGCTCAAGTGCTTCGGCATAGATATTTTCCTGACTCTTCTTTTCTACAGGCTGGTGTGTCTTCTTCAAGCTCTTAGGTTTGGCGAAGTATTATTTGGGGTAGGGATTTGCTATTAAAGGGTTCTCGCTGGCGAGTGGGCGGTGGAAATCTTTGAGGACCGCTGGTTGCCACATCCAACAACATTCAAAGTCATTTCTCCGCCCGTTTTGGAGGCCCTATTTTTGTCTCTCAGCTTTTTTCTGAGTCTGATGGGTGGAATGTTCAACTTGTTCGTGATTCTTTCCTCCTTGATGACGCTGAACTGATTCTCAGCCTCCCTATTAGTTCCTTTGGCTTTCAGGACTCTCTTCTCTGTCACTTCAATAAGCATGGCTTTTATTCTATGAGAAGTGGATATCGGGTTGGGTTAAATTTGGGGTGTTCTAAACCCTCTTCGTCTGGCCTTGCGTTGTCGGAATCTTGGTGGAAGTTCTTTGGCGTCTCAATCTGCATACACAAGTCAAATTATTCCTTTGGAAATCCTGCTATAACTGGTTGCCTTCTTATGTCAACCTGGCGTCTCGAAAAATCCCAGTGAGTCCTTTATGTCCGCTTTGTGGCCACCTTGAAACCACCGTTCATGGGGGTTTGGTGATGTAATTCGTTAAAAGGAGTGAGAAACAAATGTGGCTTACTGAAGGGTTTTCCCTAGAATGATCATACCTCTTTTCTTGATTTTATTCAAGCTCGTAAAAAGTGCATTTAGTGTTTGTTTGGTTGAATTTTCTAATGCCTCGAAATGTCTATAAATATCTATTTGAATTTGGTAGAATCGTTTAGTTAGGCTTTTAATATAAAAGCTTACAGTGAGGTGTAGCTTCAACCGGACTTTCGTTTTTGTTTTTTTTTTTAAACCAAACAACTATAATTTATTTTCCGTGTTTTGGCGAGCGAGGTTTTGTTAGAACCAAGTCACTCTTCCCCGCTCTTATCTGTTAAGGAGGTGGTTAATTGGTCTGTCTTTCTTAGTTGAGTTTAAGGAAGCTATGGAGTGGGGATTCAGAGGGGGATGCCTCCACGCCCAGTTGTAGGGTGGAAACTCCAGATCATGGCTTTTACAAAATTAATGTTGACGCTGCTACTGATTCGTCCAAAAGGGTAGTTGGTGTGGGTTTGGTAATCAGAGATTCTGATGGGTTTGTTGTGGCTTCGTGTGTGGCTAGACTGCCTGGGGTTTTGTCCCCTCTGCTTGCTGAAGCTAGGGCGATTTTAAAGGGTCTTCTGTTAGCGCGTGACAGTGGGATTAAACCAGTGGTTTTGAGTTATGATGCTCAGGCGGTTGTTCTCTTTCGGAAATTGATACTTTACTGAATAATATCTATGCTGTGCTCCCTTCTTGTGACTGCAGATATCTGTTTTGAATATAGGGATTCTAATCGGATGGCTCGTAATTTAGCTAAGTTGGCTATTTCTTCTGATTGTGATTCTGTTTCGTTGGAGTAGTATCCTCCCCCTCCCTACGTGGAGGCTTCGGTTCTAGCTGATAGGCCAGTGTAATCCTCTGGTTTTTTTGTTTCTCAGTTTTTCCTTTAAAAAATCAATACAAAAAATTAATTTAAACAAGAACAGATGATAATATGAAAATTTTAAGAGTTTTTTTTTTTTTTTGGTAATTAAAGGGATCGATCTTCTTGTGAGAATTTTTATTATTTATTTTTAATAATAAATAACTTTTTTTTAAAAAAAAATTGTTGTTATTGCTTATTACATAATATTTATTTTAAAAAACTATTGTTATTATTTGATGCTTAATATATATATATATATATATATATATATATATTGTTCATTGATTCTTTTTAATTATTATCCGGATAATTTAAATTCTCAAAATGTATCATAATTATATAAAATTATTTCCAAATCCCCTATAAAAAAAAAGTATTAACCGTACAGATTACATTCATAAAAAAAAATTATAAGATTAGACAATTAATTTGGCTCCTCTCAAATTGTATTACCCTTTTTGCTAATATGTAAGACTTTAGAATTACTTCCAACAAAGAAGAAAAACCCATTTTTATTTTTCTATTATTATGTTTTTTCTTTCATTGTTGAGATTTTACACTCCAGAGATGTTCCTTTGGTACAACAAAACTATAGATACATACACACATTTACAATTTACAGATTACTTCTTCTTCTTGTCTTCCTTTTCTCTCTCTAGAACCACCGGAGCTGCGGGTACACTAAACCACCATTCTCTCATTCTCCTCATCCATCTCTCTGTGCTTTCTTTTCTTGGCGGTGAGTATCTTGTAAATGTCTCGACGAATGTCAGTAGAACTATGTACTTGACCGAAACAAAGGCCAGAACCAAGGCCATTAACAAAAGAGTAACCGCAAATTTCTCACTTGCCTGTAATGTAAACATGCCAAAGAATAAATGTTAGCAGCGATTATCCCTACACCATCGCAAATAAATGATATGTACCGGACTTTTTATAATTTGGTATGATGACAATAAGGTTAGCGAGTATAAAGGAAGATAGCGAAACCTGGGGGAAAATGGAGAGAAACAAGCCACGAAGCTTAAGAAGAAAGATGTTGCCATCCTGGATGAGCTGTTCAACTTGAGTTATTGCATTCTGAACAGCCAAAAGCTGCTCCATTGTGCTCATAGGCGGAGGCGCTAATACTTTAACTTCATCCACAGGCCTGCCTTGGTTACAGCATCTTGTGAGGACCATAAAGACCGCGAAAAAGATGAACACCAGTGCAAAAGCATACCTCAGCCATCCCCTACAATGCCGACCAACCATTATGATGTGTGCAAGAAATGAAATGACATATCAGAGCTAAAGTTAGGTAATGCGGTGTTCTCTCTGACTCTCTACCTGCAGATCCCCTCTCCATCAAAGATCTATTTCATAAAAGAGAGGGAAAATTAAAAAAAATAAACCCACTTTGTCAATTTTCTTATCTTATATACAATCAAATCAAGGACAAAATGCTTTCCAAAAAAAGAAAAATCAAGGACAAAATAAAATTTTTAATCCAGTGAAAACTTAAAACAGGAATTGTAGCCTATACAACATCCTCCTTTTTTTCCTTGTTTTTGACATAAAAGAGGTAGCAATTTCACCAAATAGATCTTGCTGAGTTAACTACCAAAAGAAGTACCTGTTGAGCAATCTAAGATCTAAACCATACTTTTTTTTTAATAGCAACTCCAATATCAACAATATATTGCATAGATGTCATACTTGAGTAGAATATATTGATGCCACTTGCCAGAGCCTCACAGAATAATTGATAATTATGAATATATGTTACTTAAATTTGTATCTTACCTGCAAATTATAAATGTCAATACCAGACAGAACACTGAAGACTTTAGAGGATCATCCCAATATGCCAGTGAAAGAATCCAGTTCCCAACTTCTATAACAGGAAGAAGTAACTCCTGCAAGTTACATAATAAGTCAAGACTAAGGAGATGCAACAAGAAACTGACTTAATAGAAATCAGAGCTAGAGTAACATCAGGTGAAAGGATGGAAAGGTAGAGCCAGATTTATTTGCTATCAACCTCATAAAACTACAATAGAACCCTGTCAATACTTAATGTGAAACTCAGCTTGCAATTTATTAAAGTTGACATTTAATAATCCTCAACACACAGAGATACATGAATGCACATTTTCAGAGAAGATATGAATTTTAGATGGGTAAATTACACTGAATCCCTTGAGGTTTGGACAAGTTACACTTAGATGGATAAGTTTCTTTATTATACACTAACACCCCCAAAATTTAAATTTGACTTTAAAAATACCTAAAATGCCCCTAGTTATATTATTTTACACTTTTTTTATTTAATGTTTTAAATTATTTATTTACTTAATTGTTTTAAAAATATTTATTTATTTAATTAAAAAAACTATTTATTTATTTAATGAATCATATCTTTTATTTAATTTTTTTATTTTATTAAAGTTTATAAAGTGTTTGATTAAAAGGTAAAAAAATAATGTGTAAAATAATATAACTAAGGGCATTTTAGGTATTTTTAAAGTTAAATTTAAATTTTGGGGGTGTTAGTGTATAATAAAGAAACTTATCCATCTAAGTGTAACTTGTCCAAACCTCAAGGGGTTCAGTATAATTTGCCCATTTTAGATTCGTCTTCTAGATACATGTTGGCAGCAGCCAAATTTCAATTCCATTCTTCCTTAAAATGAAATTCATCATTTCATTTAAATTATCAGCAGAAAGGAACATACAAGAAACGAGAAGTAGAAAATTTACTGTAAATGAAGGTTGCACAGTTGAAACCGAAAGCAAAATATTAATATTATTAGCAATACCTTCATCACAGCCACATTTGTATCAATGCCATCTACTTTAACTCCATCAACTGTTTCTTGTGCTAGCACAACTTTTTTGTAGTTGTTTCTGGACTCCTTAACTGCCCTTTCCATTGAACTCATCTCCCCAACAGCTATCTCACCCACAATAAGCCCAGCCTCAGTGGAATTACTTGAACGTGGTCCAAACACAAACCCCAAGTTAGAAACCATAGCCATGGCCGAGATTGAATACATTCCACCTCCAGCGGTGGAACTGTTAGTGTGGTCTAGTTCCCTTAAAGTTGACATGTTTGCAAGAGTCTCCAGTATCAAATCTCCACCTGGAAGTTGGTCACATAGGTTAAACATGAGAAGATTCTCACAGCGAACAGAATTTGCCGAAATGATTTCTTGAACGGCTTGAAGTCGCAGAATTCCAAGTACAGCTTTTGAAAGTGCTTCATCCCGCTGAACTCCTTTCATCTGGAACTTATTTATAAATCGGTGAACATACAAAATTTCCCTCATAATTGCTAACCAGTAATCACGACGAGTATGCCCTTTAAGCTCAGGAAACTCTATAACAACTGGTTCAGACCTACAATAGAAACGCGATTTAAAAGTTAACATAGAATAAAGTTTTACATAGGCTTTTAGATATTGATAATGACAAAATATTCATAACTTTAAACAATATGAAATCAATGTGTCAAATATGATTTACATCATGCCTTACAAGGATATTGATTTATACAGAACTGCCTTGTCAAAAAGTCGAGTACCCCATGGTCCAGTCAACTCAGGTTTAACAATCTGTTTTAGGTCATCTGATAAATCATATATTTTTGCCTTGTCATAAGATACCACACGGAGAGCTTCAAAGTATAGTGCATGATCTGTCAACGTTAACCGACCTGCACACATGCCAGGATTGACATAAGTAGGCCAATATTACATTGGATTACTCCAGTCCATGCACTTAGAATTATACAACTAGTACAGCAAATTTTTTGTTTGAAGTAAAACAAATGGACACGTTTGTATTAGTTACATATTTTACAAAGAGAGGTAGCAATGAAGTTATAAACAAAAACTACTTATTCTATTAACCAACCTGGCCATGTAGATATTCCTATATGTTCAAGAACTGGTTGAGTGGTGACCGTCCCATCCATCTCCAGAATCCTTTCTCCTTTTGTTGATCGAAGGACAGAAAGTAAAGATGACTCTGATTGGGTCTTCATTTTTTTTATCGCTCTATAGAGATAAACAATTCAAATATCATGACTAGATATGAAAAAAGCCACAAAACACACGACCTTGATAACAAAGAGCTATGACAATTACATCTAGATCTTATAAAAAGAAGATAATACAACTATACAAGAACCTGAGTCAGAATGAGGTTGTAGATCAAAGAATCAAGTAATGAATATCATGGTAATTTTTTTAACTAAAGTTCTTGATTTTAAGATCCATTTATAAGCAGCAATTTCAAGTGAAGGGTGAAACCCTTTCTAATACGCAAGTATTAGTGACAATATAAAATTCTGTATATCAAATATTAATCTTAACAAAGATAGGTATAGACCTTTATTCTAATCTAAGGATACTTCAATCTTCCCGATCTTTGTGGAAAGGATAATACTCCTGGACTCCTGAATTACAAACTCAAATAGTATTTCATCATAAATCCCCCTCTAAACACAGACACTCAGTCTGGGGTGTTGAAATTGGAAACCATTAAAACCTTGAGGAAGAGTAACAATCTCTAATCAAATTCCCTATAACTCTATAAGAATTGTTTGTCCTCCAATATATGTTTCACATATTCCTGTTGGAATAGCTAGAGTTAAACTTGAGGTATAAAAGGGAGAAAAAAATAATAATAATAAAGAAAGTATGCCTTTGAAAAATGTACATGTCTCGAAGGTGAATTCAGCACCTTAACATACGTCCTATAAGATGATTGTAACTAAGTTTTGTTAATAGATTCCAAGTCCTCTTTGTAAACCTTACAAATAACAGCTGTTTCCATTTGCCACTTCTAAAATAAGTTGTATCACCAGTCTCACCACAGAAAAATGTCGATTTTTTTATAGGAAAGAAATAAAGAATTTAGTACAAAAAAGAGAGAATACAAAGATATACAAAAGTGAAAAAGCAGTCCACCAAGGCTAACAAAAAGAGCTTATAGAGGATGTGTCAAACCCAACAACAGAATATGAAGGAACTTGCCCAAAAAAACAGAAGGACAAGATTAGTAAGGAAAACATAAATTCTTAAAAGTACTTTTCCTTTCAATGGGGAAAAATGACAACTTATAATACGATTCTTATGTGAAGATAGCAAGTAAACCTCCATTATCTACTATCCATCCTCTCTTCCCTAGACCAAGAAAAATAAACTTCCCAAGACCTAAAACAAATAATAAATTGGATTTTTCCTGAAAATAGAAAAAGAGGCTAAAGTTTTATTATCATTATTGTTATTATTTTAGATGGAAGGACTGAGGGATAGGAGTAGCAAATTTCTATAGATAGCTGGTTACCTTTCCAGTCCAGTTAGGTACTTGTCAAAGATGGAGAACTGCAGCCGACCACCAGTTGATGATGTGAGCACCTCAAAAAGATTTTCACAGATAATAACATTGGCAATGATCGGAACTGCTGGAGCTATTCGAGAGAAAGCCTCCACCCCAACTGTTGCATCCTCTTCCACCTACAATAAAGATGAGAGTAATGCACTTTAGACTATTATACACACCCATGTAAAAAGCAAGTTTCACTAGTGTACTAAAGACGTTATAAAATCCAAAAAGTTTTATCCTTAAAGTTAAAAGACCCTCTTATAATTCCAACTCAAAGTTCACACAGACATATAACATAACACTTAACTTTGAGAGCATGCGACAAAGAGACAGACAATGAGACAACGACATGCATTACACGAATTTGTTAAAGAAAGCTCCTTAAGATAATTGGCAAGGAAGTATTACATTAAGTGAAGGCTGGCTTGAAGCTGCTGGAACCTCCCAAGCTAGCATCATGTCATATGTTAGCCGTCGAAACTTTTTATCAGCCAAATGACAGGTTACTTGAGTAGAGAGAGCAAGTGCCCTGAAGCAACAGTATTCCAAAAAGTTTCTTGCATATCGAGATGGATGCTTTATAGATTCAGAAGCCACTGCATTAAAGCTTTCTTGAAGCTCACTAGAGGAAACACCAAGGATTCTGCATCAATCGATTTCTAGCTTCCATAAGAAGAGTATTTATTGGAGTAAAAAACAAAAGACACCAGTATCAAGGAAATAGATGGTTAAATAAACTAGACTGTTAAAGACTTATTTAAACCTAATCACACGTTTAAACTTCCATTCGAAAGTAAAGCATGAGTTCCTAAAATTAACGTACTTATGAGACAATTAAGTAAAAATTAATTGTACCAAAGAATAAACCAGGAGCTACACACTTACTTTGAGCATCTACGAACAACTACATTAGCAACTGGAGAGAGCTCTGGTATCCAATTACTCGGTGCAGATGGGGACCTCCCCATCTCTTCAAATTCTTCCTCGAAGGAACTTCGCTTGCCAAGCAACCATTTGAATGAACCTTCTCTTACCAGGCCCTCAAGCATATTCCTAGTTTTGCTTGACACTGCCATCTCTCAAATTTCTCTTCACTATCTCCCGAAACTCTGAAAAATTCTGAAACACAATTCCCTACCGGAAATTAGAGCGTTCCACTACAAACTCTCCATTATCAACAACAAAATCAATCCTAGCAACTCTCCTAGAAACCACAACACAACTCCCCAAACACCTGACTAACAAACAAATTCTTATTGTCTACTTGCATTAACCCAAAAACAAATTACTTCATTTCTATGTTCTTCACAAAGGAAGATATTGAATAATGCAGCGTCCATCCCATCATAATCACCAAATAATTCAGCTGAATTGATTGTAATCCAAAACACAGTAAGTAATCAAAGTTGAACGCAACCAGTTTCCAAATTCAGCTTTCAAACACCAATCACAAATAACACAACAAAACAATCCAAAACCCCCCAGCAACCAAAATTCACCAAACAACCTAATCTCAACAACTTTCACTACTAAACAGAAGATTAAAAAACCAACTTACCTCAGAAATGCAGAATCCCCCAGCTTTGCAAATGAAATTATCATCATTTCAAAAACCTCACCTCAGATTAGCTTCATTAGACCAGTTCCCACAAAACCCATGTCACCAGATTGCTTATGTACCGCTGTGAAAGCAAAGAATACGAGTTTAAAGGTAACTCCAGGTCAGCTTCTTCTACAACAGACTACACGATTCTAAAAATAGATTTGGGGTTTATTAAAAAAAAACCCAAACAAAAAAGAAAGTGCAGAGTCGGATAAAGATTGTGAGAGAGCGATAGAGATGTTTAAGGAGTTTTCGTCACCATGAAGAAGCGTTCACTGTGATGCCCTGATTGCGTGTCAAATTTTTATCGGATAAGAGAGAGACAGAATTAATGAATAAGCGAATCTATTGATACGCATTACCCCCTCCCCTAATACATGCCACGTGTCTAGAGTGAGGGTAAAACTAGTGTCTAGAGTGAAGGTAGTTTTATCCAAACACATGAGAGTTTTTGACCAAAAATACCCCTCTTTGGACACATGTCATTTATTGGGGAGGGGATAATGCTCACCCCCTTGAAGGGGGTAAGCAAAAGTCTTCTCCCGACCACCGTTAAACTATTTATATCCTTTTTAAATTATTTAGTATTTTTTTCCTTTTATCAAATAACTTAAAGAGATATATAATTTTTATAAAAAAAATCATGTATAAAGTAAAACTAATAAAATCTCTTTTACCTTATTTCAAAACCCTAATAATATAGATGATCTCAAATCACTGAATATTTATTATTTTTGTTTATATTTTCTTTTAGATCTCGATCTCATATTTCTCATGTTTAGTACTTATTGATTTTATTGTTTCACATGTTTGTTTTCTTTTTCTTTTTCTTTTCAAATTCCACATCTATGTTTGCCTTTTTTTTTTCTTCTCTGGTTTATTTTCTTTCAGATCGTCCAAGTATTCTATGATTTGAATCAATTCTTTTATAGATTTTATTCTGGATCTTTCAAAGTTAGTTTAATGTTATTTATAAAAAACAAAACAAAACAACGAAAACACACCATGAATCGTAACCACAAAAACCTAATCTCTGACGAAACGAAACCACACCAAAACCCTAACTCAATCATTCAAAAAAATCATCAAACGATCAATACTACATTCACAATCTACCACCAACAATCCAATCGACTACAGAGAAAAAAATCACATCTAATAAGAATGGTTTCACCATAAAATAAGAAAAAAAAAACAAGTCCTACGAATAGATGTGAATAAACTGTATATAAAGATTCAATAAAATCGTTTAATTTTATATAATTAAATAAAATTTTAAAAGATTGAATATAAATAGTTGAACTTTGGAGTGCTAATAGCACCGCTCTTAATGAATTTATGACATGAAAAGGTCCAAGTCAAACTGATCGCGGGGTCAATTAATAACAGTGAATTTGGAGGATTTTTTTTATTAATTCTATAACTTACCAATAGACCCGTCCACGGTTCCAGTTCGGGTCGGTTTCGGTTCGAAACCGGCGGTTCCGGTTCCGGTTCCGTGGAGAGGGCGAACCGAAACTGAACCGAAAAATTTTGGTTTTGGTTCGGTTTTTAACCGGCGGTTTTGGACGGTTTTCCACGGTTTTGGACGGTTTTGGGCGGTTTTGGACGTTTTTTTTATATGTAAACCGCCGGTTTTGGGCGGTTTTGGACGGTTTTTCAAAGGCTAAACCGAAACCGAACCAGCTTCAACCGGTTTCCAACCGGTTTTGTAACCGCCGGTTTCAGTTTCGGTTTCGGTTTCGGTTTTCCAATTTTGGTTTCGGTTTTTAACCGCCGGTTTAACCAAATCGTGGACACCTCTACTTAACAACCAAATTAGTAAGCCAAATGATCTCAAATTCTCAATTTTATCCCAATTTTTATGCTAGGTGTGTGGTGCCGGTTGTATTATATTCACATGATGATAATGATACTTATTAGTTAATACAACATTTTTTGTTATAACATTATAGTTACCATGTTTGCCGAAATTGAAATACTAAAAAGATCTATAAAGTTTCATAAAAAAAAATTGCCAATATTGACATCTATAAAACTTGTTAGTATATCAATATTTTATTAAAAATTTTAATTACAAGAATATCACAATAGAAATTTACCAATAAGGACAAATTACTTTAATTAAAAATCAATCAAATACTATATACACTCATTAATTATACCAATATTTTCAACTATATTTCTTTATAAAAAAAACGTACCTTTCAAAAACAAAAAAAAACAAAAAAAATTTATGGTAAACCCTAATATATGATAAACCCTTATTTTTATAATAAACCATAATTAAACATTAATTTATTTCAAGTATTAAACTTTTTAATTATCACATGATTATTATATTATTTTTGTCTTTCAAGCGATACATTATCATGGTGGTATCGGTGAATTCCCAGCTCTTCTATAGGTAGAATCTCTCTAGGTGATCTGCATTCTAGGTGTGATCAATAGGACGTCCCTCCATATCTTCCAACTTGTTACCGCCTAGTACATGTATCGCCTGAAAAATGTGTGTTGCCAGTTGATTAATCAATAAAGACTCTCATTTTTCTCCTTCTACATTTGTCCATATTTTTATCTCCAAAATTCGCCATGGAAGTTCGCCACGATCGCCATAAACCAGGAAAGGCCGCATGGCATTCCTAATGCCTTGGACAAGACCCACCCATCTCCAAGAAGGGTCTGGTTCATAAAGGCATAGTTGCTTGCCATACCAAGATTGCAAAGTTGTGGCCCTAATTGCCTATCGCTTCCTCAAGACCAGGACAGCCAAATGGCCCTGCTACTACCTTAACCAGAACTCAATCCCACTAGGAAGGGTATGGTTTATTTAAGGCATAGTTGCCTGCCAGACCAAGGTTGCGAAGTTGTAACCCTGGTTGCTCGTCGCTTCCTCAAGACCAGGACAGCCAAATGGTCCTCCTACTGCCTTGGTCGGAGACCAATCTCGCCAGGAAGGACATGGTACCTAAATGGCATAGTTGCCCTAGGGTCGCTCTCGTCTACGTACCGAGATCCCTAAAACATGATGATGAGTACCATGATTCGCCTGAAATATCAACTAAGTACCGGGATTCCCTACACACGGGAATACTCGGTACCTAGATTCATTTGCATACATATGTACATATAAGTGCATATGTACATATAAGTGCATATGTCACCAAAGTACCGAGATTCCAGAAAATGTGAATTCCTAGTACCTAGACTTCTTAAGGGCATTACCGCTAAAGTACCAGAATCCCTAGAATAGGAATGCTTGGTAGCTTGGTTCTCCCCAAGTGGGACAACCAATTGTTAATAATTTTCCTTAGGAAAGATCATCGGGATTCATGGCTTAAGTACCAGGAGATCCTCGTATCAGTTACAAGTTGTGCTATGTATCTAACCTTAACAAATTTCAAAGTTTTCTTGTGTTACCAGGAAAGTGTTAAGTCAGGTTAATACTGGGACTACTTCTCAGATCTGTGCTACATCAGAGTTAGAGACATGCAATATAATTTAACTAAATGGGTTAGAATTGAAGTCAACCAGACATTAAAAAAAAGGGGGGAGAGGTCTTTATTCATCACCTAGGGTGCCCAACCCCTCCTTATGGGCTAAAAAAATCAAAGACAATTGAATAAAAAAATATGAATTAGCTTCACACAGCATCCTTCCGGTTGGCCTCCTCACCAGCAACAGCTTCTCCATCCCTGGTTCCGGCTGCTTGGTTAGAGGAAGGGTCACCATCCCCAGACCCCGCTGCCTCAATACCAGCCTCTATCATCTTAGATGGATTAACCTGGGCCTCCACCGCATCAACAAGATCGGCCTGTATCCATGCGACCACTATTGGTTCTATCTGGGCCTTCCCTTCCTCAGCTGGGTCAACCTGGACCGCTGCTACCTCCTTCTCAGGACCGGTCTGAGCCTCAGCTTCCCCTACCGACTCATCTAGAGAAATGAGAAGATCAGATACTGCTCATTCGACCCCGTTTACAGCAACAGCCGGGTTCAATGAGCTAGGTTCCCTCCTGGATTGGCTCTGCATGAGGGAAGAGAGGGGCACCAGGTCATCCTCATCAACAGGAACGCTAGAAGTTTGAAAAGACCCTGCATCGTTTGGAGCGGTTCCTACTAGTTCGGCAGCCTTGGATATGATCTCCTCCCGGTTCCAATCTCCAATTGAACCCAGATCGAATGGGGGAGGAAGCTCATATGCCACTTGATAAGCAGCAAAAAATTAGCCTTCCCCAAAGGAGGCGTCCACATTGGCCTTCAAGCTAGCCACGCTAGCGCACAGAGCCTGAACCTCTCTCTAGCTCCTATGCTTTCTTCTTCATGGCGTCCCTTTGGGATTTTCGGCGTAGGGACTTAAGTAGCTCTGTGTCATAGGCATGCTACATCCGCTCCCTATCCACATGTGCCTTAGCCGCAACCTTCTCAGCTCGGGTTAAGAATTGGTTAAGAACTACCACGCCCCTCGTGGCCTTAGTTAGCTCCTCCTTGGTTTTCTCCAGCTCAATCCTAGCAATTTTAGCTTGCTTCCAGAGAGAAGTGACCTGGTGACTCATCGCCACATTGAATTTGAAGGCCTACCAGACACGAGGTATATGTTAGTGATCACCTTGATACCTAGAACTTACAAAAGAAAAATACAATATGAAGCAACGTACCTCACCCAAGAAAGCAGACCCCATAGTGATCATGATGTCGATGGGCATCGTCGTCATGTCCTGTAACCCCCCACCTGGGCAGGAAGCCACAAACTGGGCCAGGACCTCGTCTTGGCCGCTACCCCTTGACCGCGAGCAAGGCCGGTCCTGAGAGATAATCGGAGAAGCAGAGGTAGGATCAGGACCCCTCTCAACCCTGATAGGTTGATTAGTTGCTGCAGTAGGAGGGGGAAAGGGGACTGACAGTGTAGCAATAACAGTAGAAGCGGCAGGGACTTGGCTCGGCACCTGGCCTGGAGACCCTCTGATCCTTGCAAGCTTGGCTTCCATCTCCACCGGTTTAGATCTAGCTTAAGGAGGAGGAGGTGAAGGTGACCTTATTGGGACAAAAGCCTGGATCGCCGCAGTTTTGGCATACCCTGTCGAGGTACTGGCCCCTGCAACGGATTCGCGGTGAGGTGGAAGCCTGGAAGAGGAATGAAAATACACAAAGTGTGTCTAATACAACCTATAGGGGGGTGAATAGGTTTTAGTTGATTTATTACCAACTTTTCGACTTAATCAATTTTAATAATCCTACTCCATATTAGCAATCAATCAATCCAATATAAATATGCGGAAAACAATAAAAACACAAGGATTGATTTACGTGAGAAACCCTCCAACTGGGCAAAACTCACGGGCTATCCTTCTAGCCACATACGGTCCTCAAATCCACTATTTGAACGAAAGTTTACAACCTAGGTTGACCTCAAGTCACACCTACTTGGTCACTAACCCTTTCACTCTACCCAACGGGCCTTTAATAGTGATTCTTGACCACAAGCTTGTGCACTAACTCACTTAGTCACAAAGCTTAACAATCAATGAAGAGGTTAAAAAAACCTATGTGAATATGTAAAAGATATTCAAGCATGCAATTAATGCTAGGCAACAATAAATGCTTATCTAAGGATTTAAAGATGTCAATAAATGCAAATCCTAGATATCAATATCTAAATGCAAATGCATGAAGATTTAGCTAGAAGGGTAAAGTCGTCCTAAATGCTAGCTATTAATGAACAAGGCTCTCAACCAACATACAACAACTCAATCATGTTATAAATGCCAATAAACATAAAGATATGCAATAAAATCACATAAAAGAGCTAACCCTAGGCAAACAAGAACATAAATAAATACAAAGAGATTTAGGGCATGTTCAAGTTACCTAGTCAATGAAAGCAAGAAGAATCCATGATGAGATAATGCTTGAAGAGGTTAGATGCACATGGATTTGTGTTTGGTTGAGTAAAGATGAGTTCTTGGGAGTTTCTCTCTCTAAGGGAAGCTTGGCCTCTCAATAATGGCTTCTTGAACTCATAAAAACGAGCAAAGAAGAAGATAGAGTATATATAAGGGAGCCCTAGTTGAAACAGCGTCGTTTTGAACTTAGGGCTCAAAATCCCGTCAATACCGCTAGATGGACCGCGTCTCAGGCAAGTGTCCAGACCGCGGTACACACAGCAGTGCACCGTCTGGACAACAGCGCGGTGCAGGGCGCTGTGCATGCAGGTGCACAGGCCGCGGTATGGGCAACAGAGGCCTACTGGACAACACCGCGACTTGGGTCGCTTTGCGTGCAAGTGTACAGGAAGCGGTACAGGGAGCATGACCCTGCTGAGGTATACCGCTCTGTATGCCGCGGTGCAAGCATGTCTTGCCAAGTGGTCTAGGCCGCGTTAAGAGAAGAAATTCTCTTTTCTAGGCAAACTCAACACACTAAGAGATGTGCAAAATGTGCAGATGTGGAGTGTGAAAAGAGGCATACAATACATCATTTAATAATATGAAGATAAGAACAATAATGCATGCAAGTGAGTGTGTGCAACTAGATCTCTTCAAAGAAAGTTAAACTAGTGAGATACCTTTGAAGTGCTCTTTGAGAGAGATGATGTCCTTGAAGCTTGATCACACTCACGAGGCCTAAATTAACCTTACAAAGAATAATCCCCAATGTGGTTTGTCAACGAAATAAGCCAATCAAAATATGAGGAACTTACAAGGAAGGTTGTTGAGAAGATGACTGATCCTCAAGTGGGGTGGGTACCTCTGGAACCGATAGAGGCATTGCAGAAACTACCAAGATGAAAGAGTTAGTACATATTCATAGCAAATTCAAAAGAAAGGAAATAAGAAATCAAGCTACTTGGTGAAACGTTGGAGATGCTGAGATAGAAATCTACCCTCATTGGCTTGAAGGCATCCGAGGTAGGATACCTCATGTTGATGTAGGACCGGGCCATGAAGCCTTTCAAGATCCTTCCTGCCTCGATAGAAATACTACCTTTCTCCCACTAGGTCCTTCCACTAAACAGCGTGGGGACTTCAAACTCGGACCCCCTGATGTGGACCAAGCTTCCCCAATCGCCCCCTACCACGATCCACTCGGTACGCTAGGAGCTGTCTTTTTTCCTAGCGTCGGGTGCCATGAGCTTCAAAGGATTCTTAGGCCGCACATAGAATTGACCCTTAGGATCATAGGCATTGGCCGCGATCTGAAAGAGGAACCTAAGCTCCTTCAGCCCTGGTTCCCGGGTGACCCGGTCCATCTCGCACTGCTCTCTCCACAGTACCAGAAAGCCTACCAGGTTCCTCCAGAATCCTAGTGTCAGTTGAAGAGGGAAGAGTTGGAGGGCGTGGAGCACCCTACCAAGGGTAGTATGGAGGGGTAGTCTGACTCCACATTCGAAGGCTCCGGTGTGAATTAGGAGATGGTTCAGAAGAGGAGAATACATGTCGTACCCCTTATATTGTACGGTAAGAGTGATGTCAGATGGGAACATGTAGTCCCTCCTCAAGAGCCTGACGATATCGACAGTGCAGGTAGAGTCTGAGAAGCATCGGAATTCGCATGGAAATATGAGTACCCCACAAATCACAGCCGCTACGTCTCCTACCGGATCTCCACCCTCTCCTACCTCGCCGACCTCGTCAATCGAGTCATCATCGACATTAACCAAGGTTCTGGGGTCATTGCTAAAACCCGACCCTATGGCCAAGTTTCGGTTCGACCGGCGGTGCTGAGTGGCAGTGGCGCCTTCGCCGCCATCACCTCATCGATGCTTCCTCTTTCTCTATAGAAAAAGGTTCAAACTTTCTGTCGAGTCGCCGTAATTGTACTAGAAAATCTTGTCAAGGCTGTCAGACGACATGGTAGTAGTAGAGAGAGAAAATTGAGAATTGTAGAAATAAGAAAGCTAAGGTTTTTTTTCGAGAGACTAGGATTCTTTTTTGAAAGTAAGGAATGGTAAAGTAGTGTGAGTGAGTCGTGAAGAGTAGAGGTATAACTAGAGAAGAAAACGGCTACCTACAACTGAAAGGAAAGGTCATTAATGATGTGGGATACTCGGAAAGTGGGAGTAACGGTTTCGAAAAACGTGCAATGAAATGAAAAAATCTTTCCTTTTTTGAAATTGGCATATCCTAGCCAGACACGTGGAAGGCCCATTAAATCAACGTGATGAAGGAAGATTCTTCCCAGATCACGTCCCAGGTATCGGTAACTAGCAACGAAAGACAAGTAAAATTCTTCAAGTAGTACAAGATCCTGACTCCAACCCCGTCCCAGGTACCGGTGTTCAAGTCAGGGGGACTTCTGTTAACAACCATTTTTGACAGGGGTCCAAAGAAGAATTTTCCATCAAGCCGATACCCAGTAAGGCATTGAGGGGGACCATTCCCAGCTCCCAGGCACCCGGAAGCATCGGTACCGTGATCTAGGAAGGGTCGGTACCTGGTAAAGCCAGAGCCCCGACTGCCTCACTAACCTGGTACTAGATGAAGCATCGGAATCACAACCCAAGAAGAACAGGTGCCACGTTGCGCCTCTACTCCTGATATCAAGTGAAGCTGGTACCGCGATACCACGTACCTAGTACCTAGCGTCTACCTGGTACCCAAGTACCGCGATATCGGTCCATATTTCAGTTGGAACATGTATCCTACATGCCAAGTAAAAAGAATGTCACTATAAAGATACCGGCCCACCAAAACAAGTGCCACACCAACAAGAGCAGACCGATACATCAGAGTACCGTGCCACCAAAGTACAGAGTTAGAATTTTACTTCAAGCAACACAAAAGGAAGAGTTGACTTCCTCGTCACTTAAATCGCCATAAACAATACTAAGAGGTCAACCAAATCATAGTTTAAATGCAACAATAATTGGAGGGATCAAATCCCGCGCCTTTTGCCTCAATCAACTTCTTTCAATGCCTAAATAAGGATTCCAACAATTCTCCATAAAGGAACCTGTTAACAGAAAAATCACTCAGGGAGTGAAATCTCGGTTATCACCATCACCCATTACCGGTAGCCAGTAGCGGGATAGGTACCTTCGGTACCGGGATCCTTTCTCATAATATAGATAGATGTAAATAAGGAGAAGGATAAGAAGGATCAATAAGATATGAAATAACATTGTTTATTTAAAAAAATGTATCAATATTATCGTTATTGTTAGGATTATGCTCAATGGCAAGAGTGTAATATTGTAATTGACAATCTTCTCATATTAATAAAGTGAATTCTGATTCTTACAATTACTTATAGCATTTATTATTATAATTGTCAAGGTAAATAATCATAAGGTCAAAAGACTATGAGACATGAAGAATTGTTCATACATCCGGATATGTATGAGGTAGACACAATTCTTTAATTAGTCTTGAATAACGTTCACAACTTAAGTTAAAGGTTGGGCACCTCTATCGTGTTAAAGTTGTAGAATTCTTTTACTAGCATTTGAGTGAGATCAAATGAATATGATGAGTCTAAAATCATCGAAAGGTTTTCGAGTAAAAGAATCTAGTGCACTAGGTGCATTGAACTGGATCACAATGAAATACTTTATCTAGAACCGTCACTAGATATAAGTCTTTTCATTAAAGAGGACAATCGGAGAGTCTATCTTAATCCTGAGATAAATGATGGACTTATGGTTGCAAGTGTTATCATTAGAGCTATCAATGAGTACGATTATATAGCATAGTCTATCCTCGATAGTTTGGTTGTATACATTTGTTAATCGATAGAGGACTTCATTTATAGATATGGACATCGTGGCTCCATTTATTAAATGAGAGTACAATATCATCATATGGATGTTTTGAGGTATTGGATATTAAATCTCAACGTTGAGTTTTCAATAATGATTATTGAAAACATGGCTTCTGGACAAGTCAAAGTATCCAAGTTCGAAATGTGGTCATATGAGGAAATATGGTAACTTGGAGAGCTATAGGCGGTCTATGAGCTCTTGGCGATTACTGATATTATTCACGAGGATACACCATCTCCTATAAGATTGTCTAGGGTATGAATGAGAAACATCTCCTTATTCTATCTTTATTTAAGAGTTCAATTTTAGCTCTTTAGTGGAATGAGTTAAAATTAATAGATTGGACCTAAGTGAATCATTTGTTGATTGTGATTAGGTTGTGTCTATTGAAGCTTAAATTTAGATAGCCCGCCAAGATCCTCAATCCACACGTATTTGCATGGATCACTTGATATATTCTACCGGGCCGATTTAAGGCTCCATCTAGAATTGTTTTTAATATATCAAGAATATAATATGTCTATTATTTAATTAATGGGCTGCACTATTATATTAATATATTAAAAGGAGACATGTGGGCTTATTTCTTTTAGTAAGAATGAGTCTAGTTCACATGTGGGCTTTTATTTAAAGTCCAATGGATTAAATGAAATAAGAAAATAATATATGGCCCATTTATATAAGTGGGGCGGCAAGGTGTATTTATTAACCTAATATATTATTTTGTTTCATTGTTTTAATTAAATAAGAATTAATTAATTTATTAATTAATTGTTTAATTAAGAAACAAATCTTTTTCTGATCAGGAAATATATTTCCTAAAGTTATACTATTGGTAGTAGTATATTAAAAGTAAAAAACTTGTTTGATAAGAAAATAAATAATTAATTTTATTTATTTAATCAAATAAGAAGTCTTTTTCTTTAGTCCATATAAGAATAAAAATATCTATGAGTTGGATTAGGTTTTGAAGTCTAAAGGTTGATGGAAATTAGGGTGCAACACAAACTTTTTTTGGTATGTGATTTGCGGCAACCCTAGTCCATTTAGAGGAAGATTTCGGCAATCCTAAATAGAAGAGGAAGCAAAATTTCGGCCACCTATATAATACCACATATAGAATTCGGCCACAATAGTTGATTGAATGATTCAATTTTTCTTCTTCTTCTCAATTCATAGAAAATGATAATTTTTATTCTACTAAACATAAAAGAGAGAAGAGATTATTCTTTGATAGTACACTGATTGCTTGTTCATCAATAATCTTGTGTGTACAACATCGAATTAGGTTCACGCGAGTTTCGATCATTAGATTGAGAACTCAAAAGTGACCGGAATAATCTTTGTCTTCTTTTGATTGTTTTGTGACTAACAAAAGAAAAAGAAAACTTTGTTCATCCATTCTCAGGTTTGCAATTCAAAGAAAAGGGGAGATCACGCTCCTAGGTGATTCACGTACGTGTTCAGATTGGAAGATCTCGCGGTACTGTTCACGGGGGTACTGTTCACGATCACTATTCATACGGATACTGTTCACGCGGGTACTGTTCACGGGCATCGAAAAAGATTTTGCGGATTACCAATCGACGTAAGTCAATCGGATCACGCATCAAGAGGTATTTAACTCTAACCGTATATATTTGAGTTTAATTAATTAAAAGGTTAAGGTTCAACTTTGAGAAAAAATTTTAAAACCATACGAAATCTATTTTTCGTTTCTTCCGCTGTGTTTTAATCGATTTTTCCCTACAGTTACAATTCAGACTATCCTCACATTTAAATCTCTCTTCACTCTTACACAGGATGAAGGCAGAACCTCTGTTTATGTCGATAAGTGGATATTTCCTTCCGATGATCGTCAATGGACTCTCACAGGCTTCAGAGAATTTCACAAGGGAATTCTACCAGAGATAATCTCTCTGTTTTGGTGATGAAAAGAATCTCTCTCTCTCACTCCCAGAAAAAAAATCCTCTTCCACCCTTACCTTTCGAAGCTGTATATATAGTTCTCCTAAGATTCCCTCAAAATTCGGTCCTCTTCATAGGATTATTGAGAGTCTTATTTTAAGCATTAAAAAGCATTATGTGGGGCTAAAGGTGTGGGATTTGATTCCATTAATTACTGTCGAATTCAAATTCTGATTAGGTTGACCATTTGGTCTCATTAATGGCGCTTTATAATAGCGATGGAGTCAACTTTCCTTCTTCGTAGAGCTTGGAGGGAAATTCTGACTCTAAACATTGGCGGAACGAGGTGCTGATGGATTGGAGCTTGTTCTATTTCTTGATGGAGGGGTGATGACCATCTGGTCTCATTAATGGCGCTTTATAATGGCGATGGAGTCAACTTTCCTTCTTCGTGGAGCTTGGAGGGAAATTCTAACTTTGAACATTGGCGGAACGAGGAGCTGATGGATTGGAGCTTGTTCTATTTCTTGATAGAGGGGTGATGACCATCTTCGTATTGCCTGGCAGGTATGGTACTTGTCTTGGAGGGGATCCGGATATACATCGAGGTACTAGGTATCAGGTGGAAGTCGAAGTAGTATCAAGGTGGGTATCGAGGTACCAGATGCCTTGATTGATGTTGAGGTACTTACGGGGTGTTGGGTATGCAAGTTATTGTCGTGCCAGTCCTAAGTTGGTATTAGGAGCTTCAGTAAGGCGAGATACGTGCCTTCGTTAGCTCTCGGAGCTGAGCTCTATCTAGATAAGTACGTAGTCGAGGTCCCGACCTTGTCAAGTATTGGTTCCGTCTAGGTAGTGGTACCGCTCTCGCTGGTTACCTGGAATATCTGGATGAATCTTTCTAGGTAACTCCTTGTTGGAAAATTCTCTTTTGGCCCCTTGCCAGAAAACACTGTTAACAGAACCTGATTCTTAGGAATGAGGAGAGTCCGTAAATACGGGAATTGAAGACGTAGATGGGGGGATTTTTTTTTGTTCCAGAAACAGTGAGAGATTTATGACCGCCATTGAGAGAAAAACATCCACTTATCGACTAGTACGAGTTCTCCATTGTAAGTTCCTCACTTTTTGATTGGCTTATTTCATTGACAAACCACTTATTGGGGCTTAAAAGTGTAAGGGTAGTTTAGGCCGTCTTTATTCGTGATCAAGCTCAAGTGCGCTCCAAAGGTATACTTCTTGATTAACCTTCTTTGAAGAGACTAGTAGCACACACACACATTTCATGCATGCCTTAGCTGCCCTTGTGATCATTGCCTGTATGCATTTCTCTTTACTTCACACGTGCTATTGTAGGGGTGGGCGTTTAATGGATCGGTTCACTTTTGGAGTGAACCGATAAAAAACCGATAATGTTCGGTTTTTGAAAAGGTGAACCGAACCGATCCGATCAACTTAACAATTATGAACCGATCAAAAACCGATTAAATTTGACCGGTTCGGTTCGGTTCGGTTTTTTCGATTTTGGGCCAATTTGACCAAATTTTTGGGTTTTAATTAGTACACATATTTTCATATTTTAATCTTTTTGGGTCTTTGACCAAATTAAATTATGGGTTTGAACAAATTAAAATACTAGTTTAAAATAATATTCATAATAAAAAACTAAGAAAAAATATGATGTGACACACTTTCATAGTTTTATAGTTTCATGGACTATTAAACATTAAAACTAAGGTTATATATATATATATATATTTTGGATCTCGGTTCGGTTTTCCAGTTTGGGATAACGAACCGGAAAAAAAACCGATCCAATCGGTTTTCAAAAAAATGAACCGAACCGAACCGGTCAACATAAGAAAACCGGAAAAAAACCGATTAGATCGGTTCTGTTCATCGGTTCGGTTCGGTTTATTGGTTTTTTGCCCACCCCTATGCTATTGTGTTGCATTTTGGCTTGTGTGTGGCTGACTGAGAGTGTGCGCGGGTCCCTTACCTGCGCAACACCTGCGCATCGACCTTTGGGTCTCTCGGGTTTGGGTCTGCACGGGTACCATACTCGTGCAGTACCCATGCAGGTACCCGTGCACTGAGATGGTTTTTCTCAGATTTCCCAAGTGTGCGGGTTGTGCGCAGGTCCATTACCTGCGCAGGTACCCGCGCACTGAATTTGTGTCTCCCGGGTCTGTTAATTGTACGGGTTTATGCACAGGTTGTGTACGGGTATCCTACTCGTGCACTGAGGGCTAATTTTGCCTAGAGTGACATGCATGGATACCCTACCCGAGCACACTGACCCGCACACTACGTTTGTTATACTTGTCTTTTTGTAAACTTTTCCAAAACGACGTAACTTCATTTTGACCTCATATATATATATATGATTTTCTCTCCATTTCGTGTAAAAGAGTTCAGATTGGTGTTTTAGTGAGAGAAATTGATTTTCTAGAGAGAGAGACTCCCAAGAAGCCATTTTTACTCAACCAAACTCATACCCATGTGCATCTAGCTCCATTCTTGCATCTATTCTTCATGGGTCTTCATGCTCTTCTTGACTAGGTAATTAAACATGACTTAGACCTTCTTATTTCATCTTTATGTTCTTGTTTACCTAAGGTTAGCAATTATTTGTTAATTAATTGCATGTTTATTTGATTTAGCATGATTTGAGTATGTTTGTGATGGTGTTTGTTGGTTGAGATTGAATGTTCATTGATAGCTATCATTTAGGACCATTTTTCCCATTAGCTAAATCTTTATGCATTTGTATTTAGATATTGATATCTAGGATTTGCACTTATTGACATATTTAAATTCCTAGATAAGTATTTAGTGTAGCCTAGCATTAATTGCATGATAGAATATAATCACATATTCACATAAGTTGCGTAATCTCTTCATTGATTGTTAAGCTTTGTGACTAAGTGGATTAGTGCACAAACTTGTTGGTCTAGGATCACTATTAAAGGCCAGTTGGGTAGAGTGAAAGGGTTAGTGACCAAGTATGGTGTGACTTCAGGTCAACCTAGGTTGTAAACTTTCATTCAAATAGTGGATTTGAGGACCGTGTGTGGCTAGAAGGATAGTCCGTGAGTTTTGCCCAGTTGAAGGGTTTCTCACGTAAATCAATCATTGTGTTTTTTATTGTTTTCCACATGTTTATTTTGGATTGGTTGATTGCTATTATGGGGTAGCATTATTAAAATTGATTAAGTCGAAAAGTTGGTAGTAAATCAACTAAAACCTATTGTTAGGATTATGCTCAATAGCAAGAGTGTAATATTGTAATTGATAATTTTTTCATATTAATAAAGTGATTTCTGGTTTTACAAAATCTTATAGCATTTATAATGATAATTGTTAAAGTAAATAATCATAAGGTCAAAAGACTATGAGAAAGGAAGAATTGTTCGTACATCTTGATATGTATGAGGTAGACACAATTATTTAGTTAGTCTTGAATAAACGTTCACAACTAGGTTGGGCACCTTTATTTTGATAAAATTGTAGAATTCTTTTGTTGGCCTTTGAGTGCGATCAAATGAGTTATAATGAGTCTAAAATCATCGAAAAAGTCTTCGAGTAAAAGAATTTAGTGCACTGGGTGTATTGAACATGATCACAATGAAATACTTTATCTAGATCCGTCAATAGATACAAGTCTTTTGTTATGAGGACAATCAAATAGTCTATCTTAATCCTGAGATAAATGATGGACTTATGATTGCATGTGTTATCATTTGAGCTATCAATGAGTACGATTATATAGCATAGTCTATCCTCGATAGTTTGGTGGTATTCATTTGTTAATCGATAGAGGACTTCATTTATAGATATTGACATCGTGGCTCAATTTATTGAATGAGAGTATAATATTATCATATGGATAATTTTAGGTATTAGATATTAAATCTCAACGTTGAGTTTTCGATAATATCTATTGAAAACATGGTTTCTGGACAAGTCAAAATATCCAAGTTCAAAACGTGGTCATATGAGTAAATATGGTAACTAGGAGAGCTATAGGCGGTCTATGAGCTCTTGGCGATTACTGATATTATACATGAGGATACACTATCTCCAATAAGATTGTCTAGGGTATGAATGAAAAACATCTTCTTATTATATTTTTATTTAAGAGTTCAATTTTAGCTCTTTAGTGGAATGAGCTAAAATTAATAAATCGGCCCTAAGTGAATCATTTGTTGATTGTGATTAGGTTTTGTCTATTGAAGCTTAAATTCAGATAGCCCGCCAAGATCCCCTATCCACACGGACTTGCATGGATCACTTGATATATTCTACAAGACTAATTTATGGGTCCATCTAGAATTGTATTTAATATATTAAGAATATAATTTGCACATTATTTATTTAATGGGCTGCTCAAATTATATTAATGAGAGGCATGTGGGCTTGTTTCTTTTAGTAAGAATGGATCTGGTTCATACGTGGGCTTTTATTTAAAACCTGAATGGATTAAATAAAATAAGAAAATAATATTTTGGCTATATTTTTTGTGTGTGGGCGGCAAGGACTATAATAATAGCCTAAAATATTATTTTATTTTATTGTTTGATTAAATGGAAATTAATTAATTGATTGATTAATTATTTAATTAAAAATCAAAATTTTTTTCTGACTAAGAATTATGTTTCCTAGTAGTATACTATTATAGTAGTATAATAAATATAAAAGACTTAATTTGGTAAGTAGATAAATAAAGAATTTATTCATCTAATCAAATAAGAAAGTCTTTAATATAATCATAAATACACTATTTTAATTGGATTATAAGTCTTGATGTGGAAAATAAATCTTTTTTTTAAAAAAAAAAGGATTCTTTGTCACCAAGTACATATGCATACATGCTAACATAGGTACATATACAATACTTGAAATGATGGTGACTCAATGACACCTGGATATATTTGATTTTTGCTGGGCTGATGATTCCAAGCCCACTTGAAGTGCAGCCCAAGTTTCATAAAGGGATAGAGAAGGGAAAATGAAAAATAAAATAAAAAGGTCCATTATTGTGGTTTTTCATATAATTTCTTTTTGTGAATTGGAGCTAAAGAAAAGAATAGTCTTAGCCACTTTTGCAATTCCTTTTTCACTGTGCAGAGAAAGAAAGATGTTTTTTTTAAGAATCTTTTTTTCCCAAAGTAACAAGAAATTTGGTGGCTTGGTTGGAAAAGTTCCAAATATTTTATACAAAAGTATTCATATCTTTATTCGTATTTAATTAACAGGTGCGGATATTGCAACTCATAAATATTATAATCACACACATATTTATAAGTATACTCATGCCTAAAATTTAAAATTAAATCATTACTATAAGCATCAATCATAATGTTAATAATACCCTCATTTAAATAAATGTATTCAATTTAATACATTTTATTTATAAACTCTCTTAAGTTATTAAGACAATCAATTTCACAAATGATAAATTCTTAAGATTGAAATCAAAATCAGATGACAAGACTATTAATCGCCATAATTAAATTGGATGCCGCCAATGACGAATTCTACTCAATTGTTTAAAGACTAGGAAGAAGAGAGGAAACTTTTGGGTTGTTGAAGTGGTGAGTTTTGGGAGGTAAAGACAAGCAGAGATATTGATAGGTTTTTGAAGGATGGTTATGTCTTTAGATGAAACTTTGTTGATGGAGTTGTCAGATGCTATAGAGACCAAGTTTGTGTCGAGGAGTCTCTCAACATGGCCGTCTTTGTAGACATGGAGGACTGGGAGGAACTCGTAGTCAATTTCTGTTTGTCAGACTCCAATATTATTAATTAGATCAGAGAAAATTAAGAATTGTTAAAGAGGATGATGAAATGTGTGTGGGCACGAAAACACAGTTATAGTAAGTTTCTTGCCATCAACAACTGTTTCCATTTTGGGCCATCAAAAAAATAAAGATATAAATACCTCTTTATAATGTCAGTTCTGTGAAAATTCTTTTTCCATTACTTTATTATATAACTAATGGGAGATTTCCATACTTGAAATAGAATTAGGGTTTGATTAGGGTTTAGTTTTTTTTTTTTTTGAATAAAGAGATATAATTGAAGTATGTGTGTAATTAATGAGTGTACATAGTATTTGATTTATTTTTAATTAAATTACTTTATCCTTTTTAATTAAATATGAGTATGCTTATCATATTGACGCAGAACGGAAGTTCTAGGATCACAAGCGTAACCCTAACAGAACATAAACTGGAATCCACCAGAAAACAAAAGAACATAAACCAAATTGTAAAATTTATTGAATACCTCAAAACTGATAACAAAAGTCTTAAATAGGCTCAGAAAACCCTAAAAACAGACAAGACTAAAATATCCTCATCTAAATAAAAAAAAAACGAAAAAACAAATAAAAACACGAAAATCTTAGGATGCTCGATAACCTAACTTAAACAGCTCCGTTGAGGGAGTAAATGACGTCAACCGGGCAAGCCTAGGTTGATCTGCTATGGATCTCTGAAAACCCTTTCCGAAAACATATTATAATAGGAAATCTGACAACCGAGCGAAAAGTTATGCCCGTTTCTTTGAAACATCTCTTTTGGACAATTTTCTATCCATCTCTTTTTCAAAGTCCAAAGCCAATTGTCCTACATTAGTCTCTCCCACCTGTGAAGAACTTGACCTCGAGTTATAATCTGGATAGAGCGGAACATCATCACAAAACTCATAAAGGTCAGCTACGTTGAAAGTTCGGGAAATGTTCATATCAGTAGGCAAGTCGATCACATAGGCATTATTGTTGATCTTCTTGACCACCTTGTAGGTCCATACTTCCTTGGCTTCAACTTATTATAGGTACCAACCGGGAACCTCTCCTTACGTAAAAACACCATAACCTGGTCTCCCTCAACAAACAACTTCTCACGCCTTTTAACATCTGCTGCAGCCTTATACTTTGCATTCTTCTCCTCTAACCGTGCCTTCACTTCAGCCTGAACATCACGAACCTGCTCAGCCATAGTCTTAGCAGCAACACTCATACTAGTGACCTTGGGAAGCTTTGCCAGATCCAACGTATGCTTAGGAGATTGTCGATACACTAAAGCGAATGGAGACTTACCCGTAGCAGTATGAACATCATTGTTATATGCAAACTCAGCTTGTGCCAGAGCCACGTCCCACTGTTTTGGCTTATCCCCACAGATACTCCGAATTAAATTCCCCAGTGTTCGGTTTAGATTCTCTGTCTGTCCGTCAGTTTGTGGATGAGCAGTGCTACTGAACTTTAGAGTGGTATCCATCCGTTGCCACAATGTCACCCAAAAATGGCTAAGAAACTTCGAGTCCCTATCAGATGTGATTGACTGGGGTACACCATGTAATCGAACCACCTCCCGAAAGAACAACTGAGCCACATGTGATGCATCAGATGTCTTCCAACAAGGTATAAAATGCCCCATTTTTGAGAACCTGTCAACCACAACAAACACGGAATCTACCCCACGTTGAGTTCGTGGAAGGCCCAAAACGAATTCCATTGCTAAATCCTCCTATATGGCATTCAGAACAGGTAGTGGCATGTACATTCCTGTATTTTGAGCCTGTCCTTTAGAAGTTTGACAGACGTAACACTTGCGAACATAGTTACCGACATCGCGTTTCAACTGCGGCCAGTAATAACATTCGGACACCCCACTAATAGTTTTGTCACGTCCCAAGTGACCACCCAAACCACCACCATGCAACTCTCGAATCAGTTTCTCTCTCAGAGAGCTCCGCGGGATGCATAACTGATTGCCACAGAACAAATAGCCCTCGGTCATATGAAACTCCCCGTCAGTCTGTTTCAGAACACACTTTCCCCATATCTCTCCAAAGTCCTCATCATCAGAATACAATTCTTTCAGAAACTCAAACCCAATAATCTCTTGCTGCATAGTCACCAATAAGCTTGCACACCGACTCAGCGCGTTAGCCATGTTATTTAACATCCCAGACTTGTGCTTCAAAACAAACGAAAACTTCTGCAAGTAAGTTGCCCACCGAGCATGCATATTACTTAAGCTTCTCTGGCTGTTCAGGTACTTCAGAGCTTGATGATTAGTGTAAAGAATAAACTCGCGCTGAATTAGATAATGCTCCCAATTCTTTAGAGCACGAATAATTGCATAGAATTACTGATCATAGGTACTCCATTTTCGTCGAGCATCACTCAGCTTTTCACTAAAAAAAACGCCACTGGTTTCTTCTCTTGTGACAACATTGCTCCAATCCCGACTCCACTAGCATCACATTCCACTTCGAATAACTTCTCAAAACTGGGTAGAGCAAGAACATGAGTGGTGCACAGTTTTTCTTTGATGACTGCGAAGGCTGTTTCGGCTGCCTCACTCCACTGAAACTTTCCCCTTTTCAGCCATTCTGTAATAGGGGCCACAATACTACTAAAATCCCTCACAAATCGACGGTAAAACGTTGCCAACCCATGAAAACTCCTCACCTCTCCAACTGTCTTCGGTGTAGGCCAATCACGAATGGCTCTAATCTTTTCTTCATCCACCAAAATTCCATCCGAACTGACCACATATCCAAGGAATAGTAACCGCGCTGTCATCCAACTACATTTTTTAAAGTTGATAAACAATTTGTTGTTTAACAATACCTCTAACACAGCTCGCAGATGCTCCATGTGGTCTTCCTCATTACGGCTGTAAATCAATATATCGTCGAAATAAACGACTACATATTTTCCAATGAAAGGCCGCAATACCTGGTTCATAAGCCGCATGAAAGTGCTCGGCGCATTGCACAGTCCGAAAGGCATCACCAACCACTCATACAGTCCATCCTTAGTTTTGAAAGTTGTCTTCCATTCATCCTCAGGTTTGACCCGAATCTGATGATACCCGCTCCTCAGGTCAATTTTGGAGAATAATTTCGACCCCTCCAACATATCTAGCATGTCATCCAATCTCGGAATGGGAAAGCTGTACCTGACAGTTATCTTGTTAATCGCGCGACTATCCACGCACATCCTCCAACTGCCATCTTTCTTCGGAACAAGTAATGTGGGAACAGCGCATGGACTCATGCTCTCTCGAATGAATCCCTTCTTCATTAACTCCTTCACTTTTTCCTGTAAAATCTGATTCTCCTTGGGACTCATCTGATCGTGTGGTAAATTCGGTAAGCTTGCTCCTGGAACTAAATCAATCTGGTGCTGAATATCTCTCAACGGTGGAAGGTCATCCGGTAAGTCTTCTGTCACCAAATCACTAAATTCAGTAAACAGGGTCTGCACCTTCTCGGGCACTACAATTCTTTGCTCTTCTTTGCCTTTTGTCACTAAATCCCGCACCACTACAACATGTACCTCTTGTGCCTCCTTAATCTCAGCTTCTAAATCAGTTACAGACGTGATTAAAGTGACCAAAGACTGCTCATTTACTGTGGCTTTAGTTGAACTCCTTACTGAACTCCATTTCTGAACCATCGCAATTCTCCTGCCACCCCAATTGAAAACACAAACATTGTCACATCCTCTGTAGGTTATGTCCACATCAAACTGCTAAGGAAGTCCCAGTAATACGTGACCAGCATCCATGTCGACTACATCACATGCCACATCTTCCCGGTAGTATTGCCCAATCGAAATTGGAACTTTACACAACTCTGTCACGTTCGCCTTGGGTCCCTTTTAAATCCACCCAATCGCATAAGGCTTGGGATGTTTCTCTGTACGCAGATTCAGATGTTCTACCAATTTGCTGGACACAAAATTCTCACAACTCCCGCTATCGACAATCACATCACAAACCTTTCCTTGCACACTGCAACAAGTCTTGAAAATACTGTTTCGTTGCGATAAACCCTCCAATTTTGTTGCACACATGACTCACTGAATCACACAGTTTACCGGCTCCCCTTGTTCCTCCGCAATTTCTGCACCTTCCAAGAACTCGTCCATGTTTCCCTCATCTTCAAAATTCTGTTCTTCTTCTTCTTCAGCATCTACGAAATTCACCTGTTTTTGGGCTGGGCATTCATTCGAGCGGTGGCCAGGTTGGCCGCACCTGTAACACTTCATACCGTCTGGTCTACTATATGGATTTGGCGCTCCTCGCGGGGTTTCTTTTGTACCCATTGCTGCTGCTGCAGTTGGTCGTGACCCGCTAAAATTGTTACTTGGACCCAAAGCCCTTTGATCTGCAGTATTTTTAGCCTGACCCTGTCCATCACTTGGTGAAAATCTACTCATGTTCGGGGATGTGTTGGATGACTCACCCATGTCCTTCTTGTAATGAGAAAAACGATTGGGTGGTTTTTCCATTAACTCCGCTTTCAAGGCCATGTTGTGCGCCTCATCTACTGTCCACACGACTTGCAACCCAATTTTGTCTCGAATGGTCGACTTTAAACCCCCCAAATATCTCGAAACCTGATGTCCCTCTGTCTCATTGAGGTTGTTACGAACTGAAAGTCTGGACCACTCCTCAGTATAATCCGCAACGGTTTTGTTACCCTGAACACAATTCTGATAACTCTAAAAAATAAATTGTTCATAGTCAGGAGGTAAGAACCTGCTCATCATAAGTTGTTTCATTCGCCTCCAGGATCGTATAGGAACTTTGCCTTGTCGCCGTATATCCATCTGTAATTTCTCCCACCAAACAGCAGCCCCGCTTCTCAACTTGTACGCTACCAATTTGACTTGACGTTCTTCTGTTACCTCAGCAAACTCGAAGAATCTCTCAACCACTGAAATCCAGTCCAAGAACTCTTCAATCTGTAACTTTCCATGGAACAGTGGTGTCTGCACGGATCCGATAACCAGGTTGATTTGGGTTCAATCGATGATCTCCTTGGTAACCCATAAAATCCTCTTCAGAATCGTTATCGCTCCATTCTTCGAATTGCTTGTGTCTCGCCGCTCTAGGCGGTCGTCTACCTCCAGGACGGCCAAGGGCAACTCCCTCGACTCCTTCTCTGTTGGCAGGGGCAGGGGCAGGGGCGTTGGGATTAGGCTGCTGCGCCATCAGTTGCTGCATCATGGTCTCCAGCCTCGCCATCGATTGTCGTTGTTCGTCAATCGCTGCCCATAAATCGGTATCCCTTCGACCAGCGTCGTCAGGGTTAACTCTTCCGGCTTCGTTGTTGGCCATCGTACAAGGCAAATCCCTCTGCTCTGATACCAATTGACGCAGAACGGAAGTTCTAGGATCACAAGTGTAACCCTAACAGAACATAAACTGGAATCCACCAGAAAAAAAAGAACTGAAACCAAATTGTAAAATTTATTGAATACCTCGAAACTGATAACAAAAGCCTTAAATAGGCTCAGAAAACCCTAAAAACAGAAAAGACTAAAATATCCTCATCTAAATAAAAAAAACGAAAAAACAAATAAAAACACAAAAATCTTAGGATGCTCAATAACCTAACTTAAACAGCTCCGTTGAGGGAGTAAATGACGTCAACCGGGCAAGCCCAGGTTGATCTGCTATGGATCTCTGAAAACCCTTTCCGAAAACATATTATAATAGGAAATCTGACAACCGAGCGAAAAGTTATGCCCGTTTCTTTGAAACACCTCTTTTGGACAATTTTCTATCCATCTCTTCTTCAAAGTCCAAAGCCAATTGTCCTACATCACATATTTATATTTGGCAGTATCAGCACTTTTAATTAACAAGTAACAATTAGAACTTTATTATTATTTTTTTTTTGAAATATTACATAAATTCAAGGGTTTTTTTTAGGGAGGAGGATTCGAATCTACAACTCCGTATTGTAGATGTGAATGGTATACTACCGGACCAAACTCATCTAGATGAAATTTATTATTTTTTAAAACCTAATTTCATTTTATCTTCAATTGACAAATTATACTCAATTTAACAAATAACCAATTTTATTTATTTATTTTTGGTAGGGATCCAATCATTCATACAATTTTCTTCCATTAAGTATTCTCTCATCATATTTTGCTTACTTGGAAGATTATAGAAATGATATGGTGGCACAGGTATGAAGAGTGGAATTAATTATATTATATGACAAGCTAACAACCTCTTCCACTTCCACTTCCAAAACTTGATGATGAGCCCACTTTAGATGGATCCTTGAACTTGCCCATATTTGTTACCATTCTCTCTCTCTCTCTCTCCATTCAATCCAACTCCACCTAATCTCAAAATTGTGAAATTGAATATATACATGACATTATCCACTTACTCTCTCTCTCTCTCTCTCTCTCTCTCTCTCTCTCTCTCTCTCTCTCTCTCCACCTAATCTCAAAATTGTGAAATTGAATATATACATGACATTATCCACTTACTTAGAAGTAGGACCCCCAAATGCTGCCTAGCTTCCTCCCCTACCCTCTAGTTCATGCATGCTTCTTCAAGAGACAAAGACAAAAGCAAAGACTTGGTCAAAAGGGAGTCAAAGAAAGAAAAGAATTTGAGTGGGAAGAGAAACAAAAGTGCTTTTGAAAGTTGGTTCATAAGCTCTTATCATTTTGAGAGATGTTGGTGAACCCACATTGCCCATCTGCTTTTGGGCAAGCTCTGGCCCATTTTCAGCTGTCCTCCTCTTGCTCCCATTTTCATGGATGCATTGCACCTATCCCAAATTTCCCTTCCATATATTCCCTCACAAATATTTTTTTTTTCTTACAAAAAGTAATAAATAAAATTTATAAACAATTTGTTTTTCTCCAATCATTCAATTCATGAATTGGCAAAATCCATAAGATTTTATGTATCCTAAACCATCTAAAATTTGGTGGTATCCATTATTTTTTAGGACAAGTGACTTTTCAGTTTTCATTACAAAATTTGTTGTCTTTTGAGTATACGCGTATTGGCAACAAAAACCTTTGGATTTTTTCATGGGACATGCACTGTTGACACACTCACTCTATAAGTGTCAGTGCCAAAATGGATTTTAAGTTTTTGAAATTTTCCGACAAATGAGATTTTCCCTGCAAGTTGCTATTAATAATTTGTTTTGTTATTGTCCCTACACAGCTACAACTTGAACCTATACTCTATGTATATCATTACATAGACTTGGTCCCACCTATTTCACTGTATACTATACCCTATATTATCAACTATATATATTTATAATGTAAAAAATTTGTAATTGGTCCTAGTAATTTCGATAATTAAACTGATAAACAATATTCAAATCCCATTGAAATCTCCATTTTCTCTTTGTAAATTATGTGCGCACATTGAACACATCTCCAATGCTATAAATTAGCCGGTCCGATAGGATCATAGGCCGATCAACCACATTGGGTCAATATACATCTATTATTGAATTCACCCTTAATCCAATCCATAATGATGTTAAATTTAAAATGTTCATCATTTGCGTATGAAAATATTATATGTCAAATAGAACAAATAAACATCATATGCCACGACCTTAATAAATTGTGTTTTAAATAAAAATATCGGAGATTAATTTTTGATTGATTGTCTACGAAGTATACATTCCATGCCACGTAAAAAAACAAGTTTCATAATGATGTAAAATTTAAAATGTTCATCGCTCGCGTGTGAAAATATTAGATGTCAAATAGAACAAATCAACATCATATGCCACATCATTAATAAGTTGTGTTTTAAATAAAAATTTCAGAGATCAATTCTTAATTGGTTATCTATGAAGTATACAACTCATACCAAGTAAAAAATAAGTCTCTTAATATTTAATGACATGTGAATATTTATTGAATAATATTGCAGTTTTATATTGAAAATGCTCTAAAATTGATAACTATTGAATTTGCTTGTGATTTGTTGTTTATTTTTAGCGATGTTTATGTGTCACAAAAAGCTACGTAGCTTAAGATAATGATAAAATTCAACTTTTGATAAAAATACTAGAGTATCTACTACCTACGTGTGAAGTGAGATAATGATTTTGCAAAATGATTTGTAATTGTTATACCATTAATTTATTATTTCATAATCAATATGGTTGCTACATATTGATTTATCATATCATTTGTGCAAAGTTGTTTTGTTATTATTAAATAAAAAATTACAATATCTTGATTTCAAAAAAAAAATACAATATCTTTGATTTTTCAATACTTCTCCACCTCTCTCTCTACCCTCTTTATTTCTTTTGTCTATTTATATCATGATTTTTTTTAAAAAAAAAATTAGGATTTACATTAGGAGAATTATAAAACTTGTTATAAAAAGCTATTCTTTTTTGTTTTTTGATTGATTGTGTTGAACGAGTTATATAATGCTAAGGCCTAAGGATCTCAATTCTCAAATTGTAGTTTCTATTTTGAATTTAAAATGTACACTAGAAATCAAATATAATTATTTTCTTGTAACAGATATGATAGAACTTCAAAGATGTTTAATTATGTAATTAATTAAGTTGTTAAGAAAGAATGTGGATGATGTAATAATGATTTAATTGTCACTTAGCAAAAGAAAAACTGTGTCAACTAACTTGGTTCAATTAATGAAAGTGAAATATGTTTACTAAAAGTAATGTGAAGTGTGAAGCATCAATGCCGACATACACAATGTCTCAATCATCAATTTGTTGGATATGGCTCGAATTTCCAATGGTTACCAAACGAGATTCACCAATGTGAAGATTTCCTGGAGACGTGTGACACATTTAGAAGTATAAGATCGCGTTTGAGGGAGGCTTGAAGACCGAAGAAGAACTGAAGAAACGAATTCTGAAGAGAACCGCTACGTGGACCGCGCTGCGGACACGTGCATAGGGAGCGGTGCAGACAGCGGTACATTCCAGTGCGTAGAGCGCGGCGTAGACCGCGGCGGAGACAAAGACACCAACCGCGGTATTTTGAGAGGTGGACATCAGTAGCATTCCGCGGTCCAGGTCGCAGGTGGCCAACCGAGACCCAGACCGCGGTAATGACGGATTTTGCCCAGATCAGGAATATTGGCGATAAAAGGAAAGGTTTTCTTCTGGAAGTTCTTATGTTTATTGGAATAGGAAAGTCTTATACTTAAAAGAAAGAATACCTCATTACAAGAAATCTTATCATAAATAGGAAATAGTATTTATGTGGAACAAGTATTTCTTGTACGTATAGGAGAAGGATTTCCTTGTTGATTTAAACTCCCTGTAATTCATATAAATATACCATAATAGCTAGGCTATTGTATGTGGAGCAAATTAGAAATTAATTAGAGAAATCTCAAAGAGAGCACTGGGTGTAATTGGGTTTGGGGTTAGAGAGAGAAAAATCCTGAGAGTGAAAAATCTTGAGAGTGAAGTTATAACAATTTTCTTCATAGTGGATTGATTTCTTATCGTCCTGACGGCCGTGGTTTTTTCCCGATTTGAGTTTCCACGTAAAAACTCTTGTGTTGTGTGTTTGAATTTATTTTCTTCTTCATCTTAATTCTTTTGCTATTGTTTGTTTGTGTTCTATCCAGCAATGCTTCCGCGTATTGACATTTGTGCGCTAACACAATTGTTGGCTCTTCGTGCAACCACTATTTTATAGTCTCAACATGTTTCTAATCAACTTGATGTTAAAAAAAAATAAAAAATAAAACATTTACTCAAAATCAACAATATTTCTGTACGGAATATATATAATACAACTATACAAACATTAATTTAGTGTACATTATGTAATTAAAATTCTAACACCAAACAGTCAAATCAAGAGTTTGTTAAAATCAAATAGTACATGTGGAATTTAGATATTTACTCCTATAATATCGAGAAAAAAACGCTTTACATATACCTCACGAAAAAGGATGTGCATTACTTGTGTTAATAGGTGGTGTGTTTTAATATGAATTTTGTTAGTACATAGATAATTTATAAAGATTACATAGTTGCATGACTTTCTTTTTAAATCGTTATTGATAGTTATTTTATGGATCATCATCTTAATTAGATGTGTTTTTTAATACATTTTGTTTTTTTGAAAAAATATATAATTTTTTTATTCTCTTTATTAAACTTATAAGCACTTGTTAGCACAATTATTTTTTTCCATTTAAAAGTTTACAACTTTTTAAAGTACTATCGGATTTTATAAGTCAATACAATAGATATTAACCAGCCTCACTAACATACATGCATGGTTGCATTACCCTTCCCAGATGTATTTCAAATATAATGATCTCAACTAACTAGCAAATGTGTAATATTCATCCAATTAATGAAGATTGATTACATTCCTTCACATGTGTAAGTAAAAATTACAAGTACACATGTTCACTTGTGCTAGGTACAGCAATAAGTGAGGACAAATTTTGATACATATATAATTTTTTATTTTTTTTGAAATATTAGATACATATACAAATTGAAAAGGGAAAAGTTGAAGAAACAGTAGAGCATATGCTGTTGTGTTGAAGTAACATATCCAAAAACAAAGTCAAAAGGGCCATGTTAAGCTAGAGCAACCAACACCAAGGCCTCCTCCATATCCTTCTCTCATCATCATCGTCATCATCAATCTCTCCAACTCTTTTGCCTCTTTTGCCTTTGCCCTTTGCATTGTATCTATAGCATCTGTCTCTTGATTGAAGTCATAAAATGTGCTTGCTGCACTCAACTTCATTGAAAGAAACTGAATATCCAAAACCAATAATAAACTCATAAGACTTTAAATTATTTTACTTTAATCTTAACAAGTATATATGGTAATTAATTCTTCTTTGGAATACATAAACTCACCTCAACCTGATTCTGCAAGGACTGCACATAATTAATTATCTCATCCAACATTACTGCCATACCCATTGTCTGCAATTAATTACTTTTGTTATTTGTATTGGCCTACACAAAATAACTCATGTATGATAACAATTGACACCTAAAGAAATTGCATCAAGAAAATTGTTTAAATTACCTTATAGCATCCTGGGACAATATCTTGCAAGCATTTTAATCTCTCGTTAATTTTTCCTCTTCTAACCTGAATTAATCACACACAAAAAAATACATTCATAAATTCCCAATTATAATTAATTTTCAACAAACAAAATCAATGTATCAAATATTAATTATATTGAAAAATTTACCCTTTCAGCTAAACTGTGACTATCGGTAGCTTGTCCTCGTCTGGCTCTAACATGAACCACTTCCTTTGGTTTCACTTCTTCTTTCTCATTATTGATGCTTTTCACTCTCTTTCTCCTCCCACAATTCTACAAAATCAAATAAATAAATAATCAATTTAAATATTTCTCAAAATAAACAAAAAAAAATACCCAAATGAAAATAAAATATAAAACTGAAAAAATGTTTACATTTTTGTGGCTCTTGACTGGAGAAGAAGAGTTTGCAGTACAGCTACTCTCTGCTGAAACATCCACAGCTTTTCTCTTGTTGTTTTCATGAACTTCATTTTCAGTCGTGACGATAGACTGAGAAATGGGCAAGCTGAGATTCATGTTGTGGTTGGTTTGATGGGAAATACCAGGAATATTTTCCCCCAAGTTTCCGGGAAATTCAGGGGATTCGTTTTGGCAAAAGAAAGTGTCATTGGAAATCAAGGGCATGAAGCTGTTTGAGTGGTCTATAATGCTGAGGCTTTGCTCTGTGAATTGGGTTATTGTATCCATGATGTTTGGATACATGAGGCTTTGTAAATCTTCTGTGAAATCTGCCATAGAAAATCTGTAGCAGAGCTCTGTGAGACTGTGACTGAATCCAAGTGGGTGTTTAATGTTCTGATGATTGTGGAATTCAGACTTGTATTTATAGTGTGGGATTACAGCGTATAAAATGTGAGTGTGTCTGTAACTTTTCTTTTCAAGCAAAAAAAAAATTAAAATTAAACATTGAATTAAGGAATGTTGGAATGATAATAAATAAATAAATAAATAAATAAAGAAGAAGCAATTTTGAGGACCTCGTGGCAGTTCCAGATTCTATTATCGGTAATGTTAACCTATGCCCTTAGGACTCAGATTAACAACTTTATAATTATTATAAAAAGAAACTATTTATCATAGAAATATATTTATTTTATGGATTGAATCAAAAAGTACAATAACTACTTTTCTTTTATGGTTGTCAACCTATTATATTTCTTGCCCTTCTATATTTTATGCTCCATTAGTGGAGCCCATATTCAGGAGATATATCCAAATAATAGTATGGTCCCATGCTAAGCTTTTGAGGATTTGGGCACAGAGAGCACCTCAACTTACTTAAAAGAGGTTTGAACTATGAAAAGAGTAATTCTTTTTTTTTTTCTTTCTTTTTTATTCTTTTTTAAACTATAAAAAGAGAAAAATTTTGAACATTATTTTAACATTTCTTAGAGACATCAACTTTAAATGAGTTTGGATTCTCTCCTGCACCGTCTTTTTATTGAATTTTCGATAGTGACACTTAAACATAAAGGATATTATATTGTAGGGTCAGAATTTATTACTTTATTTTCTCAAATATACATACAAATATTTCATTCAAACTAATATACCCTTCAAGAACAGCCCAGCAAAAGTCATATAGAGAGAGGATCCAAATCTCTTTTGAAAACATATACGGAATCTAAAACTCGGTTTAAAATCTAAAATGTGATATTTTAATATATTGAAATATAATTAGATAGATTTAACAGTTGAAAATATTTTTTTTTTGTTTTTTTGTTTTATGAACGAACTAAGTAGAAAGATAAGAGACTTTAAACTATTAAATATGAAACAAGTAATAATATCGATTTAGTTGTTACATCATTTGGGACCGAAAATCAAGATAATAGATGGAACTATTAATCTGAAGAAGAAGCATATGCAAGTGCTTAGTGTCTATTTTTCAAATATAGGAATCAGCATCATTTTGGTTTTTGGAGTGGATTCATACAAATTTTCTGTATGTAGAAAAGGGTGTTGGTCCCAGATCGACAGTTTCACCTTTTCTTTTTCCTAAATAAAAAATAAATAACTTTGAGAGTATGAAAGCAATAAATTGATAATTATCATGTCATGTATGCAACAACTGTTATGATTGATGGTAAGTGCATTTGGGCATAAAATGGGCTTGTCAAACTATTAGGTACAAGGATTTTTTTTAAAAAAAAAAACCCATTCGATACTACAACTTACAAGTATTTGGTTTCAGAGTATTGTACTGTTCAACTTCTTATTTCATATGACTTGCCCCACTAGAAACTTCTTTCATTTACAAAACAATGTCCACCACTTATAAAAGTCCCACAACCTATTTGACAATAGATAGCAACAATTATATATCTTCCACTTTTTTCAATTTAACATAAGTGAATTTGAATGTTTTTGTTTATTTCAAAAAAAAAAGTTATTAGAAACCTTTTAATTACTTGCGGTAGTTGTAAAATTTAATGAAATATAATAAAAGGAGATCTCTCATGGAATTCATGAGAAAGTTTTCTGACAGCATTTTAGAAAATTGATAGAAGTTTATGATAAATGTTGGAATCATTTGATCTGGTATATAACTAGAGCAGTGCTAGATGTTCCATTTTTTTTTCTAAATTATGTCCCAAATGATGTGGCACATGAGATATCAATATCACATAATCTCATGATTTATAAGATGCTGACACCTCATATGCCACATTATTTGGGACAGAATTTGAAAAAAAAATTTAGAATAATACTAAACATCCCATCTAAAATCCCATATTTCATCCAAACACATGTGGCATATGAGATGTCAAATTGTGAGTGGATACACATCAATGATATTTTATCTCACCTACCACATGTATTCACTAACCATTTGATATTTCAAGTGTCACATGTGTTGGGATGAAAAAAGTAGGATGTGTAGCATTACTGAAAAATTTAAGAAGTTTAACATTACTCATATAATAAATCAAAACATTTTTTTTTAAATCTATCATCAAAGAGTTGGGATATGCCCAAATTAGGGATGGACAATCGATAAGATTGGATATGGACACCCCAATATCCATCCCCGTATCCTTTTGAGATATATATATATATATCTCCATCCCCATTTATAAGTGAGCTGGGGAGATTGAGATAATCCATTAATTAAGATAGAGATATCCATCTCCGCTCCGTTTATATCCGTATCCGATGAAAAAACTTTAATTTTTTATAGTTTACAAGTGAAAAATATAATTAACATATATAACGGTATATTTTATCCTATTTAAAGAGAAACAAATACATCCAATAAAGTTCAAATATAAAAATTAATACTAACTTATATAATTAGAATTAATAATTACATAATATATTTATATATTTTAAAATATTAAATTCTATAATGAATCCGGATGAGGATGAATATCCGTAGACGATATACATCCCCAACCCCGAAAATAAAATGGATATTAGGATGACATCCATCTCCGCCTCATCCCTAAAATAATAGTATATATCCCTATTTTAAATGGAGCGGAGATAATTTTACCATCCCAAGCCCAAATTAAATACTACCACATATTTACTTTTACAACACCAAAAAATCAAAACTACGCACACATACCTGTAAAATGCACATGGTATGCTGGGACGAAGCTATGAAGGGCGCAGTGGAGGCTGGGGCCCCATGGCTTTTTAGAAAATTCATTTTTAATCTTTATAACTTATTGGCTTTTTTTTTAAAAAAAATTGTTTATCTAAAATGAAAATTATAGAGTTTGACCCTCCCAAACTTGGTGAAATTTGAAATTCTGGTTTCGTCACTGAATTGGTGTGGGAATCAAGCCCCACCACTAGAGTGAAAGGAGATGTGCACACCATCCATGATAAGAGAGGGTATATGAAATAAATATATGTTTAACTATGATTAATGATACATTGGTAATTTTATTGAGTAATACTACACAATCTAAATAATTAATCTAAAATTCAACTCAAATGATGTGGTAAATGAGTTGTCATTACTACACAATTCATGAGATTATATGGTTAACGAACAAACCACTTGTCATATATTGGGTTTTGGACTAATTTTTAATGTTGTTCAGTATTAATGAATTTTAGTAAGGAGTCTCAATTCTATTTGATTCAATAAAACTACATAGTCCAAACTTTTTGGACAAATGATGTAATTATTATTATGATTTAAAACAAACTTAAATGAAGTAATTAAACCAATAATATAATATGATAAGAAGACGCACACTATGTTGCACGGATACTCCATATTAGGGAGGGAACTCGTTTCCTGTCCGAATACACCATCGATACACCAAGATACGTATCTGATACACCATTTGACGTATCCATTGACTTTTTCTAAAGTTTGACTGTGGGATATGGCTAGGATACGACGGGGATACTCTGGGATACGGCAAGGATACAACGAGAATACTTTTGGGGCAAAATTTTAATTATTTTTGTTTTAAACGGGGTCAAATTAAGATTTTATAAAATTGAAAGGTCAAATTAAGATTTTAGAAATTAAGATTTGGGTTTTGTAATATGTTAGGACTTACATATATGTTGGATTATGCTTTCATTTTGAATAGATTATTGGATTATGTTTTTATTTTGAAAGGATTATTGGATTATGTTTTTTGAGAATATGTTTTGAATGGATTATTGGATTATGTTTTTATTTTGAAATTTGAATGGAATGGATTATTGGATTATGTTTATATAGAATATGTTTTGAATGAATTATTGGATTATATTTTTTTTAATATAAAATAAAAATATATATTATTTTAATTGACGTATCTACGTATCGTATCGTATCGTATCTGTATTTCGTATCCGTGCAATCTAGTATCTGTATTTCGTATCCGTGCAATCTAGCCGCACAGTAATATTGCAAATCATTTGCAATATCATTTAATATAATTTTTGGAGTAAAAATGATATGTCATAATCATTGTCTCCCCTTACCGACTTGTATACTTTTTGAAGTGATAAAGAAGCATAAAAGACAAGACTAAAAAAAGTCATTATCATAAGATGCATTCAACCATGAAATATAAAAGTTTGCCTTTCACTTCAAATTCATATGTGATTTGATTTTTTTTTTAAATCAATCAAAATAAGAAAAAAAAATACTATTAAATAATGATATGGGCTAATTGCATTCACGTGGGGTGTGTGTTAGGCACGTGACAATACATCTAATTTTCCATATTTCTAGGGTTAGAATACTTTCACACCATGTATGGATTTGGTTGACATTTATGTTCATAGTAGTTTTAGAACGGTGATATTGGCACACCCACTACTGAACTATTTATTCTTCACTTTTTAAATTATTTAGCATTTTTTCTCCTTTATGAAATTACTTAAAGAAATATACCAATTTTGTTAAAAAAAAAATCTTATACAAAGTAAAACTAATAAAACCCATAAAACCCCACTTTCATTATTTCAAAAACTATTTTTGTTTATATTTTCTTTCAGATCTCTCATGTTTCCTATGTTTAGTATTTATTGATTTTATTGTTTCACATCTTTATTTTGTTTTTATTTTCAAATTCAAGATCCAAGTTTACTATTTTTTCCTCTCGGGTTTTTTTTAGATCTTCTCACCAGGAAAACCTAATGTTTGACGAAACGAAACCACACTGAAACTCTAACTCAATTGCTCAAAAAAAATAATAAGACGATCAATATCACACTCATAATCTACCACCAGCAAACCAATCAACTATATAAAAAAAATCGCATCTAATAAGATGGTTTCACCATTAAATAAGAAGAAGAAACAAGTAATGTGAATGGATGTGAGAAAACTGTATATAAAGATTAGAGATGAAGTGTATTTTTATTTATATTTTTTGAAAAAAGATATGGGATGTATTAAGTTTGAAAAATAAGTAATCGGATAATCTTGGAAATAAATAAAAAAAATTAATAAAAACATTTAATTTTATATAATTAAATCAAAATTTAAAAAGTGAGGTATAAATATTTCAGTTGTAGGGTGCCAATAGTACCACTCAGTAGTTTAATATCATTTGACATAAACTCTACACTTTAAGCATTGATTGCTTTGCCAAATTACAGATGGTTAGTTTGATTATGCTTTAAATTCAAAATATTTCCTTTGACAATTGAGCATAAGGCCTAATTTTAGTTATTTTGTGATGTTTTTTGATAAGTAATGTTGTAATTAATATCTAAGATTTGTCTCCATGCTATTAGGATTTTGTTTTTAGTTTTTAAGAATCTTCTAAACTATCAATATTATTAATAATAAATATTTTCATTTATTTTTATTCTTTTTTAATGTTATATTGTAGGCCAGGTTGAGCTCAAACGCCAAACATGAATACAAATCCGGTGTTTAGTTCAAATTAAGAATTAAAGACAATATTTAAAAAAATTTTTTTAAAAAAAAAAAACAATAGTATAATAGTTTATAAAATTTATTTTTAATAAATATGAATAGTTTATTATTTTTTATTATAATATTTTTTTTAAACATATATATATATATTTCAAATTTTTTTTATTAAATTTCCTTTAATCTATTTTTATTTAATTTAAAGCTAATTTATTTCAATGTATCAAATTCATTCCATTTTTACGTTAATCATAGGACAACATTATTTCCGGTCCAAGTCCAATTCAATTTGTATGATATTATTATATTTAGAGTGACGATATTTGTATTCTTGAAAAACCTTATGTTCATCCTTTTTTGTATTTACATCCCACTCTAAATATCAAAAAAAAAAAAACTTTATATGCATCCTTTTTTGTATTTACATCTCATTAAAACTTTAACATGTTATAATTTATATACACACCACACATCCATTACCAAAAAATGTCATATCTTTTAGATTTAGGTTAAATATAATAAACTAATCAATTGTAAAATAATTATAAAAAAAAATCAACCATTGATACATCAATCATTCTAAGCAAGGTTAAGTATATCATGTTGTTTGTATTGCTAAAAAACAATCTAGTTCGAATCTGCAAGAGACAGAAAAACAATAAAATAGAAAACATCATGTTAGGGAAATCGAGGCCCGTGTTTCATACGGTGTCCTTAAGACAATTTCGTCGGCTAACACCGTATGCGTATGGCGATTGTCTCCCAGGATACAACGATTTAAACAGTGGATGTGTAGAACACAAACCACTCTCAGCGAACTCAAATTGAATTCAAACTTACCAAGACACGAAGAACAGAAGAACCGAAAAGAGAACAATTATTTTCTCTTAATTTCTTGATTTCCAAAATTTTTCTAATAAGGAAAATAGACTAGGGTTTAAATAGAAAACCTAATCAGTGGGATTGATTTAGGAAATACTTAATTACTACGGTTGTAATGATAAAGGAAAATAATTAAGGAATAATCTTCAAAAAAGATATATTCCTAATAAACACTAATTCTGATTACTTAGTGATCAAGTAAGTATCAGAATCCAAAAAGAAAATCAACTCCTTCCTTAATCTAATTAATTTCCATAACCCAAAACGGAAATTAACTATTTCATTAGTCAACTTTTCCTTATCATTTAAACCGTCTAACTTAGGGAAAAATAAATTAAATTAATTCTTTCATAATCAATAAAATGTTGATTTAGGAAAAAAGAAATTTAAAATAATAGCAAAAAGTCGATTGTACTCTCACGGTCCAATCGATGCAGCATTCGTATACGCATGACGCGTCCATACACATGTTTATAAGCTACTATCACACAACCACCTATATACCACATATAAGTGTTTTCCCCAACCAATGTGGGATGTACATTTTTCCCTACACAATGGGCTCACCTTGAGACTCAATTTCTCATTCATCCATTAATAATTTTGTGAGTTTGAGTATACCATTTCAAAGCTCTCACGGAGGAGAATTCGAATATACTTTGATCTTCCATTTTCATGGAATCAATCATACTCAAATAATACTCTCAAAATGTGTGTTCATCACAAAATTTCCAACAATCACTCCAAAGCAACCTCGTTACAACCAAGACAAGACATCATAATTCATTAGGGCTTGTTTAGTATGCTGTATTGGATTGTATTGAATAAGATAGTATTGGATTGAACTGTACTATTCTTATACAATGTTGTGTTTGGTGATATTTTATATTAGATTGTATTATGCTGGATTAACTAATGCAACATCTCTACTCTGTATTAGCTAATACGACATTCACCAATACAATACAGTGAACAGTGCAAAATAAACCAAACATTGTATTGTATTATTCTAATACATTTTAAACTCATTTTAAATTTCTAATACAATACAGTGAACAGTGTAAAAATAAATCAAACATTGTACTGTATTATTCTAATATATTTTAAACTCATTTTAAACTCCTATACAATACAATACGGCAAACCAAATAAACCTTATAAAACTCTTCAGTTTTCTCGCTAATTTTGGGATTAGCATAATTTTTATGTCATTTACCAATGTACTCTTTAAAATACAAGTTGTTTGTACCTGTAGGATATTTGAATATCTTCTTGGATTTTATTTCCTAGCACCTTTTGTTCTTTTGAATTCCTTGTTCATTTGAAATTTGAAACTACAAAAATAGGGACAAATTGTATAAACCTACCCTGAAGTATTTCGAAACGGCTTAATATTCAATTTTTGATATTAATTACACAAACCTACCCTCTTATTGATGGTCAACCATTAACTTTAACCATTGACCTTAAAATGACAAAAGCAGATCAACACGTTACATGCCTACTTACTTTTTCTTTTTATAAAGACTAAAAAAATAATAATATAACACTATTTACATTTCTCTATTTTTGTAACCAGCATCAACTTAATAATTTGAGTTTTAATAACATCAAAAATGTATTTTTGATAAAACTACTCTTAAAATATAATCACAAAAATAAATCTCGTTTTTTTTAATTCCAGACTTATTTGTTTGTAATGCAAAAACAAAATGAAGACTAAGTCTCGGACAAAATAAAATAAGTCTCAGAAATACCATTTTTTTTTACATTATCACTATTAGGTCTCGGAAATTAAAGACCGATTATTTTTTGGAAATATTTCCAAATTTGTGTTTTTTTTAATTTCCTTTCAGATTTATGTTATTTCTTTTTTTTTATCGATTCTTTTTCTACGTTTCATTCTCACGTATCAAATCACTTGCATTTTTCAACTAATTTTTTCACAAACAAAAAGCAATCACAAACAAAACTGCAAGAACAAAACTTTTAATTTTTGACGTAGAAGGCAAAAAAACAAAAACTCAGTTAGAGATTTCAAATATGAACAAATCTGAAATGAGAAAAAAAAAACATAAGCAAGAAAAAAGGTAGCAAAACCAAAGACTAAAAGACAAAGAGAGCATTTTTGTCTCACAACATACTTTGGTACCATTTAAACTTTAAATTATTAATTTCACAAAAGTGGAGAAGTAAAGAGTATTATTTACCCCAATTCTCACTTTTGGAGGCACCAATTTGTGATTGGTGTAACATTTCTTTTGGATGATTTATAAGGTAAGGAGATCTGATTTGAATTGTATAATATTACTCATATTTTGTTTTATGTAATCGTATAACCTATACGTTACTCACTTAAAGTTATCGATTATTTGTACCTTATGTTGTTAAAGTTAGCAGATACAATGTACATTACATAAATACAGTGAGCTATTTATGTTATATAGAGTAAACTTTACTAATTTCATACAAGTCGTATTACACAAAATTAACTATATATGTCAATTTAACTCTCTTATATCCATTAGTACTTAATATGTTAGGTTATGTATAAAGTTAGAATAATGCTAGATTGGTAAAAATTATTTATCCAGAATAACGTATAAATAATGTGATATGTGAGAGTTGTAATCATCATATAAATTATGAGATGATATATGAATTGTATGATGTGTTTAATTACAACTTATTTGACACATCAATTGGATATGATTTTGGTTCAGACTAGCAATACTCATAAAGTTAACTCTACATGTATAGATACTAATTTTGTGATGAGTATCAACCTAGTGACCGACCATTTAGCACATGAAGTTGGTGAGATCTCATATAGTTAATAATAAGCTTTAGGAGACAAAAAGTGGATTGTTTAATGGAAATCTATTTACATCCGCAATAATGAGTTTGTAAATTCGAGTAATAATTCAATAATAATAATAGTGGGATTGACAGCTAATTATATCAAAATCTATACGGAAAGAAATTAAGTTTGAGAATCCATTTCATTAATTAAAAATCTGAAAGAAATAAGTAAAGAATTCGGATGCACTCTCTAAAATAGTTTCAAGATGTAAAACATAATTAATTCATAAATATTAAAGATGTCCCAAAAAAAAAATTCCTACCTGCCCCGCTCCATAAAGGCAATGATGAGACAAAAATAAATGAGTTTGGGACATGTTTGGGGCTGATTTTTTATTTTATTTTAAAAAACCCATTTTAGAAACAGGGCAGATTTGGGGTTGGTAGCCCCCGCTCCGACCCCATTTCAACCCGTTAATTATTTATCTGTCTAAAAATTAGTAACATAAATATTTAACCAATAATAAATTAATATATTTTTTAAATAATAAAATAATTTATATTTTATTGAAAAATTAAAATTAATATATAAACTATAAAGTTCATAAAAATTATGAATTTATTTTTATTATTTCTTAACAAATAAATTATTTCAATTAAAAGTATTTGATTTTAACTATTATTATAAAAACTATAAACCTCAATTTTATATCATTTTTTATTTTAGATGCGGTATATCACTCTAAAGTCTAAACGATACAATTTCGTGTTTATATATAACAACAACATAACTTTAATTTTTTTATTATGATTAAGGATTGAGCACCTTGAAACTCATAATTTACTTTTTTTATTAGTTCTTTTTCGTGAATTTTATTCTATAATGCATTTAAATTATATTTTCAGTTTTGATATTAAGCTTATTTAAAATATAATAATTTTATTTTATAAAAAAAGAGTTGTTGAATATACAAAACATATGTAATATCTGTAGAAAAACGACTTGGTTAAGGTGGGCTAGTGGTGGGGGCGGGGGCAGGTCGAGGCCACTTCCCTGTCCCCGGAACTTCCCAGACCTCGATCCAACATTCAAGTATTAGGGTTGGGGGAAAATAATTTCTTTCAAGTTGGGGTTAGGAATTCTTTTCCTCACCCCAAACCCGTCCCATTGTCAAATTCAATTTTTTATATTGATAAAATCTATTATTACATACCGTAATATGAGTTTATAAAGAAGGTCGTTTATTATTGTTGTTTAAGGAGATTTGATTTTTTTCTTGTGACCTGTTTATATTGTGATTTCATAACATATCTTGTACTCAAATCTATCATCGAGTGCGTGCTGAAAACGAAATCTGTAGTATATAGATTTGAAAAAACTTGTTTCAATGGATTCTCGTCAATTACGACAACAAATTGCTGTAATTAGGCAATCGTTCTTCAATGAGGTAGTTCTCTTTTTCTTTAGGTAGAAATTTATTCATTTTCATCCTGTCGCAGTCTAATATAGATGTTCGAATATTTTTCTTCATTCGAAAATCAAAACTTGACGGCTGTCGTATTCAATTATTATGATCGGTTTTACTTTTTATCCATAAAAATAATAATAATACAAGTTTTCATGGTCACCCTTAGTAGAGTAACCTGTAGTTTTACCTCTTCCATCCTATATGAAAAAATGTTTGAGAATCCATCACTTGATAATTATTATCATATATATATATAGTGTTGTAAATAGTTGTCATTTTTCTTTTGTTCCTTGTTTAGGGTTCCATGTTCATGATTATTATCTTAAATTAACCTTACTATATTATATGTGTTAACTCTTTTTATTTCAATTAATAATATATTGGGATGAGATAAATGATGAGGGTGCTAAGGAGGTGCCAACATAGTTGAGATTTTCCGGTGTACCTACTGATTCCAATTACCAATAACATTATGATAAAAAAACACTACTATATCATTTAAAATAATATTGAATATTATTAATACAAAGGAGAAATAATATTGTATTTTCTTATTATTTGCAGGGACATCTTGATAATGTTACGCTGCTTGAAAATATAGGAGGAGGATATAAAATTAACTATGTGAAGGATTTGATCACCCTATATTTTTGAGTAGAGATTTTATTTTTAACAAAATGAAATTTATCAAATTCAATTCTAACCGGGCTGTGTTAAAATTTTATTTTTAACCAGCCTTGCTAGTAAAAAGACTATGTTGCCCTTATTGAATTAAATGACATATATGTTACATGATGAACTTAAAACATACTACATGACAAGCTATCATGTAATGTTCATCAGAAACCTAGAAATTGAAGAGATATGTTACATGACGAACTATGAAATATTATATGGTTGACTATCATGCAACGTTCATTAGAAACAAAAAATTTTGAAAAACTTTAAAATTGATTTTGAAAACCATGACATAATCTAAAATAGTATAGAAACCTATGAAATATATGCCAATACAAACAATTGTTAGTTATTTAAAGCATTAAAAACTCACTGTACGGTGACCGGAAGGAAGAAAAATGGATTTTGGAGAGAGAGTGAAGAACAAAGAGAGAAGGAAGGAATAGAAGTAAAAAAAAAAACTATAAGGGTATTTTCGTCACTTTTAGGTTAGTTTTGAATAATTTTTGGAAGTTTTGGTTGAATATGGTTTTATTTTGAAAACAATATTAAAATTAAATTTTGATTTCTAAAATTGGTTAGATTTATCTATTTCATATTTTCATCTATTTTTGAGACTCAACCGAATGGTTAGATTTGATTGAAGAGGAAATGTAAGTACATCAAATTATTAATTTTATTTTTTTTATTTTTCTTTTCAATTTAATTTATATTTATATATATGTGTATATATTTTTAGGAAGAAAATCCCATTGGATCATGCTAAAGTGGGAAGGACTCTAGATTGTCTAATAAGAATAAGTATCCGGTAATCAAAAAACAAAAAAGCTTAAATATTCATGATATGTAATAATTATCTAGTCATAAGTCATAACCCGGTCCTGAACAATAAAATCTCTATAACATTACAATTTTAAACTTATGATATTGTATACATTTGTGTTTGCAGTACTGGTACCATCAAAGTACAAAATGCAGCCAATCAAGTACAACAACATTTTCACCTGGCCGGGAAATATTCTTGAAGGATGATGTTTTAACCTTATATTTTTTATCTTAAAAGAAAATCCATTTGTATATACATATAAATATATTATAAACCTTTTTCTTTTCAATGAATATTAGATTTTATATCGATAATAATAAAAATTATTATTATATATAAAGAGATATGATCTTTCAAATATGAGATCTCTTCATTTTTATTTTATGCGAGATCGATTGTATAAAGTTATAAAGTGGATACTGTATGGAAAAAAAAAGCGTGAAAACCATGCAGCTAATAATAATTGTTTAGTTTAGGTTGGGTTGATTTGTTAAAAAATACATCAGAAAATTTGTAAAATTTGTTTATAATATTAATTATGAATTAATATGCAGTTTTGATGCCTCTTTCCGGCGATTGAGAAATGAGAAGGGAGCACCGAACTCTCAAGGCCAAATTGGACTCTCTTTTTATGGCTGTATTATTAATTAATTATTATTCTCAATTACTAATTAATTAATCAAATACGAAAAGTATATATTAATTACTCTCTCTTTTTTATTTCTTTTTAATCAGCTATGAAGAGACAACTTTCAACAAGATGACGATCGAGCATATCTACCAATATCATATTTCTGAAGAATATTAATGTTATTTTGTTTTGTTTAAATTCTATGTACGAGTGTTTAGACTCGAAATTACTTAGGCTATGTTTGGGATTGCTTTACTTTTGAAATAATATACTTTTAGCTTAACTTTAAGAATAATCAACTTACAAGATAAGTCTATATGTGTTTGGTAAAGTAACTATATATATAATCAACTTAAGAAAAAAACAAGAAAAAAGTGTTTGGTACATTTTAATTAATTATGGAAAATGACTAAAATAGATATATTTGTTAAAATGTAATATATTTTTCAATTAGTTTTTTACTATTATTTTTTATCAAAATTAAAAATGCAAATATAAAGCATAGTGTATATATATATATATATATATATATATATATATATATATAATTTTAAGAAAATATTTCACTGAGTCAACTCGTTCATTTAATGCTAAGTAACCGAGTCAACTCACTCTTCTCACCACTAAGTTGCTGAGTCAACCCACTCACTCAACATCCATTAATGGAATCTCTGCAACTCAGCTCCAACCCACCACCGTCTCTAGCTCGCAGCCGACATCTAGAGATCGTTATCCTTCATCCCTCGCCGCCGAGAGCGTCGCCATTACATCGTCTCCATTGTCGAACCGAAAGCATAGAGAGATTTCGTCTCGGAATCATTGCGAAAATGGAGGAGGCTTCCTTCTCCTCCTCCATCGCCGAAATGACATCGCTGGCTTGACGAAATCGCGACGGAATCGGGACCGAATCTCAACGGAATCTCACCGATTTGATTTGCGATTTCAATCGCGAATGGGCACTAAGCATACAACAGAAGAAATCGGTTTGCCTCCTCCACTGCCGGAGAAGGATCGGCTTCCTCCTCCGTCTTCGACACTGCCAAAAGTGGCCGGATGTCCTTCGGCCGTCGTCGGCGGTGGTGGCCACCACTGGTGGACAGTGGTCACTGATTCTTTAAAAAAAAGATTATTTTTTAATTTCTTAATTTCAGTTTTTTAAAATATTATTAATTCAAAAAATTATCACAATTAAATAGAGGGGTATTATTGTCTTTATATTAAAATAGTAGGGATATTATAGACATTTTAATGACAAGAAGCCAGCTTCCCCAATAATCAGCTTTGAAAAGCAACCCCAACCAACTTCTCAAAAACTACTTATCGGAGGAGTAAATTGTAAAATAATCAACTTTTGAAAAGTTTACCAAACACTTATCTACTCAAAACTTGAGACATAAGTGATTATTTCTCAAGTAAAAACAATCCCAAACATAGCCTTAATCAGGACATGCGCAATAATTTTGGTATCCGGAATTCCGGATTCGATACGTTCTGTCCAGATAGTAGTGTCTATGCCCGTTCAAAACGTTTTGACCAGATAGTAGTGTCTAGAGTACTATCTTCTTTGTTGTCTTTAATTTAAATTTTTACATGAAATAAATTGGTGGGTTTTTATTTTTTCTCTATGATATCTCTCTTTTTGCTTATTATTCAGTAGATCATTAGTTTTATACATAATTACATATTAAAGTTTCACTTCACCAATATGGATAAATCCCAAGTGGAATTTGAATTTCTATATGATATGAGTATATGACATTATCCTATCCCTTAGATTTATATATAGATAATTGAATTTAGAATTTTAAATTTAAATAATAAAAAAATTAATAAAAGTAATAACCCTGCCATTAACTATTTTCCTTACGATCCAATTTTATCTTTGACACTAATTTTATAATAGCATTCCATTCTAAGATTATTTATATATATATATATATATATATATTTTATAAAAACACCTTATTTTTTCTAAAATATAATGATCCCTTTTTATTGTTTAATATCCTTTTCTTTCATAGAAATTTCTCTATCAACTTTAATCTCAAAAAACATCAAACTTTAAAATTACGGTGGTAAGCATTGTATATGTTAAGATTCATAAATCCTCATTCATTCCCCTACTCGGCTTATATCAACTCCTAAACTAGATTGGCAAATAAAAAGTCCTTTTTTTGTATGAACATAGATATTACATTTCATATCATATTTGATTGCAATTCTCTACTTCTACATTAACAGTGGAGGTAGGACTTCAAAAACCTCTGACACCAAAAGAAGTTAATATTAAAGTGGTTGTTATGACTTATGAATCGATTTCTGCTTTAAACAGTGGCTATTATATATGAATAGATTTTTAATGTTAAAAGTTAAAATTAAATCCAAAAGAAAATACTAATTAATTGTCAGGCATTGCAAATAGACAAGAGAGGGAGGAGAATAAACATAAGATGAACAACTATAGATTGATTGAGGCATAAAGAATTTACAAATAGAATATGAAGTCTAATTCCTTAAACGAACTCTCTTCAGTCAATTTACCACCAGAAAACAAACTCTTATAACTCTTATAATATTGAATAAAAATGTCGTAGGGCTTGTGAAACGCGAGATAAGAAAATAATGTTAGAATCTAAAACTTTTTTTTTGAAATATTAAAATAATTCATGGTTTTGGGAGAGAGTGACAGACTTGAACCCACAACCTCGTGGTATAGGTATGATGTGCATACCACCAGACACACCTCATCTTGTCGAATCTAAAACTTTCTTTTGTCTTCTTTACTAATTATAATTAAGGATAAATGAGTCATGAACAAAAAATATTTAAAATGAAGTGTAGAGATATATTGGATGGATTGTCAATAGCATCACTCTTAATAAAAAGTCTTTTCTAATTTAGCAAACAATTTTATTTTAGGTTTTCAACTCAAAAATATTACATTTAAGGTACTTTTACTTGTGGAGAATGAAAATTAAAGAAAATGAAGAAAATGAAATTTAAAGTTCCTTTTTCCATGGAAACTTAATTTTTGATTTATGATCATGTCTACCCAACTTGATTCCCTAACAATTACAAATCCGGGTAATGTAGCATTACTTAATCACAAATTATAAATTAAATTTCCTTTCTCTCATTGGGGTTCATGGTTAATAAATTTAAGATAAACCTATGTGTCTACATATATATTTTCTTATTTCAAATAAATTAAGGAAACAAATCTAAAATGAAATCTAATTTTATTAGTATGACTGAAAGTTTAAATTATAGCATATTGAAATAAACCAAAATTTAGAAAATTAAAGATCAGTCCTTATATTATAAGGTAATAACACATTTCCTCTTAATACGTGTTTTCACCTGAAGTAGATACATGTGTAGGGAGTTTACTCCCGCAAATAGATTTATAGAGCTCGCATCAATCAATATTTACTGATATTTATACATGTATTTATTGATATCCTAATCCTATTAAAATACCGAAAAAGTTTTTTTTTTTCCTTTTATTTTTTTAGTTTCCTTTTCATTTACGAATTATATTGTTATACAATACTTGTGATCTAGTTTTTGCAAACAAGTTGTTAGTATTTTTTCTTTTAGAATTTTTGATTTTGATTTTGATTATTATTTTTGAATAATTGAATGAAACAAATAAGAAAAGAATAATTTAATGGATGTTCTTTTTATTTGTGGAGGGATAATTGAATTTGAAACCTCAATTTTATTAAGAGATATATATGGTCATCACAAGGTTATTTATGCCAAATCGGTATAGTAGTATGACCCAACAAATCAAATGTACATGCTAGCTATTATAGATTTGAGAAACAAAAAATGTTTATTATAAATGACAAAACTTATTAGTGTGATAAATTATAATTTCAAACAATCAAATATCGGATAAAAAAGGATCTATAAAACATTGGATCGTGCTCACTTCTATGTTAAGATCTTAATAAAGCATTTCAATTGGGGTAATATAAAAGGGACAAGAATCCTCTGCTGAGTTGTGCTGAAATCTTAAAGATCCTATAACATGTAGTAAATTAAAGGTTGAACGGTTTAGAATTATTTCATTTATTTTCTCTTCCTTTTCACAGCTTAAACGACAACGATTTACAAAACCTACACAATTTTGCTAAAGAAAAAAAAAAGGAGTTTCTCTTTTTCGTTTCTACTCACCCATCTCCTCTGTCGACGTCAAGACTTCAACCCTCAAACCTCACAATCTCTAGCCCCTCAATCTCTTCTCCGTCGTCTTCAACCCAGAAACCTCACACTCATGTCTTCAAGCGGAAATAGTATTTCTACTTGATTGAATTGAGAGGACATTATAATTGTTGCCCAACAATTTGAAGAAAATTCTGGCGAAGCAAACAAGCTATGGAAAAATTGAGAATTGTTTCGAAAGTTGGGCAAAAGCAACTGGTTTACAAATTTAGATCCAAATTCATTGTAAGTATAAATGATAAAATGTTCTATGGAACGGGGCCTTTGCCATAGATTAGGCAATTTAAGCATATGTGTTTCTCTGGTGTTGCGAAAATTTTAAAGAATTGGTGAGTTGGTTCAATTGTTTGGTTTGTTATCGTTCTGAAAGCTATATATTAATGATCTAAAAGAGAAAGTTTTGTTTCTGTATTTGCGGCACTCTACTGCGGCCGAAGTTTGGTTGGTCGTCGATGAGCAAAGACAAAGGCGGAAATGGAGTAAGGAACTGAGGGATGACCGTTTTTAAGGTTAGAGAAGAAAAAAAAATATAATATATCAGGGATGAGTGTTAGCGGTGCTTGTTTTTCTAAGTTGAGAGAGAAAAGAAAAGTAAACTAAATCTTAACCTTCTATTTATTAATTTGACACGTGTAATCAGATCTCACAAAGCTCAGCAAAGACCATCACATACTTAGGTTCGGCAGAGGATCTTTGTCCATATAAAAGATGGTAATGCTATCACTTATCACCATAGAAGTTAAAGCTACAAAATCAAGATAACTATCACTATGAGTTCCGGAAATACAGATTCCGACCAGAAAAGAAACCAAAACATATAACGAAAAACGAAAACACATAACATTTTTTTTCTTCTTGAAACTAACACTGAAATAAGAGTTTAAAATCTATGGAGATATGACGAAATCAATCATAGCTAGCTAAATATCAATCGTCATCGACGCCTTCAAAAGCCCACTTGTTCTCTGCACGAATCTTCGCCTCCTCCTTTGGCGTGAAGTCATTATCGACCCCGAAAAATGCTCTGACATACTCGACGCTCTTGTTCTTGATTCGGTTTGCAGCAGCGTCAGTCAGGAAATCCAGAAGCTCTTTGGAGTTCAGGTAGTTGGCCGCCATAATCAACTCCTTCAGTTGATCGTTGCTCTTGTTCTCCAAGAACGCGTCGTTGAACGCCTTCACCTCCTCAGTCGGAGGCGGCGGACACCTCTTCCGGAACTCCAAGTCCTTCCTGTAGAAGTCAAGGATCGCCGGCATATGCTCCGCCAAAACATTCGGCAGCGGCAGAACCGTGTCCTCTATCGCGTCTTCATTGCCAGCGAAGTACAACTTCACGGTCTCCATCTCCATGGCCACCGGCTCCTCCACCTTAAAGAGCACGCCGTCGGCAGACTTCAGCTTTATTTTTTTCGCTTGCGTTGACGAAGAATTAGAAGGGGACGCCATTGTCGGTTTTCGTTGCAGGAATTTTGCACTGCTCTGCCTCTGTCGTTTAAATACAAGTAATTAAAAATTAAAAACTATTTATACAATTTTGCAGGCATCAATTTGTGATTGGTGTAAAATTTCTTTTGGATGATTTTTCAACAAATTTTACAAAGTACATTGTATCCATTGCATGATTTACAACTCTCTTAACCGTATCAATCACATTATTTGTTTTTTCTGGGAGGATCAATCACATTATTTATATGGTAATGACAACCGGAATTATTACATTATTTGGATTGATTTTTAAGTTATTTTTATAATAGTATAATATTACTTATATCTCGTTGTATGCACTCAAATTACCTATATGTTACACAAGATATTGATTATCGTTAAATTACGTTGTAAAAAGTTAACGGATAACAAGAATATTAAATAAATAAAGTTAGCTATATATGTCAAAAGTAAATTTTACTAATTCCATAGGAGTGGTTGTACACAAAGTTAACAATATGTACATCAATATAACTTTTGTATGTCTGTTGGTTCTTAATCTGTCGATTGCAAATAAATTCAGACTAACGTCAGGTTAACAAAATTATTTATCCAAAATCATAGGATTACGTGTTAGTTATAAATTATTTGACATATCATTCGAACATGATTTTAATTCAGACTAACATTACTGCATTACCATCATAAAGTTAAGTGACATGGAGTTCGTGAGATTCCAAGTAGTTAATAATAATTTTTGGAACAGTTGATTATATCAAAACTTTTTGATATTTTAAATTACTAAATTGGAATTTCATACTTAAACAAATATAAAAACTAAGCTGAGACTTTATTTACAAAAAAGTTATAATAAACAATTTGAAATTTCATACATATTAACTACTAAGTATAATTATAGATCGCGTATACATAACTCAATTTTAAAATTACGCTTTAAATTAATTTTTACTTATTGTTTTATGATTATAAGAAGGGTCGGATTTTATCAATTTAAATTTCTAACTTAATTTTTTGATTTTAATATCTAAACCACTCATGTACTATATATATAATATTTAATTAAGTAATGTTTTTTTAAATTATATTCTCAATAACCTAGCACTGCATCCTTTCAGCTTATACATGGACATTAGACAACTACTCATAAAATCAATTAGACAATATCCGAACATCTATATTAGACAATGACTCATAAAGAAAAATCTCATCGAACATGGATTGCCTCATTGCAGCAATTTGTTAAAGAAGAAGCGTTCAAGATCCATTCGAATTAGAGGTGCCCACGGTTCGGTTAAACCGTGGGCACCAAACCGAAACCGGGTGGGAAAAACCGAAACCGAAACCGCAACCGAAACCGCCGGTTACGGAACCGGTTGGAAACCGGTTCCGAATCGGTTCGGTTACGGTTACGAAAAGTTGAAAACCGGCCAAAACCGACGGTTTCGACCGTTGGTAATAAAAAAAAAAAAAAAAATTTCTGACGAATCACAAATCGCCACGTGGACCACACATTTCAAAAAAAAAAAATACATTTGAGCTGGTGACCGTTGGGCGTTGGGTGAGGTGACCAACGGTCATCTTGCCTATGGCCAACGGCCATATATATATATATATATATATATATATATATATATATATATATATATATATATTATTTTTTCCCCTTAATTTCTTAAAATTGCAAATTCGCCCCTCCACTATAATCCTATAAATACCCCCCTCATTTCAATATTCTTCACACCACTCTCAACTTCTCTCAATCTCTCTCAATCTCAAATTCTCAATTCTCTCTACATTATACAATTTTCTTTATTTTTCATTTTTCATAAAAATTAATATCTATTTTTTTCTTCAATTTTTTACAATCATCTATTTACAATTTTCTTTAATTCTTATTTATTATAGAAATTAATATCTATTTACATATTCTATTTTTTACAATCATCTATTATTTATTTACAATTATCTATTTTTCTTAGTGTTACCACTATTATTCCAACAATATTTTGAGTGCCTCACATATCTATATATATTTTTACTATTATTATTTATAATTAATTATTCAATGGCAAGTGGGGGAGAAGGTTCAAGAAATTTGAACAAGGGAAAGGGTCCATTGCAAGATTTGTTGGAACACCAAGGTGATGATGTCAGTTATAACGACCGACTTTACCACGAGTTCCTTCAATCTCAATTTGGATCCGATCTCCCTCGTAGTCCTCATCCCCCTCTAATAATTTCCGACGAACCCGACCCCAATCTCTATGACCCTGATAGTAATGAAAATCTATCTACCCCCCAACCCCCTTCAAATGAATTTGTTGCAGGTGAAGAAGAAAAGCCGATGAAGTCCGATCTCTTCAAATTGCATATGAAGAAAATTCAGTTAGATGACGGGATGATCCAAATCAAGTGCAACTACTGCTCCAAAATATACAGGACCAACAAATCATTCGGATATGGCACGTACTGGAACCATATTAGGAAAAATCACCCTTCTGAATTGGTAAAGACTAGTAACCAATCCCAAATCTCCAGGTACGGAACCCCTACTAATCAACTATTTCATTATACGTCTGAAAAAAACAAGGAAGAATTAGCAGTAATGGTTGCAGTTGAACATTTACCTTTTAGTTTTGGTGAGAAAGTAGGTTTTGTTAATTATTGTCAAAATGCATTAAATCCTGCAATGCAACGTGTTCCTAGATCCACTCTCACACGTACAATGTTTTCCATTTACAAAAAACAAAAAAACAAATTGAAATCATTTTTTTATCAATTTGAAGGTCGCGTTTCCGTATGTGCCGACATATGGACCGATAATTTCTGTAGTCACCATTATATGGGTGTGACATGTCATTATATGGATAATGACTGGGTCATGCAAAAAAGAATTATTGCATTTCGTATTTTCGATGACTCACACACGGCTCAAAATATTTTTCGACTCCTTAAAATTATTTTTGAAGAGTTTCATATCCAAAACAAAATTTTTGCGATCGGTTTTGATAATGCTGCAAGCAATACCGCATCTATTCCTATGTTGCAGGATTTGTGCAATCCCTATTTTGGGGGTAAATTATTTCATCAAAGATGTGCATGCCATATTTTAAATTTGTGTGTTCAAGCTGGATTACAAATTCTTTCTGTTTATATTAAACCAATTAGAGATAGTATTAACTATATCTGGAGGCAAAACAAACTCCAAAAACTATGGTTAAAATATTGCTCTCAAAATGGTATGCGTCCCATTAAATATTCTCGGGACATTAGTACTCGTTGGAATTCTACTTATAAGTTGCTTAATGAAAGTGTTGTATATAAGGAATTATTAGTTTCTTTTATTACTTATAACGTTCCTTCAATTTCTCTTCAATTGAAGCATTGGGATATATGTATAAAAATTCTTGAATTGTTACGTGTTTTTAATGATGCTACTAATGCTTTATCTGGTATTTACTATCCCACTACTCATTTATTTCTTATTCAAAGTGTTAATATTGCTGGTGCATTCAGTGAGTGTGAACTCGATGTTCAATTGAGTGAATGTGTTGCTGCCATGAAAAAAAAATGGTTACAGTATTATAAGGAGATTCCAAATATTTATTTGCTTGCATCATGTTTTGATCCACGTTTTAAATTAGAATGTTTGCAAGATTATTTAACTCATTATTACAAAAGTTTAGATTTAGAAGTTGATGTTCTTAGTTATTGTAATTCCATTAAGGCTTTGCTTTATGAATTATATGATGAATATCTTAAAATATATGGTCCGTCTTTGAACATGCCGGTTTCACAACATCAACCGACATCTGATAGTACTGGTACTTCCTCTACTTTTAAATTAAAGGGTTTAGGGGATCGATTGTTTTCCCAAAGAGCCAAAAAATTAAGAACATCTTCTTCATCCTCATCCGGCTCGATTTCTGAGCTTGACCGGTATTTAGAAACATCTCATGAATTTTTAGAAGATAGTGAATTTAGTATCCAGGTTTGGTGGAAGGATCATGAACAGATTTTCCCAATTTTGGCTATTATTGCCAAACAAATTTTGGGAACACCGGTTTCTACCGTAGCTGTGGAACAAGAATTTATTGCAGGTGGAAATATTTTGGAACCAAGACGGTCGGTTATGTGTCCGCAGACACTTGAAGCTCAGGCGTGTCTTGATGATTGGACAAAGGCAAAATACAGACAACAAGAAATCGAGGCGGAGATAGTGAATGATTTTTTCGAAGATGACCAAACCACGGGAACAGAAGGCAGCGATTAGATTCCATTCCAACTTCCAACCTTCAACACCGAACATCTAATTAAAGGTAAAAGAACTACGTGGCCTTTGATTCCTCTACTGCTCTACATTTATGGAGGATACGTAGGCAACTTAATTGAGGTCAAATTAAGTGCAAGGCCGATTTTTTTTATTTTTTATTTTTAATTCAACTTTGTTACATTGTATATTTGAATTCAATATCCATTTAATTATTTTTTTAATACATCTGCAATTGTAATTTTGTATCAATTTATCAATGTCAATTTCTTTTATTTTCAACATTATTAAATACCTAAATGCTTCAATTGTATATTATATATTTATATAATTGTATTGAATATTTTATATTAATTTCATTTTATTACAAATGTTTCATTTTATTACAATGTTTCAATTTCATTTTATTACAAATGTTTCAATTTCATATTATATTTTAAATTTTATTCATTTGTCAAAAAACAATTCTGGAACATTATTTTTCCCATTATTTTAATTACGTTTAGTAATTATTGTAATTAGGTTTTGTTTGGAAAAAATAAATAAAACCGAAACCGAAACCGAAACCGAAACCGAAACCGAAATAAACCGAAACCGAAACCGAAACCGAAACCGAAACCGGCGGAACCGAAACCGAAAACCAAACCGGTTTTCTCGGTTACGGTTACGGTTTGGGTGGCCACGGAACCGAAACCGGCGGTTTCGAAACCGAAACCGCCCCGAAACCGAACCGTGGCCACCTCTAATTCGAATAAATTGTGCAGTGTACAAAATATCATATTACATCCGACTATAAATACCCCGGAAAAAAAACAGATTTGTGTAGAAACAACAATAATAAATGATCATAAGAAACTCAGCTATTACAATATCTAAGTACAGATTATATTAATAATTAAAATTTTATTTCAGATATTGATTTAAGGGCAATTACCAATTAGGTCTTGGACTTTTTTTTTTAAATTTCAAGTTGTTTGTGACTTTTATAAAAGTGATCAAATTGGTCCTTACATTTTTTCCAAGTGCCAAATTAGTCCCTCTAACTAAGTTCCGTCAGTCAACTTTAATTGTGCAGGGGTAAAATTGTATTTTACTCATAAATAATATAATAATGACACATGCACATTTTTTTAACACATGTATATTTTTGTTTATTTAATTTTTAGGTTTTGATTTTTGAATAATTTTGAACACGGTGCTTGTGTAATATTAACAAAAAAAAAACAATTATATAAAAATTGTAAAAGACTAAACTGAGAATAAATGGTAACTTTGTTTATAAAAATAAGGGTACAATTGACATTGTCTTATAAAAATATTTTTAGATTTTTTAGAAAATTTTAATTAAAAAGGGTATAAATAGTGTTTCATTAATAATATTTTTGGATTTCATTGTAATTATAATGGTGAATTTAATGCACAAAAGATAAAACAACTTTGCTATAATATGAAAATAAAGGGTATTTACGTTCTTTAACTAAAATTGTTAGAGTCAACTGTAATATTTAACACCGTTTAACCATTAAATGGACCAATTTAGTCACTTCTAAAAAGAAATGGACTAATTTAGCACTTAGAAAAAATATGAGGATCAATTTGGTCACTTTTGTAAAGATCGCAAACAAGTTGAAATTTTTAAAAAAGTCCAGGATGTAATTGGTAATTGTCCTTGATTTAATTAATTGGATTATCTTAACTTTTACTTAGTTATTTTTTTGAATTATTATAATAAATTCGGGATTTAGGGAAAGGACCCGATTCTAACTCTCAACCTCACGATATTGGTGTGATGAACATACTACTGGACCAACTTAATCGCGTGCTTTTAACTTTTATTTTTAGATCATAGAAAGTTAGAAAGGATATGGTTAATTTTTAAGTGTTTTAATTTTTATTTTATTTGTTATTGGTAAATCATAAAACAACTATATAATAATATACGTACAGTACTTTCAAATTTGAACACTACTCTCTTAACTATGAATTATTAGGTCATTTATCTAATATATTCTAATTTGTAATTTTTTTAATATTATAATAATTCGGGATTTTGGGACGGGACATGATGTGGAGATAGGGGTTTTGTCACTCTTTTGAATTGATGTTTCACGAGTATCGTCACTTTCATAACTTAAATTTTAAAGGCGCTAAAGTAATTGAACTTCCAAAAATGCCCTTACTTTACACCTATTTTCTATCTACTTTTCAGTTTTTCAATTTTTTTTCATCTTCTTCATCGGCTTCCATTGGAGGTCAAAATCGACCTCTACTGGAGGTAGAAGTTGTTCGACCTCAATTGGAGGTTTGTTCGACCTCGGTTGGATGTCTGTTCGACCTCTATGGAGGTCGATGAAGAAGAACATGACAAAAAAATTGGAAAATTTTATTTTTATCCAATAAGTCTCGAAAATTTTCAAGACTTTTCAGGTAATTTTTTGAGGCTTTTCAAGTAATTTTTGAGACTTTTCAGATAATTTCTGAGACTTTTCATGTAATTTCCGATACTAATTAGGTTTTTGAGAGACTTTTCATTTATTTCTGAGACTTTTTATGTATTTTCGAGACTTTTTAGGTAATTGTTTGAGACTTTTGGTAATTTTTGAGACTTTTTGCAATTTCCAGGACTTTCTTGGTAAAAGTGAAAATTTTCAAGACTTTGTTTGTAGTTTCCGAAACTTTTGTAATTTTCGAGACATTCTGGGCAAAAATGAATTTTTCAATACTTTTTTTTGTAGTTTCCGAAACTTACTAGACAAAAATGAAATCTGCTTTTTTTTTTCTTCATCTTCATCCTTGAAACCTCCGTTGGAAGTCGATTTCGACCTTCATTTGAGGTTGATTGGAGGTCGATTCGATCTCCAATGGAGGTCAAACAGAATCATATAGACAGGTGTCTCCAAAAGTTGCCAAATAATTTCAATCCTTTGTCTGTTATATAAGTTAAGGAGCTGTGATTTAGTTCATAAACTTCCTCGAAACCCTCTAAAAGACAGTGTTCTAGTAAGCGCTAGGCGCTAGTCGGGCGGAGACCCAGCGCCTAGACCGATTAGTCGCCGATTAATCGGGGATTAATCGGAAAACACAATTACAAACAAATTCCAATTAGAACTCCAAAGAAAATTATTTCCAACAAATTCTTTCCAAATCCAATCATAAACCAATCAAAATTCCCAATTATTAAATCCAAAAAATATTCTTTCCAAATCCACAAATGCCAAATTACGCATCAAACGGATCCTGAGTGCACATTGGGTCAAACTTTATTCAATTAATTTTTTTATTATATATATATTTTTATTTTTACTGTGCTACAATTCGGTTTTAATGGGTTTCCTACTATGAAGATTTTGTTTTTAGTGGATGAAATTTAAACAGACAAGTTATTGAATGAGTATGCACGAGCAATTTCATTGTGTGTTTTTCATGGATTGAAGTGTTCTGAGAATTTTAAAAGTCTAAGTCAAGGAACAAAACCAGAGCACTTGTTGAACACAACACACAGGGTCTGGAGGATCATTCAAAATTTCAGAACATACCAACAAAAGAAATCCCACGCCAACATTTTTTTTGAACTGCAAACGATATGTATCGAAGGCTAAAGTAGCCGAAAACAGAGCCACCTCCAAATAGAGGGATCAATATACCAATACACGAAAACAAGTCCCTATAAAAACATCAGCAAAGACAACATCAAAACATGAAAAACAGACACTATACAATCAAACTTCATTACCAGAGCGGAGCAAGAAACACTCTGAGAAACCAAGAAAACAGAGAAAGTGAAACCGAACAAACACCACTAAAACGTAAAACCTCATAAATCTCTCCAACTAACCAAGTCCCCTTCCCTGCTCGAACCTTTCTTTGCCAACAAATCTACATAGCCATTGATAGCTCTTGGACTGAAGCTAACCACAGTTCTGTGATTTTCCACGCCCAGAAAAGAAACAAGACCACAAGAGAGTGAAACACAATGATTTCAGTGATTTCCCTATTTGAATTGATTTCCCCACTCAATGATTTCCCCACTTGAATTTAATCCACTACACAAACCACAAGAAACACCCAAACCCACCAAAGCTCCTATAAAAATCAGTGAAACACCCAACAAGAACCAAAAACAGAGAGCAAAAACAGACATGAAAACAAAAGAGATGAGAGGATACATACTGGCGAACTGGAGACAGTTGCGACCTGGCGACGGCGACGGCGACGAAAGACAAAAGCTTATGGTGGCTGGAGCAATGAGCGATCTAGTTTAGCCGTTTTGGTTTGTAAGCTATTTGGTCGAAGATGAAGGGAAAAATTGGGAAAATTTGGTTTAGGTTTGGAAGTTTGATGTTATAATTGTTGATGATCTGAAAAGGAGGTTGTTTTCAATTCCTTGCAAATTTTTTTTTTAAACAGGCTAGGCGGTCAACGACTTTGACCACTGCCTGGTCGCCTAGCCGATTAGTCCCCGCCGTGAACGAGTAATCGGAAACCGCGGAATGTGGCCGATTTTCACCTTTTCACCTCAGTTGCCAGCCGCCTAGAGGAATTGGACCGATTAATCGGCCGCCTAGGCCGATTACTAGAACACTGCTAAATGATATGGTGTTTATAAGAATTAACCTCCGAATAGTCCACTACAACAACACCACCACATGTAATAATTATAAATAGGTTATAACAAATTCATGATTGTTGACTAAGAAAAGCAAAAACCAAATTCATTGTACATTGTTTGTCCCAACATAACTGAGATTTAAAATAAAAATAAAAATACACAGCATAAATGAGATTGAATTGCATTTGTACTAGTCAATCATGAGACGAAATTGGCCTCCAATGGAGGTTGAACTGACCTCCAATGGAGATCTTTCACCTCCATTCATGGAGGGCCTCCATCAATGGAGGATTTGAAAAAAAATCTAAATAGTTATTGTGGGGGGCATATTTGGAAGGAACCTATTTTAGGTGCCATTTAAATTTAAATTATTGAAGGAGTGATACTCTTAAAATTCCACCTAAAAAAGGTGTTATATAATTTCGAACTCTGGATATGATTCGAACCCACAACCTTATGGTATAGGTGTAAGGTGAATACCACTGGACTAACTTCATCTTGTTCGAATTTGTGTTGTTTAAAGCATAATGATAAGTGAAAAAAAAATTATTACCATTAAAAATCGAGAATGCAAGGGCACAATATTGTTCAAATTACCCTACTAAATAAGGTTTGGTCATTTGAGATTTAGGTGCTACATATAAAAGTAATATTGAAGCTGATAATGGAGAAATAAGCTTGTCAATTCTATTCATCACCGGTAAATATATACAAACATGTAAAAGCTGTAATTACAATAGACATTACAATTGTCTCTAACTATAAGTTGTGATTTATGTGATTACAAATCCATCAGCTGATAGAGTTAAAAGGAAAGTAAATCATTTTGTTTTAATGGTTGATTGTCAACTGCTTAGATTGAGAGCTTGAATGGTGGAATTGATTTGATGATTGGTAGTGCTGATCAGATTGTGAGCTTGACTGAGGGAATTGATTTGATTATCCCTTGATATTGTAATATATATCCTTAACATGCCCCCGCAAGATGACGCTTCCATTGAAGACACCAATCTTGTTTCTTAGGAAAGAAAGCCGATATCGAGAGACGGGTTTGGTGAGAGCATCAGCTAGTGATCAGTTGTAGAAACATGTGATACACACAGCTGTCCATGTTGAACTTTGTCACGTACAAAATGAAAGTCTATAGCTATGTGCTTCATCTTTGAATGAAGTACAGGATTTGCACATACATAAGTAGCTCCAAAGTAATCACAATAAACTGTTGTAACCTTAGGAATTGTGACACCAAGTTCACGTAGAAGTGATTGAACCCAATCAAGTTCAGAAGTAGTTGCAGCAACTGATCTATACTTTGCTTCGGTGGAGGACCTTGCTACTGTTTTTTGCTTTCGTGAGCTCTATGAAATTGGGTTGGCACCAAGATAAACAATGTAATCACTAGTAGATGCCATATCATCTTATTACCTGCCCAATCAGAGTCAGAATTGGCATGAAGAATCAAAGGCGAGGACTTAAGAAAGTAAAGACAATGATAAATGGTTCATTTGAGATAACGCATCAATCTTTTAACAGCAGACCAGTGAGTTTCAGAAGGCTTGTGCATGAACTGAGAAATTTCATTTACTACAAAACTAATGTCTGGGTGTGTGATTGACAAATATTGAAGAGAACCAACTGCTTTCTGATATTGGGTTGCATCAATAGTGGAAGCTCTATCATGTAAAGTGAGAGAAGTAGTTAAGGACAATGTTGTTTGAACTTCCTTAGCCCCAAGCATATTTGTTCTTTAAAGAATGTCTCTAATGTATTTGTATTGAGAGAGAAATAAACCATTAGCAGTATGGATCACTTCAACACCTAAAAAACAGTTTAGAGAGCCCAAATCCTTGACTTAAAACTTGTTGATTAATTTGTGAAGAAACATTATGAGAAAAGATGCATCACTTCCAACAAGTATAAGATCGTCAACATAGACAAGGAAGTATGCAATAATATTGTCCTCTGAATAGATGAACAAAGAATGTTATCCAAAAAATCGTCACGGAGACTTTTCCGTACAACATTTAGACCAGATGGAGCGGTGCTCCAAGGTCGGAGGGGGAGGGGTACGGGTACCCCGCCCGTCGAGACTTCAATGATTAGGAGAAGAGATGGTGCTTGAGGTTCCTTTGCTGATTTGAGGGGCTGGTTCTGATTCTTGGTCCTGATTTGAGGAGCTAGTCCTGATTCTTGGTTCCCCGATCCGAATAGCATGCAAGGAGGAAGGATTGGTGCTCCTCAATGATATAGGTGTGGTCTTGAAGGATGAGACCATCCGGTAGTGATTCTTCGCCTAGGTTCTTCCGGTCGGGGTCGAAACCCTTCCCGGTTCTTCTAACTGGTCCAATGGCTCTTCCAGGGTGTGCTTGAGCAAGCTCCTTTAGCTCTGATGTCGGATCCTCAAGAAAGCTGCTCGCTCCCATAGAAAGGGTGCGGGGGAGCTCCCCAACTCCCTAGTTCTTCGACTCATTTCTAGCGGATTCAGATGGTTTTTCCTCATCTTTATATGTGACTTGGCATGCAGATAGGTGGAAAAGAGAGCTAGGACCAGTAGGGTTGGAGTCTAACTCACATACATACATAATAAAATGGATAGATGGGAGAATGACAATTTATTTAATAGAATTGGACTGACCTCGGGGGAAAAAACATCACAAGTGATCATATGCTGAAAAAACCCTAGGTAGTATCCAGAGGAGGAAGAGAGTCTATTCTTTTTCTTTCTTCTTTTTTTCCCGCCCCTTTCAAGAGAGATAACTCTGCCATATTTACACTCTTTCGTGACCGAATCCAATCCCGATGTCGATCCCATTAATTGGGTCAACTTTTTAGTAATTAAGGGAATTGGAGTTGATGGTGGCCATGCTTAATGGAGTTGACTATTTTCTCATTAATGGCGTTGTGAATGGCTATTAAAGAGTTGGCTAATTTCTCATTAATGGCGTTCTGAATGGCCATTAAAGAGTTAACTAATTTCTCATTAATGGCGTTGTGAATGACCATCAAAGAGTTGACCAATTTATCATTAATGGCGTTGTGAATGACCGTTAAAGAGTTGACTGATTTCTCATTAATGGCGTTATGAATGGCCATTTTGATGGGAGATGTCAACTTTTTTTTTTTGGTTAGAGGGTACTGCAGGCTTCGTTCATTTGGACGCAGTCTTGTTCTAGGTTAGCTCCCTGGCGCACCAGTCCCTTCTTTCTAGGCGGTCTTTCCCTTGACGTGTTGGAGCCTTCCTACCGTTGTTTCCCATTCTGGATGGGTGGGAGGTGCTTGGTTGATCGGTCCGGGATAGGAATCGAGGTACTAGGGTATCGGGTACCATGGACCATGGTACTGGTGTTCTTATGTATCAGGGAACTGGTGTGACATAACATTGGGGTCCCTTGGACCGTGGTATCGATGTTTCTGGGTATCGGGGAATCAAGATGACCCCGATCCCAGTCCTGGTCCACACATGGTTGCTGTAGGTATACCAGTCCCAGCTATTTCATGATGCCCTATGTAGCTTTCCTCTAATCCAGGTAGCCTTGGTAGGGAGAGAAAATCTTTCTTTGGACCCCTGCCAAAAAAGGCTGTTAACAAAGAAACATCTGACTTGGAATTTTTGAATCCATTTGCAACTACAAACTTGCTCAATTCATGATACTAAGCACGAAGTGCCTGTTTCAGGCCATAGAGTAATTTTCGAAGCCTGCACATAGGAGAAGGATTAGTAGCATCAATAAAACCTGGGGGTTGATGCATAAATACCTTTTTGGTCAATGAGCAAAGGAGAAAGACATTATTCATATCAAGTTAGTGAATAAGCCAATTTTGGGATAGAGCAATGCACAACACTGTTCGTATGGTAGTAGGCTTTACCAAAGGATTGAATGTATCATGAAAATCAATCCCAGGACGTTGGTGAAAGCTTACCACAAGGCGAGCCTTATGCATTGGAATGCTACCGTCAGAGTATCTTTTGATCCGAAACACCCATTGCATCCAATTAAATTTTAGGAAGAGTCATGCAGAACAAGATCCCAAGTGCCATTTCTCATCAAGGCATTGAATTCATATGACAAAGTTGATCTCCACTCAAGAAATTTAAGTGCTTGTGTGACACACATAGGTTCAACAGACTCAGAAATGGGATTTTTAGTGACAAAAAAATTGCTTTGGTTTAAAAATGTTATTTTGGGAACGTGTAACCATGGGGTGTGTGGGGTATGATTGAGGAGGAGGAGATGAAGAGTTTTTTATGGAGAGGGAAGACATACCTGATTGTGGCATAGATTTAGCCACATCACTAGAGGCACCATGAGCTTGGGAAGATGTAGAATTTGTGTTGAGTGAACCGCCGGTTTGTTGGGTAGCAGTTGTATCATCACCTTGCAAGACAGTAGTGGAGTCAGTTGAAATCGGAATGACAACGTGAGTAGGATCATTGACTGAAGAAGACCAATGAGTAACACTAGACTTAGAAACACGAGGTAAAGCAGGCTGATGAGAGGCAAATGGAAAGATTGATTCCACAAAAGTGACATGACGAGATATAAAATGTGTTGGGGTTTTTGCCCTAAAGCTTGTAATATGTAAATGTAATTTGAACATAAATAAAAGAAGTAGTATATTCATTCATTTTGTGTCATACTTTATATAACATGTGCACTTAACATCCAAAATTGCCGGATGTAATTTCGAACTGAGTATATGAGTGTCATATATAGATGGATTCAGTTTGAAACGAGCAATTTAAAGAGTCCGTAGATAGCAAATAAAGCTGGGTACTTTATTTGTGGTTAATCTACAACTGCGGTCCATTTCGTAGTGTACGGTGATCCTATCTTGGATCATTCATATGTAGATATGAGAATGGAGGCACCTTGTATGATGTGATCATATAGGACTGGGCCATGATCTATATGAATCTCTCACTAAGATCCGTTTAACGATGAGATTCATATATATCAAATAATGATGGCTATATGTAGGTGATCTTAATCCTGAGTGTCTTATCGACTCCTTCAGGTTAGATCGTGGTCTTTGATATACCATGGGTGAGGTCGGAGTAGCATTCCTGATCAATATACTCCATATGTTGGGATCGCGGTTTGGCTTGTGGCTGGGAAGGTTTGTATACAATAGTGGAATCCACTCCTTCTTGTGAGAAGTAGATGGTAGTTCCCTTAAGGGTTGATTCGGGGCTTGAACAATATGAGCGCTCTCCTAATTCCGTAAGGAATGTAGGATTTATTGTTCATTAGAGAATCAATGGTACTTAATGGAAAGATATGATTAGAGGGGTATAACGGACATTATGACCCAGCTCTAATTATGAACTACTTGTGGAGGATTTTACCATATGTAATAGCTATATCGATGGACACCGAGAGTTATTGGTTTGTGTAAAAACGTCTACAGTTGAGAGAGTGCAGCTTCGGGTTTTTAGTGGAATAACACCGAAGTTAATAATCATGAAATATTAATTAAAGAGTTTAATTAATAATTTCTAAGGATTATTGGAGCTCAAAATACTGTGGGTCCATTAGGTCCCCTTGCTAGCCCGATCGATTTAGGTAACAAGGGTCACGATTAATTAATTGGATTGTCCAATTAATTGTGTTACGAAAGTGACACATATTTATTCGGGAGTTAATTGAATAATGAGATTATTTAATTAATGAATAATGGTGATTAAATAAATTAAATAATAAGATTATTTAATTATGTTGTTAATCACTAAATGGAGGGTGTTAGTTGATATTTGATTTTGAATAAAATAAGATAATATGATTATTTTATTTTATTAAATTAAATATTTGAAATTGAATTTAAAATGTTTGAATTCAAAAATAAATATTTAATTATTTTTTTTAAAAAAGATATGAGATATCTTTTTCTAAAATTTTAAAAATCAAATATAGATTTCGGTTGTTTTTTTAAATATATATGAGATATATATTTTAATTAAATAAATGACAAGTGATTAGATTACTTGATAACGGAATGAGAGAGACCAAAGTAATGAGATTACTTTGAAAAAGAGAAGAAGAAAAGTCATCGTTACACAGCAAACAGAAAGGCAAACCAAAAAGAGAAAAATAATAGGGTGAGGTGAGCACATACAAGTGCTGCACTCTAAGGTTTTGTTTGTGTGTGTGTATTCTTCTCTTCTTCCTCCATACAGGTCTTGAATATCGTGACGCGCCCACACGCTGTTACCAGTTCCGGGAGATAGCGAGGAAGATCACGTGGTTCAAATCAGGAGCAGTTCGTATTAAAGTGAAGGAGCCTCCTACGTAGGTATGAATCTTCACTTTATTATTTAATTTGATTATTACTGTACAAATGGGTTAGTTTAATGATTGTCTAAAAATTTTTAAGACCTTCCGCTGCGCAATCTGTAACCCTAGGTTCCAACAAAATGTTTATCAGTCGTAGGATCAAAACATTTGTAAGCATTATAAGATAATGAGTATCCAAGCAAAACACAGGTTTTGGAGCGAGCTTTTAGCTTGTTTTTAGCGTGTGACTTAAGCCAAAGATAACAGAGGCAGCCAAATACTCTTAATTTCAAATAATTTGGTGGAGACGAAAACAATTTTTCAAAGGGAATTTTTAGTTCAAAAGTTGGTGTAGGCAACCTATTTATGAGGTAACAAGCTATTTGAAAAGCGCGAGGTCAAAATTGAAGTGGCAAAAAGGCTTGATACGAAAGAGTCAAACATGTTTCAACCACATGGCGATGTTTTCACTCAACGGATCTGTTGTGTTCTGGGGTATAGGGATGAGTGAGGAGGTGATTGATTCCATGAGATGTAAAAACAATTTTGAGTTTTTGGTATTCACCACCACCATTAGAGTAAACAGACTTAATAGATGTTTTAAAAAAAAATTCAACCACATCTTTGAAACGAGAAAAAAAATATTAAAGAAATCAGATTTGAATTTCATTTGAGACAACCAGATGTATTTTGAAAAATGATCAACAAAGATCACACAATAAGCAAAACCATCATAGGATTTAATTGGGTCAAAAACTTAAATAGCACTTTTTTGGGTGGGGTTTATGCAAATAGCACCACATAAATAAGTCTTGTTTTAATAGCACTAAAGATGGGATTTGGACAAAAATACCATCTCTCTTCTAATCTTTTCTTTTATCAGTCCTTTTTTTATATATATTCAGAAACCTCCATTGATGGAGCTCTATCAATGGAGTTGTCACCGCCAACCGGTGAGTTGACCGACAAAACCACCGGGAAAACGTTCGTCCAGTGCCAATCGTTGTAACCGAAATGTTTGTTTTCAATTTAGAGCTGTGTGGAGAGAGAAACGAAGACAAACCCGACCATGGTCGAACCTTCATCGTCGGATCTATGACGATCCATCGCGAATCTGACGAAACCGATGGCACCAACGAACTAGGCGTCGTCCGATCTTCCAGATTCGACTATCTCGGGAGTCAACGGGCGTTGTCGTCGGCTCGTCACTGTCACCATTGATGGAGGTCGAACAGACCTCCATCACGATGAAGAAGAAGACGCATGAATAAGTCTCGAAAAAACATGAATTAAGTCTCGAAAAATTATGAATAAGTCTCGAAACGCATGGATAAGTCTCGAAACACATGAATAAGTCTTGGGTATTCATAAATAAGTCTCGAAATGGAGTAAATAAGTATTTATAAATTAATTCTCCATCACGAGGAAGAAGAAAGACAAAAAAAAAATTGTATTTCGCCCCAGTAAGTCTCGAATTTTCAAAATAAGTCTCGAATTTATCCCAATAAGTCTCGAAAATTTGTGAGTAAGTCTCGGGTATTCATGAATTACGTCTCGAGCAAGTCTAATAAGTCTCGGGTATTCATAAATAAGTCTCGAAATGGAACAAATAAGTCTCGAAATTAAAAAAAAAATCTCAACTTCGGCTACTGTTCATCTTCTCCGATTTGACAAACCCAAACCAAACCCAAACCCACCAATTCAAGATTCAAACAAACTCCCATTCAGATTCAACAAACTCACCATTCACATCAAATTGACAACAAATTCACAATAAAAACTAAATTGAAAACTCAAAATCAACCAAAACGAAATTAATATCTCAAAATCTAAAAAATCTAATTTGAAAACAAAACTCTAACAAAAGACTTTTTTTGCCAGAAATATTGCCTTGACATCCTTCACATCTAAACGATTCTTCGTATTCCAAATTTTTCCAGAAATATCTCACCATCCATCACCGTTCTTTGATTCGAAGAAAGTGGATAGGGAGAGAGAGAGAGAGAGAGAGAGAGAGAGAGAGAGAGAGAGAGAGGTAGCCTGAGAGAATGGGAAGAAAGAGAGAAAGTTAAAAAAATTAAAAAAAATAAGTGGGGGCATTTTGGTCTCATCACATACTTTGGTGCTAATAAAACATGAGTTATTAAAGTAGTGTTAGTTGCCCAAGTCAAATTTGAAAAAGTGCTAAATACCCTTATTTCCTTGGATTTAATTAGGGCTGGTCCACAAACATCAGTCTTTATTAAATCAATAGAACCACGACTAGATAAAGTTGATATTGAAAAAGGTAGCTTGTGAGCTTTATTACACTTGCAAGAATTGCAAAATAAAGTCTTAGAGGTAGTTGACGACTCTAATGGAAGTTTATTTGAGGAGAGAATATGCTGCAGAGTTTTTGATGATGGTGTTGGGATTTATGCCCTAAAGCTTGTAATTTGTAAATGCAAGAAAAAACATAAATATAAGAAGTAGTTATTTCATTCAATAAATAAGACCCATACGATTATTTCATATGTTCTTAACATCCAAGATTGCTAGATGTAATCTCAAACTGAGTATATGAGTGTCATATACAGAGGTATTCAGTTTAAGACGTACAATCTAAAGAGTCCGTAGAGAACAAATAAAGATGGATACTTTATTTGTGGTTAATCTACAGCTATGGTCCATTCCGTAATGTACTGTGGTTTTATCCTATACTGTTCATATGGTGATATGAGAATGAAGGCACCTTATATGATGTGATCATATATGACTGGGCCACGATCTATATGAATCTCTCAACAAGATCCGTTACATGTAGAGAATGTAGAGATTCATATATATCAACAAATGATGGATGTATATAGGTGATCTTAATCATGAGTGTCTTACTGACTCCTTCAGGTTAGATCGTAGTTTTTAACATACCATGGGTGAGATCGGAGTAGCATTCCCGATCAATAACTCTGTAACTTGGAATCATGGTTTGGCTTGTGGCTGGGAAGATTTACACACAATAAAGGAATCCACTCCTTCTTACGAGAAGTAGAGAAGTAGTTCCTTTGAGGGTTGATTTGGGACTTGAACAATAAGAGCGCTCTCCTTCTTATGTAAACGAATGAAGGATATAATTTTTAATTAGAGAATCAATGTTACTCAAAGGAAAAGATATAATTAGAGAGGTATCGGATTTTATGACCTAGTTCTAATTATGAACTATTTGTAGAGGATCATACTATATGTAATAGCAATATCGATGGACACTGATATTTTGGTTTGTGTAAAACATCTACAGTTATGAGAGTACAACCTCGGGTTTTTAGTGGAATAACTCCGATGTTAATAATCATAAAATATTAATTAAAGAGTTTTAATTAATTTTTCTAAGTATTATTGGAGCTCAAAACTGTAGGTCCATTAGGTCCCCTTGCTAGCCCTTTACGATTATTGGTAACAAGGTTCACGGTTAATTGGATGGTCCAATTAATTATGTTACGAAAGTTACTTGGATTTATTCTGGGAATTAATTAAATAATAAGATTATTTAATTAATAAGTTATTTAATTGATTAATTAAATATAAGTAAATAATATGACTATTTAATTGACAAATTAATAATTAATAATTAATAATTGTTAATTTAAGGTTGCAGGTTCGAATCTTGACAAGAACAAAGGAATAAATTAATGGAGATTATTTTTTATTTCTTTTAAAGAGGTCAAGGGTTCAAGTCTTAGTGACAACCCATATTAATATAGGATTTAGAATCCTATCTTAACTAGGTCACTAAAACCCTAGTCTCCTGATAATATATATATGATATCAGGAAACAACCTAATCTAACCCTAGCAAAAGGAGAGAGAGAGAGAGTGCGGCAGGAAGAAATTAAAAAAAAAATTCTTCCTTTGCCGAATTTCATCAAGAGGACAAGGAGTTGTCTTCTCCTTTTTCTGCTGCCTCCATCCAGTACTCCCGAAATCTGTGATATTCCCACACACAGTTACCAGTTCGCAGGGCATAGTTCGGAAGGCTTAGTGGTGACGGATCGAAAAGAAAAGAAGGAGAAAAGCAATAACGTATTCTTGAATCTCTATCTTATATTCATGTATATGTTAAAAAAGGTTCGAAATAAAAATTTTAAAATCTATTTTTTTCCGTTGTGTTGATTTTATGAAAATCACAACTTTTTATTTTTTATCTTCGGGACCTATAATTGGTATCAAAGCCAATTTTTCGACATACACGAATATAATCATATTGTATTCTATTTCTTTCGATATGCATGATATGTGTAGGCACGATCTAGGGTTGTATGATGTTTATATATATATATATTTATTATATAAACTTGGTTGATCATTAATTGTATCGTATGATGGGTTTAAGATTATGTTTTTTGGGTTGTAATTTTCTGCTGTACATTATTTCTTGTGAATTAGTTTTTCTTTTTGTAATATAGTATTGTAATATTGGACGAAGAAAATGATTTGGGAAGACACGAAGGCAGAGAAGATAGCAGCCACGCAAAAGTGCTGCGCGCACAAGACTGTTGCTGCTCATGCTCCGTGGAAGCAGCAGGCAGCCGCGCGAAAGTTCTGTGCGCACAAGGTTACTGTTGCGCACCTCCGTGCAAGCAGCAGGTAGCCGCGCGCGCACCTTGCCCAAGCCTGCTCCGCGCTTTCTCGTTCGATTCCTGGAATCCGCGCGATGGTTGCGCAAGCTGTTGCAGACAACACCCGTGTGTGTGAACGGCAGCTGCGCGCTACGAGCGCAAGGGCTGCGTGTTCGCGACGCTAGGGTTGCATATTCACAAGTGCGTTTGGGCCAATTATTATTTTTGACACCATGGGCCTCTGATAATTGTTAGGGTAACATTTTGGGCTTAGGTTTCGATCCATGAGATGGATCGCTTTATATATATATATATATATATATATATATATTAATCAAGTTGGACTTGGTTGAAAGTTCAAAAGATGCAAAAAATGGACTTGAAGAATTTGAGGATTACAAGAAGACCAATGAATACTTTGGATTGTTTTTTATAATTAGAAATTATTTTTAAGTTAGATAACTCATCGTACTCGGTCAACTCATGTATACTTTATTTATGAGATGATTAAAGCATTGACATGTACATAATTGCCATATAGATTAGAAATGCCTACACTTGAATTATAATATATCATACATGCACAATAGCCTATTTTATTATGTGCTTTTTTTTTTTAAAGAGATTAAAATAGAATATTCACATAATTGGCTATTAATAATGAGATTAGTTTTTAGGAGTAAAAACTTGGTAATTCTCATTAATAACTAATCTCTTTATTAAAGTGTTTAATTAGTTAGATTAGTTAGGTCCATATTTAATTATTAGGTTTAATATGATTAAGGCCCTAATAATAATTGGACCGCATAACGTGTTTTAGTTTTAATAGTTAAAACTTGGTAAATCAAATTATTTAATTCTAGTCTTAGTAAAATAGTTTACATAGATTAGAATTCCATTAATAAACTAGATTTTTAATTGTGAAAAATCGGTTAGCTTAATTTGTTAATAGAACAATATTCTAGCAACTTGTTATAATGATAGAGAAATCTGGTCCATTAAAATTAGAAAAACCCTACCTGTAAAATAGTGAACAGGGAGAGGGATATATAACATTACATCTCACAGTCTCCATCATTAGTTCAACACCGTGAGATTCAAGTGGGGCCTCGAGACGACTTTGTCTTTGTCCTCCATAAGGAAGGTCTTCATAAGAATCAATACCAAGGCTGACTTCCTAATGGATAGGATTTCTGAGTGTATTTTGGGATTGATTAACCCTAAGGCAGCAATTCTCAAGTTAGGTTCATGAGATCTAAAATAATGGGCTACATTCACAATGATTTAATTAAAATGGTTAATTAAAATCCTGACTAAATAAACGATGGTTAAATGATATAAGAATTAAAAGTTATTCTAGTGTATCATTTGATTGAAAATGTCTCGATTCAACATACAAGTTCTTGACCGACCCTAAAACGGCACTTGCTTGTGGTATGTTGGATTGTTGTGGCATAGTAATTTTTTTATGGATATTTTCATGTGCATTAAATATGTTCATGCATCACGTTTAATTATATGCCGAGTTTTTTAACATCTAATATGAATGTATGAATGAATGATTTTAATTTTAATTATGTTTATTGTAGCAATGTCTTCTGCTTTACTTCAAATTCTTGCGAATGAAAAATTAACCGGGGAAAAATTTACAAAATGGAAATACAATATTAATGCAACATTGGTCATCAAAAACCTAAAGGTTGTGCTTACTGAGGAATGTCCTTCAGAGCCTGTAGCCAACGCAACATGAAATGTTTGTGAGGCCCACCATTAAAATGGGTCTCAGCTGATGATAATGCCTGAACTTACCTTTCGGCTAGCATGACCGATGTGCTTGTTTCCAAGCACGAAACAATGGCTATATCATTTGAGATGATGGAGTCATTGCAGGCCCTATTTAGGCAACCTTTTGAGCAAAAAACAACAGGAAGCTGTTCGTTCCGCAATGCTTGCTCGTATGAAGGAGGGAGCATCTGTTCGGGAACATGTCCTAGGCATGATGTCCCATTTCAACATGGCCGAGGTAAGTGGGGTGGCCATTGATGAGAAAAGCCATGTGAGCATCATACTGACAACTCTTCCAAAGAGTTTTGATTAGTTAAAAGCAACTACGGGATGAACAAGTTGAGGTCCAGTCTGACCCAGTTGCTCAATGAGCTCACAACCTTTGAGTCCATGACAAAGTACAACAAAGGAAAGACCGGTGAGGCAGATGTTGTTGAACCATCTTCTTCTGGATCTAAGAAGATGAAGAGGTCTGCTGGCAAGGCTAAGGCGAAGGCTAAGCCCAAGAAGAAGCAAGCCCAAAATAAGAAGAAGAGCACCATGACTGACAAGGCAAAAGGAAAGTGTTTCCATTACGAGAAGGTCGGTCACTGGAAGAGGAACTGTCTACAATACCTCGAAGAGCTCAAGAAGAAGAAGATAGTGAAAGGTAAATCAGATTTACTCGTTATTGAATCGTGTTTAGTGGAAGATGATTCTTTACCTTGGATAGTAGATTCAGGGGCCACTAACCATGTTTGTTCTTCTTTACAGTGGACTGATTCTTGGACGGAGCTAGAGAATGGGGCATTCTCGCTGCGTGTTGGATCAAGGGATGTCGTTTCAGCTTTTGTAGTGGGAGCAGTTAGACTAGTTTTTAATAGTTGTTTTCTTTTATTAGACAATGTTTATTACATTCCTAGGTGTACCAAAAACTTGATTTCGTTATTCAAATTAATAGACGATTTAATTCAGTTTCTTTTAGTAATAAATCGATTATTATTTCTATAAATGGATTGAATGTTTGTTTTGGTTTGATTGAAAAAAACTTGTAAATTTTAAGACCATTAATTCATACATTATTGCTCAATACTGAAATGTTTAAAGCTGAAAAACCTAAAACAAAACAATAAAAGGTTTACAATGAAACGTATATGTGGCATCTAAGTCTTGGACACATCAACCTTAACAAGATAGATAGACTAGTAAAAGATGGAACTTTAAATCAGTTAAAGATCAGCACTTTACCTATCTGCGAATCTTGTTTGGAAGGAAAGATGATCAAGAGACCTTTTACTGGAAAAGGGCTTAGAGCTACACAATCACTGGCACTTATACATTCAGACGTCTACGGACCTATGAATGTTAAAGCTAGGGGTGGTTATGAGTATTATGTCACCTATATTGAGGATTACTCAAGATACAGATATGTTTACCTAATGCAACGTAAGTCAGAAAATTTTGAAAAGTTTAAGGAATTCTGAACTGAAGTTGAGAACCAATTAGGCAAAACAATCAAAACTCTGCGATCGGATCATGGAGGTGAGTATCTTGACCAAGAGTTTGAAGACTACTTGGTTGAGCATGGGATAGTATCCCAACTCACAGCTCTTGGAATACCACAGCAAAATGATGTTGCGAAGAGGTGAAATAAAACCCTGATGGAAATGGTGAGATCTATGATTAGTTTCTCATCATTACCAAACTCCTTTTGGGGATATGCACTACAGACGGTGGCCTACATATTGAATATAGTTCCATCCAAATCTGTTCCTAAGACTCCTCTAGAGTTATAAAAAACTCTTTTTGGGGATATGCACTACAGACGACAGCCTACATATTGAATGTAGTTCCATCCAAATCTATTCCTAAGACTCCTCTAGAGTTATGGAATGGTCGCTGTTATTGGTAAAATCTAAAAAGATGACATATCAACATAAACGCCGTGTTTCATGGAAATTAAGTGATGACATATCAAGGAATATCAACTAGATCGAGCCAACCTAAGATGACTATAATGTAGCTCCCATTATACCTGGTTTGGGTTACTTAGATGGTCAGGTGAAAAGCATTTAACCTAAAGTAATTGTATTGGCCAAAATAAAGAAGATGGTTGGGGGTACCCAAGATGGTCGGGTTTAGTTACCCGATCGGGTTAAGATCCCTGGTCGGGGGTAAAGGAAATTTGGTCGGGATTGGTAGACGGTCGGTTAAAGCATCACGTGGACAATTTCGAGACATGCTCAGAATCATGACACGACAACAACGTAAGATTCAGTGTGATCACGATTCAAATACGTAAAAGAAGAATCTCACTCAAATAAGGCATAATGAAGCATAATTTGATAAGGAAACAAATTTCCTTAGAGCTATCAGAATCCAGAATAGGCAAGAGTTCTGATGTGATGAAAATGACTCGAATATGCCAGAGTTTTATTGAATTAATACTACCTTTCGTTTACTTGTATTCCAAGAATTTGGGTTCTATGCATGTATAAATAGACCCTAAAAACACCCTAAAAAGGGTTCACGAATCATTAGATATTCAAGAGAGCAAGTGAGGTTGAGATTGTAATGATTTTTCCATAGTAGATTACTTCCTCGTCGTCGCCGACAACTATGATTTTTTCCCTTCCGGGTTTTCCACGTAAAATCTCGTTTGCATGATTTCTTTTATTCTTTTTGGTTGATTATATAATTGTCAATTTGAAATACCTTGTGCGATGTGTGATCAAATCTATATAGTCTTAAAAATCATTGCCAACAGTCGCAAAGCAAGTTTGTGACATTTTCGCATAGCAAGTTTTCGACATTTTCACATATGGGGGTGTCCAGTGCATGTGCTGAAGAACAGAGCTGGAGAGCTGGAAAACTAGAACCTCGTTCTCAGGTCTGCCTATTTATAGGTTATTCAAAAGAGACTAGAGGTGGATACTTCTATAGTCCTCAAGAGAATAAAGTGTTTGTATCTACAAATGCAATGTTTCTTAAGGAAAACTATATGATTGATCATAAGCCTCGAAGTAAGATTGTATTACATGAATTAGAGCCTGGTACGACCCGTGCTCAATCAACAAAAGTTGTTGATTCATTAACATCGAAAGTCAGACGATTCCTAGTCAGATCACACTACCACCTAAACGTAGTGGGAAGGTTGTACGACAACCTGATCGTTATTTTGGTATTGGAGAGGCATAAGGTATCATCTCAAATGATAGTGTAGATGATCCATTGTCATTTAAGCATGCAATGGAAGATTCTGACAAAGAGAAGTGGCTTAAAGCCATGAATCTCAAGATGGAGTCCATGTACTCCAAGTCAGTCTGGGAATTTGTAGACTTACCTGATGGTATAAAACCCATAGGGTGTAAGTGGATCTACAAGAGAAGAGTAGATGGAAAGGTAGAGATCTTCAAGGTAAGGCTAGTGGCAAAGGGTTATACCCAAAATGAGGGGGTCGATTATGAAGAGACATTCTCACCAGTGGCTATGTTTAAGTCTATTAGGATACTCTTATCCATTGATGCATATTTCGACTACGCAATTTGGCAGATGGACGTCACCTGCTTTAGTGCAAGTGGGAGATTGTTAGGATTTAATGCCCTAAAGCCTGTAATTTGTAAATGCTAGAAAAAACATAAGTAAAAATGTAGTTATTTCATTCAATAAATAAGACTAATACGTTTATTTCACATGTGATTAACATCTAAAATTGCTAGATGTAATCTCAAATTGAGTATATGTGTTTCATATACAGATGTATTCGGTTTAAGACGTGCAATCTAAAGAGTTCGTATAGAACAAATAAAGCTGGATACTTTATTTGTGGTTAATCTACAACTGCGGCCCATTCATTAATGTACGATGGTCTTATCCTAGACAGTTCATATGGTGATATGAGAATAGAAGCACCTTATATGATATGATCATATAGAACTGGCCACAATCTATATGAATCTCTCAACAAGGCCCGTTACATGTAGAGATTCATATATATCGACAAATGATGGCTGTATATAGGTGATCTTAATCATGAGTGTCTTACTGACTCTTTCAGGTTAGATCGTGGTTTTTGACATACCATGGCTGAGATAGGAGTATCATTTCTAATCAATAACTCTGTATCTTGAAATCACGGTTTGGCTTATGGCTGGGAAGGTTTACACATAATAAATGAATCCACTCCTTCTTGCCAGAAGTAGAGAAGTAGTTCCTTTGAGGGTTGATTCGGGACTTGAACAAAAATGGCACTCTCCTTCTTATGTAAAGGAATGAAGAATATAATTGTTCATTAGAGAATCAATGTTACTCAAAGGAAAAGATATAATTAGAGAGGTATAACGGACTTTATGACCTAGCTCTAATTTTGAACTATTTGTGGAGGATCATACCATATGTAATAGCTATATCGATGGACACTGATATTTTGGTTTTTGTAAAATATCTAAAGTTACGAGAGTACAATTTCGGGTATTTAGTGGAATAACTCTGAGGTTAATATTCATGAAATATTAATTAAAGAGTTTTAATTAATTTTTCTAAGTATTATTGAGCTCAAAACTGTGGGTTTATTAGGTCCTCTTGCTAGCCCTTTGTAAGAACCTCATTTCTATGATTGGCTTATTTCATGACAAATCACATTGGGGATGTTTGTAACGGGTAGCATAGGTTCTCCAAGTGCAGTGTTCTCGAAGACATGCTTCCGGTCATCCTAAAGAGCTTCAAGAGAGTTAGTTCACTTGTTCTTAACTCTTGAAGAGATTTAGTTGCACACACTTACATCTCATGCATTGATTGTTGCACACACAAATACTTACATGCATTTGAGTTGTTATGCATTTGTTTCTTATTGCTCATGTGTGTATTTCTTCACAATCACACTTGCACTTCATTTCTAGATTTAAGTGTGGTTTTGTGTTGTGTCTGTGCTTGCATGAAGGTGTGCTTATTTTAGCGCGTTGAGTGACCATTTGAGAAGGTCTTTTTCTTTTCTTGTTTTGGTCTTTGGTCACATGGTCTTTTCCATAAGTTTGGGCATTCTTGTTGTTGTCCCAATCAGACCTTTGGTCACTCTTTTGACCATAAATCTTTCTACAGTTATCCAAATCTTGTTTTTTTAATTGGAGTAGAAAGTAGACTTCCGTACCTTTCCAACAGTATATTATTAGAAAGGTTTGGATGTTATTTGGTCATGTTTTGGGCCCTTTGAATTTGGGTTTGTGAAACTGCACGGGTCTTACCCATGTAGTTACCCGTGCACTGATGATGAGTGCTTCGGGTTTGTGCAACTGCATGGGTAGTGCACAGATCTTCTACCCGTGCAGTTACCCATGCATTGAGCCCGTTTTGAGCCTATTTTTTGCCAAAACGAAGTAGTTTCATTTAGGGCTTCTTTATATATGTTCTCTTCTCTCCCAACTCGTCCCAAGAGCTTCAAGAACCCTTTTTTAAATGAGAGAGATTGTTTCTTAGAGAGAGAAGCTCCAAGACTTGTTCTTTAACTCTCCAAACCCAAAACCCATCATCCTTCATGCATCATTAAGCTACATTAAGGCATGAGTCTTCATCTTTAGTTGACTTGGTAAGTTAAACAAAAACCCCATCTTTGTTATTTGTTTATACTATCCAAGAATATGTTTTTATTGCATTTACTAGTTGATTAAATGCTAGGACTTCATTTATTACATCTTGTTATAAGTTCCTTTGCATGATTGGGTTTGTATTGTGATAACTTGCATTTAGGACATATTTGCCCTCTAGCTAATTATGACTCATTGATTGCATTTGTTAATTGCATTTATTGTCCTTGCCATTTTATGTGACAACATGTGTTGATATGGCTTTGTTTGATGACTAGATTTTACTTGCATATCTATATGTAGTTAGGTCTTTATGAGCATTCATATAGACATTGATATCTAGGATTTGTACTTAGTGTCACCGTTAATTCCTAGATAAGCATTTAGTGTTGCCTAGCATTATATGCATTTTGAATATTCATATATTCACTTAGGTTGTTAATCTGTTCTTTGAGAGTTAAGTCTTATGACTGTAAGGTGTAGTGCACAAGCAAGTGAAGTTTTTCAACCAAGGTGTGGTTGACAAGCAAAGTGATCAAGGATTCACTATAAAGGCCCGTTGGGTAGTAGTGGTGGGTTAGTGACCGAGAATGGTGTGACTAGAGGTCAACCTAGGTTATAAACATCATTACAATAGTGGATTTGAGGATCGGTGTGGCTAGAAGGATAGCCCGTGGTTTTTCCCTTGTTGAAGGGTTTCCACGTAAAAATCAAGTGTGTTATTTAATTTCCGCATTTTACACTTGATTTTGTATGTTTGCTTGTGGGGTGATTTATAATATTGACTAATCAAGAAAAGTTGGTAATTAACTTAATTAAAACATATTCACACCCCCTCTAGGTTATTAGACACAAGCTTAGAGTGTATTTTCACCCTTTACGATTACTGGTAATAAGGTTCACGGTTAATTGGATGGTCCAATTAATTATATTACGAAAGTGACTTGAATTTATTCCGAAAATTAATTAAATAATATGATTATTTAATTGATTAATTAAATATAATTAAATAATATAATTATTTAATTGACAAATTAATAATTAAGTATTATTAATTGTTAATCGGAGGTTGCAGGTTCGAATCTTAACAATTAAGTATTATTAATTGTTAATGCCCAGAAAAGCGGCAGGAGACTTTGTTTGCTGCTGTGCAACCACCGGCCACTCATACACACCATCCTTACTCTTGCCCTTCAGGATTGATGCTCCCGTGACGAGATCCTTCACCCAAAAGAAAGATGGAAACAATTCAAAGAAACATTTTTAAAATGACATAATTTAGACATATAAGTTAATTTTTTTTTTAATTGTAGGAACACATAGGATATTTGAAAGGGAAAAGGTTTTTGATGGAGTAATGAGAGCAGTAGAACCCGTGTGTGTAATATTGAGACCAGTACCATCTCCAAGAATGACATCTTTAGGTCTATCATAATCAAAGTGCAATGGCAAATTGTTGAGATCAGCGGTCATATGATGAGATGCACCAGAATCCATCAACCAACTGGAAGAAGTGGAATTGGTAGTAGCAGCACAATTGGCAGATGAAGGCTTTCCAGTTATTATGTAGCATTGTTTGGCCAAATGACAAATTTTGTTACAAAATTGGCTGATTATTTTTGTGTTTATCTTGCCCTTGATTGAATTTCGAACAAGGAACACCCTGATTGGAGGTATTACTTTTGTTCAGATTGTTTGGATACTTTTGAACACCATGTCCTTGATTGATTTTGTTTTGAAAACCGCCTTTAGGGGAATATTTCTTTGTGTACTTTGCAGTGATAGGTGAGTCACCGCGTATTTCCTCTCTTTTTATAAACGATTCATACTCCACAAGTTTATCGTGCAACTCTTCAAAGGATATGGGAATATCTCGTGCTCTAATGACATGAGAGATTTCTTTGAACTCAGAACCCACACCATTAAGTGCATAAATGAGAAGATTGTCATCACCAAGAGAAGCATTAATTATAGCAAATTCATCAGAAATACTTTTGATAAGTTGAAGATATTCTAAGCTAGACTTGTTACCTTTAGATATAAGAGTAAGTTGTTCCTTCAAATGCATCACCCTAGATCGAGAGCGATTGGTATAGATTTTGGCAAGTTTTGCCTAGGCTTCAGTAGAGGTAGAGGCCGAAGCAATCAGAGGCATTACCCACTTTGAAAGAGATGCAAAGATTGTATGTAACATTAGCTTATCTTGGCGGATCCAGTGAGTACAAGCTGGATTGGAATCTTCCCCACATTTTTCTTTGATAGTTGAGGAGGGACATTTGTGGGATCCATCTAAATAGCCTAAGAGATCATAGCCAAGCAAGAGAAAGTTAAATTGTGCTCTCTAAGAAGGAAAATTATTTCCAGTCAGTTTCAATGGAAGCTGGGAGGAGGCATTGATAGAAATGAGATGTTTGAAGTTGTCAGGGACTATAACAATTGTGTTGGAAGTGGGAATTTGGGCAACTGTGTTTGAAGTTTGGTTGTTGGTTTGTTGGTCAGACATGATGAATTGATATCGGTATAGAGTAAAGGTATCTAACTCATTGAAGTTTTGAAAAGCTCTGATACCATATAAAAGTAAATATAGAAGTTGATAATGGAGAAATAAGCTTGTCAATTATATTCATCATTGGTGAATATATGCAGACATGTAAAAGCTGTAACTACAATAGACATTACAATTGTCTCTAACTATGAGGAGTGATTTATGTGATTACAAATCAATCAGCTGATAGAGTTAAAAGGAAAGTAAATCATTTTGTTTTAATGGTTGATTGTCAACTGCTTAGATTGAGAGCTTGAATGGTGGAATTGATTTGATGATTGGTAGTACTGAGATTGTGAGCTTGAATTAGGGGATTGATTTGATTATCCCTTGATTTTGTAATATCCTTAACAATATATTCTATTAAATTTATATATGAATTATAATTGAACACTAAATTTAAGTTTTAATACTTTTTAGTTGTTTATGTTAAAATTTAAATATATGTTTCAATTTAAGTGTATTTTTAAATTTGATTGAAAGTTAAAATTTAAGTTGTTATCCTACACTTCAATTGTATGGTAAAATTTGTATATCTAATTGTTTGAACATTTTTTTTGTTAAATGAAACGAGTAAATTCGGATCAGGTATGGGTCATCCTACCCCAAACGGGTTCGGGTATGGAGCGGAAATCGAAAACCCGCTCGGATCACATATTGGGTATGGGGTAACTTGCCCCAACCGGATTTCGAGTATGTGGCATGCTAATCCGGCCCCAATCCAACCCGGTGCCATCCCTAATCTAGACTCCTTCCCACTTTAGAACCATTAAGTGGATCGAGTTAACGGCTGTCGTATCCAATTATTAATTCGGTTTTAGTTTTTAGTTAGGAAAAAAAAGGTTTATTTCATGGTCACTTTTAGGAGAGTAACATGTAATTTTATATAATTGATCTCGTAAAAAAAATAAGTTTGAAAATCCCGCAATTGATAATAATAATAATAATAATTATTATTATTATATATAATTGTAGTGTCATTTTTATTTTGTTCCTTGTCACTATTAGGGTTGCACATTTTACCCCGGCGCCCCAATTCCCCACGACCCCATCCCCATATGGGGAAATTTTTTTAGGGAGAAATGGGGAAACGGGTGGAGATGGGGATGATTTTCATCCCCAAATTGAAATGTGGATGGGGATGGGGAGATCCTCCCCCAACCCCATTTCCCCATTTCCTCCACAAATTTTCCCCAAATGGGGATGGGGATGGGGTTTCCCCATTTCCCCAAAAATATTATAAATATAATTATAAATATATTTAATTTTTTTATTATTTCAAAACCTAACTATACAAACATCATTTACTTTTTCAAAATCTAAATTCTTATTGAAATACTTTATTTTGTAATGGATTTTCTTTGTATTTGTAACACACTGATGGATTTTTGATATTATATTTGTAATATAATTAATTTTTTATTTGTAATTATAAGTAAAATGGGGAAATGGGGAAACGGGAGAAAAATAGGGGAAACGGGGGAAATGGGGAACTGGGGTTGGGGATGGGGATACCTCCCCCCAAAATCCCCCAAACCCATTTTTTCCCAAATGGGGAAATGAGGGGGGATGGGGGAGGGTCTAGGAAGTGGGGATGGGGATGGGGGGGGGGACCTATATCCACCCCCATTCCCCAAATGTGCATCCCTAGTCACTATATAGGGTTTATGATCATGATTTATTATCTTGAATTAACCTTATTACTATATACAATGATTTGAATATTATTAATATAAAAAGGAATTATTATGTTTTTATTGTGGAACATTGTAGAGCATTGTGGAATAGTGTGGATTCATCACCACACCAGCATTTGCCTAGTGTCACCACACGTGGAGACAAAACAAGGATGTGCTTTAATCAGATGACGAGTGGCAATGTTGTTGTCTATTTGTGATCGGTTACCAAGCCTTATAAATAGGCTCTATTTTGTTGTTTTGTGAGTTTTTTCTTTGCATGTAGAACCAAAAAGCTGATAGCTACTTTTGAATAAAAAACAAAGCCAATCACAAGAGTAATTTTACTCTCTCTTTTTGTCTTTAATATCTCTACTTATTATTATTGTTTATTACTTCATCTATTATTTAATTATATTATAACACGTTATCAGCACAATACTGTTATTCCCAGAATCTGAAGTTCTGAATTTATTACCACTAGAACCTGAAGTTCCTAAATTTATTACCAAAACCTGAAGCTTCTAAATTTATTATTACTAGAACCTGAATATTCTATATTTTTATTTATACCAGAACCTGCAGTTCTAGATTTAATTTCTCGCATTTTATTTACTTTTACGCATTTTTTATTTAAACAGTTTGGTCACCCATCCAAAACCTGAAGTTTATGGATTTATTTATCATTACTGGAACCTGAAATTTCTTGTTTTATTTACTTACAAATATTCCTTTATATATCTAACGATTTAAATTCCTCGGGTTTTTATCAGACTAGAAGTTCTGACTCCGATTGTGATTTTCAGATAACGAGAAGCTTTAATAATGTCAAAGCTTGCAAGTGTGAAATTTTCTGCACTAGAAGTGTCTGGGTACAACTACATGTCCTGGGTTATTGACGCCAGATTACTTTTAAAATCAGAAGGCCTATATTACACTATTAAAGATGGGACCGAGGCAAATGAACAAGATAAATCTACTGCTATGATTATTATTCGTCGCCATTTGCATGAAGATCTAAAAGCCTAATACCTAACTATCACAGAACCAGAAGTTCTATGGCGAAAGACCGATTTGATAACCAACCCGATGTTGCATTACTAAATGCAAGGTATCAGTGGCAACATTTACGCTTTCAAGACTTTAAATTAGTCTCTGAGTATAATTTTACTTTATTCAGAATCACTACACAACTGAAATTGTGTGGTCAGGATATAACAGAAAACGATATGCTGGAAAAAACATTTACAACCTTTCATGCCTCTAACAAGATATTACAACAGCAGTATTGAGAACGACGATTCTCAAAATATTCAGAGCTAATCTCATGTCTTCTGGTTGCAGACAAAAATAACGAGCTTTTAATTAAAAATCATGAATCATGCCTGACCGGCTCTACAGCATTCCCAGAAGTGAATGCCAACACTATTGGAGGACATACTCGCGGTCGTGGTTCCTACCGTGGTCATAGTCGTAGCCGTGGTCGGGGTCGTGAAAGATCATATGGTTATTTTGGTTTGGGTGGTTATAATCAAAACACTCCCCAGAAGTGGAATGTTTATAAGGCCAGACAAGATAAAGGGAAGAGTATCCAAAAGAAGCTTAAGAAGGATGATAACGTTTGTTTCAGATGTGGTTGTCATAACCATTGGTCACTTACACATGCCGCACACCAAAACATCTGGTTGAGCTTTATCAGGCATCGATCAAAGAAAAGGGAAAACAAAAGAATCCTGAACCCAACTTCATGGAAGATTTAGATTTAATGGATATCACCCAGTTTAATGTTTCTGATTTCCTAAATGATCCAACTGATAAAGTGACCACTTCAACTGGTGATGGAAATGTCCATACCAATTAAGTACTGTTTGCAATTGTTTTGTTATCATGTGAAATGTTTATGTAAATATTCCTTATGTATATATGCCTTTTTTATCACTCTATCTGATATGTACTTTATTTATTTTTGTTTTTGTTTTGTTGTTGTAATAAGAAATATGTCTTTAATCGATAAGTTGGATGATATTGAAAAGCAAAATACAGGAGATATATGTCTAGCCAATAGTGCGACGACACATACGATTCTGCCGAATCAGAAATACTTTCTGAATTTAACCCTGCTTGAAGCGAATGTTAATACAATATCAGGTCCAACAGATCTAATAGAAGGCTCCGGTAGAGCCATGATATTGTTACCAACTAATACTAAAATATGTATCCATGATGCTTTATATTCAAGCAGATCAAGCAGAAATCTACTTAGTTTCAAAGATATAAGGTATAATGGATATCACATAGAAACTATAAATGATGAGAATATTGAGTATCTGTGCATTACTTCCTATGATTTAGGACAGAAACTCATTATGGAAAAGCTGCGTGCTTTATCATCTGGATTATATTACACTCTTATAAAATGTGTAGAAGTTTATGCAGTTGTGAACCAGAAGTTCTAGACCCAAAAATATTTATGCTCTGGCATGACCGTCTTGCTCACCAGGGATCTACAATGATGCGTAAAATCATTGAAAATTCTCATGGACATCCATTAAAGAACCAGAAGATTCTTTTATCCCATGAAAATTTATGTACTGCATGTTCACAAAGGAAATTAGTAATAAAACCATCCCATTCTAAGGTTAGGTTTGAATCCCCTGCATTCTTACAAAGAATTCAAGGGGACATATGTGGATCTATTCATCCACCAAGTGGACTGTTCCGCTATTTTATGGTCCTAGTTGATGCATCCATCAAATGGTCACACATTTGCTTATTATTAACACGCAATGTTGCTTTTGCAAGGTTACTCGCACAGATTATCAGGCTTCGGGCACATTTTCCCGATCATCCGATTAAATCAATACGTCTTGATAATGCGGGTGAATTTACTTCCAAGACATTTGATGAATATTGCATATCAGTTAGGATTGATGTTAAACATCCAGTTCCACACGTTCATACTCATAATGGATTAGTAGAGTCACTTATCAAGCGTCTCCAGGTAATTGCAAGAACTTTATTATTACGAACACAATTACCAATTTCTGTTTGGGGACATGCTATTTTACATGCTGCTGCATTAATTCGTCTTCGTCCCACTTCTTATCATCAATATTCTCCAGTGCAACTTGTATTTGGCCATCAACTAGATATTTCTCATCTGCATACTTTTGGTTGTGCAGTATATGTCCCAATGGCACCTACACATAGAACTAAAATGAGACCCTAACGGCTTTTGGGAATATATATTGGTCTAGATTCACCATCAATTATTAGGTATCTGAAACCTTTAATTAGTGATTTTTTTTATTGCACGATTTGCTGATTGTCATTTTGATGAGAAAAATTTCCCATCATTAGGGAAAGGAAAAACTTATCCTGAAGAGAAGCGTGAATTTTCTTGGAAAGTCCTTAGTCTAATTCATCTTGACCCATATACATCTCAATGTGAGAATGAAGTACGAAAGATAGTTCACCTTCAAACAATAGCAAATCAGTTAGTAGATGCATTAAAAGAAGCTGCTAGGGTAACAAAATCATACATCCCAGCTGTTAATGTACCAGCATGGGTGATTGTTCCAAAAGAACGATCTAAACAAATAATAGCAAAAGAATCATCTACTGTACGCCAGAAGCGTGGTAGGCCACTTGGTTCGAAAGATACTGTTCCCCGGAGGAAGAAAACTGAAAATACACTCTTAACGTGTGTCTACAACCTAGAGGGGGGGGGGGGGGGGGGGGGGGGGGGGGGTTGAATGGGTTGTTAATCGATTATTACCAACTTTTTCGATTAGTCAATATTAAACATATAACCCAATTAAAACAAACATACAAAATCAAGTAAAAATGCTGAAATATAAAGAACACTTGATTTTGACGTGGAAACCCTTCGACAAGGGAAAAACCACGGGCTATCCTTCTAGCCACAGACGATCACAGAAATCTACTATATGAGTAAAAAGTTACACCCTTAAGTGATACTCGGACTCTCACTCTAGATAACCTCAGGCTATGGACACTACCACTCGCCACTCTTGGTTCAATCCCTAGTGATATCCACTGATACACTACTCTTGGCATGAGCACTTCCTACTCTACCCGCATGCCTTTTACAGTGGCTCTTGACCGATGCTTGCCAACCATAACTTGGTTGCAAGACTTCAATGCTTGTGCAACTTCACCCCGTAGCCACAAGACTTTGACTCAATGAAGAGAATTATGTGTCTATGTGATCATGTAAATGATGCTCAATGCAAATTATGTTAGACAACACAAATTGCTCAACTAGGAGTTTGTAGAAACAAATCCAAGTTGTCAAATGTCTAAATGCAAGGCATAAAGACTTAGCTAGATGTTCTCAATAACAACCAATCCTAGCTATCACAAACAATCACAATGAATCAACAAATATGCTCACAATGTATTCAACATAAACTTAGCATATATTCATGTGATTGAGACAAGAAATTTAATCATTCACTAAATGCAAGTCTTAGACAAAAGTCTATCAACAAACAAACTCAATTAGATTTGTAGAGAATTTCCAACAAACTAATTGTTACACAAAATATGCATAAACATTCAATAAGCTTAACTAGTTGATTAAGAATCAATATTTCAACCTAGTTATCAATGAATCACAAATGAATGTTTATGACCTAGCTTTTAGGCAAAAATGACCTAATTAATTAAGCTATCAAAATACAAACCCAATCATGTTATCAAGACTCATAAATATGCAATAAAGTAGAGTCTAGGTATTTAATCATGCAATAAATACCTAATCTAGAGTAAGAAGAACAATAAATGATATTCAAAGAAGTTTTTGCTTACCTAGTCACGAAACAATGAAGACCCATGCTCAAATGATGTTGAATGATGCAATATGGAGATGTGTTTTGGGTTTGGAGAGTCAAAGATGCTTTCTTGAAGCTTTCTCTCTCTAGGAGCTCTAACCTCTCTCTAAAAATGATTTTCTAAGATCTTAATCGGCCAAGAAGAGAAGAGGAAGAATATATATGAAGCCCTAGTTAAAACTACATCGTTTTGAACTTGGGAAACAGAATCCCGTCAAAACCGCTTGCTAGACCGCGGCACAGGTAAGTGTCCAGACCGCGGTACATACAGCAGTGCACCGTCTGGACAACACCGCGGTTGGGACCGCTGTGCGTGCAAGTGCACAGGTCGCGGTCCACGTCGCGCATGACGCACTAGAGAATACCTCTCCGTGCGCCGCGGTGCAAGCAGAGCCTGCCGAGCGGTCTAGGCTGCGCTAAAGGGAAAACTCCCTTTTTAACACTCAAGAAAAATGTCTATCTTACATGAATGTTGTGCAAGTGTGAAGTGAGTGAGATGTACACAATGAAGCACCATTATCATGTCAAACATGTTATCAAATGAGATACAATGCAAGATAGAGAAATCTAATGCAAGCTAGTGAGTGTTTTTGAAAAGGATGCACACACATATAAACAATAAGGAACACAAATGCAAGATAAACAAAACATGCATGAAGTGTGTGAGCACCTAAACTCTTCAAGAGACAAAGTCAAGTGAGTATACCTTTTGCTCTTGAAGTCATGGAGATGCTTGGAAGCTTGCTAACACGGACCTAAGCTACCCATTACACAATCATCCCCAATGTGGTGTGGTTTGTCATGAAATAAGCCAATCATAAAATCGAGGTCCTTATAAAAACAAAATATCAGGATCATACTCCTGAAATTATAAATAAATTCACTTTCTCTAAATCAACTCCACAAGAGTTAGATGTCCCTGAAAGGACACAAGAAACCCCCGCAGGGGAAGAAATCTCTGAAGAGATACAAGAACATAGAAATGAGGAAATTTCTATAAATTATACATGAGGAATGTGGAATCGTGAAGAAACAATCATCGATGGTATATTTTCGTACACAGTGGCTACATAAATTTTAAATGATGATTATGAGCCTCATAACCTCGACGATTGTATGCAAAGGTTTGATTGGCCTAAATGGAAAGAAGCAATTCAAACAGAATTGACCTCATTAACCAAGCGTAAAGTATTTGGACATATAGTCCAGACGCCTAATGACGTCAAACTTGTTGGATACAAATGGGTTTTTGTAGGGAAACATAATGAGAAAAATGAGGTGGTGCGATATAAGGCACGACTCGTAGCACAAGGTTTCTCACAAAGACTTGGTATTGATTTTGATGAGACGTATTTACCAGTGTTTGATACAATTACGTTTCGATTTCTGATAAGTTTTGCTGTCTCAGAAAGACTTGAAATGCGTCTTATGGATATAGTAACTGCCTACTTATATGGCTCACTCGATTCAGATATTTATATGAAAATCCCAAAAGGATTTAGAATGCCAGAAGCATACAGCTCGAGACCTTGTAATTTATATTCGATTAAATTACAAAGGTCATTGTATGGTGTTAATAGTGTTTTCTGGCAAGGGACCAAAGGAGAATTTCCAACAAGGAGTTACCTAGAAAGATTCATCCAGATATTCCAGGTAACCAGCGAGAGCGTTGCCACTACCTAGACGGAACCGATACTTGACAAGGTCGGGACCCCGACTACCTACTTATCTAGATAGAGCGTCAGCTCCGCGAGCTAACGAAGGCATGTATCTCACCCTGCTGAAGCTCCTAATACCAACTTAGGACCGGCATGACAATAACTTGCACGCCCAACACCCCGTAAGTACCTCGACATCAATCAAGGCATCTAGCACCTCGATACCCACCTTGATACTGCCTCTACTTCCACCTGATACATAGTACCTCGATGTATATCCGGATCCCCTCCATGACAAGTACCATACTTTCCAGGCAATACGAAGATGGTCATCACCCCTCCATCAAGAAATAGAACAAGCTCCAATCCATCAGCACCTCGTTCCACCAATGTTCAGAGTTAGAATTTCCCTCCAAGCTCCACGAAGAAGGAAAGTTGACTCCATCGCCATTATAAAGCACCATTAATGAGACCAAATGGTCAACCTAATCAGAATTTGAATTTGACAGTAATTAACGGGATCAAATCCCGCGCCTTCAGCCCCACTTAATGCTTTTCAACGCTTAAAATATGACTCTTAATAATCCTCATGAAGAGGACCAGATTTTGAGGGAATCTTGGGAGAACTATATATACAGCTTTGAAAGGTAAGAGTGGAGGGGGATTTTTCTGGGAGGGAGATAGAGAGATTCTTTTCATCACCAGAACAGAGAGATTATCTCCAGTAGAATTCCGTTTTGAAGTTCTCTGAAGCCTGTGAGAGTCCATTGACGATCATCAGAAGGAAATATCCACTTATTGACATAAATGGATGTTTTGCCTTCATTATGTGTAAGAGTGAAGAGAGATTTAAATGTGAGGAGAGTCTGAATTGTAACGATAATATTGATACCCTTTTTAAATAAACAGTGTTATTTCATATCTTATTGATCCTTCTTATCCTTCTCCTTATTTACATCCATCTATATTACGAGGAAGGATCCTGGTACCGAAGGTACCTATCTCGCAACTGGCTACCGGTAGTGGGTGAGGGTGCTAACCGAGATTTCGCTCCCTGAGTGATTTTTTTGTTAACACTTTTTGGCGCCGTCTGTGGGAATCACCACACCCTCAAAAGAAAGCCAGCGTGCCTCATTTTCTTGCCATACCATCAAAATAAAGCTGCAATCCTCTCAGGATCATCCTGACTCGTCAGGTCATTAGGCAAACGCTTCAACCCGAAAGGGTCAGAAGCCGAAGAGGGGAGGAAAAGGTCGCAAACCCACCTCGAAGCCGTCAGCTACCTGGCGGATTATCCCCCAGGTACATACTACCCCAACAGCTGGACCTACCAATATAGACCAATAGGTTACGGCCTTTATAGAAAGCATTCACCTCCGAATGGTCACCGAAGGTAGTACCAGATCCCAGGGGAGATGCCAATCGGCAAGGTACTAGGGTACCTCCCTTCGATAGGTTGGCACCACCACTTCCCGTACCAGTCCATGATAGACTCGGGCCTATGCCCCCAGCACCATCGGTCCATGATAGACTCGGGCCCATGCCCTCGGTTCCAGGGCATCCTACAGGTTATCAACCACGGCATGTGAGATCCGCCATCGACCTCCCACCCAGAGAGTGCCACCACCTGGCCGAACCTGTACCCTATTCTAGATAGCCTCACCAGAAAACGACTAGGGGACGCCCTCGCTCAGTGGCGAGAGGTAGCAACATTGGCGCCGGAGAAGACCCCCCTAGGGAGAGAATCAGGATGAAGCTTCTACGACATCGGAGGTTCCAAATGACAAAGATTTGGAGGTGGAATGTAGGAATGATGGCAATAAACCTCTCCGGGACAAGGTTGCCAGAATGGCGAAAGAAATCCAGGAGTTGAAGAAGGGTAAGCACCGGAAAAATCGGAAAGACCCCTTGGGAGAGATGAATGCTCCCTTCTCTTTGAGGATCAAGGAGGCAGAACTGCCCCCCAAATTCAAGATGCCAACCGACAAATATTCTGGAACCGATGACCCCTTGAGAGCCACCTAGAAATTTTTTTTTCACCAGATGGAGGTCCAGAATGCTACTATGGCCGCTATGTGCAGAATGTTCCCAACCACGCTAACAGACTATGCCAAGACATGGTTCAGGAAGCTACCAGCGGGAAGCGTTGATTCATTCACCAAATTGACGACTGACTTCTGTGTCCTGTTTCAGGGCATCAAACCTCGCTCCAAGGATTCCATTCACTTTCAATACGTGATCAAGGAGCGGGGTGAATAGCTCAAAGCCTATGTGGAGAGATTACACAAAGAAGTGATCCAAATGGGAGTCTTCACGGAGAAGGAAACCTTGCCAATTTCAGAAGGAATCTTTGGGCAGGCAAATTGTTCAGATCTTTCACCAAGCATCTCCTGGAGACCTACCAGGAGGCCTACGATAGAGCTCTAGAGTAGGTTGAGATAGATGAATAGCTCTGAGTTAAGATGGAGCACGATGAAATGAGAACTGCCAAGCGCCAAAAGAAGGAGGCGCCTAAGCCTGCACCTTTCAGAAAAATCAAAACAGGCCTCCTAACAAATATACATATTGGTCGCTACCCTATCAACCTCCACGAAATCGGTACCCGGTTAGGCGGACTCCACCCAGAGCTACACCTCCACCCAAGGAGGTAGCGTGGGTAGATCGAGAGGAAATGGGGTACTCCCACTACAACCTCATGAACGCATCTCGTGAGACTATTTACCTCGCCATCCGTGACAAAGGACTGCTCAGGAAGCCCGGTCCAATAAAGGCACTAGTCGATCAACGGAACCGCTACAAGTATTGTGACTTCCACGAGGATGTAGGTCATAATACCTCGGAATGCTATAGCCTGCGGAACTAGATTGAAGCCCTGGTTAGGGGAGGTTGCTTGGAGGAATTCCTCTAACAAGTACGTGACAACATATGCACTGGGAAAGAGGTGCAGGCCAATATTAAAGCATATGAAGAAGGAAGGAAAGCAAAAGGGAAGGATCTGATGGAACAGATCCACATTGTCAACACCATCAGTGGAGGTCCCACCTTGGCAGGAACCTCCAACAATGCTCGAAAGAACCACGCCAGGAAAGTTCCCAGAGTAGAAGCTGGCCAGAATGTTTTCAAGGTTACTAGAGGATCACCCCGGTCTTCTCCTGCTGCACAGATCATCTTAACAGAAGAGGACGTATTCAACACTGTCCAGCCTCATGATGATCTCATGGTCATCACTGTTCAAATAGCCAACAACTTGGTCCACCGTGTTTTGATTGACATAGGTAGCAGCATTGATATTCTCTTTAAGAGTGCTTTGGAGCAATTCAACCTAAAGAGACCTTGTTACAACAGCTGCACCACCCCATTGTACGGGTTCACAGGAGATTCGTTGATTCCCACCGGATCTATGATCCTACCAGTAATTGTAGGGACATCGCCACTTCAGCAGAACCTAATGACAGACTTCGTTGTGGTAGACACCCTGTCTACCTACACTGCTATACTAGGAATGCCCTACTTATCTGCCCTCAAAGGGGTCCTGTCAATATACCATAACGTCATGAAATTCTCAGTAGGAAACAAGGTGGGCGAAGTGCGGGGGGATCAGCAGGCTACTAGCAAGTGCTATGCAGTGTCAACCAACCTAGCAGCGCTGGCCAAGCAATATGTGCAAATAACCATTAATCAAGATGATCAGTCCTCCGAGGAAGATTTTGAAGATGAAACAAACTCAGTCGGGGAAAGATCCACGCCAGAGCTCCCCGATATAGAGATCAGGGAGGAAGAATAGAATGGATGTGCCAGTGGCCATCCTGCAGAGAAGCTAGAAGAGATACCTATCAGGAAGGACGATCCTTCCAAGGTGGTCGGGATAGGTTCAACATTGAAGGCAAAGGTAAATGAAGATCTGATAAAGCTCATACGAGAATATAATGACATCTTTGCATGAAGCCATGAGGAGATGCCGGGGATACCCGTTGCCTTAGCAGCTCACAGATTAGCTGTGGATCCCATCTTCAAGCCAATCAAACAAAAGAGAAGGCATTTCAACCAGGCAAGAAATGTTACAGTGCAAGAGGAGGTAAACAAACTACTAAAGGTAGAATTCATCAGGGAGTCTCGGTACCCCGAGTGGATCGCCAACGTAGTTATGGTGACCAAAGCAAATGGGAAGTGGCGCATGTACATTAATTATACGGATCTCAACCACGCCTGTCCAAAAGACAGCTTCCGCTACCGAAATTGACCAACTAGTAGATTCAACCGCGGGTAAGAAGCTTTTAAGCTTTATGGACGCCTTCTCAAGATACAACCAGATTATGATGCACCGAGCAGACTAGGATAAAACCAGTTTCATAACCGGGTAGGGCCTGTACTGCTACAGGGTCATGCCCTTCGGGCTCAAAAACGTTGGGGCTACCTACCAGCTCCTGGTCAACCGTTTGTTCAGATGACTGATAGGAAAGTCAATGGAGGTATGCATCGATGATATGATCACGAAGTCTCAGACAGCTAAACATCACCAGGACCACCTCCGTTAGACGTTCCAGATAATCAGAGAAAAATCAGATGCGATTGAATCCTAATAAGTGCACCTTTAGAGTTGCAGCCGGGAAATTTCTTAGATTCATGGTCCATGAGAGGGGGATTGAAGCTAATCCCGAAAAGATCAAAGCCATCCTAGATCTTGAGTCCCCTACCTCACTCGGACAAGTGCAAGGTTTGACCGGACGAATTGCAGCCCTGAACCGCTTCATATCACGATCCACTGACAAGTGTATCCCATTCTTCAAGGCAATCAGACAAGGGAAGAACATGAAGTGGGACCAGGATATGGAGCTAGCTTTCCAATTGCTGAAGAAGTACCTCACTAGCCCGCCCCTACTAGCTAGCCCGGTACCAAGAGAAGAACTGCAATTATACTTGGCAATATCTGAAACCGCTGTCAGCGGAGCATTGGTAAAAGAATGCGAAGATGGGGTCCAGCGCCCTGTCTACTACGTGAGCTGCGCCCTAACCAAATCAGAAAGGAACTACATCCTCCTGGAGAAGCTCGCCTTCGCCTTGGTGGTTGCTGCCAGGAAGCTCCGCCCTTATTTCCTTGCCCACACAGTCGTGGTAGTCACTGATCAACCTCTGCGTCAATTTCTCCAAAGGCCAGACGTATCGAGAAGACTTGTGCTGTTGGCCCTTGAGCTCACCCAGTTCAACATCAAGTATAAAGCCAAGACAACCATCAAGGCCTAAGCTTTGGTGGATTTCATGGTAGAATTCAGTGCAATCCCCGATCAGGATGCTACCCCGACCCTGGATCAAGCTTTTCAGAAGGAGCAAGAGCCTGTAGATTGGCCTATCAATTAAGTCTGGATCTTATATACCGATGGGGCATCCAATCAAGCAGGAAGCGAAGGTGGGATCATTCTAACCGACCCCGAAAAGGTCGAGTGCGGTCACTATTTCAGATTCGAGTTCAGTACCACCAACAATGAAGCTGAATATGAAGCATTGTTAGCAGGAATGAGAATAGCAGCTGAGCTAGGGGCTGATTACCTCCTTGCCAAATGTGACTTGCAATTGGTAGTTAATCAAATAACCGGTCTATACCAGGCCAGAGAGGATAACATGGCAACCTACCTCAAAAAAGTCCAGGAGTTGTTGCCCTATTTCAAAGGTTTCAGGATCGAGCAGATACCTAGGCAGCAGAATCATCGAGCTGACGTCCTAGCTAAGATAACTGCCAGTGGAGGACAAGCATTGCCGAAAGGAGTACCGCTCCAGATTATCTCTACCTCGAGCATAGCTGAAGGCAGGGAAGCCAACCCTGTGGAATGACTCCCATACTGGATGGATCCCATATCGGATTATCTTCAGTCAAGGAAGCTCTCTGAAACCCCTGGTCAAGCTCGTAAGATCAAGAGAACCTCGGTCCGATACTGCTTGGTAAAGGGGCACCTTTACCGCAGAGGTAGGTCACTCCCCTTGCTTAGATGCCTACATCCCGACGATGCGGACTGGGCACTGAGAGAAGTGCATTCAGGAGACTGTGGAAATCATGCCGGGGGAGAAGCACTGGCTTACCAGGTGCTACGCATGGGATATTTCTGGCCAACCGTACACCATGATGCGAGGCAGTTCGTGCAGTCTTGTGAACCATATCAGAAAATGGCCAACCTGCATCACCTACCTCCAGAACGATTATCTACCATTAGCTCGCCGTATCCGTTTGCCTTCTGGGTGTAGATCTAATTGGACCTCTACCAACCGCGCCAGGTCAGCAAAAGCATGCGATCATGGCTATTGATTACTTCACCTGGTGGGTGGAAGCAGAACCCCTCTCTAGAATTACTGAAGCAAATACAACAGAATTCATCAAGAAGAATGTGGTCTGCCGATTCGGTACTCCGATGGTCATCAACATCGATCTGGGTAAGCAGTTTGATAACACCAGGTTCCGGGAATTCCATGGGAGTTTGAGAATTGAACTTAGCTTCGCATCTGTAGCACACCCTCAGACTAATGGCTTGGTAGATGCCACAAATAAGACTGTCAAGAGGCTCCTGAAGAAGAAACTTCAACAGAAGAAAGTGAGATGGGTTGATGAACTCCCGGACGTGATATAGGCTTACTGCACCACCAAAAGGACCACTACTGGAGAAACCCCATACTCGCTATCTTTCGGAGTAGAAGCTGTCCTTCTGATAAAGCATAAGCTCACTTCTTTCCGGGTTCAACATTTCGACCCCGATGGGAATGAAGACAAGCTGAGAGCCAACCTGAACCTCCTAGAGGAAAAGCAGGACAGGGTTACAGAAAGGGTAGTAAGTTACCGAAGTCGGATTGCTCGTTACTTCAACAGGAGAGTAAGAACCCGAAGCTTCAAAGAATGGGACTTGGTTCTTAGGAAGGTTACTCTGAATACCCAAAAGAGGTCGGACGGTGTACTGTCACCTAATTGGGAAGGTCCCTACCTAATCAGAATGGTGATCCAATGTGGGGCCTACAAGTTGGACGACATGAATGGGTATCATGTAGACCACACTTGGAATGCTGATCATCTCAAGAGGTTCTACCCATAAGCCATGCAGTAAAAGTAAGCCAAGACTATCCCGTAACAAACACTAGAAGATGTTAGTAATCGTGAGTACTTGTATTTTCTTTTTTTTGATCATCAATAAAGAAGGTCTACTTTCTCCATCTACTTTTTCTACGTTTATCTACACCTATCTACTTTGTGTCGCCATTTGATTCCGTCACGGTCGCCTTAAAGACCAGGAGAGCCAGATGGCCTCCTGATGCCCTGGACAGGATACATCCCTCCATGAGGATTGCCTTAAAACCAGGAGAGTTAAACAACACTCATAATGCCCTGGACCGGATTAAACCCTCTAAGAGGATCTCTTCGAGACCAGAATAAGCAGCATGGCATTCCCGATGCCCTAGCCGGGCACCACCCCCCGCTAGGAAGGATCCAGTACGTAAGAGCATAGTTTCCCTACGGATCAAACCTCGGCCGGGTACCACCCCCGCTGAGAAGGATCTGAATAGTAAGTGCATAGTTGCCTGTCTGATCAAGGCCTTAGCCGGGTACCACCCCCCGCTAAGAAAGACTTGGTGCTAAAATGGCCTTGGTTGCCTACTAAGATCTTGCTACCGGAATGATCGCCTTATTCTCGCCAATAATCGCCTCAAAACCAGAAAGGACCATATGGCTTTCCTGTTGCCTTGGCAGGGTACCATCCCCCCAGGAAGAGTCTGGTTAGTAAGGACGTAGTCGCCTGCCAGAAGAAGGCCTTGGCCGGGTACTACCCCTCATTAAAAGAGGCCTGGTTCTAACATGGCCTTAGTCACCTATCAGGATCTTGCTGCCAACATATTCTCCATCATGTTCGCCACGGTACCAAGATTTCCAGAGCAGGAATGTGAGGTACCCCGATTCGCTAAGGCACCACAATCCTGACAAACGGGAATGCGAGGTGCCCTGTATCGCCAGAACATCTGCCCAGAGACCTAGGTTTCCTGAAGTAGGAGGGCTATGTACCCCTTGAAACAGGAAGACTAGGTACCAAGTTATTCGTCGAGGTACCAAGATCCCTACAACTAGGAATGCGAGGTACCTAGATTCGCCATAATACCAAGATTCCTAAAATAGGAATGCTAGGTACCTAGACTACAAGATTATTCGCCGGAACCTTCACCATCATTAAGGAACCAAGATTCTTAGAACTGGAGTGCGAGGTACCCGGATTTTACAGATTTCATCGCTAAAGTACCAGGATCCTCAGAAAAATGAGGATCTCCAGCACCCAGACTACTTTCGACTAAAATTCTACCAGGCTACCAGAGGTCCTGAGTTTCTTGACCAAGTACCGTGGTACCGGTCACCTTCCGTTTCTCTAATTTTACTCTTATTAGGTCCCTCGCAGTACCTAGTAGTGATTAAGTCAAGTTTATGCTGGGGACTATTGCTCGAATTTATGCTACAATCAGAAGAGTACGATTGAATTCAATAACAGATATAGATGGAAATGGGTTTTCTTTTCATTGATCAAATCAGGGAAGCCAACCCTTATTTTAAGTTACATATAAGATACAAGAGAGAAAATGATAAGAAAATAAACTGGAAGTCTAGAAATGACAGCTTCCTCTTTAACTTCTCGCCCACTTTCTTGTTCTTGATCTGCCTACCTAGCAATATTGATCTTAATCAGAACTTATGTGGACGATGCTGCCATGAATCCCGGAGGTAGGAACAGAGGCCGTGTTGGGGTCAGTACAAATAAGGAGGGCATAAGGATAGCCCTAAGACCCCCCTCCCCCCCCGCGTCCAAGATACAACAAGGCACGAAGCTGTAACTTACCAGGGTAATGTCTACACCATTGGCAAGGCTGCAGCACCAGAGCCCACCATTCATCATGATCTTGGAAATCACTACCATTCATGTTCCTCTGGTAGTGAAGTCCACAGAGCATAGCTCATTCCACAATACCAAGCATCCCGCCAGTCACAGAGCTGACATCTCCTCCTCTTCCCATAGTGTTAGCTAATACGACGATCATTGGTCAACCTACTGGGGTTTGCCTACTAAAAGGGAAAAGAGATTGTCTAAAGATCTGTCGAACAGATAAGAGGTATTTATAGAATGAGAGATTGAGTATCGAGAGTGAGATGATAAGGTCATTTATGGGACACAACATTCGATATATGGGAAAAGATAGCTTCGCAAAGTGTGCCCCCCTGAAGCTTAATGCTTGGGACAATCGAATCTGTCCTGGACTGACACATGGAAGAGCAGTTAAATATAGAATTCGAACCAATAATTCTTACGTGGGAATTCATAAAAAGTATGTACCACGATCTATATATGGTTGATACCTTGGTACCCCTCTCGGGCCAATCACGATATCAACTACACTAAATTGGGCGCAATAGAGGGTGGATCACCGAATCTCCACCTAGGTACTAAGATTCATCAGAAAGCAAGCACTTATGGAATCGAAATTACATCGAAGACCCTACTTCAGATTAAGGCGAGTTTCAACCTAGAGTGTAATAAGCTACACATGCATGAAGTAAGGAAAAATAAAAAGTTCTCATTACTAAAACTAGGGAGCCCATCCCCCGATCACGGGCTACAAGGAGATAAAATTGACTGGGTACAACTGGGTAAGGGATCAAACTGGATCACGCATCCTCCTACTCCTGATTGGCCGTCTTTTCTCCGACTCTGCCAGTTAGAGCTTCTCCCTCTTTAGCACCAGACAGAAACCCACCTGCTTCTTGGGTACCCACTGTAACCAGAAGCTCCACCTGGGATAGATCGCCCCAAAGTTCTCCTGCTGCTGCTTGGTCAGAACCTTCTCCAACTTCCTTGATCAAAGCATCCTGACCTTCCTCTACATGGGCAGGGTAAAAAGATGGGATAAGCGGGGCAGATTCTCCATCATCAGTAGCAGGCTGATCCCCTATCTCCTTAACGGACTCTGACGGAGGGGCAGAAGGGGCAGGAACCCCTCATTCAGCCTGAGCCACGCCAGCCTCAGGGGCCTTTAAACTGGGGGTTGCTCCAGCATTGCTTGGTGGAAGAAGTGAGATAGAACTCTGGTCTGCACCTCCTACCACTCCACTGGCTCCAGCAACCTGGGAAGGCCCAGCCACATTAGAAGGTGCTGCCCCTGCCAATTCTACAGCCTTTGCCATAATCTCTTCCCGGTTCTATCCAGTGATGGCACTCAGATCAAACGGAGGAGTGAAAGCAAGGGCCACCTGGTAGCCGGTAAAAAAGTAACCATCCCTGAAGGCGGTGTCTACTTGAGCATCCAGGTTGGCCACACTACCGCGAAAGGATTGAATATCTTTCTCCAGCTCCGTTACTATTCCTGTAGCAACATCCCTCTCCTTCTTGCGGTGAAGGGATCTGAGCCTCTCAGTATCCAAAGCATGCTGCATCCTCTCCCTGTCAACCTTCGCCTCATCCGCCTTCTTCTTAGCATTATCCAAAGATTGGTTCACAGCCTCCATTCCATTAGTAGCCTTAGCGAGCTCTTCCTTAGACTTCTCCAGCTCAGCAGTAGCACCTCTAACTTGCTCCAAGAGGGAGCTGACCTGCTGGCTCATGGCCACGTTGAACTTAAAAGCCTGACAAGAATAAAGCACTAGTCAGGATATCTCCCACGCTTAATCGGGATAGAAGACTAAAATGAGACAACTTACCTCAGCCAGAAGAGCAGATTCCCTTCTAATTAGCAGCTCGGTGGGCATGGCCGTCATGACACCCAAGCTCCCACTTGGGCAGGAGGCAACGAAGTGGGCCAAGACTTCATCCTGGCTGCTGTCCTTCGACCTCGATTGTGACCTATCCCGAGGTACCACCCATTTTTCCATAGCAGGGTCAGAATTTTTCTTGACCAGTTTAGATTGACCAGTTGCCACAACAGGAGAAGCAAAAGGAGCTGAGGCACCAGCATCAGTAGCACTGGCAACATTGACTGGTCCGATGGGTGACATATCTTGCACCTGACCAGAAGCACCTCGATACCTCCCCACTCTAGGTGTAAAGGCCTTTAGTGATCTGACCAAAACAGGGGAATGGGGAGCTAGAGATCTAGATACCCCAACCGGGACCCTACCAGATCTAGCAGATATGCCAACTCCTTTATTGAGATCAGAGCTAGCAGGAAGCCTGTCATGGGAGGTTGTCGGAGAATCAACGACGCCCCATCTTGGTTGAGTTCCACCTTAGGGACCGGTGGAGGTACTGCTGAAACTACCAAGACAGCATAAGTTAATATCAGTAGAATTAATAAAGCAATACAGTGAAAGTAAAATCAGAAAGGTGTTTACCGGGAAGTGCGTCAGAAATTTGGAGGTGATATTCCACCCTCCCTGCATCGAAAGCATCCGAGGTAGGATACTTCAGGTTGATTATAATTTCGGGCCATAATGGCCTTCAAGATCGTTTCTAACTCGGCGGAGAGCTTACCCTTCTCCAACGGGGGTTTCCCGCTAAGGCAGGTAGGAACCCTGTACTCAGTTCCTCCGATGTGAACCGAGATGCCCCATTCGCCCTTAACGACGATCCATTCCTCCCTTCAGGAGGTATCCTTCTTTTTGGCCCTTGTTAGCACAAATTTCAAGTTGTTCTTTGCCTGAGCATAGATTTGCCCCTTCGGACCTGGGCGTTGGCAGCAATCTGAAATACATATCTAAGCTTGTCAGGCCCAGGCTCCCGATTGATGTTTTCCCTCTCACACTGTTCCCTCCATAGTACCAGGAACCACACTAGGTGCCTCTAAAACCTTGGTGTCAGCTGAAGAGGGGCAAGCTGCAAGGCGTACAACTCCCTACGTAAGGTAGGGTGAAGAGGTGGCCTGACTCCACTGTTGAAGGCTACCGTATGAATCTGAAGCTCACCAGGAGTGAGAGAATACATATCATACCTAGGTGGAGGTATGGTAATCAAGATATCCTTAGGGATCTTAAAATCTCTCCGTAAGCGCTTCCCAGTGTCCGAAGTGCTAGTAGAATCGGGGATGCGCCTATACTCATAAGGAAGGGCGAGTATCCTCCCTACGGTGTCTGTAACCTCTCCAGCCCGGTCTTCGACTACCCTGACGGCGGCTCCAGTTTCTCCGCTTGATTCCCGGTTAACATCTACCGGGGTAGTGAGATCGTTAGAGAAACCAGTTCCTATGACAGTTGTCCTGTTAGAACGACAGAGTTGGAAGACATGAGCATCGTCCCCGCTGTCGTTGTCAATACAAGCCCTTTTTCTAGGTGCGAGACTCCCACTAGCCGCCGTGTCACGGTCGAACAGCTGCTCAATGCTATCGCCCCCCGGTGAAGACATGTTTACAGAGTCGAGGTTTTCATTTTTTAGAGAAGGGGAAATTTGAAGATCGACGAAGAGAAAGTAAGGTTTTTCTTTTAAAAAAACTCTTGTTCGGGAAGATTTGTTTAAGTAAGTACACCTTGAAGAAGCAGGGTTTATATAGAGGTAGATACTTGTAACGGGCAGAGAAGGTAATCAATGTTGAGGTAATATCGTCGACGTAGAGGGAATAATTTCGAGAAACGTGCACTCTAATTTCCTTTTTTGAAATCGGCCTACCCTGGTCAGCCACGTGGAAGATTCATTTTAAATAGCGTACAAAGAGAAGATTTCCCTCTACAAGACAATGGCAAAAAATTCTCCAAGTGCTATCTATCCTGACTCCAACCTTGACCTGATACCGGTGTTCAAGTCAGGGGGGACTTCTATTAACAATGTTTTCTAGCAAGGGACCAAAGGAGAATTTTCCAACAAGGAGTTACCTAGAAAGATTCATCCAGATATTCCAGGTAACTAGCGAGAGCGGTGCCACTACCTAGACGGAACCGATACTTGACAAGGTCGAGACCTCAACTACTTACTTATCTAGATAGACAGTCAGCTCCGCGAGCTAACGAAGGCACGTATCTCGCCTTACTGAAGCTTCTAATACCAACTCAGGACCGGCACGACAATAACTTGCATGCCCAACACCCCGTAAGTACCTCGACATCAATCAAGGCATCTGGTACCTTGATACCCACCTTGATACTGCCTCGACTTCCACCTGATACCTAGTACCTCGATGTATATCCGGATCCCCTCTAAGATAAGTACCATACCTGCCAGCCAATACGAAGATGGTCATCACCCATCCATCAAGAAATAGAACAAGCTCCAATCCATCAGCACCTCGTTCCGCCAATGTTTAGAGTCGGAATTTCCCTTCAAGCTCCACGAAGAAGGAAAGTTGACTCTATCGCCATTATAAAGCGCCATTAATGAGACCAAATGGTCAACCTAATCAGAATTTAAATTCGACAGTAATTAACGGGATCAAATCCCGCGCCTTCAACCCCACTCAATGCTTTTCAACGCTTAAAATTGGACTCTCAATAATTCTCATAAAGAGGACCGGATTTTGAGGGAATCTTGGGAGAACTATATATACAGCTCCGAAAGGTAAGAGTAGAGGGGGATTTTTCTGGGATGGAGAGAGAGAAATTTCTTTTCATCACCAGAACAGAGAGATTATCTCCGGTAGAATTCCCTTTTAAAATTCTCTGAAGCCTGTGAGAGTCCATTGACGATTATCGGAAGGAAATATCCACTTATCTACATAAACAGAGGTTCTGCCTTCATCCCGTGTAAGAGTGAAGAGAGATTTAAATGTGAGGAGAGTCTGAATTGTAACGATAATATTGATACTCTTTTTTAAATAAATAGTGTTATTTCATATATTATTGATCCTTCTTATCCTTCTCCTTATTTACATCCATCTATATTACGAGGAAGGATCCCGGTACTGAAGGTACCTATCCCGCTACTGGCTACCGGTAGTGGGTGAGGGTGCTAACCGAGATTTTGCTCCCTGAGTGAATTTTTTGTTAACATATGGATTAAAGCAATATGGGCGCATGTGGTACAACCACCTCAGTGAATATTTGATTAAAGAGGGATATATTAATAATCCTATATGCCCATGTGTCTTCATAAAGAAATCAGAATCTGGATTTGCTATTGCAGCAGTTTACGTTAATGATATGAATTTGATTGGAACTCCTTGAGAGCTCCTAAAAATTGTTGAATATTTAAAAAGGGAATTTGAAATGAAAGACCTGGGAAAGACAAAATATTGTCTCGGCCTAGAGATTGAGCATAAATCAAATGGAGTAATTACCATCAATCAGCATCTATTGAAAAGATTCTGAAAAGATTTAATATGGACAATGCTCATCCATTAAGTACCCCTATGATTGTTAGAAATCTTGATCCTAAGAAAGATCCATGCCGGCCACTTGAAGATGGTGAAAAGATACTTAGTCCTGAAATACCATATCTTAATGCAATTGGTGCTTTATTATATCTGGCTCAACGTACTAGACCAGATATTGCATTTTCAGTAAATTTGCTTGCTATATTCGGTTCAACACCAACTCGAAGACATTTGAATGGGATTAAACATCTTTTCCATTATCTTCGTGGAACGAAAGATTTAAGATTATATTATTTAAAATCTAACAACTTTTCAGGTTTACTTGGTTATGCTGATGCTAGGTATCTGTCTGATCCCCACAAAGCCCGTTCACAAACGGGATATGTTTTTACCTATAATGGCACAGCAATCTCCTGGCGCTCTACAAAGCAAACTCTTGTGGATACCTCCTCTAATCATTTAGCTATCCCTGCACTTCATGAAGCAAGTCGAGAATGTATTTGGCTAAGGTTAATTATTTATCATATTCAAAATACATGTGGATTTTCATTATCTACAGAAATGCTGACACCGATATTTGAAGATAATGCGGCTTGTATGGCTCAAGTTAGAGGGGGCTATATCAAAGAAGATAGAACCAAACATATTTCTCCTAAATTCTTCTATACTTATGAACTTCAACAGAGCCGACAAATTGATGTTAAACAAATACGGTCTACAGATAATCTTGCAGATCTATTTACGAAAGCATTGCCTCCATCAACCTTTGAGAAATTGGTATATGAGATTGGCATACATCGACTTTGCAAATTACATGATTGGTATTGAAGTTTTATTCAGGGAGAGCGTTCAATCAGGGGGTGTAAAATTTGAATGGACATACTGTACTCTTTTTCCTTTATCGGATTTTGTCCCACTAGGTTTTACCGGAAAGGTTATAATGAGACAGTTCTGAATACGTTCAATACCACTTGATCCAGAAGATCATTGTATATATTTTTCTAAGGTTTTTATCCCACTGGATTTTTCCTAGCAAATTAAAATACAAGTGGTGATAATCCAAGGGGGAGTACTGTGGAACATTGTAGAGCATTGTGGAATATTGTGGATTCATCACCACACCGGCATTTGCCTAGTGTCACCACACGTGGAGACAAAACAAGGATGGGCTTTAAACAGATGACTAGTGGCAATGTTGTTGTCTATTTGTGATCGGTTACCAAGCCTTATAAATAGCCTCTATTTTGTTGTTTTGTGAGTTTTTTCTTTGCATGTAGAACCAAAAAGCTGATAGCTACTTTTGAATCAAAAACAAAGCCAATCCCAAGAGTAATTTTACTCTCTCTTTTTGTCTCTACTATCTCTACTTATTATTATTGCTTATTATTTCATCTATTATTTAATTATATTATAACTGTTTTCTTATTATTACAGGGACATCTCGAACGTAATGTTACTCTACTTGAAAATATAGAAATAAGAGTCAAAATTAACTTTGTCAAGGATTTAACGACCGTATATTTTTGGGTCATTAAATCATTGACATAGTTAATTTTATCACCCGTTCTTCTATATTTTCAAGTAGTGTAACATTACCATCAAGATGTCCCTACAATAAAAACTAAAAAGAGAAGACAATATTTTTTGTATTAATAGTATTCAATATCATTGTATATAATATTTCGATAAATATAATAAATCATGTAAGTTCCTCAGTTTTTGGTAGGCTTATTTTGTTGTCAAAACCACATTGTGATTGTTATGTAATGGGTAGCTTATATGATTGTAATTGACAAGCTTTCGGACATCCCAACGTGCTTCAAGAAGGTATATCACTTGACTTGACTTCTTGAAGAGATTAGTTGCACACACACACTTTCATATGCATTTCCATATCACTTGCATGTGTGTGTATTTGATTATGTGTATTTGTATTTATCACACACTTCATGTATGTTCATTGTTATTGAACTTCTATGATTGCATTTGTGTTTCTTGTTGTATGCATTGTGTTAGATTTGGTTTGGTTATTTGGAGTAATGTGTCTAGTTTCAAAAGATTGGTTTTCAATAATTTAAATGTTTTTCAAAACTGAACTTTGTATGTTCTTGTGACCATAACGTTTTATAAAAAGATCCAAAATGAGTTTTGAAAATTTCTAGATAAACTAGACACTTATACCTTTCCAATAGTATATTATTCGTAATATTTTATAACCGTTTGGTTTGGTTTTGAAATCTCCAAAGAGACCACTGAAACAGAGCATCTCTGCTGTTATCCTAATCTGACCTTTAGTCACTCAAATAGCCATAATTCTTTCTATATAAATCAAAACCCCTTTCTGTAAAAAGGAGTAGAAATAAGACTTTCATACCTTTCCAACAGTATACTATTAGAAAGGTTTCGATATCGTTTGATCTTGTTTTGTGTTGCTCAAAACTGGAGTTGTTGTGCTGTCCAGTGAGTAAAGCGCCTTCCAAAGCGACTTGTGCAAGTCACCTTATAAGTCGCCTTAGACAACACTTTTTCTCCAGAACAAAAAGCAACTTACAAGGCCACTTGTGCAAGTAGCCTTGGAAGTTGCCTTTTGACACCAGAAATCAGTTTTCTCTTCAAAACGATCTAGTTTCACTTGGGCACCTATAAATATACCTCTTTATCACCTTCTTCATTTAATGCCACGAAAATTAAACCCTAGAGAGAGAAGTTTCATTGTTCTTGAGAGAGAAAGATTCAAGCTTGTTTCATTGACTCTCCGAACCTCAAATCCATGCATTAACTTCATCATTCATGAATAATGCTTGACTAGGTAACATCATATTCATCTTCATTTCTTATATTGATGTTCTTGACCTAGGTTTAGCATTTATTACATGAATAATGCTTGATTATTATCTTGTAATGAATATGTTGTTGAATAAATGTTGATTATATGTTTAAATACTTGTTGAGTATTTTTGATGATTATTTGATGAACTCTTATTGATAAATTTCGTGGGTATCATATTTGATTGAGGTTGTTTATGATAGCTAGCATTTTAGGTTTCATATTATCTAGCTAAATTATCTCATTGATTGATTGAGGTTGTTTATGATAGCTAGCATTATAGGTTTCATATTATCTAGCTAAATTATCTCATTGATTGATTGAGTTGTTTTGTGATAGATATTATTCTAGGTTTGCATTTATTGAGTGATTAAATGCTTGTCTCTACAAAATGAATATATGTTGAATTTATATTGGATACTTTGTGAGACTTTATATTTGATTGATTGAGTTTGTTTACGATAAACATTGTTCTAGGATTTGCATTTATTAAATGATTAAATGCTTTGTCTTTACCACATGAAGATATGTTAAAAACATGTTGAATAAATATATTGTGAGTGATTATATTGATTGTTGTGGTAGAGTGTAATTGATTGTGATAGCTAGCACTCCATGCCATTTATGCTATCTAGCTAAGTCTTTATGAGTATTCATTTAGACATTAATAATTAGAGTTCATTGACTTGTCATTAAATCTCTAGTTAAGCATATAGTGTTGTCTAGCATTGTATTGCATTTTGAATATCATTTCATATTCACATAGACTTGCATTGATCTCTTCATTGAGTTAAGTCTTGTGACTACAAGGTGTAGTGCACAAGCAAGTGAAGTCTTGCAACCAAAAGGTTGGTTGGCAAGCATTGGTCTATGATCACTATTAAAGGCCCGCGGGTAGAATAGATTGGGTTACGAACCTTGAAGCGTGACTAGGTGGTCAACTTAGGTTGTAAACAATTATTTAAATAGCGGATTTGAGGATTGGAGTGGCTAAGTGGTTAGCCAGTGAGTTTTTCCCAGTTGGAGGGTTTCTCATGTAAATAACTCATCGTGTTTTTATTGTTTTCCGCACTTTATTATTATTGCTATTTGGATGGTTGATTTATATTATGCTTTGAGATTAATTTTGATTAAGTTGAAAAGTTGGTAACTATTTTCATAACAACCAATTCACCCCCCCAGGTTGTATTAGACAAACGCTTGTGTAATTTCAAATCATGAACATGAGACCCTAAACATGGAACAAAAGAAAATTGACAGATATTTACAATAACATACACATATATGATATCAAGTGATAGATTCTCAAACATTTTTTCATACGGGATCGACTAAGTAAAATTACATGTTACTCTACTAAGAGTGAACATTAAAACTTGTGTTATTATTTATTTTCTAGATAAAATTAAAAAGATGCTAATAATTAGATACAACAACAGTCAAGTTTTGATATTCAGATGAAGAAAAATATCTGAACATCTGTATTAGACAACGACTCAATGAAAAGGAATAAATTTCTACCTAAATAAAATAAAAAGAACAACCTCGTTGAAGAACGATTGCATCATGGCAATAATTTGTAGTCATAACTGACAAGAATCCATTCAAACAACTTTTTTCAAATTTGACTACAATTTTCTCTTCAGTACACACTCGATGATAGATTTTAGTACCAATTGGGTTATGAAATCACGATATAAATCGGACATAAAAAAATCAAATCTCCTTAAACAACAATAATAAATGACCTTCCTTGTAAACTCAGATTCCGGTATGTAAAAATAGATTTTATTGATATCTGAAAAATTTAATTTGACAATGGGACGAGTTTAGGGTGGGGAAAATAATTCCTAACCCCGAACTGAATGAAATTATTCCCCTTAACCACGATAATTGATGGTCGGGTCAAGGTTTGGGAAATTCCGGGGCAGGGGGAGGTGGCCCCGGCCCAACCCCGCCCCCACCACTAGTCCACCTCCACAAAGTTGTTTTTATACGGATATTACACATTTTTTGTATATTCAATAACTATTTTTTTAAATAATTATATTTTGAATAAGCGTAATATCAATCCATAAAATATAGTTTAAATGCATTATATAATAAAATTTTAAAAAAAAATTGTGAAAGCCACGTACGAGTTTCAAGTTGCTCAACCCTTAATCATAATACAAATTTTAAAGTTATGTAAAAAGTTGTTATGTATAAATGAAATTGTATCATTTAGAGTGATAATTATTGTCTAAAATGGGAGAATTATTGTCTGAAAGAATCGTATTCCTAGCCTTGAAGTCTTGATAATCTATTTCATTCTCCTACCATATTTCTCTACAATGATTCTCTCTTTCAAACCCCATAGAATTTCCAACAATTTTCAGACATTAATTTTTTTTTTTTAAATGGAGGGATCGTCTGTTGCACAATCTATTCAAATAATGAATCAAGATCTTATTTGTCTTGAACGATTTGATGGAGAATATTTTACTCATTGGCAAGAAAAGGTGAAATTCTTCTTAACAACATTTCATATTGCTCACATACTTGAAGATGATTTGGAACCAATACCATAAGCAAAGGCTGATGATTTGAAGGAATTGTAGGAAAAACGGAAGAAGCGTAAAGAGGAAGATTATTTACACAAGGGACACATCCTCAATGCTCTTGGACATACAATTTACACTGCCTATAGGATTATTGACAATGCAAGAGAATGGTGGACTGCTTTGGAAAACAAATATCGCATCGAAGAGGCAAGCAATCAAACATTTGTAAAAGGTAATTTTATGGAATATAAAATGTCTGATAGTAAGTCAATTATGACACAAGTCCATGAATTATTAAATGTAATAAGTGATCTTAAAGTTGCTGGATTAATCTTGATGGATCATTCTTGGTGGGGGTTATAATATATAAACTCTCATCATCTTGGAATGGTTACAAGAAGAAACTCAAACATGATGAACATAAGCATAGTTTGGAATTAATTTTTACGTCATTTTCGTATTGAAGAGGATTTTAGGATCTGTGAATCGAAGGATGAGCAAACTAATCAGTTTAAGAATCATCACCAAAACAAGAAGAAGAAGAATCAAAAGAAGATTAAGGGAAATTGTTACTACTGTCAAAAACCAGATCATATGGTGCGAGATTGTTGCCAAAGAAATAAAAATATTCAGAATCAAGGGAATCAAGTAAACATGACCAACGATAAATATGTTTCCATTGTGTGTGATGCCAATTATGTTGATATTGAAAGCAGATGATGGCTAGGCACTGGAGCAATTGTTCACATCTGCTAGGATCATAGTCTATTCAAGACGTACGAAAGGACTGAAGACAGAAATGAAGTAAAAGTGGCAAATAACTTCCATAGTAAAGTTGTCGGCAAAGGCACAGTGGAACTTTCCTTTACTTCTGGAAGACAGAAGACAAAAATGAAGTAACAGTGGAACTTTCCTCACCGTCACAAGCAACCGTGGTTTTTTCCCTTCCTGGGTTTTCCGTGTAAAACTGTGTATTTTGCATGCTTTCTTTTTTCTATTTGTCTCGTAACTAGAATTGCTAATTATTGGTAACTTGTTAAACGCGTGGTAGATTTTACTTAATCTAAAAATCATCGTCAACAATTGGCGCTAGAAAGAGATGGAGGATTTTAGATTGTGTTATAGAATTAACCTCGAGAACTTGTAAATAGCTAACGTTGCAAATAGCAAAGATGAGAGTCAATCCCCACGTGATTTTAACACCACTGGCCCAATAGACGCCAGTGCACTAGAAGAGGGGTATCCTCCGCAACTCCAATCATAGGTGCCAAACTGTGATAACCTCCATGGACATCCCTATTGGGACCTCCCCATATGCATTCAGACAAATTCAATAGTCCTTGTAGAGGGTCATTGATGATGTAGCAAGGGAAGAAGTCAGCATAACGGTGACCACCAACATAACTTCCTCATATCAGCTATCCACGCATGTGGTAGCCAAAGATCCCAAGGTGCATTTTGAAGTAGTGGCAGTAACCTCAGGTGCTCCCCGTAAAACTGATAGATATAGGGAAAATCAACATGGGAGAATGGAACATTCCCAAAGAAGAGATGATTACCAAGGCAATAGAGACCATAGGGGGCGAGATGACCGAGATGGAAGGGGTCACAGAGAGTCCAGTATTCAAAGAGATACAGGAAGGTACGATGGAGGCAAGGCCGAATATACCTGGGAAGATCAATATGGTGGCCACAGGAGAAGGTCCCAGTTGTCATCAACTGATGAGGATGCTCCACCTAGGAGGCGTTGAGAGACCAGCCCTCCAATTAGATACAACCGCATAATGCTCAAGTTACTGATCGTGAAAAAATTGTGTTACATTTTGGCCCTCATTTCCATGTCATTTGCCTCGCTTTTGAGCATATTTTCGTGACTAAATGGCTCTTTTGTAGTCATTACAGGAATTCGATGTATTTTCGACGTTGGAGATGCAAAGTGGGATTTTCAGGTGCAAGACGGTCAAAGTTCAAGAACGAAGACTACAGTGCGCGGGTAAGGACCTGTGCACCACCTACAGTCTGAGGATCATCAAAATGAAGGATAGCCAGTACGCGTCTAAGGACCCACGTACCATTCGCGATTTGAAGATTATCGAAATCCTAAAAGTGCCCAGTGCGCGGGTAAAGACCTGCGCACTACCTGCGGTCTGGAATGAAGATTTCAAGAAGGAAGCTCAGTTCACTGGTGTTAACGAAAAAATTCACTCAGGATGAAAATCTCAGTTAACACCCTCGCCCACTACCGGTTGCAGTAGCGGGGTAGGTACCTTCGGTACCGGGGTCCCTTTCTATGATCAGAAGCAAGAGATCAAGTGATGGAGAAAGAACACAAGGGACGGGGAGATGTAAAAGAACACTGTTATATTTAATAAATCACTATAACAGGATTACAATAAGTATACATACACTCGTCTCTCTATTTTCACTCTTTTACACATGATGGAGATGGAGAAAGCGTTTGTGTCGATAAGTAGATATTTTCCTCCAATGATTGTCCATGGACTCTCACTGGCTTCGGGGAATTTTAGAGATAATTCTCCCGGAGTCTCTCTCGTTATGGCGATCAAGAATCCTTTAAGCAATTACCCTCCTTTCTTTGTCTTTCAATACCGTATATGTAGTATTCTCAAAAATCCTCTCGAAATCCAGTTGTCATAAAAAAGATCATTGAGAATCCTATTTTAGGCGTTGAAAGGCATTTGAGTGGAGCTGAAGGCGCGGGATTTGATCCTGTTAATCAATGGCGAATTAAAATTCTGATTCGGTTAACCATTGGGTCGTTAATGGCGCTTTATTTTGGCGATTGAGTCAACTTTCCTTCTTCGTTGGAGCTTGGTGGCGATAAAGTGTAACACTGGTACCTTATTTTGATGAGCTTGTTCTGCATCCTGCTGGAAGGGTGCTTGTGTCTTCGTGCTCCCTATCGTATTGCCTGAAAGGTAAGGTACTTGCCTTGGAGGAGCTCCGGATAGGCATACTAAGTACTAGGTGGGAGTCGGGGTGATACCAAGGCAAATATCGGGGTAGTACCAAGGTGGTGTCGAGGTAGGTATCGAGGTACTAGACGCCTTAATTGATGTCGAGATCATTGCGGGATGCAAGTTATCATCGTACTGGTCTCGAGCTGGTATTAAGAGCTTTAGTAGGGCGAGGTACAAGCTTTCGGAGCCGATGTCTTATCTAGATAGACGTATAGTCGAGGCTCCAACCTCGTTGGATATCGGTCCCATCTAGGTGGTGGTACCGATCTCGCTGGCTTCCTGAAGTATCTGGATGAGTCTTCCTAGGTAGGTCACTGTTGGAAAATTCTCCCTTGGTCCCTTGCCAGAAAAACCTGTTAACAGAAGTCCCCCATGACTTGAACACCGGTATCAGGTTGGGGTTGGAGTCAGGATAGATAACATTTGGAGAATTTTTCACAACGTCTCATAGGAGGGAATCTTCTCTTTGCACGCTGATTTAAATGAAAATTCCACGTGGCTGACCAGGGTAGGCCGAATTCAAAAAAAGGAAATTTTTTGGGGGCTCACGTTTCTCGAAACCGTTCCCTCCACGTCGCCGATTTTAGCGCGACATTGATTACCTTTTCTGCCCGTTACAAGTAGCCATCTCTATATAAACTCTGGTGCTTCACATTAGGTTCATTCAAGCAAAAACTTCCTGATTAAGAGTTTCCAACAAAAAGAAAACCTAGCCTCAATCTTCAACTTCCCCTTTTTTTCTTAAGAAATTAGATTTCGAGGTTGTCATCATGTCTTCACTTGATGGCGATAGTATCGAGCGATTGTTCGATGGTGACGCGGTGGCCAGTGGGAGCCTCACCTCTAGAAAAAGGGCACGCGTCGAGAGTGATAGCGGGGATGACGTTCCCTTTCAGCACCAGTGTTCCAACAGAAACGTTGCATCTGGGACGGGCTTCTCGAATAATCCCGATGCTCCAGTTGATGTCGACCGAGAGTCGAGTGAAGAAACAGGAACTGCTGCCGGGGTATGTAGAGACCGGGCCGGTGAGGTCACTGACAGTATAGGGAGGGTACTGGCTCTTCCGTATGAGTACAAATGCGTTCCTTCTTCTACCAGTACTTTGGATACTGTGAAGCGCTTGAGGAGGGATTTTAAGATCCTTAAGGATATTTTGATTACCATACCCCCGCCTGGATACGATATGTATTCTCCTATTCCTGGCGAGCTTCTGATTCATACTACGGCCTTCGATAGTGGAGTTAGGCTACCTCTCTAGCCCACCTTGTGTAGGGCGCTGTACGCTTTGCAGCTTGCCCCTCTTCAGCTAACACCAGGGTTTTGGAGGCACCTGGTGGGGTTCCTAGTATTATGGATGGAGCAGTGTGCGAGAGACAACATCGATCAGGAACTGGGACCTGACGAGCTCGGATATGTGTTTCAAATTGCTGCCAACGACCCATGTCCGAAGGGACAGTTCTATGCTCGGGCAAAGAACAACCTGAAATTTGTGGTACCAGGAGCCACGAAGAAGGATACCTTCTGGAGGGAGGAATGGTTCATCGTCAAGGGCAGATGGGGCAGCTAGGTTTACATCGGAGGAAATGAATTCAAGGTTCCTACCTTCTTTAGCGTGAAACCCCATTGGAGAAAGGTAAGCTCTCCACTGAGTCAGAGAAGATCGTGAATGCCATCATGGCTAGGAATTATGTCAACCCGCAGTATCCTACCTCGGATGCCTTTGATGCAGGGAGGATGGAGTATTCCCTCCGTATTTCTGACGCACTTCCTGGTAAACATCTTTCTAATTTTCCTTTCGATGTACTGCTTTATTCACTTTGTTGACATTAACTAGTGTTGTCTTGGTAGTTTCAGCAGTACCTCTACCTATCCCTGAGGTGGAGCTCAACCAAGCTGGGGATATTGTTGATTCTCCTCCAACTTCCCCTGTCAGGCTTCCAGCCAGTTCTGATCTTGATGCAGGGGTTGGTGTATCTGCTGGCTCTGATAGGACCCCGGTCGGGGTATCTGGATTACCGGCTCCCCCTCTTCCTACCTTGGCTAGGTCGCTCGAGGCTTTTACAGCCATAGTTGAGAGGTATCGAGGTGCTTCCAACAGGGTGCAAGATGCTTCGCCCTTCAGACCAGTCAATGTTACAGCTGCCATTGATGCTGGTGCCTCAGCTTCTTCTGCTTCTTCCGTTATGGCAACTGGTCAGCCTAAACCGGTCGAGAAAAGTTTTGACCCTGCTATGACGAGGCGGGTGGTACCTCGAGATAAAGCGCAGTCGAGGTTGAAGGACAGCAGCCAGAATGAGATTTTGGCCCACTTCTTTGCCTCTTGCCCAGGTGGGGATCTAAACGCCATGACCGCCATGCCCACTGAGCTTCTAATTAGAAGGGGATCTGCCCTTCTGGCTGAGGTAAGCTGTCTTACTTTAGTCTTCTATCCAGGTAAAAGGTTGAAAATATCCTGACAAGTGCTTTGTTTTTGTTAGGTTTTTAAGTTCAATGTGGCCATGAGCCAACAAGTCGGCTCTCTCTTGGAGCAAGTCAGAGGTGCTACTGCCGAGTTGGAGAAGTCTAAGGAGGAGTTTGCTATGGCTGCTCATGGAATGGAAGCTCTGAACCAGTCGCTGGCAAATACCCAAAAGGAGGCTGACGAGGCGAAGGTTGACAGGGAGAGGATGCAGCATGCTTTGGATATTGAGAGGCTCAGGTCCCTTCGCCATAAGGAGAAGATGGACATCGCTACTAGACGAGTAACAGAGCTGGAGAAAGACGTACAATCCTTTCATGGTAGCGTGGCCGATCTGGATGCTCAGGTAGACACCGTCTTCGAGGACAGTTACTTTTTTGTTGGCTACCAGATGGCTCTAGCTCTCCCTCCCCCGTTTGATCTAGGTACCATCGCTGGATGGAACCGAGAGGAGATCATGGCAAAGGCTGATGAACTAGCTGGGGCAGTGCCCTCCGATGTGGCTGGACCTTCCCAGGTTGCTAGAGACAGTGGAGTGGTGGGAGGTGCAGACCAGAGCTCTATCTCCCTTTTTCCACCAAGCCATGCTGGAGCAGCTCCCGGTTTGAAGGATCCTGAGGCTGGTGTGGCTCAGGTTGGAGGAGGGTTTCCTACCTCTTCTGCTCATCCATCAGAATCTGTCGAGGAGATAGGGGATCAGTCTGCTACTGACGATGGAGAGTCTACCCTGCCTATCTCATCTTCTGACCCTGCCCAGGTAGTGGAGGGTCGGGCTGTTTCAACCAAGGAAGTCGGAGGGAATTCTGATCAAGTAGCAGCAGTAGGGGAAGCTTCCAATTACGGGGGGTACCCAGGAAGCAGGCAGGGTTCCATCTGGTGCAGTAGAGAGGGAAGCTCCAACTAGCGGATATGGAGAGAAGATGGCCGATAAGGAGCAGGAGGATGCATGATCCAGCTTGACCTCTTACCCCGCAGTATCTAGATAACTTCATATCTTTATAGCCCATGATCGGGGAATGGGCTCCCCAGTTTTAGAAATGAGAACCTTCTGGTTTTTTCCTTAGCTTCATATATGTGTAGTTTAAACTCTTGATCGAACCTCGCCTTAATCTAAAATGAGATTCTGAATGCAATTTCGATTTCATAGATGCTCGTCCTCGGATGAATCCTGATACGTAGGTATAGATTCGTCGATCCATCCTCTATTTGATCCTAATTTGATCAATGAAAGGAAAAATCCATTATACTCCACATCTGCTGACTGAATTCTATTGCACTTGTAGCATCACTTCGAGCACCAGTCCCCAGTATAAACCTGACTTAATCAATACTTGGTAATGCAAGGAACCTGATAAAAAAGAAGTATACAGAGAAACTGCGGGTGACTGGTACCATGGTACCTCATCAAAGAACCTTGGGGCCCTTTGATAGCCTCACAGAAATTTAGTCGAAAGTAATCTGGGTACTGGAGACCCTCATACTTTCTGTTCCAGGAATCTTGGTTCCTTGATGATAGTGAGCATATCGGTGGACACTCTTGCACTCTAGGTACCTCGCATTCCCATTCTAGGATCCTCGGTAATATAGCGAGAAGTCTGGTGAAACTAGAAACCTTGTCGAATGATTGAGTACCTAGCTTTCATGTTTCATGGAACCTAGGTCTCCAGGTGAGTATTCTGGCAAAACTGGGCACCTCGCACCTCCGTTTATAGGAGCTTTGGTGCCTTGGCGAACAAATTTGGCAAATCTCGGTACCTCGCCTTCCTGCTGTAGGGATCTTGGTACCCTGGCAAAAACAATGGCAAGTATATAATGGCAGCAAGATTCAGGTAGGCGACTAAGGCCGCTTTAGCACCTGGTCTTTCTTAGCGGGGGGTGGTACCCGGTCAAGGCCTTGATCTGGCTGGCAACTATGCTCTTACTATCCAGATTCTTCCCGGAGGGGCCGGGGGGGTGACACCCAGCCAAGGCAGCATGAAGGCCATACAGTCTTTTCTGGTCTTGAGGCGATCATATTTGGATACCTTGCATTCCTGTTTGCAGGAATCTTGGTACTTTGGCGAAAACAATGGCGAAATAATACTGGCAGCAAGATTGAGGTGGGCAACTAAGGCCACTTTAGCACCTTGTCTTTCTTAGCGGGGGGTGGTACCAGGCCAAGGCCTTGATCTGGCTGGTAACTATGCTCTTACTATCCAGATTCTTCCCGGCGGGGGGGGGGGGGGGGTGACACCTAGCCAAGGCAGTAGGAAGGCCATACGGTCCTTTCTGGTCTTGAGGCGATCATATTTGGGTACCTCGCATTCCTGTTTGTAGGAATCTTGGTACTCTGGCGAAATAATACTGGCAGCAAGATCAAGGTAGGCAACTAAGGCAACTTTAGCACCTGGTCTTTCTCAGTGGGGGGTGGTACCCGGCCTTGGCCTTGATCTGGCTGTCAACTATGCTCTTACTATCCAGATCCTTCTTAGCGGGGGGTGGTGCTCGGCCAAGGTCTGATCCATCGGGCAACTATGCTCTTAAGTACTGGATCCTTTTTAGCTGGGGCTGGTGCCCGGCCGGGGCAACAGGAGTGCCATGTAGCTTTTCTTGGTCACGGGGAGATCCTCCTAGATGGATTAATTAGATCCAGGGCATCAGGAGTGCTATGTAGCTTTCCTTGATTTGTGGCGAGCCTCTTGGAGGGATCTACCCGGTCCAGGGCATCAGGACTGCTGTGTAGCTTTCCTAGATTCATGGCGAGCCTTCTAGAGGGATCTACCCGGTCCAGGGCATCAGGATTGCTGTGTAGCTTTCCTGGGTTCATGGCGAGTCTCCTGGAGGAATCTGTCCGGTCAAGGGTATCAAGAGTGCTATATCGCTCTCCTGATCTTAAAGCGACAATCATGGCGGATTCAATTGGCGACATAAAGCAGATAGATGTAGACAAATCTAGGCAATGACAGATGGAGAAAGAAACCTTCTTTATTGATGACCAAAGAAAAATGAATACAAGTACTCATGGTTATTAACATCTTCTAACATTCGTTTCGGGCTAATCCCGGCCGATTTTCGTTGCATGACTTCTGGGCAGAACTTCTTGAGGTGATCAGCATTCCAAGTGTGGTCTACTGGATGTCCATTCATGTCGTCCAGCTTGTACGCCCCACCTTGGATCACCATTCTGATTAGGTAGGGACCTTTCCAATTGGGTGACAGTAGCCCGTCTGATCTCTTCCGGGTATTCTGAGTAACCTTCCTAAGAACCACGTCCCTTTGACCGAGTTAGTTTCATCTTTAAAGACTTCCTCTGGAGACTGGTGATCTTGATTAATGGTTATTTGCACATATTGCTTGGCTAACGTTGCTGGGTTAGTTGACACTGCATAGCACTTGCGAGCAGCCTTCTGATCCCCCCATATTTCACCCACTTTGTCTCCCACTTTGTCTCCCATTGGGAATTTCAGGACGTTATGGTATATTGACAGGACCCCTTTGAGGGCAGACAAGTAGGCCTTCCCAGTATAGCTTTATAGGCGGACATGATGTCTACTACAACGAAGTCTGTCATTAGGTTCTGCTGGAGTGGCGCTGTTCCCACTGTCACTGGTAGGATCATAGACCCGGTGGGAATCAACGAGTCCCATGTGAACCCGTACAATGGGGTGGTACAGCTGTTGTAACAAGGTCTCTTCATATTGAATTGCTCCAAAGCACTCTTGAAGAGAATATCTACGCTACTACCTGTGTCAATCAACACACGGTGGACCAAGTTGTTGGCTATTTAAATAGTGATGACCATGGGATCATCATAAGGCTGGACGGTGTTAAATACGTCCTCTTTTGTGAAGATGATCTGTGCAGCAGGAGGAGACCAAGGTGATCCTCTGGTAACCTTGAAAACATTCTGACCTGTTTCTACTCTAGGAATTTTTCTGGCATGGTTCTTTCAAGCATTGTTAGAAGTTCCTGCCAGGGTGGGACCTCCACTGATGGTATTGACAATGTGGATCTGCTCCATCAGATCCTTCCCTTTTTCTTTCCTTCCTTCTTCATATGCTTTGATATCGACCTGCACCTCCTTTCCAGTGCGTATGTTGTCGTGCACTTGTTGGAGGAATTCCTCCAAGCAGCCTCCCCTGACCAAGGCTTCAATCTGGTTCTGCAGACTATAGCACTCCGAGGTATTATGACCTACATCCTCATGGAAGTCACAATACTTGTAGCCGTTCCGCTGATCAGCTGTTACCTTTATTGGACCTGGCTTCTTGAGCAATCCTTTTTCAAGGATGGCGAGGTAGATAGTCTCGCGAGATGCATTCAAGGGGGTTTAATGGGAGTACCCTCTTTCATCTCTATCGACCTGGGCTACTTCCTTGGGTGGAGGTGTGGCTCTGGGCGGAACGGCTGGTAGTGCGGTGACCGATATGTAGATTTGTTGGAAGGTTTGTTCTGGCTTTTCTGAACTGGTGCCGGCTTGGGCGCCTTCTTCTTCTGGCGTTTGGCAATTCTTATATCATCATGCTTCATTTTGACTCGGAGCTGTTCGTCCATTTCAACCTGCTATAGAGCTCTGTTGTAGGCTTGCTGGTTAGTCTCCGGGGGATGCTTGGCGGATCTGAACAGCCTGCCTGCCCATAGGTTCCTTCTGAAATTGGCCAAGGTCTCCTTTTCTGCGAAGACCCCCATCTAGATCACTTCCTTGTGGAATCTCTCTAAATAAGCTCTGAGCGTTTCACCCCGCTCTTGGATCATGTATTGTAGGTGAATGGGACCCTTGGGGCAAGGTTTGATGCCTTGAAACTGAGCATAGAAGTCAGTAGTCAACCTGGTGATTGAATATACGCTCCCTACTAGTAGCTTCCTGAACCATGTTTTGGCATAGTCAGTCAGAGTGGTAGGGAATGTTTTGCACATGGCGGCCCTGGTAGCATTCTGGACCTCCATCTGGTGAACAAAGCTTTCTAGATGGCTCAGGGGATCCTCGGTCGCAGAAAATTTATCGGTTGGCATCTTGAATTTGGGAGGTAGTTCTGCCTCCTTGATCCTTCTAGAGAAGGGAGTATTCACTCTCCCAAAGGATCTTTCCGGTTTTCCCGGTGTTTACCCTTCTTCAGCTCCTGGATCTTCTTTGCCATTCTGGCGACCTGGTCCCAGATACGTTTGTTATCATCATTTTTTGATTCCACCTCAGAATCTCTATCGTCAGACCTCTCCGATGTCGCAGAAGTTTCATCCTGCTTTTCTCCATGGGGAAGGTCTTCTCCGACGCTACTGTTGCTACCTCCTGCCACTGATGCTACCTCCTGCCACTGAACGAGGGGGCCTCATGGTCGCCTCCTGTTGAGGCTGTCTAGAGGAAGCTCCTGGTTGGACCAGATGGCAGCGCTCCATAGGCGGGAGATCGATGGCGGATCTAGCGCGTCGGGGTTGATAACCTATAAGATTCCCTGGAAACGGGGGCGCTGGTCCGAGTTTGTCATGGACCGATGGTACTGGGGGCATGGGCCCGAGTCTATCAAGGACTGGTACAGGAGGTGGTGGTCCCAACCTGTCGAAGGGAGGTATCCTAGAACCTTGCCGATTGGCATCTCCCCTGGGATCTGGTACCGCAGGTTGACCGGTACTGCCTTCGGTGACCATTCGGAGGCGAATGCTCTCTACAAAGGCCGCGATCTATTGGTCTAGATTGGCAGGTCCAGCTACTAGGGTAGTAGGTACCTGGGGGTATTCTGCGCGGTAGCTGACGGCTTCGAGGCGGGTTTTCGACCATTTCCTCCCTTCTTCGGCTTCTGACCCTTTCGGGTTGAAGCGTTTGACTGATGTCCTGACGGGTCAGGATGATCTTGAGAGGATCTGAGCTTCATCATGATAATCTAGCAAGAAAACGAGACACACAGGCTTTCTTTTGAAGGTGTGGTGTTTCCCTCAGACGGCACCAAAAAGTGTTAACGAAAAAATTCACTCGGGATGAAAATCTCAGTTAAAACCCTCGCCACTACCGGCTGTAGTAGTGGGGTAGGTACCATCGGTACCGGGGTCCCTTTCTATGATCAAGAGCAAGAGATCAAGTGATAGAGAAAGAACACAGGGGACCAGGAGATGTAAAACAACACTGTTTTATTTAATAAATCACTATAACAGGATTACAATAAGTATACATACACTCATCTCTCTATTTTCACTCTTTTACACAGGATGAAGATAGAGAAAGTGTTCGTGTCGATAAGTGGATATTTTCCTCCAATGATTGTCAATGGACTCTCACTGGCTTTGGGGAATTTTAGAGATAATTCTCCCAGAGTTTCTCTCGTTATGGCGATCAAGAATCCTTCAAGCGATTGCCCTCCTTTCTTTGTCTTTCAATACCGTATATGTAGTATTCTAAAAAATCCTCTCGAAATCCGGTTGTCATAATGAAGATCATTGAGAATCCTATTTTAGGCATTGAAAGGCATTTGAGTGGAGCTGAAGGCGCCGGATTTGATCCCGTTAATCAATGGCGAATTAAAATTCTGATTCGGTTGACCATTGGGTCATTAATGACGCTTTCTTTTGGCGATGGAGTCAACTTTCCTTTTTCGTTGGAGCTTGGTGGCGATGGAGTGTAACGCTGGTACCTCATTTTGATAAGCTTGTTCTGCGTCCTGCTGGAAGGTTGCTTGTGTCTTCTTGTTCCCTATCGTATTGCCTGGAAGGTAGGGTACTTCTCTTGGAGGAGCTCCGGATAGGCATACTAAGTACCAGGTGGGAGTCGGGGTGACACCAAGGCAAATATCGGGGTAGTACCAAGGTGGTGTCGAGGTAGGTATCGAGGTACCAGGAGCCTTGATTGATGTCGAGATCCTTGTGGGATGCAAGTTATCATCGTACTGGTCTCGAGCCGGTAATAGGAGCTTCAGTAGGGCGAGGTACAAGCTTTCAAAGACGATGTCCTATCTAGATAGACGTATAGTCGAGGCTCCAACCTCGTTGGATATCGGTCCCATCTAGGTGGTGGTACCGATCTCGCTGGCTTCCTGGAGTATCTGGATGAGTCTTCCTGGGTAGGTCCCTGTTGGAAATTCTCCCTTGGTCCCTTGCCAGAAAAACCTGTTAACAGCTGGTAAGTACCCGCGCACTACCCGTGAACTGTTGCTCAACAGAAGACCAAGATGATGTGCACAGGTCATATCGCAGGTCTACACCCGCCCACATCGGGAATGCGGACCCGCACACTACACTAGAATTCTTTCTTACATCAGCTTTTCAGACCTATTTTTGGGAACCCTATATATACATCCTTATCATAGGTCAGCCACAAGCCCTCTTTAACCCTCAACCTCATTTTTACTCTTTTTGGATCCAAGAATATCCTCCCACAAATCCAAACCATTCCTCCACCAAATCCTTCACCGAATCACTTCCATTTCGTCTATTTTCACCCAAACTTCACTCTAAACCTAGAGGCTACTCAAGGATCACGAATTTCTGCACTTAGGAGGAGAAGAGGAGCTTGAAGACAAGTAGATCTCAGCATACCAATGGGTCTCCTCACATTTCTTGTCTGTTTTATTTTTCTTTGTGTATTTTCTATGGGTAGCTAAACCCTTTGTGGGAGTTGTTGTAATTTGACATGGATTGTGGGCTTTCCACTACTTATCTTTAATTTGATTTATTATTCTCATTCATTGATCTTAATGAATTTAATATCTCTTTGTATTAAGTAGGCATACCAACTCTTGGTCCATTGCTTGATGTTGAATTTCTTGAATGTTTCTAAATTGGTTTAAACATCTCCTTGGATTGGGTAGGTATCCCAACTCTCAATCTAAGTTGAGATACACACATTTAGGTGACAAACTAGCTATCTTGGATGGGAGGGATGTGCTGTGAGCATAGCAATCCAGCATATCCTGGCAAAAGAGTGGAAATGGTGAATTGTGAGCATACCAATCCAAGCCATCCCAACTACCCTAAATCTACCTAGGCTTAATTAGAAACCATCTCTATAGTCAATAGAACATACCAATCATTGCTGTGTGGAGATAGTTAAGTGATCTTAGAATCACATTTGAAGGTAGATTTGTCATAATGAATCAAATTGGTTCTCAATTGATCATGGATTTCCCACCATTTGTGTGAAGATTGCATTAACTCCCACATCACCCTATCATATTTCTATCTTATCATTTCATACTCTCATTAGTCTTAGTTGCATGCTAGTTAAGTGTAGTGGTAGGTTGCATTTAGTTGTTAATTACAATCAATCTGTACAATTTACTTTATTTGCATTTTTAGTGCTAGAGTTCAATTTGGTCATAGCTATCTGATCGATCTCTGTGGACGATACCCTACTTGCCGTCCATACTTGTCTTTTACACATTTCGAGCGCATCTTAGTATTTTATAAATTCTTTTGGCAAACACTTTTCCATATAAAAATGAATATGTCAGTTACGGGACGTATACCGAGGGATCTTTATGGGCTCACCATTTGTCAAAAGTTCGATGAACAATGTGAGCTCGAGGGTGAGCAAGAAGTCTTGATGTGGAGGATAGAATCCTTGGAATGGAGATAAGGCTAGGGAAACCTACTAATTGGCAACTCTAGCAGCCCATTCGCTGACTCGATCGGATGGGATAGTTTCTCAGAGAAAATTAGAATGCCACATGTGGAGCAATTCAAGGCTAACACCGTCCCCCAGGAGCATGTCAGAAGATACTAGAGTGCGATGACGCAATATGACTATGATGATGTGCTCATGTGTAGGATGTTCCCGCAAACTCTGGGTGATCAGGGGTCTAGATAATTCGGTGGCCTCGTGGGCTGCTCGATCAAGAATTTTGAAGAACTGATACAAGCCCTCACTAGACAATTTATGGGGAATAAACAAAGAAAGAAATAAATATCCGTTCTTTCCACCCTGAAACAAAGGAAAGACGTGAAATTGAAAGACTACTTAAGCAGATTCTCTCAAGAGGTATAAGAAGTTCAAGACCTCAACGATGATGTGGTGGTATTAGCTTTCGTTAACAGCCTGCAACATAACCAACTGTCGCTCAGTTTAAGGCAGAAGTGAGTGACCACCTATGCAGATCTGGTAGATGATGTGGGAGGATACGCAATGGCGGAAGAAGAACAAATAGCTCACGGTAGAGAATTTATACATTGTGGTTGACCAGGTCAGAACCAGAAAATTAAAAAAGATGGTTCTAAGGGTAACTAGAAGTTGGACCAAAAGAACAATAATTCAGGCAAAGATAACGAGGGTTGCAAGGATAATGACCAAAAAAGCAGAAGAAGATGTGATAGTTGATCCGAATCAAAAAGGGTTAATAAGAGATAGAGGATTTTGGATACGTACATATCCACTATTGTTGAAGACAGATCGAATTCACTCAGAATTATTAGCTACCCTGGGATCCTTCAAGTATCCTTCTCCAATGTACCCCTTGCCAGCAAACATAGAGCGAAGTATTTCAAGGGGTAGGCCGATCGTCCGCAAGAGCTTGAAGGGGTTCCAGACTCAGATTGAGGCCTGCTTGGGAAGGGTGCTTAATGCTGATATGAGCCAGTTATCCTCCTTGTAGGGCGAGTAGCTAAAGAAGATACCTCACTCTGGCTGTAAGATAGAGGGTCGGGATTATTTGGGTTTATAAAACCAACCATAAATACACCTGGTGTAATCACCTCAACCTCTATAAAAGCACCCTAAGATCCTCTTGTAGATGTGCCTTGATCCCCCCTAACCACTTTAGCTTGGAACCCTACCTGAGGAAGAACCTCTTGACTTACACCAGCAACTTGTCCAACATCAGTTTGTTTATTTGGATTGGCCATCACAAAAGCAACCTTAGGAGGAGTGACATTGGATTGCTCTGAAATAATGGTGCTAGTCTGGCCCACCGTAGTGCTACCTAGAACGGCGGTCATGCCAGCATCAGACACACTCCTAAACGGTTGGCCTGACCCTTTAGAGATTTTCTAGGGAAGGTTTACAATTAGGCTAGGTGAATCATCAACATCAAACAGTTCCTCATTAGAGTCAAAATCTGTAAAGACTATCTGGTGGCTTATCGTGAAGTTCATTGAAGCCTTGTCAGGCCGCCTTCTTGGGTGATCAACCGGAGCTTGTCCAACAGATTGTACAACATGTGGCGTTGAAGGCGTACCTTGATTGATTGACTAAGGAACCCGATCGTCAGCCTTAGTCAGGTTAGTTTGTTAAAGAGCTTGATCGTCAACCTCAGTTTGACTAGCCGATCGAAGAGCCTGGTCATCAGTTGTAGCTTGGTCAACCAATTTAGGAATCTGACTGCCAACTTCAGCTTGATCTGATAATTGAGTAGTGGATGTAGCAAAGGGACGATCATACCTACTCTTTGAACGCATTTCTCTCGATATCAAGTCCCTCAACGTCCCTTGATAATCATTTTCTTCATTTGGGTTATCCACCTTGATTCTTACAAAATGCTCAGCTGGTCTAACCTTAATTGTGAACACTTTTTCTTAGCAGGGAGCATTAGAACAAAAGTCCCTGCCATTTTCTTGGCAACTTTCCTAGCAGTCGTCTCCTTAGTAAACTTTATTTTTGAATCTCTCGTAGGGCTTCTCTGTTTAATTCTAGGTAGCGGGTTCTAAAGAGGTGTTGGGATTAAGAACGTAGGTATGTTCTACAAAATCCTACTTAGGGGGAGCTATCCCTTGAGCAAGTTGGTCGGCGGATTCCCTTTGACTGGCCATGTCTATGCTCTTAGCCTTCTTGGCTTGCTCACCGGCCACAATGTCGATATCATATACTGGAATTACGTCCATGCAATGTTAGAATAATATAAGTGTTAACAGGGTTTTTTGGCAGGGGTCCAAAGAAGAATTTTCCACCAAGTAACCACCTGGTAGGGACCATTCCCAGCTCCCAGGAACCCAGCAGGATCGATACAGCGACCTTGGAAGAACCGATACCTTGTAGGGCCAGAACCTCGACTGCCTGTCTACCTAGATGAGGCACCATAAATATGAACCAGGAAGAGCAGATACATCCACCCCGACACCTGGAACCGTGATATCATGCACCCAGTACCTCGCATATACCCGGTGCCTCCTACCTGGCACCTAGGTACCACGACATGTATCCAGTACCCCAGGGTACCTCAACATCTACCTGGTGCCTGAATACCTCAATATCTGCCTGGTACCCAGCACCTTGACATCAACTCAGAATCCACCATAGACAGGTATCCTACTTGCCGAGCAGGAAGAATGTCGCCACGAAGCCACTTGCATGCTAGAACAAGCGCCACGCCAGCTAGAAGGGACTGGTACACCAGAGTACCTCGTCTGAAGGGAAGAAGCATGCAACACCATCTGACCTCATTAATGGCCATTCACAACTCCATTAATGAGGGAGTCAGTCAACTCCATTAATGGCCATTCACAACGCCATTAATGAAGGAAGCAGTCAACTCTATTAATGGAGATAATCAGCCCCATTAATGAGAAGATCAGTCAACTCTTTAATGGCCATTCATAACGCCATTAATGAGGGAATCAGTCAACTCTATTAATGGATATAATTAGCCCCATTAATGAGAAGATCAGTCAACTCTTTAATGGTCATTCCCAACACCATTAATGAGAGAATATTCAACTTCATTAATGCCAAGTCAACGTTCCTTTGATTGCGAATTAATTAGTGGAGTGGGAAACAAGAATCAGAACATATAAATATGACCAAGTTATCTCCAAGAAAGGGGTTCGAACAATAAACACAGTTCACCAGCTCTGGTTCTGACTTCGCTACCAGCTCTCTCTTGAATTTCTCCATCTCAAGAGGTCCAACATTTCTCCGATCGAACATTCTCCAATAGCTTATGAACATTCTCTAGTATCTCCATATCTCCAAGGTATCTCCTCTCCTATCCCAGATTTGGCCCACTTCTCCACCAGAAATACATTTACCATCATCTACAGAGAGTTTTCACCATCGTGGTATAGAAAAACACTTACTTATTGTCTACACAGCACGAGTTCGCCATCACCTGGAGTGTAAAAGGGACCCTGCCTGAATTCCTTCTATACCACCATTGTATCGACTACTATGTATGTCAATTTTAACCGTGAATGTACCGGTACCAAATGGTACCCTTCCAACTGTGACCTATCAGGACTCATTTTGTATTAATGTAAGCTCTCCGGAGCACCTCTCGAGATATATAAATATAAAGAAGGGTCTTTCTCCTTCCTATGGATACTGCCTGGGGTTTTTTCAGCATGTGATCAATTGTGATGCTTTTCCCCTAGGTCAGTCCACCTCTAAAAAAAGAGTTGTCATTCTCTCACCTATCTCCTTGTTAGGAATGCATGTATGCGTGCTAGGCACCGACCTTGCTGGTCCTAGCTCTCATATACCTCTTCTGGCTCATTATCTAGGTTAGGGGAATATTGAAGGCATCTAGAGAGGTGACCGGGTACCATGATCAGATACCAGGACCAGATACCATCCAACTGCACCAGATGGGTGGGATAATTGTTCTCCTACCTATCCTCCCTCTCTCCCGGTATCTACCCCGTCTGAGGACGTCAATCGATTAGATATCTCTCCTTCACTCTTACCAGAATCACGGTACAAAGTACCTACCCCCTGCTGCAACCTCCGGGGTAGCGGGTGGAGGGTGTTGACTGAAATTTTGCTCCCCGAGTGGATTTTTCCCGTTAACACTTTTTGGCGCCGTCTGTGGGGAGCTCACAAACGTAGCTTCCATGTCTCTACATAAGCATCCTTATCTCTACACGCAAGCTCGACTTTCTGCTATTGATATGGTACGTGGGCCTTCAGGCAGAACCGGTCTACTATGCTGCCTCTATGCAATAAACCTGCTTATATACTTGCAGAGCTCCTCTATAGCAGATTCTGTTCGATACATCTAGAGCTTCTATGTAGCAGAGCTGCACCTCTCCTGCTACCTTACAGAGGATTTGCTCCGCTATCAGTAGATTTCATAAGCAGCAGATCCGCCATGATCTCCTATGCTGTAGATCCGCTCCGGTACATCAAGAACTGCTATGAAGTAGAGCTGCACCTCTCCTGCTTCCTTACAGAAGATTTGTTCTGCCCTCAGCAGATCTGCTATGCAGCAAATCCACTGTGATCCATCAGATTTTCACCTGTTCATGCAAATCCCCTTATGTCACCGGATCGACTCTTCAAAAGCTCTAAGGTAGCAGGTCAATGCATGTACCCGAGAAGCCAACTCAACTGTATGAACATAGGAGCAGCGCGACCGGTAGAGGCCTGAAAATACAGCTCTTAACGTGTGTCTAACAACCTAGAGGGGGGGTGAATGGGTTGTTAATCGATTATTACCAACTTTTCGATTAGTCAATATTAATAATATAACTCAACATAAACAAACATACAAAATCAAGTGTAAAGTGCGGAATAATAAATAACACTTGATTTTTACGTGGAAACCCTTCAACAAGGGAAAAACCACGGGCTATCCTTCTAGCCACACACGATCCTCAAATCCACTATATGAGTAAAACGTTACACCCTCAAGTGATACTCGGACTCTCACTCTAGATAACCTCAGGCTATAGACACTACCACTCGCCACTCTTGGTTCAATCCCTAGTGATATCCACTGATACACTACTATCGGCGTGAGCACCTCCTACTCTACCCGCAGGCCTTTTACAATGGATTCTTGACCAATGCTTGCCAACCACAACTTGGTTGCAAGACTACAATGCTTGTGCAACTTCACCCCGAAGCCACAAGACTTTGACTCAATGAAGAGTATAGGGTCTAAGTGAACAATCAATGAATGCTCAACACAATATATGTTAGACCAAACATACAATGCTTAACTAGATGTAGATAATGCAATACAACATCCTAGTTATCAAATAATGCCTACATGTACACACATGAGGTCTCAATTAGTTGTAGAGAAATTCTAACAAACTAATTGTCAATTAAATTCACATAAACATTCATAAACTTGACTAGATGCACAAAGTCAACCTAATCATCAATTAAGCATACATGAATATTTATGGATTAGCTATTTAGGCATATGTGACCTAATAATGCAAGCTATCACAAACAAACACAATCAAATATTCATGAACATTAACTAGTTGATTAAAACACAATTTCTCAACCTAGTTGTCAATTAATCACACATGAATATTTATGACCTAGCTTTTAGGCAAAAATGACCTAATCAATTAAGCTATCACAAACAAACCCAATCATGTTATAGAGACTCATAAATATATGCAATAAGTAGAGTCTAGGTATTTAATCATGCAATAAATACCTAATCTAGAATAAGAAGAACAATAAATGATATTCAAAGAAGTTCTTGCTTACCTAGTCATGAAACAATGAAGACCCATGCTCAAATGATGTTGAATGATGCAAGATGGAGATGGGTTTTGGGTTTGGAGAGTCAAAGAAGCTTTCTTGAAGCTTTCTCTCTCTAGGAGCTCTAACCTCTCTCTAGAAATGATTTTCTGAGCTCTTGGTCGGCCAAGAAGAGAAAAGGAAGAATATATATGAAGCCCTAGATCAAACTACATCGTTTTGAACTTGGGAACCAGAATCCCGTCAAAACCGCTTGCTAGACCGCGGCTCAGGTAAGTGTCCAGACCGCGGTACATACAGCAGTGCACCGTCTGGACAACACCGCGGTTTGGACCGCTGTGCGTGCAAGTGCACAGGTCGCGGTCCACGTCGCGCATGACGCACTGGAGAATACCGCTCCGTGCGCCGCGGTGCAAGCAAGGCCTGCCGAGCGGTCTAGGCCGCGCCAAAGGGAAAAATCCCTTTTTAACACTCAAGACAAAAGTCAATCTTACATGAATGTTGTGCAAGTGTGAAGAGAGTGGGATGCACACAATGAAGCACAATTAACATGTCAAACATGTTATCAACTAAGATACAATGCAAGATATGATATCTAATGTAAGCTAGTGAGTGTTTTAGAAAAGGATGCACACTTATACAAACAATAAAGAACACAAATGCAAGATAAACAAAACATGCATGGAGTGTGTGTGTGCACCTAAACTCTTCAAGAGACAAAGTCAAGTGAATATACCTTTTGCTCTTGAAGTCATGGAGATGCTTGGAAGCTTGCCAATACGGACCTAAGCTACCCATTACACAATCATCCCCAATGTGGTGGCTTGTCATGAAATAAGCCAATCATAAAATCGAGGTCCTTACAATCTCCCCCTTTGGCTATTTCATGACAAAACAACCACTCACAAATATTCCTCACAAAATAAAATAGAGCTATTGTCCATAATCACTTCTACAATACAAAAGAGATTCCTAGAATCTACATATTCAATATCTTCTATCTTCTTGTAGAGTCATCAATGTACCTACACACAATAGCAAGAAGCACTTTCCAAGAACAAGTGCAAGTGAGGTGAACAAATAAAAACAAGCATTGCACTCAATAACAAATAAAGCAATACAAAGAATGCATGTGCAATGCTCCCCCTAAAAGGTTACTCTCCCTCATGATTTCTCCCCCAAAGCATAGCGTAAACAATGCTCCCCTTATATCTCTCACTCCCCCTATTTCTCTCAAGACTTCTCCCCCTTTTTGTCATGAGATAGGCAAAGGAGCTCTCCCTATCGGGTTGCTTTAGCAAAGAGAGCTATTCGCACAAATACATTGCATAATCATATACACAAACTTTATGCAACTTAAATAATTGAGAGAGATTCAAGGAGATTATATTTTAAAAAAAAAATGTGTGCGTGTGAAAGGTTGCTTAGCATGTAATACAAAATACTATTATTCTCATGCATAAAAATCAATCAAAGCAACACTCAACAGGATTTCCAAATGAAGTCAAACCAATTAAGACCCTGTTGTTATGATAAGAAGATATATATCCAAGCATTTGTGTGCAAGTGTACTAATCACAACAAAAGTATATCATCTTTTCTTCATTGCAAGATACATCATCAATCAACAATTTTGATGTCAAAAATAAGCAATGCAACACCACACATAACAGTCATATAACAACATTTTCTGTTTTTCTCCTTTTTCTGTTTTTCTCCATATTCCTAGCAAGCATGTATTTCTGTTTATCATGCTAATGTAACTCTCTTGATGGCTTTCACTCGGTTTCAAATGAGTAGCCTTTTCCAACATTGGGCGGCTCCACGTCATATTGCCAGTAGCCCTTTTCAAGAGAGAGCTTAAGAATGCATATCTAGGAATCATGAACATGGAGAATAATTTGAGGTCAATCAAATGTACTAACAAGTAGAACATTCCTCGAAAAGATAAGCATGCTCAAGCAATAATAGAAGTCATGCATTATCATACAAAGCAACCGTGCAATGGTGTAATCAAAAAATTATACAATTATTAATCAATGTTATTCACCAAGCACACTCAAGCAATCATAAAAGAGCATAAAATAAGCCAACTTTTTGCATATAGCAAATCATGCAAGATCGCTCTCTTTGCTTGAGCTCCCCTCATGGGGTCAATACCAACCAAGTCAATGGGAGACATGAGCTCCTATAGATCTATCAAGTCCAATGGACTTAACTGCATCTACGGGAGTCACATGGGCACTAAGGCAAGCGGGTTCATTCTTTCTAACCCACCTAGGTTCCACTTTAACATTTTTAGTGGTCATAGACATGTTTCTAGGTTCCCTAGGTTTATGCAAACTTGCCCTATTTATCAACCGTTTTTCTTTCATGCTCTTTAATCTACACCTCTCAATATATTTAAAGCAATTTGGTCTTAAGTGACCAATCATACCACAGAAATGACAAGTAGGTACAAAGTAAGGATTTATACCATAGCATTGTGATCTCATCGAGGCATTGCCATGTTAATGAGGTTGTCTTTGATGGTGCATTGGTTTGCTTCTCCTGGGAGCTTGAGCCGATTGGTGGCACCTTTGTGGTTTTGCTTGTAGAGGTGGTTGAGCCGGTTGATCATGCCTTCTTGGTTGAGCATGCCACTTATGGTCACCTCCTTTCTTGATGGTTGACTTGTTAAAGGAGGTGGTGGGCTTCTCAAGGAATTGTCCTTTCTTCTTGGATTGCCTAGGCTTTGGTTGGGATGCCAAGGCTTGTGTGGACTTTCCTTGAGTGGAAGATTGCTTGGATGAAGCTTTGCTCTTGCCTTGAGCTTGAGGTTGCTTCATCTTAGCCTTGTTTAATTCTTCAAGGCGCCTCATCTCTTTATCCTTGAAACTCTTCAAGGTGATGTCTTTATTGGCAAGTTCATCTTTCATTGCCTTCATCCTTTGGTGGCAATCTTCAATCTCCTTCTCATACTTGGACACATCGATCTTGTCCATCATCAAGGAGTCATCAGTGGAGGTCTCCTTCTCCATGGTCTTCAATTTTGAGACAAGAATGGAGATGTCTTCCATTTGCTCATCCGTGATCTCTTTGTACCGTTGAAGTTGATTTTGACAATTTTGCTTGTTTTCTTCAAGGGTACGGATCTTTTCCTCCGAGGAAATCTTCCATCTTCTCAAAGTCTCATTCTCCTTGGAAAGCTCTTCATTTTGCTTCAAGACTTTGAGAAGGATCACTTGACACTCCTCAATTGAGTCAATTTCCTCATCAAGGCCTTTGCCTTGGTCACTTGTTGTCACTCCAACACTTTCCTCTATATTAGAGTCAAGATTCAAGGCCATGTTGCCTTCATCCGAAACTTCCACATAGGAAGCACCATAAGCCGTGAAGTTAAGCACATGCTCTTCACCATTGGAAGAGTTGTCTTCACTCTTTTTGACCAAAATCTTCTTCTTGAAGTCATTTCTTCTTGAGTTATTCTTTTTCTTCTCAAGCTTCAAAAATCTTCTAAACTTCATTGCCGTGAGGGCCATCTCCTCATCGGAGTCACTGTATGAAGTAGAAGCAAGGATGTTGGAGCGACTGCTCAAAGAACCTCTAAGGGTTGGAGCATCCTCAACATCAACGGAGAGGCAACCATTCCTTTCTCCGAAAAATTCCTCTCTAGGAGTTTCACTCTCACACATAGTGTTTAGTGAATGAATGAATGCAAATGAATGCAATGATCAAAATGCACACAAATGCAAGACACACAATCAAGAACAAGGATCACCTAAGTATATCTAGGAACCCGCTCTGATACCAATTGAAAATACAGCTCTTAACGTGTGTCTAACAACCTAGAGGGGGGGTGAATGGGTTGTTAACTGATTATTACCAACTTTTCGATTAGTCAATATTAATAATATAACTCAACATAAACAAACATACAAAATCAAGTGTAAAGTGCGGAATAATAAATAACACTTGATTTTTACGTGGAAACCCTTCAACAAGGGAAAAACCACGGGCTATCCTTCTAGCCACACACGATCCTCAAATCCACTATATGAGTAAAACGTTACACCCTCAAGTGATACTCGGACTCTCACTCTAGATAACCTCAGGCTATGGACACTACCACTTGCCACTCTTGGTTCAATCCCTAGTGATATCCACTGATACACTACTATCGGCGTGAGCACCTCCTACTCTACCCGCAGGCCTTTTACAATGGATTCTTGACCAATGCTTGCCAACCACAACTTGGTTGCAAGACTACAATGCTTGTGCAACTTCACCCCGAAGCCACAAGACTTTGACTCAATGAAGAGTATAGGGTCTAAGTGAACAATCAATGAATGCTCAACACAATATATGTTAGACCAAACATACAATGCTTAACTAGATGTAGATAATGCAATACAACATCCTAGTTATCAAATAATGCCTACATGTACACACATGAGGTCTCAATTAGTTATAGAGAAATTCTAACAAACTAATTGTCAATTAAATTCACATAAACATTCATAAACTTGACTAGATGCACAAAGTCAACCTAATCATCAATTAAGCATACATGAATATTTATGGATTAGCTATTTAGGCATATGTGACCTAATAATGCAAGCTATCACAAACAAACACAATCAAATATTCATGAACATTAACTAGTTGATTAAAACACAATTTCTCAACCTAGTTGTCAATTAATCACACATGAATATTTATGACCTAGCTTTTAGGCAAAAATGACCTAATCAATTAAGCTATCACAAACAAACCCAATCATGTTATAGAGACTCATAAATATATGCAATAAGTAGAGTCTAGGTATTTAATCATGCAATAAATACCTAATCTAGAATAAGAAGAACAATAAATGATATTCAAAGAAGTTCTTGCTTACCTAGTCATGAAACAATGAAGACCCATGCTCAAATGATGTTGAATGATGCAAGATGGAGATGGGTTTTGGGTTTGGAGAGTCAAAGAAGCTTTCTTGAAGCTTTCTCTCTCTAGGAGCTCTAACCTCTCTCTAGAAATGATTTTCTGAGCTCTTGGTCAGCCAAGAAGAGAAAAGGAAGAATATATATGAAGCCCTAGATCAAACTACATCGTTTTGAACTTGGGAACCAGAATCCCGTCAAAACCGCTTGCTAGACCGCGGCTCAGGTAAGTGTCCAGACCGCGGTACATACAGCAGTGCACCGTCTGGACAACACCGCGGTTTGGACCGTTGTGCGTGCAAGTGCACAGGTCACGGTCCACGTCGCGCATGACGCACTGGAGAATACCGCTCCGTGCGCTGCGGTGCAAGCAAGGCCTGCCGAGCGGTCTAGGCCGCGCCAAAGGGAAAAATCCCTTTTTAACACTCAAGACAAAAGTCAATCTTACATGAATGTTGTGCAAGTGTGAAGAGAGTGGGATGCACACAATGAAGCACAATTAACATGTCAAACATGTTATCAACTAAGATACAATGCAAGATATGATATCTAATGTAAGCTAGTGAGTGTTTTAGAAAAGGATGCACACTTATACAAACAATAAAGAACACAAATGCAAGATAAACAAAACATGCATGGAGTGTGTGTGTGCACCTAAACTCTTCAAGAGACAAAGTCAAGTGAATATACCTTTTGCTCTTGAAGTCATGGAGATGCTTGGAAGCTTGCCAATACGGACCTAAGTTACCCATTACACAATCATCCCCAATGTGGTGGTTTGTCATGAAATAAGCCAATCATAAAATCGAGGTCCTTACAAGGCCCAGTGGCATCTCACTCCATGCACCGAGCAGTTCAACGCCCAAGTGAGCCACTGTGTTCTGATTCATTCCAGGACGGTCCAAAGCCACATTTCAATAGCTGGGGGACTTCTAGGATCCTAAGCATGCCTCTGGACCAGTACCATTCCGGTGGCTCCCTACCTCTCGTACCAAGCCCCTCAACGTCCAAGTGAGCCATCGAAGTCCCGATCCGTTCAGAGAGAGCCCAAAGGCTTCCCACATTGCTGAGGCCTTCTACATGCCTAAGCAAGCCTCTGGAGTAGCAACGCCGCTGCATGGCCTAGTGGCTTTTTATTTTTGTACCAGGCTGGACAGTGCCCGAGTGAGCCATTGCGGTCCTGATCTGTTTGAACAGGGTCCAGAGCCACATTTCAGTTGTTGGGGACTTCTAGAATCCCAAGCATACATCTGGACCAGTATCACACTGCTTCATACCTCATGTACCGGGCCTCTCAACGCCCAAGTGAGCCACTGTGTCCCGATTTATTCCATGATGGTCCAGAGCCACATTCCAGTTGTTGGGGACTTCTAGGATCCCAAGCATGCATCTGGACCAATATCACACTGGTGGCTCCCTAGCTCATGTACCGGGCCTCTAAATGCCCTAGTGAGCCACCTATGTCCCGATCCTTCCGGGGAGAGCCCGGAGGCTTCCCAATTCGCTGAGGCCTCCTACTTGACTAAGCAATCCTCTGGAGTAGCAACCTAGCTGAATTGCCTAGTGGCTCCTCACTTCTTATACCGGGCTAGTCACCGCCCAAGTGAGCCACTGTGTCCCGATTCATTCCAGAATGGTCCAAAGCCACATTCCAGTTGTAGGGGACTTTTAGGATCCCAAGCATGCATCTGGAACAGTACCATTTCGGTGGCTCTCTACCTCTCGTACCAAGCCCCTCAACACCCAAGTGAGCCATCGAAGTCCCGATCCGTTCGGGGAGAGCCCAAAGCTTCCCACATTATTGAGGCCTTCTACATGCCTAAGCAAGCCTCTGAAATAGCAGCACCACTGTATGGCCTAGTGGCTCCTTACTTCTTGTACTGGGCTGGACAACGCCCAAGTGAGCCACTGCGGTCCCGATCTGTTTGAGCAGGGTCCAGAGCCACATTTCAGTTACTGGGGACTTCTATGATCCCAAGCATGCATCTGGACCAGTATCACACTGGTGGCTCCCTACCTCATGTACCGGGCCTCTCAACGCCCAAGTGACCCACTATGTCCCGATTCATTCCAGGATGGTCCAGTGCCATATTCCAGTTGTTGGGGACTTCTATCCCAACCATGTATCTGGACTAGTATCACACTGGTGGCTCCCTACCTCATGTACCGGGCCTCTCAACGCCCAAGTGAGCCACCTATGTCCCGATCCGTTCTGGAAGAGCCCAGAGGCTTCCCACATTGCTGAGGCCTCCTACATGCCTAAGCAAGCCTCTGGAGCAGCAGCCTAGCTGCATGGCCCAATGGCTCCTCACTTCTTGTACCAGGCTAGTCGACGCCCAAGTAAGCCAATATGTCCCGATTCTTTCCAGCACGGTCCAGGGCCATATTTCAGTTGCTGGGGACTTCTAGGATCCCATGCATGCCTCTGGACCAGTATCACACTGGTGGCTCCCTACCTCATGTACCAGGCCTCTCAACGCTCTAGTGAGCCACCTATGTCCCGATCCGTTCGGGGAGAGCCCACAAGCTTCCCACATTGCTGAGGCCTCCTATATGCCAAAGCAAGCCTCTGGAGTAGCAACACCGCTGCATGGCCTAGTAGCTCCTCACTTCTTGTACTGGGCTAGTCATCGCCCAAGTGAGCCACTGTGTTCCGATTTATTCCAGGATGGTCCAGAGCCACATTTCAGTTGTTGGGGACTTCTAGAATCCTAAGCATGCTACTGGACTGGTATTATACCGGTGGCTTTCTACCTCCTGTACCGGGCCCCTCAACGCCCTAATAAGCCATCGATGTCCTGATCCATTCGGGAAAAGCCTAAAGGCTTCCTATTCTTGCTGAGGCCTCCTACATGCCTATCCAAGCCTCTGGAGCAGCAGCACCGCTGCATGGCCCAGTGGCTCCTCACTTCTTGTACTGGCCTAGTCAATGCCCAAGTGAGCCAATGTGTCCTGATTCATTCCAGGATGGTCCAGAGCCACATTTCAGTTGTAGGGGACTTCTAGAATCCCAAGCATGCTTCTGGACTAGTATCATACCGGTGACTCCCTACCTCCTGTACCGGGCCGCTCAACGCCCTAGTGAGCCATCGATGTCCTGATCCGTTAGGGAAAATCCTAGAGGCTTCCTATTCTTGCTGAGGCCTCCTACATGCCTATCCAAGCCTCTGGAGCAGCAGCACCGCTGTATAGCCCAGTGGCTCCTAACTTCTTGTATCTGGCTAGTCAACGTCCAAGTGTGCCACTGTGTCCCGATTCATTCCAGGATGGTCCAGAGCCACATTTCAGTTGCTGGGGACTTCTAGAATCCCAAGCATGTTTCTGGACCGGTATCATACCGGTGGCTCCCTACCTCTCGTACCGGTCATTCAACGCCCTAACAAGCCACCTATGTCCCGATTCATTCGGGGAGAGCCCAGAGGCTTCCCACATTTGCTGTGGCCTCCTACATACCACGGAAAAATTCACTCGGGGAGTGAAATCTCAATTAACACCCTCGACCCGCTACCCCGGAGGTCGCAGTGGATTGGTAGGTACTTCGTACCTTGATTCTGGTAAGAGTGAAGGAGAGGAATTTGACCGATCAACGTCCTCAAACGGGGTAGATAACGCAAGAGAGGTAAGGTAAGTAGGAGAATAATCATCCTGACCATCTAGTGCAGTAGGCTGGTACCCGGTCCTGGTATCTGATCTTGGTACCTGGTCACCTCTCTAGGTGCCCTCCATAATTCCCCGACCAAGATAATGTGCAAGGTGGGGTACATGAGAGCTAGGATCAGCGGGGTTAGTATATAGCTCACATTCATGCATTAATAACAAGGAGATAGATGGGAGAATGACAACTCTTTTAGTAGTGGTGGACTGACCTAGGGGGATAAAGCATTACGATTGATCACATGCTGAACAACCTCCAGGAAGTATCCGTAGGAAGGGAGAAAGACCCTTCTTTATATTTATATATCTCGAGAGGTGCTCCGGAGAGCTTACATTAATACAAACTGAGTCCTGGTAGGTCACAGTTAGGGGGGGGGTACCATTTGGTACCGGTACATTCATGGCAAAAACTGACATTCATGGCGAAAACTGACATACATAGCAGTCGATACAATAGTGGTGTAAAGGAATTCGGGCAGGGTCCCTTTTACACTCCAGGCGATGGCGAACTCATATTCCTAATGGAGAAGTGGGCGAAATCCGGGATTGGAGACATGGAGATGTTGGAGAGCTGTTGGAGATATGGAGATACTGGAAGGCTGTTGGACTGTGTCTATTTTTCGTACCCCCTGTTGGAGAAATGTCCGACCAAAGAAATATTGAGGAATCGACCCTTTTTCTTGGAGAGTGACTTGTTATATTTATATCTATTCATCCCTGTTGCCCACTCCATTGGTTTATCGACATTAATGAGTTGAATATCTTCTCATTAATGGAGTTGAATATCTTCTCATTGATGGAGTTGAATATCTTCTCATTGATGGAGTTGAATATCTTCTCATTGTTGGAGTTGAATATCTTCTCATTAATGGAGTTTGATTATCTTCATTAATGAAGTTGACTCCTTCATTAATGGCGTTGTGAATGGCCATTAATGGAGTTGACTGATTCCCTCATTAATGGAGTTATGAATGGCCATTAATGGAGTTGACTGATTCCCTCATTAATGGTGTTGATTATCTCCATTAATTTACTAGAGATGTCAACTTTCTCTTTTATGTTGCTTGAAGGAGAATTCTGACTCTGTATCTCGATGGTATGGTACACTGGTGTACCAGAGTGCTCGCTGGCGTGGCGCTTGTTCTAGCATGCTGGTACATTTTTCTGGTTCCATTCTTCTTACTTGGCGTGTAGGATACACATTTCTGATTAGATCCTGGACTAATATCGCGGTACTTGGGTACCGGGTAGATGTTGCGGTACCTAGGTACCAGGTAGGAGGTATCGTGGTACCTAGAAATCAGGTAGGAGGTATCGTGGTATATCCTTGCTTGGTACCTGGTAGACTGTAAGACGTGGTACTGACTTCTTTCCAGTTCATGGTGTAGAGCATCCCCGGTATCTACGTACCGGTCCCGATCTAGGTCCTACCAGGTACCTGCCGGATGGAAAATTCTCCTTTGGACCCTTGCCAAAAATGACTGTTAACACCTGGTAACATAAGAAACTTTAAAATTTGTTAAGGTTAGATGCGTGGCACCACTTATAGCTGGTACTAAGATCTCCTGGTACTTAGTCCCTGAATCCCAGTAATCTTCCCTAAAGAACATTGTTCACAACTGATTTTCCCATTTGGGAGAACCGAGGTACCAGCATTCCTGTTCTAGAAATCTCGGTACTTAGGTGAAAACACACTTAATGATTCTGGGTATCGGGAATTCACGTTTTCAGTAATCTTGGTACTTAATATATATTTCTAGCGAATTAAGGTACCTCGCATCCATGTTTAAAGAATCGCGGTATCTAGGTGAAAGACTTCCCTGGTAGGCAACTATACAATTTACGTACCAGGTCTTTCCTGGCGAGATTGGGTTCGGCCAAGGCAGCAGAAGGGCCATTTGGCTGTCCTGGTTTTAAGGAAGCGACGGGCAACTAGAGCCATAATTTCGTAACCTTGTTCTGGCAAGCAACTATGCACTAGATGAACCAGACCCTTCCTAGAGGGGGTTGGTGCCCGGCCAAGGCAGCAGGAGGGCCATTTGGCTTGTCCTTGTCTTGAGGAAGCGACGGGCAACTAGGGCCACAACTTCGCAACCTTGGTCTGGCAGGAAACTTTGCCTTAGATGAACCAGACCCTTCCTGACTGGGGGGTGGTGCCCGGCCAAGGCAGCAGGAAGGCCATTTGGCTTGTCCTGGTCTTGAGGAAGCGACGGACAACCAAGGCCACAACTTCGCAACCTTGGACTAGAAGGCAACTATGCCTCAGATGAACCAGACCCTTCCTGACGGAAGGTGGTGCCTGGCTGAGGCAGAAGGAATGCCATGTGGCCTTTCCTGGTTCAGTAGAGACCGTGGTGAATTCTCGTGGAGAATACTGGCGACAAAATGTAGACAAGTGTAGATGAAGGAAAAAAGAAGATTCTTTATTGGTTAATCAACTAGCGATATACATTCTCTAGGCGATACATGTATCAGGCGATACCTAATCAGGGTGGTATTGGTGAATTTCCTGTTCCTCTAAGGGTAGAGCATTTTCAGGTGATCCGTATTCCAAGTGTGATCGATAGGATGTCCCTCAATGTCTTCCAACTTATAGGTCCCGGTATGGATTACAATTTTCACCAAATAGGGACCCTCCCAGTTCTGTGCTAGTACCCCGACAGACCTTTTTCAGGTGTTTTGGGTTACCATACTTATGACTAAGTCTCCTTCTTTGAAATTGCGGTTCCTGGCCTTTCTATTGAAGTACCGGGCAATCCGGCTCTAGTAGGCTGCTACCTTTTCTACTACTCGGTCCTACTTTTCTTCTAGGAGGTCCAGGTTGGCCCTCAATTTGTCCTCTTTACCTTCTGGCTCGAAATGCTGAACCCTAAAGAAAGTCAATTTATGCTCGATTGGTAGGACAGTTTCCACCCCGAAAGCCAATGAGTAAGGGGTCTCTCATGTAGTAATCCTTTTAGTGGTACGATAGGCCCACAGCACATCAGGGAGCTGCTCTGCGCACTTACCCTTCTTCTGTTGGAACTTTCTTTTTTAGGAGCTGTTTGATGGTCTTGTTTGTGGCCTCTACCAAGCCATTAATCGGAGGGTGCACCACTGATGCAAAGCGGAGCTTGATTCCCAAGTTCTAACAAAAATCTTAGAACCAGGTATTGTCGAACTGCTTACCCAGATCAGTTATAATGGCTATCGAAGTACCGAATCGGCATACAACATTGTTTTTAATGAACTTGGTGGTGTTTTCCTCTGTGATCCAAGAAAGAGAATCAGCTTCTACCCATCGGGTAAAGTAGTCAATGGCCATTATCGCATGCTTTGTTAGGTGCAGTCGGGAGTGGTCCGATTAAATCTACCCCCCATATGGCGAAAGGATAGGGAGAGTTGATGGAGGAGAGCAATACCGGTGGAAGGTGATTTAGATTGGATGTCCTCTGGCATGGTTCACAAGATTGCACAAACTGCCTTGCGTCTTGGTGCAAGGTTGGCCAATAGTATCCCATGCGAAGCACCTGGTAAGCTAGCGCTTCTCCCCCGGTGTGGTTGCCACAGTCCCCTGAATGTACCTCTTTGTGTGCCCAGCTCACATCATCAGGGTGTAGGTATCTAAGTAGGAGGGGATCTTCCTCTACGGTAGAGGTGCCCTTCTACCAGGCAGTATCAAGCTGAGGTTCGCTTGAGTTTGCAGTAGAGTTTACGAGATCAGGTCGACACTTGGACAAGTACTGGGATTGGGTATCGCGCTGAACTCGGCCACAAAATCTGCCAAAGCCTAGGCCTTGATTTTGGTTCTGGTTTTATACATAATGTCATATTGGGTGAGCTCGAGGGCCTATAATACCATTCTTCCCGGCACGTCTGGTCTTTGGAGAAATTATCGCAAAGGCTGATCGATGACCACAACAATTAAATGGGCTTGGAAGTACATGTGGAGTTTCCTGGCTCTGGTAACCAGGGCAAAGGCAAGCTTTTCCAAGAGGGTATAGTTCCTCTCTGGTTTGGTCAAAGCGTGACTCACATAGTAGATGGGTCGCTGAACCCCATCTCCATATTTTTTGACCAGGGCCCCGCTAACGGCAGTCTCGGATACGGCCAAATATAATTGTAACTCCTCTCCTGGTATTGGTTTAACCAGCAGTGGTGGGCTAGCTAGGTACTTCTTCAAAGACTAGAAGGCCAAATCGCCGTCTTGATCCCACTATGTATTTCTCCCCTGCTTGATAGCTTTGAAGAAAGGAAGGCACGTGTCGGTGGACCGCGATATAAAGCGGTTAAGAGCTGTTAACCGATCAGTCACGCCTTGAACCTGCTTGAGTGAGGTAGAAGATACCAGATCAAGGATAGCATGGATCTTTTCTGAATTGGCTTCTGTTGATCGAAAATTCGCTCTGGGTGAGGAATTTCAATTAACACCCTCAGACCGCCACCCGGTAGGTCCAGGTCACGGTCGGAGAGATATCTCTCCCGTGTGGTGATTTGGATGGAATGGATGTAAAAGAGAAAAAAGGAGAATACCAGTATGTATATATAAATAAAAGGGGAAATTTTTTATTGATCACTGGACTTGTAACAATGGTGGTAAACTTTAGGATCATAATGCAGTTGCTCATACTTCTCTATTTTACACAGAATGGCGATGGCGAAATCGTTAGTGTCGATAAGTGGATATTTACTCTCAGCGGTGGTCCGAAACCTCTCACAATTTTCAGAAACTAAAGAAAAGCTTCTCCAGAGATCCCCTTATCTCTTCGTCCTTCTTGACCGTAATTATGGACCTCTACTGTTCCTGAGAATCCGGTCATTTTATTGAGAATTATTTGGAGTCCTCTTTTAGGCGTTGAAAGACGTTGAGTGATGTTAAAAGCACGGGATTTGATCCCTCAAATTACTGTAGCATTTAAACTCTGATTCGGTTGACTGTTTGGTCTCTTTTATGGTGCTTTTAATGGAGAAGAAGTCAACGCTTCCCTCCTACATTGTTTGGAGGAGAATATTGACTATTTATCTCGATGACGTGGTACACTGATGTACTGGTCTTCTCTTGCTGACATGGCACTTGTTCTAGCATGCTGGTATCTTCATGACAACATTCTTCTCGCTTGGCGGGTAGAATGCCTATCTTGGTTGGATTCTGGGCTGATGTCGAGGTACTTGGGTACTGGGTAAATGTCGCAGTACCTTGGTGACAGGTAGAAGGTACTGGGTATGTTCGGGGTTCTGGGTACGTGGTATCGCGGTACCAGCTTCACTTGGTATCAGGAGTAATGGCACATCGTGGTACCTGTTCTTCTTGGGTAGTAGTTCTTGTGCTTTATCTGGTACAAGTAGATAAAGGAGTCACGGTTCTCCCCCCACCAGATATCAATCCTTCCTAGATCGAGGAACCGATGCTTCCCGGTACCTGGGAGCTGGGAATGGTCCCTCTCAAGGTCCTACCAGGTATCAGTACGATGGAAAATTCTTCTTTGGACCCATTTCAAAAAAGGCTATTAACAGCTTTTATTCCCCTTTCATGGACCATAAATTTGAGGAATTTCCAGGCTGCTACCCCGAAGGCACATTTGGTGGTCCTGGACCTGCTAGGCTACCTGGGACTTGGTATTCATGTTGTCAATATACACCTTCATCGACTTCCCTATCTGCTCCTTGAACAGTCGGTAGACCAAGCGCTGATAGATAGCACCTGCATTCTTAAGACCGAAGGGCATTACCTTGTAGCAGCACATGCCCTGTCTAGTGATGAAGCTGGTCTGGTCTTGATCGACGAGTGCATCATAATCTTATTGGACCATGAGAACTTATCCATGAAGCTAAGGAGCTTGTTCCTAACGGTTGAATCTACTAGCTGATCGATCTTAGGTAGCGGGAAGCTATCCTTCGGGTAGGCGCGATTGAGGTCTATATAGTCAACGCACATACGCCACTTCCCGTTTGCTTTAGTTACTATTACCACGTTTGCGATCCACTCAGGGTACCGAGACTCCCTATAGAATCTAGCCTTCAGAAGCTTGTCAACCTCCTCATGTATCGCTGCATTCCTCTCAAGGTTAAAGTGTCACCGCTTCTGTTTGACTGGTTTAAAGGTGGGGTCGAATGCCAGCTGCCAAGGAAATGGGGATTCCTAGCATCTCCCCATGGCTCCAGGTGAAGATTTCGATGTACTCTCGAAAGAGTATCACCAGATCATCCTTCACTCTTGCTTCCAGCGTTGCTCCTACGTTAATTACCTTTGAGGGATCATCCTCCTGATTGGTATCTCTTCTAACTCCACTACAGGGTGGGCACTGGCCCACCCTTTATCTTCTTCCACATCCTCTGTAACTGGACCCTTTACCTCGAGTTCCTCTTCTATTGCCTTCATCTCTTCTTCAGCATATGGGTTCTCGTGGTTACCTCCTAGTAGATCCGGGGTCTGTATGACATTCACATACACACACTATTTGGCAAGTTCTGCTAGATTGGTAGACACCGCGTAACATTTACGCGATACCTGCTAGTCCCCTCGTACCTCGCCTACCTTGTCTCTTACCGGGAATTTCAGGACGTTGTGGTAGATTGACAGGACACCCTTAATGGCAGATAGAAAGAGCCTCCCAAGGATGGCGATGTAGGCAAATGGGGTGTCGACCACAACGAAGTCTATCATGTGGTTCTGTTTGAGCGTTATTATCCCTACTATCAAAGGTAGGATCATAGATTCTACTGGTATCAGTGAGTCCCTGGAGAATCCATACAATGGGGTGATGCAACTATTGTAGCAGGGATTTTGTCAGGTTGAGTTTCCCCGGAGCATCCCGGAAGAGGATGTCAACGCTGCTACTGGTATCAATGAGGATACGGTGCACCGAGTAATTGGCTATCTACACTGCGATAACCATGGGGTCGTCATGCGGCTATACCGTTTTGTATACTTCATCCTCAGTAAAAAAAATTTGGGATGAGAAGGAAAATCCCGGTGATCCCCTGGCGATCCTAGGGACATCCTAGCCTGCATTAAGCTGGGGCACCTTCCTAGCGTGATTCTTCATGGAGTTGTTGGAGGTTCCTGCTAGGGTATGACCTCACTTGATAGTGTGGACTATGTGGATGTGCTCCATCAGGTCCTTCCCCTTTGCTTTCCTTCTTTCCTCTGTTGCTTTAATGTCTGCATGTACCTCTTTCCTAGTCTGGATGATATCTCGCACCTGTTACAGGAACTCTACCAAGCAGCCTCCCCTTACCAGTGCCTCGATCTGGTTGCGTAGGTTGTAGCACACTGAGGTGTTGTGCCCCACATCTTCAGTGGAAATCGCAGTATTTGTAGTGATTTCACCGATCAGCTGGTATCTTAATTTGACTAGGCTTCTTAAGCAGCCCCTTATCGCGATTAGCGAGGTAGATGGTTTCACGGGATACATTGAGAGGGGTGTAATGAGTGTACCCTTCATCCTCTCTAGCTATCTGCGCTACTTCTCTTGGAGGAGGTGTTGCTCTAGGAGGGGTCTGTTTGGCTGGGTACCAAGTTTGCTGAGGCTGATAAGGTGGTGGCTTGTACTTAGATCGGTTTGAAGGTCTGTTCTGGCCATTCTGAATCGGTACAGGCCTATGTGCTTCCTTTTTTGGGCGCTTGACATATCTCAGGTCATTGTGCTCTATCTTGACCTTGAAATGTTCGTCTATTTCCACCTGCTCGAGGACCCTGTCATAGGCCTTTTGGTATGTCTCCAATGGATGTTTTGTAAAGGATCAGAACAGTCTGCTAGCCCATAAGTTTCTCCTGAAGTTGGCTAAGGTTTCCTTCTTAGTGAAGACCCCCATTTGGATCACCTCCTTGTGGATCTTTCCAAGTAAGCTCGGAGTGATTCACCCCGCTCCTGGATCACATATTGAAGGTGGATGGGATCCTTGGGGAGAGGCTTTATACCCTGGAATTGAGCACAGAAATCACTAGTTTACTTGGTGAAGGAGTCAACGCTACCAGCGGGTAACTTTCTTAACCATGTCTTGGCATAGTCATTCAGTTAGCGTTGTAAGGAACATCCTGCACATGGCGGCCCAGGTAGCATTCTAGACTTCCATTTGCTGCACGAAGCTCTCAAGGTGGCTCAGGGGATCTTCCGTCCTTGAGTACTTGTGGGTCGGTATTTTGAATTTAGGAAGTAGCTCTGCCTCCCTGATTTTTCTAGTGAATTGAGCATTCATCTTACCCATGGGGTTCTTCCGGCTCTCCCGATGCTTGCCTTTCTTTAGCTTCTGGATCTCCTTTGCCATCATGGAAACCTGGTCCCGAAAGTGCTTGTTTCCACCGTCCCTAGACTCGACCTCAGAATCTTCATTGTCAGACCCCTCTGATGCTACAGAGGCTTCGTCTTGGTTCTCTCCCTAGGGAGGATTTTCCCGAGCGCTTCTTCTGTTGTTGGTGCTACCTCCTGCAGCCGATCGAGGTTGCCTGTCCGTAATTACCGGTTGGGCTGGGTGATGATGCTTCTTAGATGGGACATCGAATGAGGACTTCACCTGTCGGGGTCAAAAATTTATTGGTCGGTCCGGAACCGGGGGTATGGGCTCAAGCCTGTCGTGGACCGGTACTAGAGGCGAAGGTCCCAATCTGTCAAAGGCTAGTGTCCTGGTACCCAGTCGGCTGGTATCTCCCCTTGTATCTGGTACCGCGAGCAGGGGGGTGATACCCTCTATAACAAATCAGAGGCAGATGCTCTCTACGAAGGCTGCGACCTATTGATCTAGGATGGCCCGGCTGGTTGCTGGGGCAATAGGGACATGGGGGGTAGCCTGGGCGGTAGCCGCAAGTGATGGATCGTGGTTGCGATGCCTCGACCCCTTTCTTTGCTTCTGGCCTTTATGGTTGAAGCGACAGCTTGGTGCCCTGACGGATCGAGCTGCCCTTGGGAGGATCAGAAAATCATGTTAATATGCTGTAAAAAATTAAATTCACAGGCTTTTTAAAGAGGTGTTGAAAGTTTCCTACAGACGGCACCAAAAAGTGTTGATCAAAAATTCGCTCTGGGTAAGGTATTTCAATTAACACCCTCGGACCACTACTAGGGAGGTCGCGGTCGGGGAGATATCTCTCTCGTAAAGTGAAATGGGTGGGACAAATCTAACAGAGAAGAAAGGAAATGACAGCAATATGTGTATAATAAAAGGTGGTGTTATTTCATTGATCACTGGATATAATATCAAATTACAAAGCTAATATTCCTCTCTCTCTCTCTCTCTCTCTCTGTTTACACAAAATGGCGATGGAGAACTCGTGCATGTCGATAAGTGGATATTTTCCCTCAATGGTGGTCCCGAAACTCTCATTATTTCTGGAACCGAAAAAAGCCTCTCCAACCCCCGTTTCTTTGTCTTTCCTTGCCGTATTTATAGACTCCTTCCTCGTATTTCACTGAAACCGGTCATTTTATTGAGAATTATTTAGAGTCCCTTTTTAGGCATTGAAAGACATTGATTTAGGCTAAAAGCGCAGGATTTTGATCCCTCCAATTATTGTCGCATTTAAATTGTGATTCGGTTGACCATTTGGTCGTATTATGGCGATTTAAATGGTGAAGAAGTCAACTCTTCCCTCCTACGATGTTTGGAGGAGAATATTGACTCTGTATCTCGGTGGCGCAGTACACTGATGTACCGGTCTTCTCTTGCTGGCGTGGCGCTTGTTCTAGCATGCTGGTATCTTCATGGCAACACTCTTTTTGCTTGGTGGGTAAGATACCTATCTCGGTCGGATTCTGGGCTAATATCACGGTACTTGGGTACCGGGTAGATGTCGCAGTACCTAGGTGCCAGGCAAGAGGTACCGGGTAGATGCGAGGTACTGGGTACGTAGTATCGCAGTACCTGCTTCACATGGCATCAGGAGTAATGGCACATCACGGTACCTATCCTTCTTAGGTTGTGCTTCTGGTGCTTCATCTGGTATCAAGTTAACAAGACATTCGTGGCTTTGGCCCTTCCAGGTAATTATCCTTCCACTGATAGAGGAACTGATGCTTCCGGGTACCTGGGAGCTGGGAATGGTCTCCTTCAAGGTCCTACCAAGTATCAGTACAATGAAAAATTCTTCTTTGGACCCCTGTCAAAAAAAGCTATTAACTTTTTCTTTTTTCTATTTGTCTCGTAACTAGAATTGCTAATTAGTGGTAATTTGTTCGATGCATAGTAAATTTTACTTAATCCAAAAATCACCGTCAACAATGTTAACAACTGTTAATGGAAAAATTCACTCTCTCAGTTAACACCCTCACCCACTACCGGTGGCAGCAGCGGGGTAGGTACCCTCGGTACCGGGGTCCCTTTTTTTTTGTAGGATCGAGATCGATAGATCAACGAATGGAGAAAGAACACAAGGGACCGGGAGATGTAAAATAAATACTGTTTTATTCAATCAATCACTACGGTAATATGTATACATGCATATTTCTCTTTATTTTCACTCTTTTACACAAGATGGAGATGGAGAAAACGTTCGTGTCGATAAGTGGATATTTTTCCTTCAGTGATTGTCAATGGACTCTCACTAGCTTCCGGGAATCTCCTGGGATCTCTCTCTAGTTCTGGCAATCAAGAATACTCGAAAAAAGTCCCATTTACTTTACCCTTCAATGCCGTATATATAGTACTCTCCAAAATCTCCTCTAAATCCGGTTGTCTTAATGAAGATTATAGAGAATCCTATTTTAAGCGTTGAAAGGCATTTGCATGAAGCTGAAGGCATGGGATTAGATCCCGTTAATCAATGATGAATTTAAATTCTGATTCAGTTGACCATTGGGTCATTAATGGCGCTTTATTTTGGCGATGGAGTCAACTTTCCTTCTTCATGGAGCTTGATGGCGATGGAATCGACTTTCCTTCTTCGTGGAGCTTGGAGGGAAATTCTGACTTTGAGTTTTGATGGAGGGTAGTGCTGATACCTCATTTTGATGAGCTTGTTCTGCCTCCTGCTGGAATGGTGCTTATGTCTTCGTATACCCCATCGTATTGCCTGGAGGGTAGGATACTTGCCTTGAAGGAGCTCTGGATAAGCCTACTAAGTACCAGGCGGGAGTCGGGGTGGTACCGAGGTAGGCATTGAGGTACTTGGTACCTTGATCAATGTCGAGATGCTTGCGGGGTGCTAGGCGTGCAAGCTATCATCGTACTTGTCTTGAACTGGTATCAGGAGCTTCAGTAGGGCGAGACATATGCTTTAGGAGCTGATATCCTATCTAGGTAGATGGATAGTCGTGGTTCCAACCTCGTCGGATATCGACTCCGTCTAGGTGGTTGTACCGATCTCGCAGGTCTCTTGAAGTATCTTGATGACTCTTCCTGGATAGGTCTCTGTTTGGAAAATTACCTGTTAACAGAAGTCCCCCCTGACTTGAACACCGGTGTCAGGTTGGGGTTGGAGTTAGGATAGATAGTGCTTGGAGAATTTTTCGTAACGTCTCATAGGAGGGAATCTTTTCCTTGAACGTTGATTTAAATGAAAATTCCACGTGGCTGATCGAGGTAGGCCGAATTCAAAAACAGGAAAAACGAAATTTTTTAAGGGCGCACGTTTCCCAAAATTGTTCCCTCCAAGTCGTCGATTTTACAGCGACATTAATTACCTTTTCTGCCCATTACAAGTAACCATCTCTATATAAACCCTGGTGCCTTGGTAAGTCATTCACACCGATCAATCCTTCCTGATTAAGATTTTCCAGCAAGAAGAAAACCTAGCCTCAGTCTTTAACTTCCCCCTTTTCTTAAGAAATCAAAACTCTGAACTGTTATCATGTCTTCCCCAGGTGGCAACAGCATTGAGCGAATGTTTGATGGCGACGTTGTGGCCGGCGGGAGCCTTGCCCCCAGAAAAAGGGCTCGCGATAGCAACGACAGCGGGGACGACGTTCCCTTTTAACGTCGCCATTCCAACCGGAATATCGCAATCGGGACAGGCTTCTCGAACAATTTTAAGACTCTGGTTGATGTCGACCAGGAGTCGAGTGAAGAAGTAGGGGCCATCAGGATTGGTGGGAACTGGGCCGGTGAAGTTACTGACACCGCTGGAAGGGTACTTGTCCTCCCCTACGAACACAGGTGCATCCCTGATTCGTCCAGTACCTCGGACACCGTGGCGTGCTTGCGGAGGGATTTCAAAATCCCTAAAGATATTGCGATTGATATACCTCCAAAAGGGTATGATGTGTATACCCCAATCGCGGCGAGCTTCCAATTCATGCGGCGGCCTTTGACAGTGGAGTTAGGTTACCCCTTCACCCCTCCTTGCGTAGGGCACTGTACGCATTGCAGCTTGCCCCTCTCCAGCTAACACTGGGGTTTTGGAGGCACCTGGTGGGGTTCCTAGTTTTATGGAGGGAGCAGTGTGCGAGAGGCCACATTGATCGGGAACCGGGAGCTGACGAGCTCGGATATGTGTTTCAAATTGCTGCCAACGCCCCGGGTCAGAAGGGTCAGTTCTATGCTCCAGCCAAGAACAACCTGAAATTTGTGGTACCAGGAGCCACGAAGAAGGATAACTCCTGGAGGGAGGAATGAGTCGTCGTCAAGGGCGGATTGGGCAGCTCGGTTTACATCGGAGGAACCGAATTCGAGGTTCCTACCTGCTTTACTGGGAGACCCTCATTAGAGAAATGTAAGCTCTCTACTGAGTCAGAGAAAATCTTCAAGGCCATCATGGCCAGGATTATGTCAACCTACAGTATCCTGCCTTGGATGTTTTTGATGCAGGGAGGGTAGAGTATTCCCTCCGTATTTTCGACGCACTTCCTGGTAAACGTCTCTCTGATTTCCCTTTCGTTGTACTATTTCATTAACTTTGTTGATATTAACTTGTGTTGTTATGGTAGTTTCAGCAGTATCTCCATCAGTTCCTGAGGTGGAGACCCAACAAGCCAGCGGTACTATTGATTCTCCTCCAACTTCCCCTATCAGGCTTCCAGCTAGTTCTCATCTTGATGCAGGGGTTAGTGTACCTGCTGGCTCTGTAGGATCCCGGTCGAGGTATCAGGATCGCCAGCTCCCCCTCTTCCTACCTCGGCTAGGTTGTTGGAGGCTTTTACAGCCAGAGTGGGGAGGTATCGAGGTGCCTCCAGCCGGGTGCAAGATGTTTCGCCCCACAGACCAGTCAATGTTACAGATGTCATAGATGCTGGTGCCACAGCTTCTTTCGCTTCTCCCGTTATGGCAACTGGTCAGCCTAAACCGGTCGAGAAAAGTTCTGACTCTGCTATGAAGAGGCAGGTGGTACCTCGAGATAAGGCACGGTCGAGGTCGAAGGACAGCAGCTAGGATGAAGTTCTGGCCCACTTCATGGCTTCCTGCCTAGGTGGGGGTCTAGATGTCATGACCGCCATGCCGACTGAGCTTCTAATTAGAAGAGGATCTGCTCTTCTGGCTGAGGTAAGCTGTCTTACTTTAATCCTCTATCCAGGTAAAAGGTTAAGAATATTCTGACAAGTGCATTGTTTTTGTCAGGCTTTTAAGTTCAACGTGGACATGAGCCAACAGGTCGGCCTCCTTTTGGAGCAAGTCAGAAGTGCTACTGCCGAGCTGGAGAGGTCTAAAGAGGAGCTTGCTAAAGCTGCTCAGGGAATGGAAGTTCTGATCCAGTCGCTGGCGAATACCCAAAAGGAAGCTGACGAGGCAAAGATTGATAGGGAGTGGATGCAGCATGCTCCGGATATAGAGAAGCTTAGGTCCATCCGTCGCAAGGAGAAGAGGGATATTGCGAATGAGAGAATAGTGGAGCTGGAGAAAGAAATCTAGTCCCTCCAGGGTAACGTGGCCAATCTAAATGCCTAGGTAGACATCGCCTTCGGGGACAGTTACTTTTTTACAGGCTACCAGGTGGCTCTAGCTCTCCCTCCTCCGTTTGATCTAGGTGACATCGCTGGTTGGAACAGGGAGGAGATCATGGCAAAGGCTGCTGAAATAGCTAGTCCAGCACCTTTTGATGTGGCTGGACCCTCCTAGGTTACTGGAACCAGTGGAGTGGTTGGAGGGGCAGACCAGAGTCATATCTCTCTTCTTCCACCAAACAACACTGGAGCAACTCCTAGTTTGAGGGATCTTGAGGTTGGCGTGGTTCAAGCTGGAGGAAAGGTTCCTGCCTCCTCTACTCCTCCAGCAGAGTCTGTCAAGGAGGTAGGAGATCGGCCTGCTACCAATGATGGAGGAGCTGCCCTGCCTGTCTCATCTTCTGACCCTGCCCAGGAAAAGGAAGGTCAGGCTACTCTGATCGAGGAAGTTGGAGGGGATTTTGATCGAGTAGCCACATGGGAGCTTTAAGGAGGTCTGTCTCCAATGGAAATACTGATTGCTGTAGGTGCTTAGGAAGCAGGTGGGGCTCCATCCAGTATTAAAGAAAGAGAAACCATAACTGGTGAAGTTGGCGAGGAGACGGTCACTAAGGAGTAGGAGGATGCTTGATCCAGCTTGATCCGGCTTGATCCTTCATTCAGTCTTATTTTTTTTTTCTTTTGTAGTCCGCGATCGGGGAATGGGCTCCCCAGTTTCAGAAATGAGAATTTTTTTTTAGCTTCGCATATGTGTAGTCATTAAAACTCTTGACCAAACGTTGCTTTAATCTGAAGTGAAATCCCCAATGTGATTTTGATTGCATAGAGGCTTGTCCTCGGATAAATCCCGATTTGATCAGTGAAGGGAAAATCCTTTTTCATTTATATCTGCTGATAGAATACCGTCGCACATTTTCTGATTGTAGCACCAATTCGAGCACTAGTCCCCAGCATAAAATATGACTTAATCAGTACTTGGTAATGTAAGGAACCTGATAAGGAGAAGCGCATAAAGAAATATGCGGGTGACTAGTACCACGGTACCTCGCCAAAGAAACTTGGGCCCCTTTGATTGCCACGCAGAAATTTAGCCAAGAGTAATCTGGGTACTGGAGATCCTCATATTTTCTATTCCAGGAATCCTGGTTCCTTAATGATGGTGAGCATACCGGTGGACAATCTTGCACTCCAGGTACCTTATACTCCCGTTCTAGGAACCTAAGTAGCATGGCGAGTAGTTCGGCGAAACTAGAAACTTTTCCAAATGATTGAGTACCTAGCTTTCCTGTTTCATGGAACCTAGGTCTCCAAATGAGTATTCTGGCAAAACTGGGCACCTCGCATCTCTGTTTATAGGAGCTTTGGTGCCTTGGCGAACAAAATTTGGCGAATCTCGGTACCTCGCCTTCCTGCTTTAGGAATCTTGGTACTCTGGCAAAAACAGTGGCAGAAAAGGGTACCTCGCATTCCCGTTAGTAGGAATCGTGGTACTTTGACGAAAACAATGGCGGATACATACTGGTAGCAAGATCCAGGTAGGCGACTAAGGCCACTTTAGCATATGGTCTTTCTTAGTGGGGGGTGGTGCCCGGTCAAGGTCTGATCCATCGAGCAACTATGCTCTTACGTACTGGACCCTTCCTAGCGAGGGTGGTGCCCGACCAGGGCAGCAGGAAATCCATATGGTCCTTTCTGGTCTTATGGTGATCATGTCCGTGTACCTCGCATTCCTATTTGTAGGAATCATTGTATCTTGGCGAAAACAATGGCGAATAAACACTGGCAGCAAGACCCAGGTAGGCAACTAAGGCCACTTTAGCACCTGGTCTTTCTTAGCAGGGGGTGGTACCCGGCCAAGGCCTTGATCTGGCTGGCAACTATGCTCTTACTATCTAGATCATTCTTAGCGGGGGTGGTACCCGTCCAAGGTCTGATCCATCGGGCAACTATGCTCTTACGTACTGGACCCTTCCTAGCAGGGGGTGGTGCCCGGCCAAGGCAGCAGGAAAGCCATTGGTCCTTTCTGGTCTTGTAGCGATCATGTTCGTGTACCTCGCATTCCTATTTGTAGGAATCGTGGTATTCTGGTGAAAACAATGGCGAATAAACACTGGCAGCAAGACCCAAGTAGGCAACTAAGGCCACTTTAGCACCTGGTCTTTCTTAACGGGGGGTGGTACCTGGCCAAGGCCTTGATCTGGCTGGCAACTATGCTCTTAATATCCATATCCTTCTTAGCGGGGGGTGGTGCCCGGCCAAGGTCTGATCCATCGGGCAACTATGCTCTTACTACTGGATTCTTCCTAGCGGGGGGTGGTGCCTGGCCAGGGCAGCAGGAAGGCCATATGGTCCTTTCTGGTCTCTAGGTGATCCTCCTAGATGGACTAACCCGATCTAGGGCATCAAGAGTGCTATGTAGCTCTCCCGGATTTATGGCAATCCTCCTGGAGGGATCTACCCGGTCCAAGGCATCAAGAGTACTATGTAGCTCTCCTGGTTTTAAAGCGACAGTCATGGGGGATTCAATTGGCGACATTAAGCAGGTAGATGTAGACAAATGTAGGGAGGAACAAATAGAGAAGGGAACCCTCTTTATTGATGATCAAAGAAAAAAGAATACAAGCACTCACGACTACTAACATCTTCTAACAGTCGTTTAGGAGTAATCCTTACCGATTTGCATTGCTGGACTTATGGGTAGAACCTCTTGAGGTGATCAGCATTCCAAGTGTGGTCTACTGGATGTCTGTCCATATCGTTTAACTTGTAGGCCCCACCCGGGATCACCATTTTGATTATGTAAGGACCCTCCCAATTAGGTGATAGTACTCCGTCCGACCTCTTCCGGGTATTCTGGGTAACCTTTCTGAGCTCCAGATCCCTTTCTTTGAAGCTTTGGATTCTCACTTTCTTGTTAAAGTAACGAGCAATCCGGTTCTGGTAAACTGCTACTCTTTCGGCTATCCTGTCCTGCTTCTCCTCTAGGAGGTCCAGGCTGGCCCTCAGCTTGTCCTCATTTCCATCGGGATCAAAATGATGCACCCGGAAGGAGACGAGCTTATGCTCTATAGGAAGGACGGCTTCTACCCCGAAAGCTAGTGAGTAGGGGGTTTCTCCGGCAACTGTCCTTTTGGTGGTGCGATATGCCCATAGTACGTCTGGGAGTTCATCAGCCCCTCTTCCTTTCTTCTGCTGAAGCTTTTTCTTGAGGAGCCTCTTAATAGTTTTGTTGATGGCCTCTATTAGGCCATTAGTGTGGGGGTGTGCCACGGACGCGAAATGGAGTTCAATCCCGGAATCTGGCGTTGTCGAACTGCTTACCCAGATCCGTGATGATGACCATCGGAGTCCCGAATCGGCACATCACATTTTTCTTGATGAACTCTGTTGTATTTGCTTCAGTAATTCTGGAGAGGGGTTCTGCTTCCACCCACCTGGTGAAGTAATCAATAGCCACGATTGCATGCTTCTGCTGACCTGGCGCGGTTGGGAGAGGTCCAATTAGGTCCACTCCTCAGAATGCAAACGGATATGGCGAGCTGATGGTTGATAACCGTTCTGGAGGCTGGTGATGCAGGTTGGCCGTTTTCTTACATGGTTCACAAGACTGTACGAACTGCCTTGCATCATGGTGCAAGGTCGGCCAGAAATATCCCATGCGTAGAACCTGGTAAGCCAATGCTTCTCCTCCGATATGATTTCCACAATCTCTGGAGTGCACTTCCCTCAATGCCCAATTCGCATCCTCAAGATGTAAGCATCTGAGCAAGGGGAGTGACCTACCTCTGCGGTAAAGGTGCCCCTCCATTAAGCAATATCGAACCGAGGTTCTCTTGATCTTGCGAGCTTGATCGGGGTTTTCATGGAGCTTTTCTGATTGAAGGTACTCCGCGATAGAATCCATCCAGCATGGAAATCGCTCCACGGGGTTTACTTCCTTGCCTTCAGAGATGCTTGATATAGTGATTACCTGGAGCGGAACTCCTTTCGGCAGCGCTTGTCCTCCATTGGCAGCTATCTTGGCTAGGACGTCAGCTCGATGATTCTGCTGCCTAGGTATCTGCTCGATCCTGAAACCCTTGAAGCAAGGCAACAGTTCTTGCACTTTTTCGAGGTAGGCTACCATGTTATCCCCCTTGGCCTGGTATAAACTAGTTATTTGGTTGACTACCATCTTCAAATCACATTTGGCAAGGAGGTAATCAGCTCCCAGCTGTACTGATGTTCTCATCCCTGCTAACAAGGACTCGTACTCAGCCTTATTATTGGTGGTGTTAAACCCGAATCTGGAACAGTGGCAGCATTCGACTTTCTCTAGATCAGTTAGAATGACATGACCCCCACTTCCTACCTGATTTGATGCTCCATCGGTATACAGGATCCAGATATTTCGATCTGTAGGCCAATCTGTAGGCTCTTGTTCCTTTAGAGGAGCTCGAATCAGGCTCAGCGTAGCATCTTGATCGGGGATCGTATCGAATTTGCCAAAGCTTGGGCCTTGATGGCAGTTATGGCTTTGTATCTAATGTCGAACTGGGTAAGCTCAAGGTCCCACAACACGAGTCATCCCGATATATCCGGCCTTTGAAGAAACTGTCGCAAAGGTTGATCAGTGACTACCATGATGGTGTGAGCAAGGAAATAAGGGCAGAGCTTCCTGGCTGCTACTACCAGTGCAAAGGCGAGCTTCTCCAAGAGAACGTAGTTCTTTTCTGATTTTATTAGGGCGGGCTCATATAGTAGACAGGGTGCTGGGCTCCATCCCCGTACTCTTTCACTAATGCTCCGCTGGCGGCGGTTTCAGACACTGCCAGGTATAACTGTAGTTCTTCTCCTGGTACCGGGCTAGCTAGCATGGGCGGGCTAGCGAGGTACTCTTTTAATGATTGGAAAGCTTGCTCACTGCCTTGGTCCCATTTCATGTTCTTCCCCTGTTTAATTGCCTTGGAGAACGGAATGCACTTGTCAGTGGACCGCGATATGAAACGGTTCAGGGCTGCGATTCGCCCAGTCAAACCCTGCACTTGTCTGAGTGAGGTGGGAGATTCAAGATCCAAGATGGCTTTAATCTTTTCAGTATTAGCTTCAATTCCTCTCGCGTGGATCGAGAAACCGAGAAATTTCTCGACCGTAACCCCGAAGGCGCATTTAGCCGGATTCAGACGCATCTGATTTTCCCTGACTATCTGGAAAGTCTGGTGAAGGTGGTCTTGGTGATGTTCAGCTATCTAAGACTTCGTGATCATATCATCGATATATACCTCCATCAACTTCCCTATCACTCCCCTGAATAAGCGGTTGACCAGGCGCTGGTAGGTAGCTCCAGCGTTCTTGAGCCCGAAGGGCATAACTCTGTAGCAGTACATGCCTTGCCCGGTTATGAAACTAGTCTTATCCTGGTCAGCTGGGTGCATCAGGTGAAAATATAACTCTTAGCGTGTGTCTAACAACCTAGAGGGGGGGGTGAATGGGTTGTTAATCGATTATTACCAACTTTTTTGATTAGTCAAAATTAATCACAATTAACCCAAACAATCAAACAATAAAAATCAAGTAAAGTGTGGAAATATAAAGAACACTTGATTTTTACGTGGAAACCCTCCAAAAGGGAAAAACCACGGGACTAGCCATGCTAGCCACTTGAGCCACAGAAATCCACTATATGAAAAGAAAGTTACACCCTCAAGTGATACTCTGACTCTCACTCTCGATAACCTCAGGCTATGGACACTACCACTCGCCACTCTTGGTTCAATCCCTAGTGATATCCCCCGATTCACTACTCTTGGCGTGAGCACCCCCTAATCTACCCCACGGGCCTTTTACAGTGGCTCTTGGCAACCAATGCTTGCCAACCAACCTTTGGTTGCAAGACTTCAATGCTTGTGCAACTTCACCTCGAAGCCACAAGACTTTGAATCAATGAAGAGTATGAAATGTCTATGTGACCATGTGAAATGATGCTCAATGCAATTTATGCTAGACTACACAAATTGCTCAACTAGAAGTTTGTAGAAACAAATCCAAGTTGTTAAATGTCTAAATGTAAAGCATAAAGACTTAGCTAGATGTTATCAATAGCAACCATCCTAGCTATCACAAACAATCACAATGAATCAACAAATATGCTCACAATGTATTCAACATAAACTTAGCATATATTCATGTGATTGAGACAAGACCTTTAATCATTCACTAAATACAAGTCTTAGACAAAAGTCTATCAACAAACAAACTCAATTAGATTTGTAGAGAATTTCCAACAAACTAATTGTTACACAAAATATGCATAAACATTCAATAAGCTTAACTAGTTGATTAAGAATCAATATTTCAACCTAGTTATCAATGAATCACAAATGAATGTTTATGACCTAGCTTTTAGGCAAAAATGACCTAATCAATTTAGCTATCACAAAACAAACACACATAAATGTTCAAGAACTTGACTAGATGCACAAAGTCAACCTAATCATTAATTAAGCATACATGAACATTTATGGATTAGCTATTTAGGCAAAAATGACCTAATAATACAAGCTATCACAAACAAACCCAATCATGCAATCGTGAAGACCCTCATCTGGATCACTTCCTTGTGGAACCTCTATAGGTGGGCTCTGAGGGTTTCACCCCGCTCCTGGACCATATACTGGAGATGAATGGGATCCTTGGGGTGAGGTTTAATGCCCTGAAACTAGGCACAGAAGTCAGTATTCAACCTAGTGAATGAATCAACGCTCCCCGCCGGTAGTTTCCTGAACCATGTCTTGGCACAGTCAGTCAGCGTGGTAGGGAACATTCTACACATGACGGCCCGGGTAGCATTCTGGACCTCCATCTGATGAACAAAACTCTTTAGATGGCTCAGGGGATCCTCGATTCCAGAAAATTTGTCAGTTGGCATCTTAAATTTGGGAGGTAGTTCTGCCTCTTTGATCCTCCTCGAGAAGGGAGCATTCATCTCTCCCAAAGGATCTTTCCGATTCTCCCGGTGCTAACCCTTTTTCAGCTCTTAGATCTCCCTTGCCATTCTGGAGACCTGGTCCCGGATATGTTTGTTGCCATTATTTCCTGATTCCCCCTCAGAATCTCCCCCCTCAGAATCTCGGTCTTCAGATCCCTCTGATGTCGCAGAAGTTTCATCTTGCTTCTCTCCACGGGGAGGGTCTTCTCCGACATCCCTGTTGCTATCTCCTGCCACCGAATGAGGGCGCCTCCTAGCCGCTTCCTGTGGAGGCTATCTAAAGGAAGCTTCTGGTTGGACCAGATGGTAACGCTCCCTAGGCGGGAGATCAATGACGGATCTAGCGCGTCGGGGTTGATGACCTGCAAGATTTCCTGGAATCAGGGGTGCTGGTCTGAGTCTATCATGGACCGATGGTATTGGGGATATAGGCCCGAGTCTATCATGGATTGGTACATGAGGTGGTGGTCCCAACCTGTCTAAAGTAGGTACCCTGGTACCTTGCCGATTGGCCTCTCCCTTGGGATCTGGTATCGCATGCTGATTGGTACTGCCTTTGGCGGCCATTCGGAGGCGAATGCTCTCTATAAAGGCTGCGACCTGTTGGTGTAGGTTGGTAGGTCCAGCTTCTAGGGTAGTAGGTACCTGGGGGGTAGCCCGCGTTGCAGCTGACAGCTTTGAGGCAGGTTTGCGACCCTTTCCCAACTTCTTCGGCTTCTGACCCTTTCGGGTTGAAGCGTTCGACTGCTGTCCTGACGGGTCAAGGTGATCCTGAGAGGATCAGAACTTCATTCTGATAATCTAGCAAGAAAACGAGATACACAGGCTTTCTTTTGAAGGTGTGGTGTTTCCCACAGACGGTGCCAAAAAGTGTTAACGGAAAATTCACTCGGGGTGAAAATCTCAGTTAACACCCTCACCCACTACCGGTAGCAGCAACGGGGTAGGTACCTTCGGTACCGGGGTCCCTCTTTTGTATGATCGAGTTCGACTGACCAAAGAATAGATAAAGGATACAAAGGGACCGGGAGATGTGAAACGAACACTATTTTATTTAATCAACTACTCCTATAGGTTTACAATATGAATACGTACATATCTCTCACTTTTTTTCACTCTTTTACACAGGATGGAGATAGAGAAAACGTCTGTGTCGATAAGTGGATATTTTTCCTCCAGTGATTGTCAATGGAGTCTCACTAGCTTCAGGGAATCTCCGAGATAATTCATCCAGTTTTTCTCTGGTTATGGCGATCCAGAATACTCTAAAAATCATCTCTCGCTTTACCCTTCAATGATGTATATATAGTACTCCCCGAATCTCCTCAAAATCCGGTCATTTTTAATAAAGATTATAGAGAGTCCTATTTTAAGCGTTGAAGAGCATTTGCATGGAGCTGAAGGTGCGAAATTAGATCCCGTTAATCGATGGCGAATTCAAATTATGATTCGATCGACTATAGGGTCATTGATGGCGCTTTATTTTGGCGATGGAGTCAACTTTCCTTCTTCATGGAGCTTGATGGCGATGGAGTCAGCTTTCCTTCTTCGTGGAGCTTGAAGGGAGATTCCAATCATGAGTTCTGATGGAGGGTAGCGCTGACACCCCATTCTGATGAACTTGTTCTACTTCCTACTAGAATGGTGCTCGTGTCTTCATGTTCCCTATCGTATTGACTGGGAGGTAAGGTACTTGCCTTGGAGGAGCTCCGAATGATCATACTAAGTATCAAGCGGGAGTCGAGGTAACACCAAGGTGGATATTGAGGTAGCACCGAGGTAGGTATGGAGGTACCTGATACCTTGATCGACGCCGAGATGCTTGCAGGGTGCTGGGCGTGCGAGCTAGCCTCGTGCTAGTCTTGAGCTGGTATCATGAGCTTCAGTAGGGCGAGATACATACTTTCGGGGATGATATCCTATCTAGATAGATAAGTAGTTGAGGTCCTGACCTTATCAAGTATCGGCTCCGTCTAGGTAGTGGTATCAATCTCACTGGTTATCTTGAATATCAGGATGATCTTTCCTAGATAGATTCTTGTTGGAAAATTCTCCTTTGGTCCCTTGCCAGAAAAAACTGTTCACACTTGTTAATAACAACATGATCCAATAGTAACTTAGAAAAATATAGGAAAAATATATATTATGGCAACATCATTGATAATCTAATGGGAGAAAATAAAAAACAACCTCTGAAAACATTAAGGGTCTATTCGGTAATGTTTTTGTTTTTCGTTTTTCATTTTTCGTTTTTCGTTTTCTATTCTGTAAATTTTCTTTTGATTTTATTGTTTTTAAAAATGGAAAACCTTGAAAATGTGTCCGGTAGAAATAATTGAAAATGTTAACAGTCATTTTTGGCAGGGGTCCAAAGAAGAGTTTTCCATCTAGCAGGAACCTGGTAAGACCTAGATCGGGACCGATACCTAGATACCGGGGATGCTGTACACCATGAACCGGAAAGAAATCAGTACCACGTCTCACAGTCTACCAGGTACCAAGCAAGGCTATACCATGATACCTCCTACCTGGTTCCTAGGTACCACGATACCTCCTACCTGGTTCCTAGGTACCACGATACCTCCGACCTGGTACCTAGGTACCGCGACATCTACCTGGTACCCAAGTACTGCGATATCAGTCAGGATCTAACCAGAATGTGTATCCTACCCACCAAGTAAGAAGAATGGAACCAGGAAGAGGTACCAGCATGCTAGAACAAGCGCCACGCCAGCGAGCACTCAGGTACACCAGTGTACCATACCACCGGGATACAGAGTCAGAATTCTCCTTCAAGCAATGTAAAAGAGAAAGTTGACCTCTCTGGTAAATTATTGGAGATAAGCAACACCATTAATGAGGGAATCAGTCAACTCCATTAATGACCATTCACAACTCCATTAATGAGGGAATCAGCCAACTCCATTAATGGCCATTCACAACGCCATTAATGAGGGAGTCAACTTCATTAATGAAGATAATCAGACTCCATTAATGAGAAGATATTCAACTCATTAATGTCGATAAACCGATGGAGTGGGCAACAAGGATGAACAAATATAAATATAACAAGTCACTCTCCAAGAAAGGGGTCGATTCCTTAATATTTCTTCGGTCGGACATTTCTCCAACAGGGGGAACGAAAAATAGACACAGTCCAACATCCTTCTAGTATCTTCATATCTCCAACAGCTCTCCAACATCTTCATGTCTCCGATCCCAGATTTTGCCCACTTCTTCATTAGGAATATGATTTCGCCATCGCCTGGAGTGTAAAAGGGACCATGCCCGAATTCCCTCTACACCACCATTGTATCGACTACTATGTATGTCAATTTTCGCCATGAATGTACAGGTACCAAATGGGACCCCTCTAACTATGACCTACTAGGACTCAGTTTTTATTAATGTAAGCTCTCTGAAGCACCTCTCGAGATACATAAATATAAAGAAGGGTTTTTCTCCCTTCCAATGGACACTGCCTGGGGGTATTTCAGCATGAGATCAATCGTGATGATTTTCCCCCCTAGGACAGTCCACCACCACTACTAAAAGAGTTGTCATTCTCCCATCTACCTCCTTGTTATGAATGCATATATGCGTGCTAGGCCCCGACCATGCTGGTCCTAGCTCTCATGTACCTCTCATGGCTCATTATCTAGGTCAGGGGAATATTGAAGGCACCTAGAGAGGTGACCAGGTACCAGGATCAGACACAAGGACCGGGTATCGGTCTACTGCATCAGATATCAGAATCACGGTACGAAGTACCTACCCACCCGCTGCGACCTCCGGGGTAGCGGGTCGATGGTGTTAATTGAGATTTTGCTCCCTGAGTGATTTTCCAGTTAACAGAAAACAATATTGTTAACAAAAAAATCCACCCGGGGTGAAAATCTCAATCAACACCGTCAACCTGCTATCCCTGAGGTCGCAGAGGGTGTGGTAGGTACTTCGTACCGTGGTTCTGGTAAGGTGAGAGAGAGATAGATGCCATAGTAGGAGAACAGTCATCCCTCACATCTGGTGCAGTAGGCTGGTACCCGATCTTGGTATCTGATCATGGTACCTAGTTACCTCTCTAGGTGCCTTTAATATTCCTCGGACCTAGATAATGAGCCAGGAGAGGTACATGAGAGCTAGGACCAGCATGGTCGATGCCTAGCACGCATACATGCATTCATAACAAGGAGACAGATGGGAGAATGAAAACTCTTTTAGTAGTGGTGGACTGGCCTAGGGGGAAAAAGCATCACGATTGATCACATGCTGAAAAACCCCCAGGCAGTATCCATAGCAAGGAGAAAGACCCCTTCTTTATATTTATATATTATGAGAGGTGCTCCTGGAGCTTACATTAATACAAACTGAGTTCTGGTAGGTCACAGTTAGAGGGGTAACATTTGGTACAGGTACATTCATGGTGAAAACTGACATACATAGCAGTCGATACAATGGTGGTGTAGAGAGAATTCGGGCAGGTCTCTTTTACACTCCAGGCGATGGTGAACTCATATTCCTAGTAGAGAAGTAGGCGAAATCTAGGATCGGAGACATCTTGGAGATATGGTGATGTAGGAGAGCTGTTGGAGAATGTTGGAGAGAATGTCAGGGAGTCAAAATTTTAGGGAATCGACCGGAGAAAATGTCTGAGCCCTTGAGATGGAGAAATTCGAGAGAGCTGGTGGCCAAAGTCTGAACCAGAGCTGGTGAACTGTGTTTATCGTTTGAACCCCATTTATTATAGAGAACTTGGTCATATTTATATGTTCTGATTCTTGTTGCCCACTCCACTAATTAATTCGCAATCAAAGGAACGTTGACCCGACATTAATGGAGTTGAATATTCTCTCATTAATAGCGTTGGGAATGGCCATTATAGAATTGATTGGTCTTCTCATTAATGGGACTGATTATCTCCATTAATAGAGTTGATTGATTCCCTTATTAATGGCGTTGTGAATGGCCATTAAAGAGTTGACTGATCTTCTCATTAATGGGGCTGATTATCTCCATTAATAGAGTTGACTGGTTTCTTCATTAATGGTGTTGTGAATTACCATTAATGGAGTTGACTGATTCCCTCATTAATGGCGTTGATTATCTCCATTAATTACCTGAGAGGTCAACTTTCTCTTTTACGTTGCTTGAAGGAGAATTCTGACTCTGTATCCCGGTGGTATGGTACACTGGTGTACCGAAGTGCTAACTGGCGTGGTGCTTGTTCTAGCATGCTGTTACGTCTTCCTGGTTCCATTCTTCTTACTTAGCAGGTAGGATACACATTCTGGTTAGATTCTGGACTGATATTGCGGTACTTGGGTACCGGGTAGATGTCGTGGTACCTAGGTACCAGGTAGAAGGTATCGTGGTACCTAGAAGCTAGGTAGGAGGTATCCTGGTATAGCCTTGCTTGGTACCTGGTAGACTGTGAGACGTGGTACTGACTTCTTTCTGGTTCATGGTGTAGAGCATCCCTGTTATCTAGGTACCGGTCCCGATCTAGGTCCTACCAGGCACCTATCGGATGGAAAATTCTTCTTTAGACCCCTGCCAAAAATGACTGTTAACATAAGTCCCCCCAGACTTGAACACCGTTATTAAGTTGGGGTTGGAGTTAGGATCTTATACTGCATGAAGAATTTTTCTCGTCGTTTCTTACTTGTAGCTATTACTTGAAAAGAGAAAACGCTCCCATCACTCTTTGCTTTGGCGAATCTGGGTACCTGGCATTCCTGTTCAGGGGATCCTGGTATATTGGCGAGTACATGGCGAACATATTGGAGATTCTAGGTACCTCGCATTCCTGTTCTAGGAATCTTGGTACCTTGGCGAACATATGGCGAATATTCTGGAGAAACTGGGTACCTCGCATTCTTGTTCTAGGAATCTTGGTACCTTGGCGAACACATGGCGAACATTCTAGCAACAAGATCCTGGTAGGCAACTAAGGCCATTTTAGCCCCAGGTCTTTATTGGAGGGGGTGGTACCCGGCCAATTATGGAGAATCGTGGTACCTAGCCTTCCGTTTTTCAGGAATCTGGGTACAATGGCGAATATGCTGTCAACAAGATCCTGGTAGGCAACTAAGGCCACTTTAACACCAGGTCTTTCTCGGTGAGAGGTGGTGCCCAACCAATTCTGGAGAATCGTGGTGCCTAGCTTTCCGTTTTTCAGGAATCTGGTAACACTGGCGAAAACAATTGCGAATATACTGGGGAAACTGGGTACCTCGCATTCCTATTCTAGGAATCTTGGTACCTTGGCAAACACATGGCGATTATTCTGGCAACAAGATCATGGTAGGCAACTAAAGCCACTTTAGCGCCAGGTATTTCTTAGCTGGGGGTGGTGCCCGGCCAAGGCCTTGATCTAGCTGGCAACTATGCTCTTACTATCCAGACCCTTCTCAGCGGGGGGTGGTGCCCGGTCGAGGTTTGATCCGTCGGGCGACTATGTTCTTACGTACCGGATCCTTCCTAGCAGGGGGTGGTGCCCGGCCAGGGAAGCAGGAATGCCATGTGGCTTTTCCTGGTCTTGTGAAGATCCTGCTAGATGGATTAATCTGGTCCAGGGCATCAGGAGAGCTATCAAGCTATCCTAGTCTTTAAGGCGACCCTCCGGGAGGGATTGACCCGGTCCAGGGTATCAGGATAGCTATCTTGCTATCCTAGGTCTTTAAGGCGACCCTCCTGGAGGGATTGCCCCGGTCCAGGGTATCAGGAGAGCTATCTAGCTAACATAGTCTTTAAGGTGATCCTCTTGGAGGGATTAATCCGGTCCAGGGCATCAGGAGAGCTATTTAGCTATCCTGGTCTTTAAGGCGATCCTCCTGGAGGGATTGACCCAGTCCAGGGTATCGGCATAGCTATCTTGTTATCCTAGTCTTTAAGGCGATCCTCCTGGAGGGATTAATCCGGTCCAGGGCATCAGGTATTCCGGTGCACGGAATCCTGGTCTTTAAGTGATGGTCATGGTAGGCAACTAAAGCCACTTCAGCACTAAGTTTTTCTTGGCGGGGGATGGTACCCAGCCAAAGCATTAGGAGTGCCATATGGCTATACTAGTCTCGATCATAGGCAGAAAGCGATCAAATGAGAACTACCAAGGCGATCGTAAAAGAACTACCAAGGCGATCATAGGAGAACTACCAAGGTGATCATAAGCGAACTACCAAGGCGATCATATTCAAGGCGATACTAGTCAATGCTCACCTTGCAAGCTTTATTGGTGAGACCTTCTGGGTAAACTGTGCTCCCGATATATGTAAATAGAACGACCTACTGCAATGGTGCTTCTTATTGTGGACTGTTCACTAGGAGAACTTTTCTCATGTTGAGGTCACTAACCCTTCCACAGAAGCACTAGGAAGAATGATGAGCTTCTAGTCCCCAAGTAATGTAACCAGTTTTGGAGCCTGCTTGAAGTAATTAGGAGTCTTCAGAAATCGTAATGGGGCTCGAGACTCTGCTCAAATGAACCTTGGCATCAGTAGCTCGCTGGGGCGTTGGGTAGCCTAGTTTATAAATATCAGAAAATGATAGTCTTGCAGCTATGATCCCAGTAGCTCACATGGGCGCTGTGAGAGGGTCTAATAAAATAAGTGAGGAATCACAGATCTTGCAGCAGTGCTGCTGCTTCAGAGGCTTGCTTCGGCTTGTAGGAGGCCTCAGCAAATGTAAGAAGCCTCTGGGTTCTCCCCGAACAGATCGGGATATAGGTGGCTCACTAGGGCATTCAAGGGCTCGATACAAGAGGTAGAGAGTCACCGGAGTGATACAGGTCCAAAGGCATGCTTGGGATCATAGAAGTCCCTAGCAATTGAAACGTGGCTTTGGACCGTCCTGGAATGAATTGAAACACAGTGGCTCACTTAGACGTTGACCGGCCCGGTAAAATATGTGAGGAGCCACTAGGTCTTGCAGCGGTGCTGCTGCTCCAGAGGCTTGCTTAGGCATGTAGGAGGCCTCGACAATGTGGGGAGCCTCTGAGCTCTACCCGAGCGGATCGGGACGTAGGTGGCTTACTAGGGCGTTGAAGGGCCAAGTACAGGAGGTAGGGAGCCACCTGCAAAATACTGGTCCTGAGGCATGCTTGGGATCCTAGAAGTCCCCAGCAACTGAAATGTGGATCCGGACCATCCTGGTCGGGACATAGTGGCTCACTTGGGGGTTGACTAGCCCGGTACAATAAGTGAAGAGCCACTGGGCTATGCAGCTGGGCTGCTAATCAAAATGCTTGCTTTGGCATGTAGGAGGCCTCAGCATTGCATTGTGGGAAGCCTCTGAGCTCTACCCGAACAGATCAGGACATATGTGGCTCACTAGGGCGTTAAAGGGCCCGGAACAAGAAGTAGGGAGCCACCTGCATGATATTGGTCCAAAGGCATGCGTGGGATCCTAGAAGTTCCCAGCAACTGAAATGAAGCTCTGGACCATGCTCGAATGGATCGGGGCACAGTGACTCACATGGGCGTTGACCGGCCCGGTATATTAAGTGAGGAGCCACTGGGCCATGCAGCGGGGCTGCTGCTCTAGAGGCTTGCTTAGGCATGTAGAAGGCCATAGCAATTTGGGAATCGTCTGAGCTCTTCACGAACGGATCGAGACATCGGTGGCTCACTAGGAGGTTTAGGGCCCAGTACAAGAGGTAGGGAGCCACCGGAATGGTACTGGTCCAGAGACATGCTTGGGATCCTAGAAGTCCCCAGCAACTGAAATGTGGCTCTGGACCGTCCTGGAATTAATCGGGACATAGTGGCTCACTTAAGCGTTGACTAGCCTGGTACCAGGAGTGAGTAACCACTGGGCCATGCAGTGGGGCTGCTGTTCCCGAGGCTTGCCAAGGTAAGTAGAAGGCCTCAGCAAAGTGGGAAGCCTCTGAGCTCTACCCGAACGGATCGGGACTTAGGTGGCTCACTAGGGCGTTGAAAGGCCCGGTACAAGAAGTAGGGAGCCACCGGAGTGATACTGGTCTAGAGGCATGCTTGGGATCGTAGAAATCCCCAGCAACTGAAGTGTGGCTCTGGACTATCCTGGAATGAATCTGGACACAGTGGCTCACTTGGGCATTGACTAGCCCGGTACCAGAAGTGAGTAGCCACTGGGCCATACAGCGGGGCTGCTGCTCCAGAGGCTTGCCAAGGTATGTAGAAGGCCTCAGGAAAGTGGGAAGCCTCTGAGCTTTACTCGAACTGATAGGGACATAGGTGGCTTAGAAGGGCGTTGAAGGACCCGGTACAAGAAGTAGGGAGCCACCTGCATGATACTGGTCCAGAGACATGCTTGGGATCCTAGATGTCCCCAGCAACTGAAGTGTGGCTCTGGACCATCCTGGAATGATTCTGGACACAGTGGCTCACTTGGGCATTGACTAGCCTAGTACCAGAAGTGAGGAGCCACTAGGCCATGCAGCGGGTCTGCTGCTCCAGAGGCTTGCTTTGGCATGTAAGAGGCCTCAGCAATCTGGGAAGCCTCTGTGATCTCCCCGAACAAATCAGGACATCGGTGGCTCTCTAGGGCGTTGAATGGCCCAGTACAAATGAAATGAAGCCACCGGCCTGGTACTGGTCCAGAGGAATGCTTGGGATCCTAGAAGTCTGCAGCAACTGAAATGAAGCTCTAGACCATGCTCGAATGAATCGGGGCACAGTGGCTCACCTGGGCGTTGACTAGCCAGGTACAATATGTGAGGAGCCATTGGGCCATGCAGCTAGGCTGCTACTCTAGAGGCTTGCTTTGGCATGTAGCAGGCCTCAGCTATGTGGAAAGCATCTGGGATCTCCCCGAACAGATCAGGACATCGGTGGCTCTCTAAGGCGTTAAATGGCCCGGTACAGATGAAGTGAAGCCACCGGCCTGGTACTGGTACTGGTCCAGAGGAATGCTTGGGATCTTAGAAGTCCCCGGTAACTGAAATGTGGTTCTGGACCGTCCTAGAAAGAACCGAAACCGCAGTAGCTCACTTGGGCATTGATTGGCCCGGTACACGAAGTGAGGAGCCACTAGGACTCTACCGGTCATGCTGCCCATATGATCATATAGTAGAGTTGGATTCTCCGGTACATGGGTTGACCTGCTACCTTGGAGCTTTCGAAGAGTGGATCCGGTGACATTAGAATATCAGCATAAACAGGTGCAAATCCAATGGATCTGCTGTATAGGAGATCTACTAGTAGCGGATATCATGCATAAAAGATCGTAATGGATTTGCTACATAGAAGATCGTAGTGGATCTGCTGCAGAGGAGATCATAGCGGATCTGCTACATGAGAGATCATCTGATACTTGAGCAAACCCTCTGTAAAAAAGCAGGAGGGGTGCAACTCTGCTGTATAAATGCTTTAGATGTACCATAGCAGATCTACTATAGAGGAGATCGAGGCGGATCTGCTGCATAGAAGATCGTAGCGGATCTACTGCATAGGAGATCTGCTGGTTATGGAACAAAGCCTCTGTATTGTAGCAAGAGAGGTGCTACTCTGCTACATAGAAGCTCTAGATGTACTAAAGAAAATTTGCTATAGAAGAGCACATATCAATAGCAGAAAGTCGAGCTTGCATGTACAGATAAGGATGCTCATGTAGAGACAAGGAAGCCATGTTTGTGAGCTTCCCACAGACGGCGCCAAAAAGTGTTAACAGAAAAATCCATCCGGGGTGAAAATCTCAATCAACACCCTCAACCCGCTACCCCGGAGGTCGCAGCGGGTGTGATAGGTACTTCGTACCGTGGTTCTGGTAAGGTGAGAGAGAGATAGATGCCATAGTAGGAGAACAGTCATCCCTCTCATCTGGTGTAGTAGGCTGGTACCCGGTCTTGTTATCTGATCATGGTACCTAGTCACCTCTCTAGGTGCCTTCAATATTCCCCCGACCTAGATAATGAGCCAGGAAAGGTAGATGAGAGCTAGGACTAGCATGGTCGGTGCCTAGCACGCATACATGCATTCATAACAAGGAGACAGATGGGAGAATGACAACTCTTTTAGTAGTGGTGGACTGACCTAGGGGGAAAAAGCTTCACGATTGATCACATGCTGAAAAACCCCCAGGCAGTATCCATAGCAAGGAGAAAGACCCTTTCTTTATATTTATATATTATGAGAGGTGCTCCGGAGAGCTTACATTAATACAAACTGAGTCCTGGTAGGTCACAGTTAGAGGGGTACCATTTGGTACCGGTACATTCATGGCGAAAACTGACATACATAGCAGTCGATACAATGGTGGTGTAGAGGGAATTCGGGCAGGGTCCCTTTTACACTCCAGGCGATGGCGAACTCATATTCCTAGTGGAGAAGTGGGCGAAATCTGGGATCGGAGACATCTTGGAGATATGGTGATGTTGGAGAGCTGTTGGCGAATGTTGGAGAGAATATCAGGGAGTTGAAATGTTAGGGAATCGACCAGAGAAAATGTCTGAACCCTTGAGATGGAGAAATTCGAGAGAGCTGGTGGCCAAACTCCGAACCAGAGCTGGTGAACTGTGTTTATCGTTCGAACCTCTTTTCTTGGAGAGAACTTGGTCATATTTATATGTTCTGATTCTTGTTGCCCACTCCACCAATTAATTCGCAATCAAAGGAACGTTGACCCGACATTAATGGAGTTGAATATTCTCTCATTAATAGCGTTGGGAATGGCCATTAAAGAGTTGACTGGTCTTCTCATTAATGGGACTGATTATCTCTATTAATAGAGTTGATTGATTCCCTCATTAATGGCGTTGTGAATGGCCATTAAAGAGTTGACTGATCTTCTCATTAATGGGGCTGATTATCTCCATTAATAGAGTTGACTGGTTTCCTCATTAATGGTGTTGTGAATGACCATTAATGGAGTTGACTGATTCCCTCATTAATGGCGTTGATTATCTCCATTAATTACCAGATAGGTCAACTTTCTCTTTTACGTTGCTTGAAGGAGAATTCTGACTCTGTATCCCGGTGGTATGGTACACTGGTGTACCGGAGTGCTAACTGGCATGGTGCTTGTTCTAGCATGCTAGTACCTCTTCCTGGTTCCATTCTTCTTACTTGGGGGGTAGGATACACATTCTGGTCAGATCCTGGACTGATATCGCGGTACTTGGGTACCGGGTAGATGTCGCGGTACCTAGGTACCAGGTAGGAGGTATCGTGGTATTGCCTTTCTTGGTACCTGGTAGACTATGAGACGTGGTACTGACTTCTTTCCGGTTCATGGTGTAGAGCATCTCCGGTATCTAGATACCGGTTCCGATCTAGGTCCTACCAGGCACCTGCCGGATGAAAAATTCTTCTTTGGACCCCTACTGAAAATGATTGTTAACAAATATAATGAACAAAAAAATTATGTAGGCCCCATCATTCTTCTAATTTAATTTTTGATTTATGAAAACAGTTTATTATTTTATATTACCAATCAACAATTATAATATTACCTAATTTAATTTTTTTTATTTTTAAAAAAGATTCAATTGTCTATAAAAATAACAAACAAATTAGTTAAAATAAAAAATCAATAAATTAATTAATAGACTCAACCTAATTCAACTGATTGAAATCTCTCATCTCTATCCCTTGTTCTCTCTCTCTCTCTCTCTCTCTCTCTCTCTAGAATCTTCAAGCAATTTCTAAAGAGAAACAATCAACATTACCAAATTCATGTTTCATTAACATCTCCTTTCCAATGTTTTAAAACTGAAAAATCATTGTATAATCAATGGTCTTCATGGTCTGGGTTCCATTTACATTACAGGTAGGTTGAGTTTTGGGGTTGGGTTTCACCACCAAATTGCAGGTGGCTGGGTTTTGTAAGTTTCATCAACAAATTGAAGATGATGAATCTAACTGAGAGAGAGAATTGGATAGAGCTTGATGGTGACTAACTTTATTTTCCACAAGTTTATTGTTGATGAAGAAGTAGGGATTCCTAGAAGTTTATCATTGATTTGTTTTTCGAGTAGTTTGATGTTAAGTTGGATTCTCGCGAGAGAGTTAAAAATTTTGAGAACATCAATTTGATTTTCTCCGTGTTTTCAAAAATTTCTTCAGTAAAGAGGAGAAATTGTTCTCTTTGTTTTCAAAACAAGACAGTTGAAAACATCCACCGAACGTATTTTGAGTATTTCTGTTGAACTTGAAAACTGAAAAATAGTTTTGGAAAACTATACCAAACAGCACTTAAGCTTTCAATTTTAACCACATACGAAATTTTTATGGTTAATAACATTTTTTTTGAGAAATTAGATAAATACCCTCCCTAAGCTCTCTCCTCTTTTCCATCTCTACTCTCCCCTCTCTCATCTCTCATCTCTCTCACACCTCCCACCTTCACTGCCAGGCATAAGCGGCACTGGCGGAGTGGCTTGGGCATGTTGTCTGGGTAGCACGTGCCTAGGCATGGCAACATCGCCGTCGGAGCTTTCCCATCTTGGTGGTGTTGTTCATCTACAGAAGATAGAAGAGGAAAAAAAAAACTAAATATAAATGAAGGGAAAATTATTGAAACTACCCTGAGTGTTTCGGTAATTTTTTCGTACGCAAAGTTAATGGTTTTAGAGGGGAATTTTAGTAATTTTTCCCATTAAAAATGTCAAGATTTCACTTCTTTTTTTTTTACCAAAAAGAAAAAGAAAAAATGTTATAGGGCCATTGTTGTAATTTAAGGTTTGGATTGAAAAGAACTTTTACAATGTAATTATTAAAAGTTTAAAGTTGTTAAAAACATAATTTATATACTGTTAACAGAAAAATCACTCAGGGAGCAAAATCTCGGTTAGCACCCTCACCCACTACCGGTAGCCAGTAGCGGGATAGGTACCTTCGGTACCACGATCCTTCCTCGTAATGTAAATAAGAAGCAATATAGGAATGATCGAGGAGATATGAGATAACACTGTTTTATTCAAGAATACTATAATGAAGTTACACAATATACACTCTTCTCTCATTTCTCACTCTCTTACACAGGGTGACGGTGGAGAAAATGTATATGTCGATAAGTGGATATTTTCTTCCAATGACCGTCAATGGACTCTCACTGGCTTCGAAGAATTTTAGAAGGGAATTCTGCCGGAAGATAATCTCTCTCTGTCTTTGGCGATCTCTATAATTCAAAAAAGCCTCCTTCTGTCTACCTTTCAATGCCGTATATATATATTTCTTTAAAGAATCCCCATGAAATCCGGTTCCCTTAATGAGGATTATCGAGTGTCCTATTTTAGGCGTTGAAAGACGTTGAAAGGCAATGTTTGGGGCTAAAGGCGCGGGATTTGATCCCGTTAATTACTGTCGAATTCGAATTCTAATTAGATCTCATTAATGGCACTTTATTTTGGTCATGGAGTCAACTTTCCTTCTTTACGGAGCTTGGAGGGAAAACTATGATTCTGAATTTTTTGGTAGGATGAGGTATTGGTATACCAGTAGGATCTTACCGGCATGGAGCTTGTTCTGTTTCTTGACGGAATGGCACTTGTGTCTCCGCTATCATCTTCGTATTGCTTGGCAGGCAAGGTACCTGCCTTGGAAGGGATCCGAATATATACATCGAGGTACCAAGTACCAGGTGGAAGTCGAGGTAGTACCAAGGCGGGTATCGGGGTACCGGGTGCCTTGACTAATGTCGAGGCACTTAAGGGGTGCTAGGTGTGCAATCTACCATTGTACTGGTCTTGAGTTCATATCGGGAGCTTCAGTAGGGCGAGGTACGTTCCTTCGTTAGCTCGCAGGAGCTATTGTCCTATCTAGGTAGATAGGTAATCGAGGTCCTGGCCTTACCAAGTATCGGCTCCACCTAGGAAGGGGCATCAATCTCGATGGTCACGTGGAAGCTAGGACTGGCCCCTATTGGATTGATACTGATTGGAAAATTCTCCTTTGGTCCCTTGCCAAAAAACCCTGTTAACAGAAGTCCCCATTGACTTGAACACCAGTACCACGTTGGGGTTGGAGTTAGGATAGATAATACTCGGAGAATTTTTCGTAACCGTCTCGTAGAAGGGAATCTTCCTTTTGCATGCTAATTTCACTTAGTCTTCCACGTGGATGACCAGGGTAGGCCAAATTCAAAAAAGGAAAAGCAAAATTTTTGGGGGCGCACGTTTCTCAAAACCGTTCCCTCCACGTCGCCGATTATCTTGCGACATTAATTACTCTCTCTGCCTGTTACAAGCATCCAACTCTATATAAGTTGACCTTGCTCCTTCACCGTAGACTTACTTCTTCTTTCATTAGCTTTCCCAATCTATACGCGTAGCAAGACATCTGTGGCACATTTTCTGATTGTTGCATAAATTCGAGCATTAGTCCCAGCATAAACCTGACTTAATCAGTACTTGGTAATGCAAGGAACCTGATAAGAAAACGTGTATAGAGAAACGGCGGGTGACTGGTACCATGGTACCTAGTTAAAGAATCTCGGGGCCCTTTGATAACCTTGCAGAAATTTAGCCGAAGGTAATCTTGGTACTAGAGATCCTTATACTTTCCGGGGATCTTGGAAATTTGGTGGAAAAAATCTGTAAGAACGGGGCACCTCATATTCCTGTTCCAGGAATCTTGGTTCCTTGATGATGGTGAGCGTACTGGTGTACAATCTCACAATCTAGGCACCTTGCATTCCCATTCTAGGAACCTCGGTAATATGGCGAGTAATCTGGTGAGTCTTGGTACCCTGCATTTATGCTTTGCAAGGATTTTAGTACCTTGTCGAATAATCGGGTACCTAGCTTGGAAGTTAGGTCCCTAGGTGGGTATTCTGGCGAAACTGGGTACCTCGCATTTCCGTTTGTAGGAGCTTTGGTGCCTTGGCAAACAAATTTGGCGAATCTCGGTACCTCGCATTCCTGCTCTAGAAATCTTGATACCGTGGCGAACATGATGGAGGATGTGTTGGCAACGAAATCCCGGTAGGAGGCTATGGCCATGTTAGCACCAGGTCTTTCTTAGCAGGGGGTAATACCAGACTAAGGGCCTTATCTAGCAGGCAATTACGCCCTTACTAACCAGACTCTTCCTGGAGGGGGGTGGCTTCCAGCCAAGGCAGCAGGAAGGCCATACGGTACTTTCTGGTCTTGAGGCGATCATTGGCGAAAATAAGGAGATCATATTCAGATACCTCGCATTCCTTTTTGTAGGAATCTTGGTACTTTGGTGAAAACAATGGCGAATATATACTGGCAGCAAGATCCAGGTAGACGACTAAGGCCACTTTAGCACCTGGTCTTTCTTAGCGGGGGATAGTACCCGACCAAGGCCTTGATCTGGCAGGCAATTATGCTCTTACTATCCAGATCCTTCTTAGCGGGGGGTGGTGCCCGGCCAAGGTTAGATCCGTCGGGAAACTATGCTCTTACGTATCGGATCCTTCCTAGCGGGGGGTGGTGCCCGGCCAGGGCAACATGAATGCCATGTAGCTTTTCCTGGTCTTAGGGGAGATCCTTCTGGATGGATTAATCCGATCCAGGGCATCAGGAGTGTTGTGTAGCTCTCTTGGATTTATGGCGATCCTCCTGGAGGGATCTTATCCGATCCAGGGCATCAAGAGTGCTATATGGCTCTCATGGTCTTAAGGCGACAATCATGGCGGATTCGATTGGCAAAAATAAAGCAGATAGATGTAAACAAATGTAGGCAAAAACAGATGGAGAAAGAAACCTTCTGTATTGATGACCAAAGAAAAAGGAATACAAGTACTCACGATTACTAACATCTTCTAACATTCGTTTCGGGGTAATCCCGGCTGATTTTCATTGCATGACTTATGGGTAAAACCTCTTGAGGTGATCAGCATTCCAAGTGTGGTCTACTGGATGTCCATTCATGTCGTCCAGCTTGTATGCCCCACCTTGGATCACCATTCTGATTAGGTAGGGACCTTCCCAATTGGGTGACAGTACCCTATCTGACCTCTTCCGAGTATTCTGAGTAACCTTCTTGAGAACCAAGTCCCCTTCTATGAAGCTCCGGGCTTTTACTCTCCTGTTGAAGTAACGAGCAATCCAGCCCTGGTAAACTGCTATCATTTCTGCAATCATGTCTTGTTTTTCCTCCAAGAGGTCTAGGTTGGCTCTCAGCTTGTTTCCATTTTCATCGAGGTCGAAATGTTGAACCCTGAAAGAAGTGAGCTTATGTTCTATAGGAAGGACAGCTTCTACCCCGAAAGATAGTGAATATGGGGTATCTCTAGTAGAGGTCCTCTTGGTGGTGCGATAAGCCAACAGCAAGTCCGGGAGTTCATCAGCCCATCTCCATTTCTTCTGTTGAAGTTTCTTCTTCAAGAGCTTCTTGATAAATTTATTTGTGGCCTCTACTAGGCCATTAGTCTGAGGGTGTGCTACAGATGCAAAGCGAAGTTCAATCCCCAGACTCTAGCAGAATTCCCCGAACCTGGCGTTGTCAAACTCCTTTCCCAGGTCGGTGATGATGATTATTGAGGTGCTGAACCGGCAGACCATATTCTTCTTGATGAATTCTGTTGTATTTGCTTCAATAATTATGTAGAGGGGTTTTGCTTCTACCCATCTGGTGAAGTAATCAATAGCCACGATCGTATGCTTCTGCTGACCTGGCGTGGTTGGTAGAGGCCCAATTAGGTCTATCCCCCAGAAGGCAAACGGATACGGCGAGCTAATGGTAGATAATCATTCTGGAGGTGGGTGATGCAGGTTGGCCATTTTCTGACATGGTTCACAGGACTATACGAACTGCCTTGCATCGTGGTGCAAGGTTGGCCAAAAATATCCCATGTGTAACACTTGGTAGGCCAGTGCTTCTCCCCCGGCATGATTTCCACAGTTTCCTGAATGCACTTCTCTCAATGCCCAGTCTGCATCGTCGGGATGCAGGCATCTAAGCAAGGGAAGCAACCCACCTCTGCGGTAAATGTGCCCTTCTACCAAGCAGTATCGTACCGAGGTTCTCTTGATCTTGCGAGCTTGATCAGAGGTTTCAGGGAGCTTTCCTGGCTGAAGATAATCCGCAATGGGATCCATCCAGCATGGGAGTCGTGCCACAGGGTTGACTTCCCTACCTTATGCTATGCTTGAAGTAGTTATTATCTGGAATGGTACTCCTTTCGGCAAAGCTTGTCCTCCACAGTCATATATTTTAGCTAGGACGTCAGCTCGATGATTCTGCTGCCTAGGTACCGGCTCGATCCTGAAACCTTTGAGACGGTGCAATAGTTCCTTGACTTTTTTGAGTTATCCTCTCTGGCCTGGTACAGACCGGTTATTTGATTAACTACCAGTTGTGAGTCACATTTGGCAAGGAGGTAATTAGCCTCTAGCTCAGCCGCTGTTCTCATTCCTGCTAACAAGGCTTCATATTCAGCTTCGTTGTTGGTGGTATTGAACTCAAATCTGAAACAGTGACAGCAGTCGACCTTTTAAGGGTCGGTTAGAATGATCCCACCTCCGCTTCCTACTTGATTGGATGCCCCATCGGTATATAAGATCCAGACTTAATTGATAGGCCAATCTACAGGCTCTTGCTCTTTCTGGAGAGCTTGACTCAGGGCCGGGATAGCATCTTGATCGGGAATTACACTGAATTCTACCACGAAATCTACCAAAGCTTGGGCTTTGATGGTTGTCCTAGCTTTGTACTTGATGTCGAACTGGGTGAGCTCAAGGGCCCATAGCACAAGTCTCCCCGATATGTCCTGCCTTTAGAGAAATTGACACAGAGGTTGATCAGTGACTACCATGACTTTGCGGGCAAGGAAATAAAGGCGGAGCTTCCTAGAAGCAACCACTAAGGGGAAAGGGAGCTTCTCTAGGAAGATGTAGTTCTTTTCTAATTTGGTTAGGGCGCGGCTCACGTAGTAGACAGGGCGCTGGACCCCATCAGGGTATTCCTTTACCAATGATCCACTGACCGATGTTTCAGATATTGCCAGGTATAATTGCAGTTCTTCTCCTGGTACAGGGCTAGCTAGTAGGGGCGGGCTAGCGAAGTACTTCTTCAGCAATTGGAAAGCCAGCTCGCTGTCCTGGCCCCACTTCATGTTCTTCCCTTGTTTGATTGCTTTGAAGAATGGGATACACTTGTCAGTGGATCGTGATATGAAACGGTTCAATGGCTGCAATTCGTCCGGTCAAACCTTGCACTTGTCTAAGTGAGGTGGGGGACTCAAGATCTAGGATGGCTTTAATCTTCTCGGGATTAGCTTCGATCCCCCTCTCATGGACCATGAATCCGAGAAATTTCCCGGTAGCAACTCCGAAGGAGCATTTATCAGGATTCAATCGCATCTGATTCTCTTTGATTATCTGGAACGTCTGACGGAGATGGTCCTGGTGATAATCAGCTACCTGAGACTTCGTGATCATATCATCGATATATACTTCCATCGTCTTTCCTATCAGTCTCTTGATTAATCGGTTGACCAGGCGCTGGTAGGTAGCCCCAGCGTTTTTGAGCCCGAAGGGCATGACCCTGTAGCAGTAGAGGCCCTGACCGGTTATGAAACTGGTTTTATCCTAGTAAACTGGGTGCATCATTATCTGGTTGTATCTCGAGAAGGCATCCATAAAACTCAAGAGCTTGTTACCCGGGTTGAATCTACCAGTTGGTCGATTTTCGGTTGCGGGAAGCTGTCTTTTAGGCAGGCGCGGTTGAGATCAGTATAATCAACACACATGCGCCACTTCCCGTTCGCCTTAGTCACCAAAACTACGTTGGTGATCCATTCGGGGTACCGAGACTCCCTGATGAATTCTGCCTTTAGCAGTTTGTTTACCTCTTCTTGCACTACAGCATTTCTTGCCTGGTTGAAATGCATTCTCTTTTGTTTGACAGGCTTGAAGGTGGGATCTACCGCTAACCTGTGAGTTGCTAAAGCAACAGGTATCCCTGGCATCTCCTCATGGCTTCATGCAAAGATGTCATTATATTCTCATAGGAGCTTTATCAGATCTTCCTTTACCTTCGCCTTTAATGTTGAACCTATCCTTACTACTTTGGAAGGATCGTCCTTTCTGATAGGCATCTCTTCTAACTCCTCTACGGAATGGCCACTAGCCCATCCCTTCTCTTTCTCCTTCATGATCTCTATATTGGGGAGCTCTGACGTGGATCTCTCCTTGTCCGAGTTAATTTCATCTTCAAAGTCTTCATCTGAAGACTGGTGATCTTGATTAATGGTTATTTGCACACATTGCTTGGCCAACGATGTTGGATTGGTTGATACTGCATAACACTTGCTAGCAGCCTGCTGATCCCCCCGTATTTCCCCCACTTTGTCTCCCACTGGGAATTTCAGGACGTTGTGGTATACTGATAGGACCCCTTTGAGGGCAGACAAGTAGGGCCTTCCCTGTATAGCGTTGTAGGCGGATGGGGTGTCTACCACAACAAAGTCTATCATTAGGTTCTGCTGGAGTGGTGATGTTCCCACTATTACTGGTAGGATCATAGACCCGGTGGGAATCAACGAGTCCCCCGTGAACCCGTACAATGGGGTGGTACAGCTGTTGTAGCAAGGTCTCTTTAGATTGAATTGCTCCAAAGCACTCTTGAAAAGAATATCAATGCTGCTACCTGTGTCAATCAAAACACGGTGGACCAAGTTGTTGGCTATTTGAACAATGATGACCATGAGATCATCATGAGGCTGGACGGTGTTGAATACGTCCTCTTCTGTGAAGATGATCTGTGCAGCAGGAGGAGACCGAAGTGATCCTCTAGTAACCTTGAAGACATTTTGGCCCGCTTCTACTCTAGGAACTTTCCTGGCATGGTTCTTTCGAGCATTGTTGGAGGTTCCTGCTAATGTGGGACCTCTACTGATGGTATTGACAATGTGGATCTGCTCCATCAGATCCTTCCCTTTTGCTTTCCTTCCTTCTTCATATGCTTTAATATCGGTGTGCACCTCATTTCCAGTGCGTATTTTTTCGCGTACTTATTGGAGGAATTCCTCCAAGCAACCTCACCTAACCAAGGCTTCAATCTGGTTCCGCAGACTATAGCATTCCGAGGTATTATGACCTACATCCTCGTGGAGGTCACAATACTTATAGCGGTTCGGTTAATCGACTGGTGCCTTTATTGGACCCGGCTTCCTGAGTAGTCCTTTATCACAGATGGCAAGGTAAATAGTCTCGTGAGATGCGTTCAAGGGGGTGTAATAGGAGTACCTCATTTCCTCTATGTCTACCGGCGCTACCTCCTTGGGTGGGGGTGTAGCTCTGGGCGGAGTCTGCCTAGCCGGGTACCGGTTCCGTAGAGGTTGATAGGGTGGCGACCGATATGTAGATTTGTTGGGATGCCTGTTCTGATTTTTCTGAACGGGTGCAGGCTTGGGCGCCTCCTTCTTTTGGCGTTTGGCAGTTCTCATATCATCGTGCTCCATCTTAACTCGGAACTGTTCATCTATCTCAACCTGCTTGAAAGCTCTGTCGTAGGCCTCCTGGTAGGTCTCCGGGGGATGCTTGGCGAAAGATCTGAACAGTCTGCCTGCCCAAAAATTCCTTCTGAAATTGGCCAAGGTTTCCTTTTCCGTGAAGACTCCCATCTGGATCACTTCTTTATGGAATCTCTCCACATAGGCTCTGAGCGATTCCCCCCGCTCCTGGATCACGTATTGAAGGTGGATAGGATCTTTGGGGCGAGGTTTGATGCCCTGAAACTGGGCACAGAAATCAGTTGTCAATTTTGTGAATGAATCAACGCTTCCCTCTAGTAGCTTCCTGAACCATGTCTTGGCATAGTCCGTCAGCGTGGTTGGGAACATTATGCACATAGCGGCCCTAGTAGCATTCTGAACCTCCATCTAGTGAACAAAACTTTCTAGGTGGCGCAGGGGGTCCTCAGTCCTAGAATATTTTTCGGTTGGCATCTTGAATTTGGGAGGTAATTCTGCCTCCTTGATCCTCCTAGAGAAGGGAGCATTCATCTCTCCCAATGGGTCTTTTCGATTTTCCCGGTGCTTGCCCTTCTTCAACTCCTGGATTTCTTTCACCATTCTGGCGACCTGGTCCCGGAGACGTTTACCGCCATTATTCCCAGATTCTACCTCAGAATCTCTGTCGTCAGGCCCTTCCGATGTCGCAGAAGCTTCATCCTGATTCTCTCTCTAGGGAGGATCTTCTCCGGCGCCCTTATTGCTACCTCTCACCAGTGAATGAGGACGTTCCCCGGTCGTTTCCTGGTGAGGCTGTCTAGAATAGACCACTGGTTGGGTCAGATGGTGGTGCTCTATGGGAGGGAGGTCGATGGCGAATCTTGCACGCTGGGCTTGGTAACCTGTAGGATATCTTGGAACCGAAGGCATGGGCCCGAGTCTGTCATAAACCGATGGTGATGGGGGCATGGGCCCAAGTCTATCATGGACTGGTACAGAAGGTGGTGGTCCCAACCTGTCGAAGGGAGGTACCCTGGTACCTTGCCGATTGGCATCTTCCATGGGATCTGGTACCGCAGGCTGAATGGCACTGCTTTTGGCGACCATTCGGAGGTGAATGCTCTCTATAAAGGCCGCGACCTGTTGATCTAGATTAGTAGATCCAGCTGCTGGGGTAGCAGGTACCTAGGGGTAATCCGCGCGGTAGCTGACGGCTTTGAGGCGGGTTTGCGACCCTTTCCCCTCTTCTTCGGCTTCTGACCCTTTCGGGTTGAAGCGTTTGACTAATGTCCTGACGGGTCAGGATGATCCTGAAAGGATTGGAGCTTCATTTTGATGATAAGACAAGAAAACGAGGCACGCTGGCTTTCTTTTGAGGGTGTGGTGTTTCCCACAGACGGCGCCAAAAAGTGTTAACAGAAAAATCACTCAGGGAGCGAAATCTCGGTTAGCACCCTCACCCACTACCGGTAGCCAGTAGCGGGATAGGTACCTTTGGTACCACGATCCTTCCTCGTAATGTAAATAAGAAGCAATATAGGAAAGATCGAGGAGATATGAAATAACACTGTTTTATTCAAGAATACTATAACGAAGTTACACGATATACACTCTTCTCTTGTTTCTCACTCTCTTACACAGGGTGACGGTGGAGAAAATGTATATGTCGATAAGTGGATATTTCCTTCCAATGACCGTCAATGGACTCTCACTGGCTTCAAAGAATTTTAGAAGGGAATTCTACCGGAAGATAATCTCTCTCTGTCTTTGGCGATCTCTATAATTCAAAAAAGCCTCCTTCTGTCTACCTTTCAATGTCATATATATATTTCTTCAAAGAATCCCCACGAAATCCGGTTCCCTTAATGAGGATTATCGAGTGTCCTATTTTAGGCATTGAAAGGCATTGTGTGGGGCTAAAGGAGTGGGATTTGATCCCGTTAATTACTGTCGAGTCTGAATTCTAATTAGGTCTCATTAATGGCGCTTTATTTTGGCGATGGAGTCAACTTTCCTTCTTTATTGAGCTTGGAGGGAAAACTCTGATTATGAATTTTTTGGTAGGACGAGGTACTAGTATACCAGTAGGATCTTACCGGCATGGAGCTTGTTCTTTTTCTTAATGGAATGGTGTTTGTGTCTCCTGTGATCATCTTCGTATTGCTTGGCAGGGAAGGTACATGCCTTGGAAGGGCTCCGAATATATACATCGAGGTACTAGGTACCAGGTGGAAGTCGAGGTAGTACCAAGGCGGGTATCGGGGTACCGGGTGCCTTGACTGATGTCGAGGCACTTAAGGGGTGCTAGGTGTGCAATCTACCATTGCACTGGTCTTGAGTTGATATCGGGAGCTTCAGTAGGGCGAGGTATGTGCCTTCATTAGCTCGCGAAGCTGATGTCCTATCTAGGTAGATAGGTAATCGAGGTCATGGCCTTACCAAGTGTCGGCTCCACCTAGGTAGGGGCATCGATCTCGATGGTCACCTGGAAGCTAGGACTGGCCCCTATCGGATTGATACTGATTGGAAAATTCTCCTTTGATCCCTTGCCAAAAAACCCTGTTAACATATACTTTATGTGGTTATTTTTATAAATTTTCACTAATTCTAAAACTCAATTTTAACACTGTTTCAAAGGCTGGCATTTTTATCTGAATATTATAACGACACCCATGATCCAGCTAAAGAAAAGCCCAAGAATAAGAAAAAATAAAACTTAAATTAGTAATTGTCTAATTGATGCAGTGATTATTATTGATAAGCAATGGTGGATCCATCTACAAATATGAGAATTAGAAAAAATGATCCCATAAATCCCAACACCATAATCAAGCCCAAGTTGTATGGGAATAAACAGTTTTGGGCTTGGAGATTAATATAGATCCAAGCCCAAGTCATATATCGGGCAGCAGAGTAACTAACTTAGTTGAAGACGACTCTCTCCGTAAAAGAGGAGAGGTCTCCCCGCATGACAAAGAGATACATAACCAACTCAATAAACCAACACTGTCATAACGTTGAACATATTCGGATGCATTAAGAGAAGCTCGCAAGCATTGGATCCAAACACTGGTTTGCATTTCAACTTCATATGGGGTTGTCGAATTGGGGTCTTCAGATTTGATCAAACAAGAATGAAGCAAAATACAATTAGCCAAATCTAAATCTGGTAAGCAGGAACGATGTTCCATTGTTCCTCTCCTGGACATGATCAAACGGGTGATATAAGGATTAAAACGTGGCAACTTTACATATTGTATAATTGTTGTTTGTAATACGCAAAAACAATCTAGTTCGAATCTGCAAGAGAACAGAAATTGAAAACCATAAAACAACACGTTAGAAAACAGTTTTGGGAAATCGAGGCCCGTGTTTCATACGGTGTCCTAAAGACAATTGTTAACAGTCATTTTTGGCAGGGGTCCAAAGAAGAATTTTCCATCCTGCAGGTACCTGGTAGAACCTAGATCGGAACCGGTACCTAGATACCGGGGATGCTCTACACCATGAACCGGAAAGAATTCAGTACCACGTCTCACAGTCTACCAGGTACCAAGCAAGGCTATACCACGATACCTCCTACCTGGTTCCTAGGTACCACGATACCACATACCTGGTACCTAGGTACCGCGACATCTTCCCGATACCCAAGTACCGCGATATCAGTCCAGGATCTAACCAAAATGTGTATCTTACCCGCCAAGTAAGAAGAATGGAACCAGGAAGAGGTACCAGCATGCTAGAACAAGCGCCACGCCAGCGAGCACTCCGGTACACCAGTGTACCATACCACCGGGATACAGAGTCAGAATTCTCCTTCAAGCAACGTAAAAGAGAAAGTTGACCTCTCTAGTAAATTAATGGAGATAATCAACACCATTAATGAGGGAATCAGTCAACTCCATTAATGGCCATTCACAACGCCATTAATGAGGGAATCAGTCAACTCCATTAATGGCCATTCACAACTCCATTGATGAGGGAATCAGTCAACTCCATTAATGGCCATTCACAACGCCATTAATGAGGGAGTCAACTTCATTAATGAAGATATTCAACTCCATCAATGAGAAGATATTCAACTCCATCAATGAGATGATATTCAACTCCATCAATGAGAAGATATTTAACTCTATTAATGAGAAGATATTCAACTCATTAATGTTGATAAACCAATGGAGTGGGCAACAAGGATGAACAGATATAAATATAACAAGTCACTCTCCAAGAAAAGAGGTCGATTCCCCAATATTTCTCCAGTCGGACATTTCTCCAACAGGGGTTCGAACAATAGACACGGTCCAACAGCCCTCCAGTATCTCGATATCTCCAACAGCTCTCCAACATCTCCATGTCTCCAATTCTAGATTTCTTCCACTTCTCCACTAGGAATATGAGTTCGCCATCGCTTGGAGTGTAAAAGGGACCCTACCCGAATTCCTTCTACACCACCATTGTATCGACTGCTATGTATGTCAGTTTTCGCCATGAATGTAACAGTACCAAATGGTACCCCTCTAACTGTGACCTACTAGGACTCAGTTTGTATTAATGTAAGCTCTCCGAAGCACCTCTCGAGATATATAAATATAAAGAAAGGTCTTTCTCCCTTCCAATGGATACTGCCTGGGGGTTTTTCAGCATGTGATCAATCGTGATGCTTTTTCCCCCTAGGTCAGTCCACCACTACTAAAAGAGTTGTCATTCTCACATCTATCTCCTTGTTATGAATGCATGAATGTGAGCTAGGTACTAACCCCGCTGATCCTAGCTCTCATGTACACCACCTTGCACATTATCTTGGTCGGGGATTTACGGAGGGCACCTAAAGAAGTGACCAGGTACCAGGATCAGATACCAGGACTGGGTATCAGCCTACTGCACCAGATGGGCAGGATGATTGTTCTCCTACTTACCCTACCTCTCTTGCGGTATCTACCCCGTTTGAGGTCGTTGATCGATCAAATACCTCTCATTCACTCTTACCAAAATCACGGTACGAAGTACCTACCCACCCGCTGCGACCTCCGGGGTAGCGGGTCGAGGGTGTTAATTGAGATTTCGTTCCCCGAGTAATTTTTCGCTAACAACAATTTCACCGTATAACACCATATGTGTATAGCGATTGTCTCACAGGATACAACGATTTAACAGTGATCGTGCAGGGCACAAACACTCTCAGCGAACTCAAATCCGGTATGAACTTACCAAGAACTGAAGAAGAAGAGAAAAATAATAAGAGGAATTAATTTCGTGATTGCTATATCTCTTCTGAAGAAAGACTAGGGTTTATTATAAAACCGAAGTCAAGAGGATTGTTTAGGAAATTACTTAATACATATGTTTTTAATGAAAAGGTTATTAATTAAAAAACCAATCTCCAAGAGATTTATTTCTAATTAATCATCGATTCTATTTACTTAGTGATCAAGTAAGTATCTAGAATCCAAACAGTATTTCCTTATCATTACACATTTGATTTAGGGAAAATTAAATTGAATTAATTCTTTCCATATCAATATAAACATTGACTTAGAAAAAAAAAATTCCAAGCAGTAGCAAAAGGTCGTTTGTCCTATGACTGTCCAATCGGAGCAGCATTCGTGTACGCGGGTTGCGCCCACACACAAGTCATCCAATCCGAAGGTTCGGGGTCGATGATTTGCACCCCCCCCCCCCCCCTGCGCACGAGAGAGAGCCTCTATGCTACACATGTTGATAGGTAACTATCACACAAACACTTATATACTATATATAAGTGCTTTACCCAACCAATGTGGGATGCACAATTTTTCCCTACACAATGGGCTCACTTTGAGACTCAATTTCTCATTCACCCATTAATTATTTTGTGAGTTTGAGTATACCATTTCGAAGCTCTCACGGAGGAGAATTCGAATATACATCGATCTTCCATTTTTAATGGAACCGATCATATTCAAATAATGCTCTTAAAATGAGTTTTCATCACAAAATTCCAATAGTAATCACTTTAATTCAAATTGTTGTTACAAGTTTGCACAAGACCAGAATAAATTTTAACTTGTATAATCAATAAAGTTTCCAAATCCATTAAAAATTTCAATCATAAAATTAATTTCTCATTATATTCAAAAGAAGTATAATGGAATTCGTTTTTCAACGAACATGGTGATCAAAGGATAAAATTGGGTATACTAATAATTTAATAGGGTTTACAAATAAAATGAGTTAAAATAATTTTAATAAGGGTAGTATTGGTATTAGAATGGGTGTTCAAAGTAATGGTTAATTTTTAAATTTTAGATATTGGCGTACTGTACTTATAAAATAGGTGTGTAAATCATATTTATGGATGGCAATATTGGTACCCTTTCCTTAACAAAATTAATTATTTTTTGAAAAAAAAAATTGATCTGTACATGGTGGACGGTGGAGATTTATTAAAAAAAAATGGGTAAGAATATAAAGAAATATTTTGAAGTGGATATATGTAGCACATTCTTATGTGTATGTATATATATATATATTTGAAATATTATATTATTACATAAATTTAGGGTTTTTAAGGAAGGATGATGACTCGAACTCGCAACCTCATGGTGCATGTGTGAGGGGTTTTACCACCAAACCAACCTCATCTCGTCATTCTTGTCCCTACATTAATTCGTCTAATACAAGCAGTTTGTTAGGTATATATTCAAATTCAACTTGATTCCTTAATTTCATCTATCGATAAATTTTGCAACATTTTATTATTATTTTTTTTATGAAATTGGACTGACCTAAGGGGAAAAAGCATCACAAGCGATCATATGCTGAAAAACCCCTAGGCAGTATCTAGAAATATATTAATAAAGAAAAATAGTAACAAAAGTAATAGCAATACATCACAAACCAGAGGACGCAGCCCCAAAATAACTAGAGGCATGCAAGCCACACAAGAAAAACAAAGCTAGGAAAACCCAAACGATTCTCTACCCATACAGTCATTACCAACAACCGAAGAACAAAACGAAGGAGTGGAAAACCACCAGGAATAAGAAGAAAGACCCAAGGCGTGTTTAGAGAGAACATCCGCCACCTGATTACCTTCCCTGAATATATGAGAAACCTAGAACTCCATATGCGAGATCTAATGAATGCAGCGCTACCAAGCTTGACGAATACTCTAGGTAACCTGATCAGACCTAATCGAAAGAAGCTGCACAACATAAGAAGAATCACTCTCGAGCCAGATCCTATGCCAACCTAAATTCCAAGCATAATTGATGGCTAAAGAAGCTGCAAGGAGCTCAGCCTCAAAAGCAAAACCCTGACCAAGGGCGACTGCGAAACAGGCCTTAACAAAATATCTACAAGTCTGAAAAACACCCCCATAACCTCCCACACCTGGCGAACCCAAAGCTGCACCATCCATGTTAACCTTTATCCACCCAGGAGCCGGGGGCAACCAAACCACACTCCTAATAACCGGAGCTTTACCTAGGTTAACCACCGAGACCAAACCGGCGAAGAATCAGCAGATCATCAATACAGTTACACATACAGCCAATCCCTAAACGATTCGGGTCATAAATAGAGCACCACACTAGAGATAAAACAGCTCTGAAATCAACAGAATTTCCTTAAAAATCCACTGGTTACGGGAATACCACACACTCTAAAGCACCGCATGAATAGCAGCTCTCCACAAAACCCTAATATGATCACTGAAAGAAACAGACATGGCCTTTCTGTAAAAAGAACCCCAAGTGTCAGGGGAGACAGGCCTCTGAAATGCAAAGAAAACCGCCTCCCAAAGAGCTATAGCAAGAGGGCACTTCAGAAAAAGATGATCCACTGATTCCGAACTAGCACCACAAACACTACACCTGGAAGTTAATTGAAACCCGAACCTGCTCAAACGATCTTCGGTGGGGAGCCTATCAAGCAAAACTCACCAAGACAGAACTGAACGGGAGGGGGGGATATAGCGAGACCAGACGTCCCTCCACTAGGGGACTTGCGGGATGTCATGAAACATCCTAGAGTAAGCAGCCTTACAAGAAACACTACCTTCCCTAGAGTGAGGCCACACCAAATAATCAGTTACCGGAGAAATTGCAATCCTACCAATCCAAAAGTAGAGATCTGGAAATCGAGCTCGAAAGCGATAATCTGAAATCTATCTACCATCCTGAATGAAGTCAGAAACCCTAGCATGAAAATACGTGGCCAGGAAATTAGGAATCCCGATGAGATCCAAAATGGGCACCCCAAGCCAGTTATCACGCCAAAAATCCCTCTAGGAGTTTTTCCCGATAAGCCAGATACCATCCTTAATGAGCTCAACATAGTTAGTCCTAAAAGAATTTCAGATGGAAGAGGTGATGTAACCTCCATGCGGTTTCTCCAGCTGCCTAATATATCTCTCGCGTAAAAAAGTGAAAGCAAAACTGTTCAAAGTTATAAACTTCCAAGTGAGCTTTCGAAGTAAAGAATCGTTCAACAAGGCCAGATCTTTCAAACCAAGATCACCAAGAGCATAAGGTCTACAACTACGGTTCCAGGCAACACGGACCAACTTAGTCTCATCACAAGAACCAGTCCATAAGAAATTTACGATCTTCTTAGTAACCATTTGAATTAAAGAAATCGGCCACTTATAAACCATAAAAGAGTGAACAAATGAGCCAGTAATCGCCGAGAGAATCAAAGTAGCTCGACCAGCCAAAGAAAAGGACTTACCTTTCCACTTGGCAAATTTAGACAAGATCTTATCTATAATAGGCATCAAAATAGATTTTCTAGGCTTACCTCGGAAAAGAGGAACCCCCAGGTAAGAAAATGGAAGCCGACCAATCTGCATCCCAACTAAGGACTGAAAAGAACTAATCCGAGCTGGAGAAACTGAAGACCCAAAAAAGATGGAGGACTTACTCCAGTTAACAAGTTGACCTGAAATGCTGCCATAAACTCTGAAAGCATGCAAAATCCTCCTCAGGTTTCTGACTGTGCCCCTACAAAAGATCAGAACATCATCGGCATACAACAAATGAGTGGGAGCAGAAAAACCCCTCGGAGAAGAGATAGGCAAAAGCTGGTCTGACGCCACTATCCTTGAAAGTAACTTACTGAGAAAATCCTCAGCGATACCAAAAAGAAACGGAGAAAGAAGATCCCCCTGTCTAACCCCTCTCGAGCAACCAAAATAACTAGTCGGAGATCCATTAATCAAAACAGACAGTTTCGAAGAGCCCAGAATGCTAACAATCCAATCCATGAAGGTTTGAGAAAAACCAAAAGCCCTAAGAACTCAACAAAGGAACTTCTAATCAAGAGTATCAAAAGCCTTACGGATGTCTATTTTCATAGCCACATTACCCCCAAAGCATTTTTTATGAAGCACTTAACACAGTCAGATGCGAGGGCAATACAATCCTCAACGTGCTAATCCCTAATGAAACCAAATTGTTGTGGAGAGACAATCCTAGCAGCAATCTGAGCTAACCTGTCAGCCAAGATTTTGGAGGAAACCTTGAAAAGAAAATTACCAAGCACGATAGGACGAAATTGATCAATTGTGATTGAATCTCTCATCTTCGGAAGAAGAAATATAAAATTAGAATTCAAACTTGGGGTAACCACTCGAGAATGGAAGAAATCATGAACCGCAAGAATCACATCTCTACCCACAATCTCCCAACAACGCTGAAAGAAACGACCGGAGAAACCATCAGGCCCAGGAGCCAAAAGAGCATCCATGGCAAACACCGCATCATGGATAACATCAGTAGAAGGAATAGCCACTAGAAGGGAGTTTTCCTCTTAGGAAACTAAATAGGGAACAACTTCATCCACAATAGAAAGATCTTGATCAATCAGATCCGAATCAGAAGAGAATAAATCCATGTAAAACCTGACAACGTGGTCTCTGATAACAGTCTGATCAACTGAAATAACCCCATCAATCGAAAGTGAGGACAAAACACTCCGACATTGCCTTCGCTTGATTGAAGAATGAAAAAAAGGATGAATTAAGATCCCCATCCTAAAACCATTTCACTCTGGATCTATCACGAAAAAAGCACGTATGTATGCGTAAAAGCACGTCAAGATCATGATGAATGCGGGACTCAGTCAAAAAAAGCTCCTCAGAAAAACCCAAATTAGATATTTGGCTCTGAACGGACCGAAGCTCAGCAGATTTCCTAGAGATGTTAGCATTGAGATCACCGAAAACCTCCCAATTCCAAGACTTAAGCACCTTTTTTAGATTTTTTAGCTTACCAATAACTACATGAGGAGGTCGACCATCACAAGGAATGCTCCACACCCTGCGAACTAGGTTCATGAAATCCGGATGATCCACCCACATACTTTGAAAACGAAATGGTCTAGATGTAGAGACATGGGACTCAGTTAACCAAATCCAAAGCGGACAGTGATTAGAAAAACGATGGGGAAGAGCCACACAAGAGATATCTCGCCAAAAGGTAGTGCAACCCTCATAAACCAAAGTCATGTCCAATCTCCGCTCAACTCTAGTGCGACTAGAACGACCCCTAAACCAAGTAAAACGAGCACTCTGAGACCGAACACCAGTCAGATTGCAATCCTCAATCATCGACTTAAAGTCTTCACAAGAACCTCTAGCAAGAGAACGAGAACCCAAACACTCATGAGCACCCAAAACTGCAATGAAATCACAAACTACCAACCAAGAGGAAGAAAAAGAATATCATTTGGCACATCACCTCTCAACACAGGTGGTTGTGTACATTCCTTCCACATTAGTGGTGAGGGGTTCAAATCCAATCGTACGCATTTTTTAAGTATGTGTGGGGAGTTTTTTTTCCGGCCTCTGGGAGTATTGTTTGATCTCGACAGCCCTATTGTAACGATTTTCTCTCATATGCACACAATATAGGCATATTTATTAATGTATAGTTCTTATAAATTGTAATACTTAATATAGTGTGTGTATGTGTGTGTGTGTGTGTGTGTGTGTATATATATATATATATATATATATACATCATTCAGGGTGCTGATATTATCATCCATAAAACAAAGTAGTACATCTATATTTTATTAAAAATTTAAATTATAAAAATATCTCAATAAAAATTTATACAAATTAATTTAATTAGACTACAATCATTGATTACAATCGTATCTTCAAATATATTTCTTAAAAAATAAAAATTAAAAACTAATTTTTAAGATAAACTCTAATTAAATTCACCTCTCTCAACTTTTGGTTACTAGAAATGTCAAAAGTCAAAGACTCCGCCATAAAAGCTGTTTGGCAAGGCGATTCAAATGTCATTTGTGACACGGGAGAGCAACGCTGACATGGCACCATGGAAGGGAATTGAATCAAGACAGAATCATAAAATGAACCTCAAGGGGGTTGCTACTTGCCTTGGTGGTCCACGGGCTTGGAATGAAACTCAAGTCATGTTCAACTCTTGGCAATTACCTTGAGACCAGCACACAGGGCGTTAGCGCTTCTGGTGGAAGGAAAGGTATAAGACTCCACAACAGCGATTCGAATCCTATCCAAACGGGGTGAGTTCTGATTTACCAGATTGCATCCTTGTGGGGTCAAGGGTGTGGGTCGGAGTTTCCTATTTGTCCTACTCCACATCCACTAACAAATAGGTCACTTTGAGAGTGTGAGTTACGCAATTGGAGAAGGATATACGGATAGGTATCTAGACGAAATCCATGATCCTCGAAATAAAAAAAAACACAAAATGAGAGATCTCAAACGCCACAGCAATTTGTTGCACTCAATTTTTCAATCTTTGCTGATGTGTCATCTCCCTCTCCTACAGTCCTACATCACTGTTTTTTTTCCTCTTTTATTTTTTTTAGGACTCAAAAAATTTGATATCATATTATCATTAAGAGGAAATGTAATGGGTTTTATCCGATCAACTCCCTTTTGCTTAAACATTCCAATCAATTATCACTAAAGCGTAATTGGCGGCACCAGACATAAAACTTAGCTACATTATTTATGTAGTGTATATATATATATATATATATATATATATATATATATATGCCTGGTGGTATTTTTTAGGGTTTGTCTCCCATTAGGAATGTGAATCATTTATGGGTTAGAATTAGTAACTGGGTTTTATTTTTAAAAAAATAAAAGAGGAAATATTAGTCCAACAAATATCAGTCACATTAGTAACGGGTTTTATCCGGTCAACTCCCTTTTACTTGAACATTCTAATCAATTCGGTTTTTATAAATTCAAAATTGCAATGTATAGCCCTCAAAATTTCATATAAAAAAAACTTACAATATCCGCACCTTATCATTCGAGTGTCCTGACTAATTAATGATACGATATGATTGGTTGCTATTTGCCTATTTGGACTTTTCTCCTTATTAGATGCAAAGAATGGTCATATTTCATATGTCGATTAAGATGCAAAGAATGCACGTGCAAAGTTTAAGTAACTCTACAAATCAGCGCAGTAATTGATGCATTGGTGAAGCAGCCCCTAACACCATTTCACTCTTCTATCCCTTGATTTTCTTTATTTTTTTAAAAAAAATTCAGGGTTTTGAAGAATAGTAGGAGAACTAAACCAACAACCTCTTAGTGTATAGTATATATATGATAGGTATACCACCAAGCAAATTGATTTATCCATCATATATATATATATATATATATATATACTGAAATATTACGATAATTCGATGCGATAGTCACGATAAATTTGTATAGGTGTTTTTTTTTTTGTAAGCAAAATTTGTATAGTTAAATATAAAATTTATTGAGTTATAAGTAATAATGTAAATCTATATATGTGAAATTATACAGTATATTTTAATATAGTTGAACATTTGATTAATATATGTAGTTTAATCGGAATATTGTTGAAACTAAACTCAGTTTTATGTGTGGTGCCGCCAATTACGCTTGATATGGTTTGTCTTCATTTTCTTTCCAAAACACTCAATTCCATAAGAGTCCATTTTTGCTCACTCCCTTCAAGGGGGTGAGCATTACCCCCTCCCCAATACATGTCATGTGTCTAGATAGATTGTAGTTTTGTCCAAACACATGAGAGTTTTTGGATAAAAATATCCCTCTTTAAACACATATCATTTATTGGAGATGGGGTAATGCTCACCCCCTTAAAGGGGGTAAACAAAAGTCTTCTAATTCCATAAGGCCATTGTTCATCAATTTGTAATGCTATTTAATTAAATGATATGTTATCATTTCAACATTATCTTCTTCTTTTTTCCCTTCTTAGTTTTGACCACTAATTGCAACAGTGAGTGATGATGTTATTATCAGTTAGCTTTCCCTGTCAACCAGTTATAATCACAATAATTATAGGATTGAACTACAAACAATTCTTCTTCACCCTAACAGTCTAATTAGACATTTTTGTTATTTTATTGGAAACTGATCTTAGATGAAACGGTTTAGTTATTATATAGTCTCCCTATAGTTACTGGGTTATTTAGTAGTCATCCGATTTTAATTCAATGGTTTAAAAAAATCAAATATTTAAATATTTAAAAAAAAAAAACAACAACTCCAGTCACATAACTACCCTATTTTATATGCCTGTTTATTATTTCATTTTATTGTTTTCATATGTCCTTCTCTAATCAAAATGTTCTGATTTTATTTTTATTTGAACTTAATCTGTATGCAGAATTAGTTATCTAATTCGTGATGTTTATGTCACGGGTTCAAAAAGAAAAAAAAGAAAAAAAACAGTCCTATTCTCTGTATTTTTGGTGGCTTGGATAACTAGAGCCAAGTAATTTCAAAATTGGAGAAGAAAAATTTGTGACAAGGGGGCTTCACAGGACAATTAATTGAAGAATTTGACAATTGGTTTTAATGAAAACGTTTCTAATAAGTACCATATTGCCATCTAAAAATATAATTTATACGCTCATATTTTATATTAAAAAAATTAATTACAAAAATACCTGAATACCAATCGACTAATAAAGATAAATTATATATATACACTTATCCATATAATATCTTCAACTATACTAAATTCTTTATTAAAAAAAGTGTAGATATAATTCTATTTCACATATCAAATTTTCTCTTGAAATACATGACTATCTTATAACAAAGCAGTTGTTGAAAAAGTTCAATCGCCAATCTCTCAAGTCTCAAATGATTGGATCCGCTCCGAAAAGCATCCCAAGCCACTGTTGTGTGTTTCTACAGAGAAAAAAAATTATCTAAGAAGATAAAAACTTAAGAACAGTAGGCCTAAGTGCATTGTGAAAGGACAGCACAATGCACTTGTTTAGTTGTTTTGCATGCCCAAATATTCGAACCTTTATAGACAACGATTAAAAATCAAGAAAATTTAAAAATAAAATGTGTTAAAATAATTGATATATTCATTTTAATAAGGGTATTATCGGTGTTAGAATAAATGTTTATAGTAATTTTTTAATTTTTTAATTTTAGGTATGAATGTACTTATAAAATTAATATATAAATCATATTTATGAATAACAACGTCAACACCCTTCTAACAAATCTTAAAGCTTACAAGTTTCCAACCCCAAAAAATAAAAGAGATCTAATTACAAAAATTAGGGTTAAGTGTTCAATCCCCAAGGAATTCTTTTCATTTTTAACCCAAATTATTGCTCAATCTTGGCTATATCAAATAGATGAGCACCACAAACCCATTGTAGTTTGATGCTACTGATTCAGAATTACAATATCAGTGGTTCGAATCATTACGTTGTATATAAAAAATAAAATAAAAATAGATGAGCACCCAATTAAGAAAAAAACACCGACTATCCCGATTGTCACATTAATACCCAGACCATTCTATGATGGATTTCATTTTTATATAATCCAATGATAGCAAGATTATCTTGGTAATTTGTCAACAAGGGCATAGCTCTGTTGGTAGATGGACGAGTTTATGGATTGGATAAATGACTCACATGTCAGTGGTTCGAATTCTACTAGGGTGCGTTTGGTACAGGGACGGGACTGGACGGGACTAGACTGGACGGGACAGGACAGGACAAGACAGTTGTTCCATGATGTGTTTGGAATGTCTGAGACAGGACTGTGGAATGTACTATTATAGGTTTGGTATGGCTGGGACAGGACATGACAAAAGGTTCAAATGACCAGAGTGCCCTCCTTGTTATGTCTAATATTAAACAATATATTAAACAAACAATATTAAATAAATATTGTAATTGAAATATATTATAATATTAAACAAAAACAAGAGGTTCAAATGACCTATTGTTTTCAATTACAATATTATTATATTTAACACAAATAGTAATATTGTAATTGAAATATATTATACTTATTTAATAATATTATATATTAATAATATATATTGTATCTTATATATATATATATATATCCTATATATAATAATATAATATATATGCTATATATTATTAAAATATATATATTAAATATATATATATAATATATTAAATATATTATTATTATATATAATAATATTATAAATTATAATTACAGATATTATATTATAATATTATATATAATAATATATAATATATAAATTATAATTACATATATAATATTATATATATAATAATATATAATATTAAATATATTATTATATATATAATAATATTTAATAAATATACTATATCATATATATATATATATTATATATAATATAATATATATATTATATTATATATAATATATTAAATATATTATTATATATATAAAATATATATAATAATATATTTAATATATTATATATAATTTATTATATATATATATTATATTATATTATATTATATATGTAATTATAACTTTTATATATTATTAAATATTAATATATATAATAATATATTTAATATATTATATATTATTATATTATATATGTAATTATAATTTTTATATATTATTAAATATTAATATATATAATAATATATTTAATATATTATAGTTTATTATATATAATTTTATAATATATATATATATATAATATAATATATTGAATATGTTTGTAATTGTTTGAACATTTAAAGGGTAAATTGGTCTTTTTGATACTTGTCCCATGTCATAGGACAAATTGTCCTAGTGTCTTGGGTGGGACAAATTTTTATGATTTTTGTCCCACCTTATCCCGTCCTGTCTCATGCTAAGGTCGCGCCAAACATAGGACAAGAACAAGTTGTCTCACCTTGTCCTGTCCCGTCCTGCGTACCAAACGCACTCTAATGGCGAAAGTTTTCAAAAAATACAAGATATATTGTAGAAAAAAAGGATTATCTTAGTAATATTATCCAGACATAAGTTATATAAACACTCCATAATAAATAAATATGGGTTAGTTCTTGGATATATAAAAGAAAGTGAGAGAACCGAGCAACACCACACAAGTTAGGGTTTGTTCGATAATTAGTTACAAATAGTGTCGGTAACATAAAGAGAGGACATGGGTGAATCTGGACAAGCCAAAGTAGCTTCGGGCATTCAATCATAATCGGAGCTATGGAAGGATAATCTTTTTAAGGTGATGGCAAGCGCCAGTAGGTTTTAATATTATATATCGTCAAATATAGCTGCAATAACAATAAATTTAGGCGACTTTTCTTCTATATCACCAACGTGTTGTCGTTGTCGTTGGAAAATTGACAAGGCCATGGAATATATATATATATATATATATATATATATATGAATATATATAATAATTTTTATATAAATACATATCGATAGAATTATATAAAGATATTAAATGTGAATCATTTATTTTATATATTTTAACTTGATAGGTATGTATTTGTCAAAACTATTTTATACATGAGTGATTCATATTTAATGTTCTTATATAATTCTATCGGTACATACTAATAGAAAAAGTATTCTATACCTATCTATATATATATATATATATATATAATTATAGAGATTGGAGCAACAGCAACCCAAAAAAAAATAGGACAGTTTTTTTTGGCAAAGCAGACATGCCTTAACATTCCAACCATATAACCTCAAAAATCAAAATGCCGCCACACATGGCAAAAATAGTTATTACTTATTACAATTTACAAAGTATAATTAGAAGACCACGTTTGGTTGGATGTCTAATTAATTATACAAAATATTTTGTTGAGTCAATCACGTCTCGTAATTACTATTACCAATTTTAGATCCATCCATCTAGAAAGAAGAAATCTTTGGCAAAGTTGCTTGACCTCTAATTTTATTCAAGAATTCAATTATTAATTCTATTTCTATACTCTCTTTCATTCTTCTACATATATAATCTTGTTTTTTTTTTTTCTGTTTTGGTCTTTGTCAACTGTCAAGTCGATCCATCATGGATTTTGAGTAATTGACTGGATTTCTTTTTCTTTTCACTCCTAATTATATTTATTTTCTAATTTGATTTTTATATATTTGTAATGATTATGATTTTTTTTTATAATTATGCAACAAAAAATTAATATTGCACTTGTCAATTCCGATCTCAACTCTAAATTATTATTATCATCAGGTAAAATTAAATAACCTACCCGGACATTTAACATAATTATGGCCGATTTGATATTACTTTTAAGAAGTTAAAATCAGTTTATTTTTTAATTTTAAAATGAAATGATGTTTATTAAAACTTCTTGATAATTTGACAAATTTTAACAGTGATTTTGATAAGTAGGTGGGGGTTACCTTTTTTAAGTGATTATGGAATAATCTATTTTAACATTTAAAATATTTTAAAATATCATTATTATCCTTATGAAATCAAATTAAAATCATTTATATACCTTATTTCATCTTAAAATTAAAGATTCTAATTAAATATTGATTTAATTTATAAAATCTTTTAAAAATCTTTTTATTATTCTTATGGAATTTTTTTTTCCTAATTTAAATATTCTACTTAAATATTGATTTAATATATATAATTGTTGGAAAAAAATAAGGTTCTAAAATCATGTCTATTTTAGTCATCGTAACTAATTTCAGCACTTTAGAAATAAAATTACCAAACATACGTATACTGCTTTTGAGCTATACAGTAGTTTTAAAAGTATAATTAACCAAACATCTGTTGATTACAGCTGATTATTCACCCAGCGCAACTAACAGTGATTATTATAAAAGTTACAGCAATACCAAAATGACCCTTAGACGAAAAATGTTTAGTTAAAATTACACATAAATCCTCTTTCGTTAGTTGACTTTGTTAAAGTTAACTGTTTGACCGATACTTAAAAGTTAAATGACTTAATAACGCCTATCTTAAATAATTAGTAGGGTGTGGATATTGTCACTTATAAAACTAATTAGTACACACGAGTCTAAAATTTAAAAAATACATATTACTATAAGCACTCATCCTAATACCAATAGTACTTTTATTGAAATAAATATATTCATTTTAAAGATATTTTATTTCTAAACCATCTTAAATTATTAACACATCCAATTTATAAAAAAATAATAATCAAATCTTATTCTAATGATGGTCCAATTTACTTTAAAAATATCTCCAATATATGAGTATTATAAAAGGGAAGATGTAGAACTATGTTGTATATGATGTCAAGATATTTTCAATCTAGAATTCTTTTATATATATAATTATATTAAAATAATTATCATTATTATTATAAAACAACCTCACTGATATCTTCAATTATCTTTAAAAAAAAGTTATTTTGTTCATCGATAGAATTCATAACTAAATATAAAAGAAATACAAAAAAAAGGAAAAATAATACCTACCTTGTATTATATGAGTCCTCTGGAAATTCTTAATTCATTACTTTGTTATATAATAATCATGCGATGATGAGAAAGTTTGATACTTGAAATAAAATTATTGTTTATCATTACAATTAGGGTTTATCATAAGTTAGGTAAGTTTTTTTTTTAATGAAGAGATATAGTTGAAGATATATATGTAATTAATGAGTGTACATTGTATTTGGTTTACTTTTAATTAAAGTAATTTGTCCTTATTGGTATATTTCTGTTGAGATATTTATGTAATTAAAAAATTTAAGATAATTACCCCAGTGACCATTGTTGGTGCCCTGGTTTTACCGATCGCGCAACGGAAGGGTTTTATAAATTGTTTTTATAAAGCGATCGAAAACATAAACATATTCTATACAGTAAAATACGATAACAAGGAAAGAAGGAAGAAAACATTTTTCTTCATACCTGCGTTGGAGGCACATTCTTCTTTTCGATCTGCTTCCTGATTTGAACCACAATATCTTCCTGGCTATCTCCGGGGATTGGTAACGGCTGTGTGGGAGCGTCACGGAACTCAGGAACAAGGAGGATGACGAGAAGAAAACAAAAATTTGGCCAAAAAAACCTAGAACTCTTTCTAGGGTTTGTTTTTTTTTTCTTCTTCTTTGATTCTATACACTCAAAAATTGACTCTCAATTATGAATGTATGTTGTGTTGTTTGTTTTCAATAACATATATCATATATATATATATGATTAAACTAATTAATCAAATCTTTTAAGATATCTGATATCTTTAAAGATATTAAATTAATATTAATTGATTTGATTTGATTTGAATTCAAACTCTTTAAAATTTAAATTTAAATATTTAATTTAATGGAAATAAAATAATCAAATTATCTTATCTTCATTCAAAATTAAATATCAATCAAGCACCCTTCATCTAATGATTAATTACACAATTAAATAATCTAATTATTTAATTAACATAATCATTAAAATTCATTAATTAAAATAATCTCATTATTCAATTTATTCTCGAATAGACACGTGTCACTTTCGTAACACAATTAATTGAACAATCAAATTAATTAACCGCATGACCCTTGTTACCTTAATCAATCGGGCTAGCAAGGGGACCCAATGAACCCACAGTATTTTTAGCTCCAATAATCCTTATGAATAAATAATTAAACTCTTTAATTAATATTTCATGATTATTAACTTCGGTGTTATTCCACTAAAAACCTGAAGCTGCATTCTCTCAATTGTCTTATGGAGCGACCCTAAAAGAGAGATGATCGCCAAAATTACCAAGATTACAGGAGGAATGAGGATCAGGCCAACCAGAGAAGAAGGGTGTGTTGTCCGAATGGCGATGCCGCAAAAGGTCATGGACAGGGAGCAAGTTATGATCAAGGCGACAGGTATGACAGACACAGGAGAAGATCTCGATCACCCTTAACCGAAAGAGATGAACCTCTTAGGAGACGCATAGAGATAACTCTCGCGCCCAAGTATAACCTTCGTGACACTCAGATCACAGGGAAAGCATCAAAAGACCCATATGGTCTCATTATCCGTCAGAAGTTTGATGAACGTGGCAAACCATAGAGAGAGCGAGAGGTTTTGTTAAGAAGGATAGAAGCACTAGAGCGAAGACAAAGACGCGGGAACCTGCTGATCAGTAATTCCAGAAGTCCATTCACTGATTCCATAAGACAAGCCCGTTTTTTGGAAAAATTCAGAATGCCACATGTGGAGCAGTTCAAGGCCAACACCGACCCCTAGGAACATGTTAGATACCAGAGCGCAATTACGCATTATGATTATATTGACGCGCTCCTATGCAAGATGTTCCCTCAAACGCTAGGGGATCAGGGTTCTTGATGGTTTGGTGGCCTCACAAACGGGTCGATCAGGAACTTCGTGGAACTGATACAGGCCTTCACCAGACAGTTCATAGGAAATATCCAGCGTAGGAAGTCGATATTCGTCCTTTCAACCCTGAGACAAAGAAAGGACGAGAAGTTGAAAGACTACCTTACTCAGGTTCTCGCAGGAAGTCTCGAAAGTGCAGAACCCTAATGATGATGTGGTTGTAGCTGCATTTATCAACAGTTTGCAGCATAGCCAATTATCACTCAGTCTAAGGCAAAAGGGCTCGATCACTTATGCTAATCTGGTAGACGATGTAGGAGGATATGCGATGGCTGAAGAAGAACAAATAGTCCATGGAGGGGAGTTGATACATGGCAGCCAACCAGGGGAAAGTCAAAAGCCCAAAGATAATTGCTCGAAGGGAAATCCCAAAGGAGACCAAAAGAACAACTTTGGGAAAGGCGAGAAAGACCGCAAGAAAGATGATCAGAAGGGCAACAAGTCCTACAGGAGGCAGTACACAAATTATACTCCTCTGACTCGGAAGCAAGAGGAAGTTCTGAATGTAATCGAGGACAAGAATTTGTACAAGAAGCCTCTAAAGCAATATAGTTTTGCAAGAAGAAACACCTTGAAGTATTACCGATTCCATCGAGAGAATGGTCATGAAACTTCCAAATGCTACCAGCTAAGAGATTATATCGAGTAGCTAATCAGAGAAGGGCATCTAAAGAACATGGTTCTCACAAAGGGAGGTGATCGGCAGAACGACCCTATAAAAAAAACCAAGACAGGAAAGACAATCATGTTGAAGGCATTCTAAGGGGAAGTTCAGACGCCGGGGCTATCAACACCATTTTCGGTGGGCCGTGTACATGGAGAAGTAGCAGAGAGAGAATGTCTAAAGTCCGTGAAGCAGTAGATGGCCAAAGAAACTTGGAGGTAAATTTAGTGGGTCCCGACCAGAAGAAGCTTAAGTAAGGTTGGGATCCGATCATTTTCTCCGAAGATGATGCCCACGGATCAGAGGTTAAACCGAACGATGCGATCGTTGTATCAGTTCGCATGGCCATCGGGAAGTAAGGAGAGTATTGATTAACAATGAAAGCTCTGTAGACATCCTGAGAGCCAGAGTATTTGATCAATTAGGACTTCAAAGGAAGGATCTGCAACCATTGGCAATCCCACTCAGAGGATTGAGGGAGCATAAGTGAGATCTCTAGGAACAGTCAAACTGCCAGTCGAGATAGGGAATTTTCCATGTCATAAAACAGTACTGCTCGATTTCGTGGTTGTTGACACCGAGAATTGGCCATACAATGCCTTGCTAGGTAGACCATTCTTGAACAAAACGAAAGTAGTTACAGCAACTTACGCCCTGGCAATCAAGTTCCCGACCGAGGCTGGAGTTAGAGTATTGAATGGCTCCCAAGAATGGGTGAGGAAAGCCAACCTGGCGGTTTATAAAGAGAAAGCTGAGCCAAATGTAATGCAGGTAGATTTCACTGAGCAGGAAAAATGCTCGAAAGATTGAAAATACTACTCTAAGCGTATGTCTAACAACCTAAAGGGGGGGTGAATGGGTTGTTAATCGATTATTACCAATTTTTCGATTAGTCAATATTAATAATATAACCCAACATAAACAAACATACAAAATCAAGTAAAAGTGCGGAATATAAATAACACTTGATTTTTACGTGGAAACCCTTCAACAAGGGAAAAACCACGGGCTATCCTTCTAGCCACACACGATCCTCAAATCCACTATTGTAATGATGTTTACAACCTAGGTTGACCTCTAGTCACACCATTCTCGGTCACTAACCCACCACTACTACCCAACGGGCCTTTATAGTGAATCCTTGATCACTTTGCTTGCCAACCACACCTTGGTTGCAAGACTTCACTTGCTTGTGCACTACACCTTGTAGTCACAAGACTTAACTCTCAAGAAGAGATTAGCAACCTAAGTGAATATATGAATATTCAAAATGCAAATAATGCTAGGCAACACTAAATGCTTATCTAGGGATTAAATATGACACTAAGTACAAATCCTAGATATCAATGTCTATATGAATACTCATAGAGATCTAACTAGATATAGATATGCAAACCTAAACTTTAGTCATCAAACAAAGCCATATCAACACATGTTGTCACATAAAATGGCAAGGACAATAAATGCAATTAACAAATCCAATCAATGAGTCCTAATTAGCTAGAGGGCAAATATGTCCTAAATATTAGCTATCACAATACAAACCCAATCATACAAAGGAACTCATAAATAGATGCATTAAATAGAGTCCTAGCATTTAATCAACTAATAAATGCAATAAAAACATAATCTTGGAAAGTATGAACAAATGATAAAGATGGGGTTTTTGTTCAACTTACCAAGTCAACTAATGATGAAGACCCATGCCTTAAAGATGCTTAAAGATGCATGAAGGATGATGGGTTTTGGGTTTGGGTGAGCAAAGATGAGTTCTTGGGAGTTTCTCTCTCTTGAAGAAAGCTTTAACACATAAAAATGGCTTCTTGAACTCACCAAAACGAAATGGGAGAGATAACAAAGTATATATAGCAGGTCAAAGCAAAACGGCATTGTTTTGGGCAAAACAGGGCTCGACCGCTGTGAGTACCGTTGTGGGTAGTCACAACTGTCACACAGCGGTGACACACTGGAAGACTCACCGCAGTGAGTAATTCACAGCGTAAAAGGAGAGGTGAGACAGCGGTGCCTTACTGATGAAGGACCGCTGTGTCTACCGCAGCGGTCATCAGGCTTTTTGTAGGATTATCTATCCTATGCCTATCCAACTGGATGCAATGAAAATGGTCATGCGAGAAGTATGTGTGTTTGCAACCATACATGCATGTCAATACAAATACATAGAATGTGAGTGTATGCAACTAAATCTCTTCAAGAGTTAAGGACAAGTGAACTACCTCTCTTAAAGCACTTTGGGATGATCGGAAGCATGTCTTCGAGAACCTATGCTACCCATTACATAAACATCCCCAATGTGATTTGTCATGAAATAAGCCAATCAAAAAAGTGAGGTTCTTACAAAGATGATGAAGGAGAAAAAGAAGCAGGAAACGCCAACTCGGTTTGACTTAGATCCAATGGAATCATTTCCAGAAAATAGGAAAGACCATGAAGATGAGCCAACTATTGAAGTCATGATAGATGACAGGAATCCTGAACAAACTGGTAAAGTTGGGGGCATAGCAGACCAAACAAGTACATGATCAACTAATTAACCTGTTGAAAGAATATAAAGATGTGTTTGCTTGGAAACATGAAGACATGCCTAGAATCGACGCCAGAATAATCTACCACACTCTGACTGTTAACCCCGAGCACAAGCCAGTAATACAGAAGAGGCAACGATTCAACCCTGAAAGAAGCCAAGCAATTAAAGAGGAAGTCCACAAGTTATTCGCAGCAGGATCGATTAGGGAAGTTCAATATCCCGAATGGGTCGCCAATGTGGTTCTCGTAAAGAAGAAGAATGGGCGGTAGAGAATGTGTGTAGACTTCACAGATCTAAATAAAGGATACCATAAAGATAGTTCCCCTCTGCCCCGAATAGATCAGTTGGTCAATGCGACTACGGGGCACGAGCTGTTGAGCTTCATGGACGCGTACTCAAGTTATAACCAGATTATGATGTTCGGTCCAGATGAAGAAAAGATTGCTTTTATAACAGATCAAGGGCTTTACTGTTACAAAGTAATGCCTTTTGGTCTTAAAAACGCCGAGGTAACTTACCATAGACTGGTCATTAAGATGTTCGCCTATCAGATCGGCAGAAACATGGAAGTCTACATAGATGACATGTTAACAAAAAGCATCACAGCAGACAAGCATGCAACTGACCTGGAGGAAACATTTGGAGCTCTAAGAAGGTATGGGATGAAGCTTAACCCAAACAAATGTGTTTTTGGGGTACCGTCAGGAAAGTTCCACGGATTCAAAGTGCACTAGAGGGGGATCAAAGCGAATCCCGAAAAAATAAGATGCCCTGGAAAACATGAGGTCCCCGCTTACCCTAAAAGATATCCAGAGGTTGACGGGTTGCCTAGCCTCACTAAACCGATTCATCAGCAAGTCAACTGACATATACTTGCCTTTCTTTAAAGCAATAAGGAAAGGCAATATAGTAGAATGGAATGAGGAATGTGAACAAGTGTTCCAGAATATCAAAAAATACTTGGGCAAGGCTCATATCCTCTCAAAACCCCCAGAGGGAGAAACATTATACTTATACCTATCAGTCACAGTCATGGCCATATGATCAGTACTGATCAGATTGGATGAAGGAGTGCAGAAACCTGTATATTATACCAGCAAGGCTTTGCTACCAGCAGAGACAAGATACTCAGCAGCAGAATAGATGGCTTTAGCACTAGTGACAGCCGTAAGAAAACTAAGACCCTACTTCCAGGCTCACAAAATTGAGGTCTATACATATTGTCCATTAAAACAGATCATATCCAAGCCAGAAGTATCGGGAAGATTGACAAAATGGGCGGTGGAGCTGAGTGAGTTCGATGTTACTTACCTACCAAGGGCTGCAATAAAGGGTCAGGCAGTGGCAGATCTGATTGCTGAATTCACTAAGCCACACAGTGAGGCGGTCATGATATTAGAAGAAAAGGATAGAAAAGTCTTCAGCTGGAAGCTGCACTTTGATGGGTCATCAAACACCCATGGCAGCGGGGCAGGCATAGTAGTATCAACCCCAGAAGGTGATCAGGTGGAATGTGCCCTGCAATTTGATTTCAAAGCTACTAACAACATGGCCGAGTATGAGGCGTTGTTGGCTGGACTCAGGGTATGCACAGCATTGGGAGCAGACGAAGTAGAGATATTCAGTGACTCGCAGGTTGTGGTTAACCAGGTCCTAGATGAGTACCAGGCAAAAGATCTTAACATGGTAGCTTACCTAGAGATAGCCAAGGCACTTCTCGGGAGATTCAAGAATTATAGAATCACTCAGATCCAGAGAGAGAAGAACGAGAAAGCTGACGCATTATCGAAATTGGCATCAGCAACCACTTGTATCTGGTCCAAAATGATTCCAGTGGCTCATCTCAAGAAGCTCAGTATTAAAGAAGAAGAAAAGATGACAGTAGAAATAGTGGAAATAGGGCCGGTCACTTGGATTAGCCCGATCAACAGTACCTAGAAGATGGCACACTCCCTGAAGATGTAACTGAAGCAAAATGCATCAGATATAGAGCAGTCAGATATTCGATATTAGGTGGTGAGCTTTACAAAAGGGGGTTTTAAAAGGCCCAACAAAGATGTGTTAGTTAAGATGAAGGAAATAAGTTTCTAGCCAATATACATAGAGGCGTATGTGGAAACCATACATAGGGAAAATGTTTGGCTTATAAAACCCTCAGGAAAGGCGTCTACTGGCCAACCCTATCTCAAGATGCCAAGTTGATGGCCGAGAAACGCGGCACTTGTCAAAGAATTGCAAACGACATTAGGCAGCCACTCGAGAACTTGAAGAATCTAACCTCACCCTGGCCATTTGCAAAGTGGGTACTAGATATTATAGGCCTCATGCCAACAGTAACTAAATGAGGTACAAAACATGCTATTGTAGTAGTTGACTATTTCACAAAACGAGCAGAAGCGGAAGCATTGGTGAATATAACTGAAGCTAATATCACCAGCTTCGTAAAGAAGAACATCTTTTATCGGTTCGGGATCCCAGATACAATTTGTTAACAGAAAATTTGCTCAGGATGAGAAATATCAGTTAACACCCTCGCCTACTACTGGTAGCAGTAGAGGGGGTAGGTACCTTCGGTACCGGGGTCCTTTCCTATAATTAGAAGCACGAGATCTAGTGATAGAGAAAGAACACTAGGGACCGGGAGATGTAAAAGAACACTATTTTATTTAATAAATCTCTATAACAGGATTACAATGAGTATACATACACTCGTCTCTCTATTTTCACTCTTTTACACAGGATGGAGATGGAGAAAGCGTTTGAGTCGATAAGTGGATATTTTCCTCCAATGATTGTGAATGGACTCTCACTGGCTTCGGAGAATTTTTAGAGATAATTCTCCCGGAGTATCTATTTTTATGGCGATCAAGAATCCTTTCAACCTCCTTCGATTTACCCTTCAATGCCGTATATATAGTACTCCCCGAATCTCCTCAAAATCCGGTTGTCTTTAATGAAGATTATAGAGAGTCCTATTTTAAGCGTTGAAAGGCATTTACGTGGAGCCAAAGGCGTGGGATTAGATCCCATTAATCAATGGCGAATTCAAATTCTGATTCGGTCAACCATTGGGTCATTAATGGTGCTTTATTTTGGCGATGGAGTCAACTTTCCTTCCTCGTAGAGCTTGATGGCGATGGAGTCAACTTTCCTTCCTCGTGGAGCTTGATGGCGATGGAGTCAACTTTCCTTCTTCATGGAGCTTGGAGGGAAATTCTGATTTTGAGTTCTGATGGAGGGTAGTGCTGGTACCTTATTTTGATGAGCTTGTTCTGCCTCCTGCTGGAATGGTGCTTGTGTCTTCGTGTTCGCTATCATATTACTTGGGAGGTAAGGTATTTGCCTTGGTGGAGCTCCGGATAAGCATATTGAGTATCAGGCGGGGGTCAGGGTAGCACCAAGACAGATATCGAGGTAGGTATCGAGGTAGGTATCGAGGTATCTGGTACCCTGATCAACGTCGAGATGCTTGCAGGGTGCTGGGCGTGCAAGCTATCATCGTACTGGTCTTGAGTTGGTATCAAGGGCTTCAGTAGAGCGAGGTAAATGCTTTCGGAGCTGATGTCCCATCTGGATAGACATATAGTCGAGGTTCCAACCTCGTTGGATATCGGTCTCATCTAGGTGGTGGTACCGATCTCGCTGGCTTCCTGGAGTATCTGGATGAGTCTTCCTGGGTAGGTCCCTGTTGGAAAATTCTCCCTTGGTCCCTTGCCAGAAAAATCTGTTAACACAATTGTCACTGACAATGGGACTCAATTTGATAGTGATAACTTTAGAGAAATGTGCCAAAAGTACCACATCAAGAATTATTATGCTACACCAGCTCATCCTCGGACCAATGGTCAAACCGAAGCTGTCAACAAGATCATCAAGCACACCTTGGCCCTCTGATGATTGAGTCTTCTTCTTTCCATGAGCAGCATCAGGAGCAGTCGAGCCAGCAACAGCCTTGGCCACTTTACTGACCGGAGATCTCTTAGAGGATTTGGTCATGTCACGACCGACTGTTTCTTTGACATATCTCCTCTTTGAACCCCTAGGAGATTTTTTCTGTTCATTAACCCTGTTAGAGGATCGGCTCCCCTTTTCCCGATCAGGAGCGCTTGAAGAAGTGTGAGGGTCAAGCTCATAAGTGTGCTCAACCATGCCTTGTTAGGGAGGAGCTATCCCATGAGCTAGTGGTGTAAATATAGGCTGGCCGAAAGAGCCTGGCACGCACGGCCTGCCAAGGATGGCAGGTCATTCCAGGCACGGCCCAAAAGATGGGCGTGTTGTTCTAGCCCGGCACGTTGGCGGGCCGAGTGCTGGGCCTTAGTAGGTCGGTCCGCCGTGCCGGGCAACGGTTGGACCGCCGTGCCGGTTAGGCAGGCCGGCACTGCAGGCCGACCGTTTGACTCGCCAATTTTTTTTTTACGACTTCCAATGGTAATTTTTTAAAAATTCAACCGTTGGCTGACATCAGCTAACGGTTGAATTTTTAAAAAACTACCGTTGTTAAAAAAAAGTACTATTTAACCCCTACAAAAATAAAATTTATATTTTTACCCACAATTCAATTTTTCCTATAAATACTCCTACCAATTCCAATTTTTATTCACTTTCTCTTATTGTCTCATTCTCTCAATCTCTCATTCTCTTCGATTCTCTACACACTACACAATTTCATTCTTACTCACTCTCCATCTACACAATTTCTACTACTTAGTTATTAATTTTCTATTATCTATCTATTATTCTCTAAATTTTCCACCAACACATCAAAGTTCAAAGGTACATTTTTATTTAAATGTTATTATTTAATTTTATGTTTAGACTTTAGTTATTAATTTTAATGTTTTTGTTTAGTTAAAAATTGCTCATTATATGTTTATACTTAGCTATTAATTTTAATATTATTGTTTAGTTAGTAAATTAATTCAAAATTTTTTGGTTAGTTAATTGAAATATATATTTTGTTAGTAAATTAATAATTTATATATGTAGTAGTTAATTTAATATATTTTGTTAGTAAATTAATAATTTATGTATGTAGTAGTTAATTTAATATATTTTGTTAGTAAATTAATAATTTTTACTTGTAGTAGTTAATTTAATATATTTTGTTAGTAAATTAATAATTTTTACTTGTGGTAGTTAATTTAATATATTTTGTTAGTAAATTAATAATTTTTATTTGTGGTAGTTAATTTAGAATATTTTGTTAATAAATTAATAATTTTTACTTGTGGTAGATAATTTAGTATATTTTGTTAGTAAATTAATAATTTATACATGTAGTAGTTAATTTAATATAATTTGTTAGTAAATTAATAATTCTTACTTGTGCTAGTTAATTTAGTATATTTTGTTGGTAAATTAATAATTTATATATGTGGTAGTTAATTTAATATATTTTGTTAGTAAATTAATAATTTTTACTTGTGGTAGTTAATTTAGTATATTTTGTTAGTAAATTAATAATTTATATATGTGGTAGTTAATTTAATATATTTTGTTAGTAAATTAATAATTTTTACTTGTGGTAGTTAATTTTGTATATTTTGTTATTAAATTAATAATTTATATATGTGGTAGTTAATTTAATATATTTTGTTAGTAAATTAATAATTTTTACTTGTAGTAGTTAATTTAATATATTTTTTTTAGTAAATTAACAATTTTATATTTAGTTATTATTTATTAATGACTAATGAGTTCATATTTGTGTTTTAGGAAATGGATCCTAATCACCCTTCTTTTCCGGACGGTTTGAACATACTAAACGATGATTTGGATCTTTCCCGACCGACGGAAACCGAAGCGGGACCTTCCGGTTCCGCGGTTACACCAACATCACGTCCCAAAAGGTTTACATCAAATGTCTGGCAGTGTTTTGACATAGTAGAAATGACACTCACAGACGATACGATCGGCCCCAGAGCTGAATGTAAGTTTTGTCCTAAGGACTATAATGGTAGTAGGCAGGGAACCGGATATTTAAGAAGGCATATGGAGAAATGCATGCCTACACATGGACAAGTAGACACTAGAACCTAGGCACAAATACAACGGCACCCAGACGGGTCCGTTACTACGTGGATTTACAACCCTGACCGTGCTAGAAATTCCTTGGCACGATATATTGCACAAACTGATCAACCAATTAATTTTGGTGACAATGTTTTTTTTTCAGGAATTTATTAATGATGCATTCAACCCCAATTTCAAACTGTTTCTAGAACCACCATTAGGAACGATTTGATAAGAATGTTTCAAACCCAACGAGATGAATTGATGGATGAATTACAACATCTAAGTGTCTCAATTGCATTAACTTCTGATATTTAGAACGCATGTTCCAAACAGGACTATTTATGTGTCACGGAACACTATTTAGATTCTGATTGGAGGTCACCAAAAAAATTCTTGGTTTTCGTCCTATGGATTTTGCACATACCGCAGAAAATATTTTTAATGTCATTATTGATGTTTTAGAAACTTAGGGAATAACTAATCGCATCCTTTTTATCACATTAGATAATGCATCTGCAAATACTAGCTCTGTTGCATTGTTTACAGAAAGAAATATCCCGCAAGCTGGGGGTTATTTCTTCCATTAAAGGTGTGCATGTCACATCATAAATTTAATTGTAAAGTCTGGTATGAAAGAAGTAAGTGCTCGTATAGATCGTATCAGATCTGCCATTTCTTGGATTGGAAGCTCTAATCCAAGATTTCGAGAATTCGGCAGACACTGTACATTAAACGGTCTACGACCCCGACGATTCCAAACTGATATGCCGGTAAGGTGGAACTCTACTTACTTAATGCTGCAAAATTGTTTGGACTATAATACAACTATTACAGGTTTTTTTAATATGAAATTAGCCGAAATTGGTTCTCTAGAAGCACAAGCACAAGCACTCGCCTCAGGCGATTGGTATGTGACAAGGATTTTTGTTGAATTTTTAAAGATTTTTTACAATGCCACTGTAACTCTTTCCGGTGTCTATTATCCCACATCTTCCCAGGAAATCCATCAGATAGTGGAAATGTCTGAAGTGTTAAACACTTATCGTGAAGATACCATCTTAGGCACTACAGTTGTTGCCATGGAGACAATGTTGAAAAAATATTGGTCTACGATTCCTTTTCTTTATGCCTTAGGTCTTATAGTAGATCTTAGGGTTAAATCATCTGGTTTAGACTTTTTGTTTGAGTTTATTGGAACTAATTTGTCAATAGATTATTCAGAACAGATTACTGACATTCGAAACAAGTTGTTCGAAGTTTTTAGTATTTATGAGCGCAGGTTCGGCGGCGTTGACACGCAGCCATCAACAGAACCGGAGACACAACATATGCAGACAAGTTGGAGTATTCTGAAATGGCGTAAAAAATCATCAAGTTCTTCTTCAACGCAACGATCTGATGCATCTTCTGGAGCTGAACTGAATAGATACCTTGAAGCACAGTTCAATGCATGCGAAGACACGGAGAAATTTGATTTGTTGTTATGGTGGAAGACTTATAGCTATAGGTATTCGGTTATGTTACACCTAGCACGTGACGTACCGGTTATCCCCGTGTCCACTGTGTCTTCAGAACAAGCATTCAGCACGAGCGGAGGAATTATTGAACCAAGAAAAAGTTGTTTGACTCTGGAGATGGTGGAGGTATTAACATGCGTTCGGGATTGGGAGCATTCTCGAAAGAGGTTGCAAAATGAAACGGTAGACGAAGAATTTATTCAAAATTTCTCCAATTTATTTGTTGATGATAGTTCCGGTAGTAACCAGACCCAGAACTAGGTTATACATATACATTTACTTGTAATACGATTGCACTCTTTTTCCCTTACCAAGTTTTTATCCCACTGGATTTTTCTTGGTAAGGTTTTTAATGAGGCAATCCTATAAATATGTAATACTTAATTCCGAAAGTCAAAAATAATTAAATATTTCTTCATTTCCTATTTTCATAACATCATGTCTTCATCTATTTTTTATTTTCTTTAATACTTTATTAACAAACATAATAAATATATCTATTACCAACAATTTTTTTATTACACTAACATAAATAAATTGTAATCAAAATTAGATTATTAAATTGTTAAAACAATATTATATAACTTAACACATTTACATTAACATAATTAAATTAAAATATATATGTATATATTTGCCCGGTCCGGCCTGTTTGGCACGCCGGGACCTGCCAGCGGTCCGGCACCCCTGTGCCGTGCCAGGCCGAAATTTCCAAAATGTGTCGGGCCTAGGTCGGGCCTGGCACGGCGCGCCAGTTGGTCCGTGCTGTGCCAGGCGTGGCACATTTTGGACATTCCAGCCTCACAGGCCGTGCCAAAATGGGCTGGGCCTGCCCGTTTTTACACCACTACCCTGGGCTAGTTGAGCTACAGCCGCAGCGCAGCTAACTTTGTCAAGGTTCTTGATTCTTTCGGCTTGCTCGTACGATGTCTATCTCGTACACTGAACAGTTAAAAGAATTGTAAGTTTCTCATATTTTGATTGGCTTATTTCGTTGACAAACCACATTGGGATTATTCTTTGTAAGGGTAATTTAGGCCTCTTGAGTGTGATCAAGCTTCAAGGACATCATCTCTCTCAAAGAGCACTTCAAAGGTATCTCACTAGTTTAACTTTCTTTGAAGAGATCTAGTTGCACACACTCACTTGCATGCATTATGTTCCTATCTTCATGAAATTGAATGATGTATTGTATGCCTCTTTTCACTCTCCACACTTGCACATTTTGCACATCTCTTAGTGTGTTGAGTTTGCCCAGAAAAGAGAATTTCTTCTCTTAGCGCGACCTAGACCGCTTGGCAAGACATGCTTGCACCGCGGCATACAGAGCGGTATACCTCAGCAGGGTCATGCTCCCTGTACCGCTTCCTGTACACCTGCACGTAAAGCGACCCAAGTCGTGGTGTTGTCCAGTAGGCCTCTGTTGCCCATACCGTGGCCTGTGCACCTGCATGCATAGCGCCCTGCACCGCGTTGTAGTCCAGACGGTGCACTGCTGTGTGTACCACGGTCTGGACACTTGCCTGAGACGCGGTCCATCTAGCGGTATTGACGGGATTTTATGCCCTAAGTTCAAAACGACGCTGTTTCAACTAGGGCTCCCTTATATATGCTCTATTTTCTTCCTTGCTCGTTTTTATGAGTTCAAGAAGCCATTTTTGATAGGCCAAGCTTCCCTTAGAGAGAGAAACTCCCAAGAACTCATCTTTACTCAACCAAACACAAATCCATGTGCATTTAACCTCTTCAAGCATTATCTCATCATGGATTCTTCTTGCTTTCATTGACTAGGTAACTTGAACATGCCCTAAATCTCTTTGTATTTATTTATGTTCTTGTTTACCTAGGGTTAGCTCTTTTATGTGATTTTATTGCATATCTTTATGTTTATTGGCATTTATAATATGATTGAGTTGTTGTGTGTTGGTTGAGAGCCTTGTTCATTAATAGCTAGCATTTAGGATGATTTTACCCTTCTAGCTAAATCTTCATGCATTTGCATTTAGATAGTGATATCTAGGATTTACATTTATTGACATCTTTAAATCCTTAGATAAGCATTTATTGTTGCCTAGCATTAATTGCATACTTGAATATCTTTTACATATTCACTTAGGTTGTTTAACCTCTTCATTGATTGTTAAGCTTTGTGACTAAATGGGTTAGTGCACAAGCTTGTGGTCAAGAATCACTATTAAAAGCCCGTTGGGTAGAGTGAAAGGGTTAGTGACCAAGTAGGTGTGACTTGAGGTCAACCTAGGTTATAAACTTTCGTTCAAATAGTGGATTTGAGGACCGTATGTGGCTAGAAGGATAGCCCGTGAGTTTTGCCCAGTTGGAGGGTTTCTCACGTAAATCAATCCTTGTGTTTTTATTGTTTTCCGCATATTTATATTGGATTGATTGATTGTTAATATGGAGTAGGATTATTAAAATTGATTAAGTCGAGAAGTTGGTAATAAATCAACTAAAACCTATTCACCCCCCCTCTAGGTTGTATTAGACACACTTTGTGTATTTTCAAGAATGTCAGAACAAACCAAACATGATCCAGGAAAGTCACAATTTGGGGAAAATGATACTTACAACGTTTGCACATATTTGAGATCGGAGGAAACAGACCCAAGTCGAGAAGGTCCCTCTCAGCGAACAGTGCACATCGATCCCTGGCCTCCCAAGTCGTTTGAGCGGCCTTGAATACATTGTTAGCCTGATCTTCTGTAAGGGTCACAGGAGTCTGATTCCATAATTCAGGACTGTAAAAGTGCCTGGGAACAGAGTTCCTCTCGAGGATCAGCAACGATCATCTCACCCCATTCACCTTGTACGAAGAACCAATTGTTCTTCCAGTACTTGGTGGAGGAGAGGAAGCCCCAGATAAAGCCTTTGTGATTCTTATTGGATGAAGGGGTGGGTCATTGATCATACCCCTCGGAAATCCAATGGCTCATAGAGAGGGATTGAAGATAAAAAGGGCCTCAATTATCTGATCAACCTAAAGTGTAGAATTTTTGAATTTCTTCAGGGGTCGGGGGGTGCTTGGCACCAATTTGCTTCCACATATGCCACAAACTCATCAGTACTCGGTAAGAGTTCGAAGAGAACTGAGCATGAGCGATTCCAGCTTCGGCTAGGAACCGAGCAATGAAAGGTTGAAGGAGCAATGTGACCCAGGATGTAAGCATCGCCCCATAAATTGCCATAGCACCTTGGGGGGGATTCCAAATCACGCGTTGGCCACTTAAGAAAAGTTTAGTTGACCGAGGAAGATCAAACCTTTCACTGTACTTCACCAACTCTGACTTATCTACCACATTTACTTCCGAGAACTTCAAAAGAAAAGCTCGCAGCCTCCTAAAAACTTCCTCCATCGTCAGCAATTGAGAGGGGATTTTCAAATGGATGGCAAAAGAATCCCTAGAGCTCGGTCTGCTTCCTCGAACGGATCTGATTGTATTCGACATATCTAGGTATGTATTTAGAGAAGAAATAGAAGGGTTAGCAAAATTTGAATCAAAAGTTGAAGGTTGAAACTCAGGGAGAGCCACTGAGTAATCAACGCCAAGGGCTACAGGATGAACGGGGCGTGAAAAATCTTGAAAAAATCCTCCTAAAATGGATTCAACCCTAGCAATGTTTTTCGTTCTCGCCTATTTCAATATAATGCACTAATAAATCAACGTAACGATGGCGGGTAGCGAAATCCATACCTGATGATTGAAATAGGCGAGATAAGAATTCTGATGATGATGAAGGTCTGGTAAAGACGAAGAATTTCAACAAAGCTTTGGAACATAAAGGAATTTCGGAAGATGAAGAGTTGCGTAGCTTGAAAGAAAATATTGCGTGAGAGGAAAAATGAAGGGATTTGAAAGTATATATAGGCAAAGATGTCGTCATGCGAGAGTGGTGGTTGGTGCACACGTCCCGAAGATCAGGGGCCGTTTGAAATTTGAACCGCCACCGTCAGTTGCGTCATCCACGTCACATCAACGAGGCAAATCAAACATTTGTCATTGAGATTAAAGGCCAGCTGTCCAACATTAATAAGCATTTATAAGCTATATGACAAAAGGCTTCCAAGTTAAACATGTCTCACTGAGCGAGCTATCTTCACTAACTGAGATGTTCGGTTTGAATGTTTAATGGGGTATTGTTATTGGTACAATTTGGAAAGATGGCCCGTCAACATAAACGCCGTGTAACACAGGAATAACAAGTGGCGTGTCGACAAATGACAACTAAATTGAGCCAACTTAAGATGATTAGAAAATAACCCCACAATGCTGATCAAAGTTACTAAGATGGTCGGGTTGAAAAACCAGACCAAGGTAATTAGATTGATCAGGCTAATAAAATAGGATAGAGAAATCCCAGGATGATCAGGAAGACTCAAATGTTCGAGTCTAGTTATTCGATCGGGTTCAGATCCCTGGTCGGGGGGAAAAAGCCTGGTCGGATTTGAAAGATGGTCGGATAAGCGACACGTGGATAATTCACAGATACTCTCATATGCTTGACATGCTAATGCCGTTGAATTACGACTCAGACATGTAAAGAAGAGTCCTCCTCAAACAAGGTCTCATAAAGTATAGTCTGATAAGGAAACAAATTCCCTCAAAGCTATCAAAACCCAAAATAGGCAAAAGTCCTGATATGATTAAAACGACTCCAACAAGTCAGAGTTTTATTGATTTACTACCACCTTTCTTTTACTTGTACTCCAAGAATTATGGTTCTATATATGTATAAATAGACCCCAAAAACACCCAACAAGGGTTCACGAATCAAGACATATTAAAATAGCAAGTACGGAAAAGATTGTAATGCCGTTCTTATAGTGGATTATTCCCTCGCCGTCACCGGTAACCGTGGTTTTTTCCCTTTAGGGTTTTCCATGTAAAATCTTGCATGTTTAGTTGTTGTTTTGCTCTTTTTAATTTCATATATAATCTTGAATTGCAATTAACTTGTGTGACGCGTGATCGATCTTACTAATCCAAAAATCACAGTCAACAGAAAGATTGCCTGAAAAGGTTCTTTCAGGAAGTGTCAGGGATCCATAATCCCAACGATGAGGTTGTGGTGGCTGCCTTCACCAACAACCTACAGAAGGGTAGGTTGTCCTTCAATTTGAGGAGGGAAAGCCTGAACACATACGCCAACCTAATGGATGTAGCAGGCAGTTATACAATGGCTGAAGAAGAGGAGTTGGCTTAGGGGTAGTTATATGCACGGGGGTTACCCCGGGGAGAATGCCAATGTAAAGAACCAGAAGGGTGATCACCATGAGAGTGATGGGAATAAGGGTGGTCGTCGAGAAGAGAATCACAGAATTAGTCAGAACGACAAAACGTTCCATGGTCAGTACAGCAACTACACTCCCCTCATCAAAAGACAAAAGGTAATCCTGGCAATCGTAGAAGACCAGAAGCTAGTCAAATATCCTCCTAGACAGTCAACCTATGCACAAAGAGAAACGACAAAATACTGTATGGTCCATAAGGAAAGTGGTCACGATACATCAAAGTGCTACTAGCTAAGAGACCACATCGAGACACTTATTAGGGAGGGTCATCTCAAAGATTTAATCCTTTAAAAGGCAAACGATCAGCAGAAGGACCCCCTCTAGGACAACCAACCCAAGGGAAACCAGGAAAAGATACGAAGCCTGGGCCGAGACAGTTGCGAATGGACAATCTGCACTATTTTTTGAAGACCCTACACCAAAAAAAAAACTACTCTTAAGAGAGATAGCTAAGTTGCTTTCAGTTTAAGATATTTTTAGTTTGTTTTTTATTTTTAGTTTTTCTGAATATTTTTGGTTTTGATATTGTTGATTTGCAGATCAATTAATAAAGAAGCCAAGAATGGTGTTCAAATTTTTTATAATCATCTTTGTTATCAAAGATACACTCGTAGCGCTGACACCTGCTATGGTGGGTAAAGGTGCCCAAGTGGCTGAGAAGTCGGTTGTTAGAGATCTGGCGCGCCTGTCGAACTGATTGGGTGCATATAAAGCACTGTTAGCAATCCGGCCACCCCGAGATGCCGATTTTACCTGGGAAAAAACACTTGGGTATGCCATCGGGGAAAACCTGGTGAGATGCGTTTGGTTGTGTTAGTATTGCACTAGCGATTCGGTCAAACCCTTGTGAACAGACAAAACTAGGAGACGTCCTTATTGACTTGTTTACATGGGAAAAACAGAGAAAAATGGGGCAAGGTTCCCATAACACCTCTTGGCTAAAGACTCAAGATGGTCGGAAATGATCCCGAACAAGTAATTGGGACACCGATTGAATCAACTTCAAGGACCAAGATGGTTGGGATTTATCCTAGGCAGAGAGCCGGGACACCGACCGGTCCAATTACAAGGTCGGGAATTATCCTAGGCAAAGAGTCGGGACACCGACCGGTCTAAAGAAAAAAAATCAATGAGTCCAAGACTGATCAGTTTAATAAGATACTTGATAAGTTTAGCAACAAAAAACGATCAGTTTAATAAGATACTTGATTAGGTTAAAGCGATAAGATCAGAAGAACAAAAAAATCAAGTGTTCAAATCCCATTCAACTAGCTGCCAAGAACTCGTCTCGCGGATTTGAGGGGGTATTGTTATAGGGATTTTTTGATAGCATGACAAGTCAGCATGATCAACTGAAAGCACGGTGATTAGATATGCCACGTCACTAAAGTCAACTAGGAAAGATCAACCTAAGGTGACCAATAGATGATCTCAAGGCTTGTTCAAGTTTGCCCAAGATGGTCGGGGAAACTAACCGATCGGGTATAGATAACTTGGTCGGGTAAAGTCAATCCAGTCGAGGTAAAAGAGATTTGGTCGGGTTAGATAATTGGTCAGTTAGATAACGCGTGGGAGACATTAAAGGCAACTACGACCCAAATACGAAGAAGAATGATCTTACTCAAACAAGGAATCTAGAACCATATTACAGTAAGGAAATACTACTATTTGTCAGAGAGTCCCAATCAGGCAACAAATTTAATTCATTCAATTCATGGAAGATGCGAAACAGGAAAGAAGATAAAGACGACTTCAACAAGTCCTAATTAAATACCACCACATTTCCTTACTTGTATACCAAGATTTAGGGTTCTATGCACATATGAATAGACCCTAAAATAATATTGTAAGGGCGACGAAACGTAGAATACAAGAGAGCAAGAGAGTCTGGGTGTGTAATTTGTTTTATTCATAGTGAATTTCTTTCCTCGCCGTCACCGGCAACCGTGGATGTTTCCCTATCTTGGGGTTTTACCACATAAACTTGTGTTTGCATGCTTTGTTTTCTTCTATTTTCTCATAACATCTTTAACAATTGGCAACGACTTGTTAGACACGTGATCAATCCTACATGATCCAAAAATCACCGTCAACAATGTACTCTAACTAAAATTATTAAAGTCATATGTTATATTTAACACCGTTAAATCGTTAGAGGAATCAATTTGGCCACTTCTAAAAAGGGATGGACTAATTTAGCACTTGGAAAAAATGTGAGGACTAATTTGATCACTGTTGTAAAAGTTGCGAACAACTTGGAATTTTAAAAAAAAATCCATTACCTATTTGGTAATTGCCCTATTCTAAATTTATATATGGTGCATGATCCTAATTTATCAAATGCATTTAATTATTTGCATGAAAAAACCATGCTAACCCACATCCGTTAATTGTTTAAATACATAATATACAAGAGTTTTCTCTTCGTAACACACTGATATACATACATATATATATATATATATATATATATAATTGTGAAACTGAAATTATTATATCAACATGCTAATGAAAAAGTAAGTTTGATTAATAGGATGGATGGGTGTCAATTGCAATGTCTTAAGACAAACATACAGTATTTTAAAAGACTTTTGGTATTGTTTTATTATTGCCGGCAAAATTGCTAATTAAGGAGAAATGAAATTTAATAAATTATTATCGCATATTAATTAAGTAGAAAATATATATTAATTATTTTGGAAAATTATAAAAATAACCTTACAAACTATTGAAATTTGTTTATAACCCTATGCAATAGTTTTCATGTTTTTAACTACGTGAAAATTGTAATGACTAAATTGCCCCATATAATAGGCTCTATTTCACGTCGGTGATGCCAAGTCATGTTAAGGGTATTTTTGTAATTTTTTGGTCGTGTGTGAAATGAAATTTTAATATTTAGTTAAAAACATAAAAACTATTATAAGTGACTAAAAAAACAAAATTTCATAATTTTAGAAGGTAAATTAGGATAATAATTTTCTTTAATTATTAATTATTAAAAAAAATAAAATATTATTATTATTTGGGATTTTTATAGAGAGACGATTCGAACTCACAACATAATAGTGTAAGTGCGATGGGCAAACTACTAAACCAACCCCATATTGTCTATTAATTATTAAAATCTTGCTACAGATGAGAATCTTCTTTACATGTAATCTTGTAGTATACGTCAAAAAAGCACTAAATGATATTTAATTATGGTATTTTCTACTTTAATGTTTGAAGTTTGTATATATGACAAATGTTATATTTTATATATATTTGATATGATTGAGTTGTCACATATTTATCATAAGGAAGTTCAAAGGAAACGCCAAGATGGGTGTCTACTTCTAAAAGCTACTTTCTTTGAAAAGTTGTTTAAAGTACAGTATTTTTAGGTGGCTGATGAGCTTTGAACCGGCCAATTTGTTATCCGTATATAAATATCTTTGCTCCACTTTTAATAAGCTGCAGTTAATTTGGATTTTTAATGAGAGACTTGTTATAACAATGTCTTCTTCTATTACTAGTAGTCGTACTAAGAGCGGAAGCACTTGTGGTGAAAGTGATTCTGATCAGCTGAGAAGAGGGCCATGGACCCTGGAAGAAGACACTCTTCTCATTCACTACATCGCTCGTCACGGTGAAGGTCGATGGAATTTGCTTGCAAAACGTTCAGGTATATATATACATATATAGCTTCAATCATTTTACTTGTAATTATATTACCAATTGACAAACAACTTTTATAAAGGTGGTGATCATGTCAAATTTCAACAATCTTAATTTTTTTTTAATGGTTAAAGGGTTGAACAGAACTGGGAAGAGTTGCAGATTGAGATGGCTCAATTATCTGAAACCAGATGTGAAGCGTGGAAATTTCACTCCACAAGAACAGATTTCAATTCTTGAACTCCATTCCAAGTGGGGTAATAGGTAACTATATATCTCCTATTTTATAATTATAATTATATTTTTTGGGTAGATCGTTATGAGTTCGACCCCGTTCCTATTCCTTACCATGGTACAAAGCCTTAGGATAAACCCCGATTACATGCAACAACTATATAGTAATGTACATGTCCTTATAATTTCAATATATATTTACGGTACCATACTAATATAAGAGTAAAATGTACCATTTTTTTTGTTGGATTCTAGAGCTTAGAATGCTAGAAATTAAATCTCCAATTATACCATAACATTGTCTTAGAGGGGCGATATTAGATCAAACAAGTCGAATATTTGAATTTCTTTGCTAATCGTTCAGAAAATCTTGTGAATTGTCTGTCACAATCAAGAAAAAATAGTGACTACCGTTGGTATGTATGCTGATGCTGTTATTATATGCCAATATCAATATGACCTGATTTAGTTTGATTCATGTTCTGATTTTGTAGGTGGTCAAAGATTGCTCAACATTTACCAGGAAGGACAGACAATGAAATCAAGAACTACTGGAGAACCCGAGTCCAGAAACAGGCACGACATCTTAAGATCGATGCCAATAGCACAGCGTTTCAGGATGTTATCCGGTGTTTTTGGATGCCAAGATTGCTCCAAAAGATACAAGGATCGACTGATTCTTACGCACAAAATTCGACTACACTTCCTGATCATCACCAATCTTACAATCATACCTTTCAGCATTCAGCCTCCGCTGTTCTGTCAATAGCACCACAAGTTCCTGCACAAGATCCTATCAATACCACCGCGAAAGAGTTGAAAATCTCGGAATCAATGAACAATATCTCGCAAATCTCTCAATTTCAAGACTACCCAACAAGTCCTTTTCATTTTTCTAAAGAGTTCTGTAATGTTGATCAGAACAGTAGTTGCTATGACATGGAAACCATCAATCTGCAAACAACTATGCCAGCAGGGCTGGTGGGTTTTGACAACCCGGTAGTCCGCGGTTGCCAGATGGAAGAGAACTATTGGGTAGAAAGTGATGTAGCAGACAACATGTGGAACAACAACAACATGAATGAACTATGGCAGTTCAGGAACTTGCAACAAAGCTGGGGAGCCTAGAGTCTTGGGTTTTTTTTTTAGAGTGACACTTAGAGGATCACAATTCTTACTAGGATAGATAGTGTCAATAAGTGGTAAGAAATTGTTAATTTTTCTACTCAAAATAACTAAAAGTCAACAACTGCTAATTGGTTATCGTGTTATTTAGCAAAATCAACACATCAGTCTTTAGTTTGTTCATGTTACAAGTCTTTTATTTGTTAAATAGGTAAAAGCTCAAATTAGTATTGATTTTTAAGTGAACCTGTTTACAGTTTATGTGAGTTCATATTCCTGATAGATTTTTGACAAGTGAGTTCTTCACCAAAACTTGAGCAGCTTTTTGGAATCCCAATTTGGTTGGTGGAAAATTAACCAAACTAGTTTTGATTCTTTTGAATCATCATTAGTGTTTGTAATGTAAAGCTTTATAATTTTGACTAGTTTTCAAGGTTTTTCCAAAATTTCAAAGGGTGTTGTGTTTCTTTATATACTCCGTTCACTCCGCCACTAATTACTTCAACAAGTTACCAATTCAATTCAAAAACAATTTTTCTTGGACCTGCAAACTGAAACTCAGCCTCCCTTTTACTATTATGAAAATTATACCATCTATATGATTTTTGTTCGGTCTTGCAACTCGAGTAACTAAATCCCGACCTAGGCAATTTAAATTGATCATACGACTTGATTAACTGATCTTACAATCCAGATAACTTGTCTTACGGACTAAATTTGTACATAAACAAACCACGTATTTCCACATTTAAATTAAAAATGATTGTTTGCTACTAATTTTATATTTTATTTTCCACTGTCTCTAGTCTGATCACTAGTGGTGAGAAAATGAGTTCAATAGATTAATCATTTGCTCTTCGAATATAGGTCAATTAGTCTAATTAATTCGTTTGATTTTCTTAGTCAGTCTGGCTGCCAACTAAATGAGCCAGTTCTAGGAAACAAAATTTCTTACAATTGTATGCCTCTTAAAGGCACATCCATTTAGAAAAGACCCCACCTTCTTTGAAATCATCAATGCAATTTCGTTTGATGATAGGCAAGTTTTTGTCAATGTTCAAAGAGATAAAGAAGCAAAACTCATGGAATATATAACAAGATCTTGAACCAAATCTTACTCTGTCACCAACCAATCTAATTGCTAGAGAGTGATATAAATTATAATATCATATTCAAGTCCTTATTATCAAATGCCCAGCCCGACTCTCATAACTAGCGTATGATCTTGTTCGCATTAGTTTCAGGTACTGGCGGAGCCTCGTTAGGGTCTGAGGGGGGACCATGTCTTCAAACCTATAATTTTTTTAAAAAAAAATTATTTAAATTTTACCTTAAGTCTTTTTGTTATTTACATTTTTCTATTAAAATTCTAATAATTTTTAAAATTAACCTCTAAATTTCCTGAAGCCGGCTTCGCCTCTGGTTCCACTTTCCATACATGCATGGTTTTGCTCTGAGGTTTCCAGACTAAAAGTCTTTTTACCGGAATGGAGAGAATTTCAAGTGGTCCTCTGACTCCTCTCTAATAAGTAATAACAATAATAATATTTTATTATCTATATATTTATTTTGGTCCTAAATTCAAAAGGCTGGGAGAGCCAGTCAAAACAGCTCAGTTAAGTGATTGAAAAATATCACCACATGTTTAAATTCTTTTTCAATCAACAAAGCATATAGTCGGTTAACTAATATTGACTAGAAGATATCAAAAATCAATATGCATTTGGCATCAGCAATGATGAACTCATCAGAAAATTCTTCTTCTCATAAATAATAATCCAATTCTAATGGAGAAAGTTTTCCAGAAACTGGAAAAAAGATGGCACTGACTTTTATAATAAATTAATAAGCAACAATAAATTTCGATCTCAATTTGAAGTTGACTGGTCAGGAAATTCTCTCACCATCTCACTTTAAAAATTAAAATAGCTCCAATCAAGCCAACAACAAAAAATTAATAAGAAAAAAAGATTTTTCTTTTTCTTTTTTTTTCTTTTTTGAAAATAAAAATTGAATATTCTGGTCACCAACTTTTTTGGGATATAGAATATTCATGTCGGATATTTAATAGTTTACATGGCAGTTTGATAATTTACATTAGAACACGTCAAAATGAATTTCTTATGGAGACAATTCAATACTGAGTTTTTTTTTCCTTGGAAGAATTCCTTTTTTTATTATTTAAGTATTACAACTATTACAAATTACAATATCGATACATGTACAGCCCGAATAACTACTCATACAAATCGGAAGAAAACTTCCTACACATACTTATAAAATGTGTATGGTGGGACTCGAACATCTCACCACCTGTGGAAGGGAAGTGTACAACCATCTCCACTAAGACGCGTTTACTAATTGGAAATGAAAAAAATCGGAATTAATGCTATGTTTGGGATTGCTTTTACTTGAAAATTAATCACTTATTTCTCGAGTTTTGGACAATTGGGTGTTTGGTAAACTTCCCAAAAGCAACTTATTTCATAATTTACTCTTCCAATAATCAGTTTTTGATAAGTTGGGTGGGGGTTGCTTTTGGAAGCAAAAGCTGAATTTTTACTTCAGAAATGTCTAAAATATTCTCACTATTTTATTAAAAGACAATATTACCCTTCTATTTAATAATGATATAATAAAAACTAAAAAAATATCTGTTCAACAAAAAAATTAAAAAATATAAATGTTGTGGCCACCGCCGGACGTCGGGCTCAGAGGAGGACCGGAATTCTGTCATTGGAGGTGGATCGACCTCCTCTGGCATCGCCGGATCTGGATCCACCACCGAGTGCAGATGACAGAAAGCTGCCAGAGATAGACCGAGTGCCCAATTCGACAGGACCTAGCACGCCTGGAAAGCCGCCAGAGATAGAGCGAGGGCAGATGACGGAAGCCGCCGAGAGCAAGCATGACATATCTAAGCTTATGGTTGTCGTCTCTGTTCGCCGGTGAATCCAGAACCGGATTCGGCTTCGCCGGAGGAGGAGTCAACGGATTCACTTCGGCATTTAAAGTTTAGGTTTTTCAATTTTTTTAAAATTTTTTAATATTTATTTTAATTATATTTCCTTTTTAAAAAAAATATTATAATTATATTCTATATTAACCATAAATTTAATTTTTAAATATACAATTACTATGCCAATTGATTGATGTATATTTTTGTCATTTCATCAAATAAATTTTCCATTATTTCACAAGCAAAGCAATTTTAAATTTTAGATTACCAAACACCTGTCCACTTTATTGGTAAGCAAATTATTTCTTAAGTTAAGCTATAAGCAGATTAGTATTGAAGCAAAGAAATCTCAAACATAGCCTAAGTTCCATGGGAAAAAGAGTGGAGGGGAATCATAATTAAAAGTTACTAAATTCCATTCTAGCGTTTACTAACTTTTTAAGAATAAAAAATGGAATGAGAATGATACAAAATTGATTACAAAAATACCCTTGTATATATAGCATGTTGAATATATTTTTTAATATCCAAAAATATATTTTTTATTACTCATAACACTATAACAAAAATAATTAACATATAATTTTTATTATAAAATGTTAACTAATTAGTTTAATATTAATTAAAATTTGAGAAATTATGCAAATTTGAGAACATAATTAATTTTATGTTATACGTAACTAATTCCGACTAATTCACGGTATATATGTAAGTTTAAAAAAATCAAACCAAAAAGCATGAAATTCAAGGGAGCAAAAGCAACCGCAATGTGAACAAGTATTTGATTCTTAGGTTAGATTGAGGAATAAAGTCCCCTTTCATTTAGGAACCGAATTCCTGATATATGTGTGAGGTCTATGAAACTTAATTCCATACGATTTTAGTAAACACAAGAATTCAAAAATCAGTAACTTAATTCTCTTTTTCATGAAGGATTTTTGATCACTAAACACGCTCTAAGGGTGCGTTTGGTACGGGGATGGGGCTGGATGAGACCGGACTGGACTGGACTGAACATAACAGGACAGTTGTTCCATGATGTGTTTAGAATGTTTGGGACAAGACTGTGGACTGTACTGTTATGCGTTTGGTAGGGCTGGGACAGAACGGGATAAGAGGTTCAAATGACCAGGGTGTCCTCCTTGTTTCTGTCTAATATTAAAAACTATATTAAACAATTTTTATATATCGTATTTAACAATATTAAATAAATATTGTAATTTAAATATATTATAATATTTAACAAAAACAAAAGGTTCAAATGAACTCTTGTTTTCAATTATAATATTATTATATTTAACTCAAATAGTAATATTGTAATTGAAATATATTATAATTATTTAATAATATTATATATTAATATTTTATATTATATATATTATATATATATAATAATATGATATATTATGTCATTATATATAATAATATAAGATATATTTGTACATATAAAAAATATAAAATTATATATATATATTAATAATATTTAATAATATATATAAATTATAATAAATATAAATTATAATTACATATATAATATTATATATATTATAAAATTATATATAATATGATATAGTATATATTATTAAATATTATTATATATATAATAATATGTCTAATATATTATATATAATTTTATAATATATATATTATGTAATTATAATATATATATATATATATATTATTAATATATATATATATAATATAATATATTTGATATGTTTGTAATTGTTTGAACATTTAAAGGGTAAATTGGTATTTTTGACACTTGTCCCATGTCATGGGACAAGTTGTCCTAGGGTCTTGAGTGAGATAATTTTTTGTAATTTTTATCTCACCTTATCTCGTCCTGTCTGATGCTTAGGTCGCGTCAAACGTGGGACAAGAACAAGTTATCCTATCTTATCATGTCCTGTTCCGCGTACCAAACGCACCCTAAGAGGTGATGTGCACCGAAGAATTCCTCTTAACCTTATAGAACATGTTAACATAATTCGTTATACAATCGTATTTAAGGTAATTTAACAAAGATACTTTAATTTTATAATTTAATTAATATTGCTAAATTATTTAATGGGAAATATTTTTAAAAAAACATGTCAATTCAACATGAATACTTATGTTTAATTACATGAGATTAAAGTGATACAAAATTACAAATGTCATAAAAATTATCACGATAAATCAAAATATTTGTAACTGGCACGTAAATCACAAAATAATGAACTAATTTACATCAAATATTAAGAGTATTACAACTTTTTTGGGATCAGAAGTCAAAGTCGTATTCACTAACCGGAAAATTCGATGGACACAGGAACACGAGCAGCTTTACAACTATTTGACAGCACAAAGCAATTAATCTAGCTTGTTTGGCCAGTTTGAATATCATTTTTTTGTCTCACTGGAGAGTTGAAAAACATTATTTGTAAATAATCTTCAGTACACTCATCCAATAAGAATATCATATGTTTCTACACGTTACATATATAAAATTTCGATACTATCACACATTGATGATGATGTGGTTATAATATTATATGTTCAATCTGATACTTTTACACATCATCAAAGTTTTTATTGACACCACATTGACAGATGTATCCGTTGGGTTGTGAATTCTCAATCAGTAATATCACACAACGTACGTTGACGTATTAGGGGTTGAGCTCTCTACAGATGTTAATGTAGATTCTTTTTTTTATTTAAGATCGACGGTTTTAATCCTAGGGCTTTATAATATATTTATACTCTAATAGGGTTTAGTGTGCTAGAGAGAGAGAGAGAAAAAGAAAAAGCCATATTGAGAGGGTTGTGTGTTTCACCGTTATAAACACCGAATTGATGTAGAAATTAAGTGTTGGTGTGCTCCATTAACGTATATTTACGTCGAATCACGTAAAATCCTGTCTTTTTTTATTGTTTTATTATTTTCGTGGGTTCTTATTATTATTTTGGGTTTACATATATTTCGTGACAGGTTCAAACTTTTGAAAATGGGTTCCACTTCAATCAATCAATCCAATCAACATCCTCACCTTTGTAATTGTCACGTAGTTAACTAGAAGCCTATAGAAACGTGAAGAAGCTGAACTCTGTGTTGCCATGAAAGCCACCTTTTTATTTGTTTGAGTTGACAAAAACAGGATTAGAGCCCTTTGGCAAGAAGAAATTAAAATGATCATATTTTGAGTCCATGGTGGATGTTTCCACTTAGGGAGGATCTGTATCCAATTTTTCTAACTAGCTTACCGATAACTGTGGACCATCCATCCACCCGACCATTTAAACATATAATTGATTAAGGGAATGTTTGATATAACTTTTCAAGTAGAGTGTTTATAGTAGATATTTTACTAATTAAACTTTTATTGAGTATATCTTTTAATAAAAAAAAAGCTTTTAGTTGTATAAATTATAAAAATAATGTTGATAATGTATTTTTAAAAACAGCGTTTGGCTATGTAAAATACAAAAAAATGTTGACAATATATTTATAATGAAATAATTGTATCGTGGAATAACTAAAATTTATAAATGATAGTTGAGATAATTCATAAGTCTTAAAAAAACTCAAAACAAAAGTTTTTGGAGAAATTTCAAATTTTGTGCTTCTTCTAGTAGATATAAAATAACTTTTATAAAAGATAATTGAGATAATTCATATATTAAAACAACTATTTTGATTTTTACCAAACAAAAAAAAAACTTTAAGAAAACTTCTAACATTAAAAAAATGCTTTTGGTCTTTAAAAAAGACATACCAAACACATATTAACACTTCCTTTAAAGAGATTCTATTGGATTTTGATCCTCATATTTCATCGTTAAGATGTGAGTTTCCGAATAAAAAAAAGTCTAAATTTCCTCTAAACCTTTCAACAAAATAATTCTAGTTTTCTACTAAAGTTTCTTAAAATTTATCATAATTTTTCTTAAATAAAAAAAATAAAAAGAATAAACAAAAGTATAATTTTATTCTTAACAAATTATAAAACTTGGGCTCTTTTGATGTTGGCCCAGTTTTTCATTTAACTCTTGACAGTTGAGCCCATCATGTAATAACCATCAAGACATTAAGTTTTCATAGAAAAATTTTGGCCACCTTGATGTTGAGAGCAGTCACACTCGGCCCACTTGCTCATGCCCGGCGCTATGAACGAATTAAGGATTTATCGGGATCAGTTACATTTTGGGGTCTGTATATAGTTATATATATATATATAGTCTTTTTCTCCTCAGTGCACACTGATATAACTTATATCAGTGCGTTGCATGTGAACCACTGATTATGGAGAAGTTTTGACAAGTGCATACACTTTGAGTCAAAATATGTAAATCTAATGGTCAACATCCAACGCACTGATGAAGTTATATCAGTGCATACTGATTTGAAAATTTATGTATATATATATATATATATATATTGAAGTATTACAAGAACTATTACAATAGGACTATCGGGACCTACCGAGATCAAACAATATATGTACGGCCCGAATATTTACTTCTATAATGGGAGATAACTACTCTCACAACCAGATAAGAAAACTCTCTATACATACTTGTAAAATGCGCATAGTGAAAGTTGAACCCCGCACCATTTATTTGGAAGGATGGAAGGAAGGTACACTACCAGCTTTGCTAATATGTGATGTGCTCTGTGTAGTTTATATTGAATCGGAGGAAATGAAAGAAATTTACCCGGTTTCGAAAAATTGAACAATGGTACAAATCTCAAATTATATTTTAAGATACTACCTTCTATAATGTGGTATTAATGTATTATATCAATTAACCGTATGTTTTTGTTTCTCATATTATATAATTGCACATTTGTGGTCACATCCTTTGGATGGAAAAAATTGATGTCCGATATTACTAAAAATATTGTATAATGCTATAATTTTAAGGGCATGATTGTTTCACTGTATTGTATATTGTATAGAATTAGAGATTTAAAATGCAACATAAATGTTTGGACAGTTTCAGTGTATTGCACTAATTAGTATGAACAGTAATTCTAATACAATAAACACAGCACTATCTAATTTATAGAAAAAGGATAGGTTTATGTTGTATTATCAAATGATATATTTTTTGTTTTGTTTTTTTTTCAAATCAAGTTATACAAATATTAATATAATTATATAGATTATTAAAAATAATAATTAAATTAATATTTAAAAACATTAATTTAATTAAATATTAAAAACATTCATTTATTTAAATATTTAAAAATAATTATATATAATATTGAAAATTATGTAAAATATTTTAAAAAATAAAATAAAATATTAAAAATCAAAAATTAATTATAATATGATTTTGAAAATAATTTAATTAAATAAAAATAAAATATAGGTATACATCAATCACTTATACAATCTAATACAATACATCACCAAACACAAGACTGCATGGAAACCCCCCCCCCCCCCCCCCCCCCCCAAGACAAATTGGTTTGGGTAGGGGATAGGGGAAGGGTAGAGGAATGAGGTGGGTCCCTCTACCCCATTGGGCCCCACGCCCATCTCTAATCCTTACTTTTCACATGTAAAATTTCCAAAAGCAATTGTGTGGAAAATGGAATGATATGATCTTTAATGTTGCTAAATGATTTGAAGTACGTATATATAATGTATTCTTTTAAATCTAACATCGAGCGAGTCAAAGGTTTACCATAAACTGAATTATCAAAGATATTTATTCTCACAAACATCATGTAGAATACTCCTTACATATACAGTATTAATAATTGCGCATGATGAGACTTGAAACTCATCATTTGTTAGGTTTTTGAGTCATGTTGGCATAATTTCATATCAAAACGATATTTCATTTATATTGATTAGTTTTTCAGGCTCATGTATTCAAATTTCAAAGAAGATTGACAACTCATCAAGCAAAGAGAAGTCTTCAAGAGGAACAAGCTTTGTTGCACATCAAATGTATATTTAGACCTCATTCCTCTTGCAAGGCGTTTAGGCACATACACACATTGCATCCATATGTTTCCATGCATCATTGTGCTCAATTGGTATAACACATACACACACATATTATTGTATGCACATACATTAGATTTAAATTGACAATTTTTTGTAAAAATGCATGTTTTAGGACTATATTTAGGAAATGACATACTTGTGTGTTCTTGTGTTTGTTATTTGTGTTTTAGTGATATCAGACTTGAATATATTCTCATACCATTTCTTATTAAGTTCCAAACATTTTGGTCACTCATTCATAAGTTTTCGAGTTTCGAGATGGAAGTTACGAAACTTTCCATGTGTTTATCGTCCATGGTTTTCGTCCTTATATATCGAGTTGATTTTCATATTTTTTTGTTGAAGTTTCGTAGACGTCCATGTCCGTGAGAGAGTTCCGGTTCGTAATTCAAAAACGGATTCGAAATCGAAGCTCGGAGGCCGAAATACAGTCGAAGAACTTGAGATGAGCGCGTAAGGGAGCCAAGGGAAGAGGGAGTGGCAAATTGCCACAAAGGCCCTCTCCCAGTGGAGGTGGGTGGCCTCCACAACCCTGTGGAGGCCACAGGGAGCTGACTTGGCGTGGCCGCACTTGACCCCCGAGTTTCCCTCCACTCCACATCATCTCCCTCCAATCTCTTTTAAATATCCTATCCCTATCATTTTTCAAACTAAGAAGACCAAGTGCAGAAATTTTCTACAATTTTCTCTAATCTTCAAATCACCATATCTCACTTAGGGATGGCAATTTCACCCACACCCGACCCTACATGGTAGGGTTTGGGTGGTGAATTTACGACCCGTGAACCTGTATAAATAAAAACTCAGTGGGTTCGAGTAGGGGCACGGGTTGGAAAAATGAACCTGTGGGTGAACCCGCAAACTCGTATAAATAAAAATTATATAATATTTATTATTTAAAATATTATAAATTTAAACTCCAATGGAAACTTTTTAACCATATAGAGAATACAATATTAAAATTTCACTCATTCTAAGTTTGAGAATTACAATTCTCAACTTTCATTTATATATAAACAAAGTTGAACTTTTTTCAATGTGGGACTTTTAAAAGTCCTACATTGAAAACACAAGAGTTTAAGGTTCTACCATTAGCTATATATATATATATAATATGATTTGCCTCTTGACTCAGCTAAGAAACATACCTTAAATGAGTTAAAGTTTTTGTTCTATTAAGTGTTTTTAATCTTTAAAATTATAATAATTTCATATATTTAAATAATATAGAAATATTATTCAAAAAACATTTAGAGGGTTTGCGGGTTTCGGGTGTGACCTGTGAACCCGCTTAGTTTCACCGTTTCATGGCGGGTGTGGGTGCCCCCAAAACCCACGGATGAAACCCGAACCCGAACCCATTTATTTTCACGGGTTCACGAGCGGGCGTGGGTGAGGAAAAGTTTTGCGGGTGCGGATTTGGATTTTGCAAAACCCGTATAAACCTAACCCGTTGCCATCCCTAATCCCACTTATTTCTTATCGAAATTGAGTGATTCAAAAGGGAAAATTTTCGTCTTGAAGTCCTCTAACATCTCTAAGCAACTTTGAAGTCTTTTGTTCAAGTATTCTGGTGGTTCTACACCAATTTCGTGACTGCACTCAAGTTAACAAGGTATTTGATTATCTTTTGAGATTTGTTCTTTATAATGTTCAAATACCATGGGTCTTCTTCTCATTTATGTGTATGTTGCTTGACCAAATGATATTAAGAGATATAGATTATTTATAAGTTAGATTTTTCTAATTAGAGACTTGAATGTGATCTGAGTTTTCTTAAATCTATGATTTCACATGTTTGAGTGTTGTATTGTGACTAATCTAGGGCTATTTGTGCTTCAATTGATTTTATTTTGATGATTGATAGCCTTACATGTGATATGACTCTTTAGTTGAATATATTTAGGATTTGCACATTTAAGTTTATATTTAGAGCATATTTAGATTTAATTGACTATTTTGTGAATATGTGCTCTAAATGATTGCTAGAGAATTTCATTGAACACACACACACACACACACACACACACACACACACATATATATATATATATATATATATTGATTTCAGCATTTTTGGTTTTAGTTCTAAAGTCTTGAATATGTGTTTAATGAATATGCTTTATTTCAAGCTTTAGTTGCATGAATAAAATCTAGGATTTAAGTGTGTTTTGGTGATTGTATGTTTTAGGTTTTTGTTCATATATAAGAGCTAGGCAACTTTGTTTTTGTGAACTTTGATGCATATGTCTAGTTCTTCATGGAGTGTACTTAATCCATATATATTGTGTGCTCATTGATCATTTCTAGTTACCATAGGATATATTGATCACATATTCTATATTATATATGTTTGCATTTGCATACATTTGATCACAATTAGGAAGTCCTTGTAAAAGACATGAAGTCTTGACTATGATCGGGATGATCCTGATAGTTAGACAAGGAAGTCCTTGACTAGGATCAGGATGATCTGGATAGTTAAGTAAAGAAGTCTTGGCTAGGATTGGGATGATCCGAATAGTCAAGCAAGGAAACTTTCTAAAGACATGTGATGTGTCTTTGATAGAAAGTAGGCCTTTGGGTAGGATAGAAATGGATATCCAATAGAAAGTGTATCATGTGGATTGGTTACTTTTGAGGGTGTGCTTTTATCTAACTAGTGAAAGATAGTTTACTGGTGGTTGTGAATTCAACCAGTGGATGTTTCCTCTTTGGAGGTTTTACCACGTAAAAAATTAACGTGTCAAATGTCTCTGTCTCTATCTCTATCTCTATCTCTATCTCTTTTATATTTGTGTATGCGTTTGGTTGTATCTTGTTTAAATCATTATTTCTAGATATCTTTGAAAACAAGATCTTTGTAAAGTGTATGATGCAAACAATCATTGAATCAATATTTGTATCTTGTATCTTTGTTGTGTTTGAACATTGTATCTTGTGAAATTCTATATCAAGTTGTAAAGTTCTACTTAGTGAATTTACATTGTAATATTCAAAATACAACTTGTGGATGACGCTAATGCCATTTTCACTCCCACTGGTGGCTGGAGTTCTCAACGCATCAAGCACAACTTTCTAAAGGATGACGATGATGCCATATTGAGTATTCCTTTAGGAACTGGAAGATACGACGATTCATTGATTTTGCATTATGAAATTTCTGGTACTTATTCGGTTAGAAGTAGCTACAATGTTGGTCAGACTCTTGACAATAATCTGTGTACGTCCTATACCCATATCTCAAGCTTTTGGTGGAGCACCCTCTGGAAGCTCGCTATTCCGCCAAAAATTAAGATTTTTTTTTGGAAAGCTTGGCATAACTGGATTCCTACCATAGTTAATCTCGCTAAAATGGGCATCAAGCTGAATGTGAAGTGTCAATGTTGTAATTCGGATGACGAATCTACGTTACATGCTCTTTGGAACTATAGGAAGCCGTGCCACGTGCGTAGGGACTGGGCAGAATCGCATCCCAGCCCTCCTGATCTTCCACTAACTTCAAGGAATTCATTTATGTTAATTCCAGAAGGTTGAGCATGGACGACCTGAGTTTGCTGTGTGTTTATGTTTGGAGAATCTGGTACCTTAGAAATTCCTTTCTCTTTGATTATAAAGTGACTGATATCAAGTCCACTATTGGCTTGTGTAAAAATTGTCTGAGCAACTACTACAACAGTTATGGCAAAGCCACAGCCTCCCCCGAGCACTTGCCCGGCATTTGGTCTCCCCCAAATTTGGGTTCTTTCAAGCTCAATTGCACAGCTGTCACGGATTCTAGAAACAGGAAAGACTTAGTGATTTCAGACCATGTTGGTCTCATTATGTCTTGCTACAGTCTCTTCTTGAATGTAGGTTTGGATCACATAACGGCCAACTATGTTGCCATCCTTAGAGGACTAAATTTTGGTAAAAGTCGTGGCTTTCACCCTTTCTATGTTGAGTCAGAAGCAACCTCTATTGTGAGTTTAATCAACTCTGGGAACCATTTGTACTCTAGTTGTGGGAATATTGTTAAGGACATTATTGGCCTCATGAATGATCTTAGTATTCCAACTATGAACCATGGCAAGAAGGGTTCATTTAAACCTGCTTCTGATCTGGCCAAACAGATGCTTTTGTGGAAAAGGAACTTTGCTTGTGCTAGTTCTTAGTCCCTTTCTCTGCCTTGTTCCCTTTTGTTTCTTTCCTCTGTTTCTTTGTTGTATTTCCTAGCCATCTCTGGGCCCTGTTTCCCTTGTTTTGCTTAAGTGAGCTGTCAAAAAAAAAGTGTATCACATTCTTTCACATTTGTAAATTTATGTTTGTAGACTAAGGGTGGTGAATTGAGCCTACATGTGATAGTTGTCATCTAATAACAATCATATTAAAGGTTTATTTGTATGCTCACCCAGTATTTGACAAAAGTCTCAAAAAAGTTTTAAAAATAGTGTCAACCTATTCACCCCCCTCTAGGTTGTTTAGTTCATAACCTTATAGGAATTTCATCCTTTAATACTATCAAACATCAAAATTAAAATCCATGCAAGATTATGGCAAGTAAAATTACATATTGTACCATTAAAATATGATATCTTTCTTCTAATTTTAATGGTAATTGCCAAACAAAATTTTATAAAAACAAAAAATGATGAACATTTTCAACCCAATACCTATAGGTACTTTTAGGAAACGAATTATTAAATACTGAGTAATGCTAGGTTTCTCAAATTTTTTCCCAATTTTCTTCCCAATGGTATAGGCACGTAAGGTGTCAACATCTTATAAATCATGAGATTATGTAGTGAGTGATGTGATGCTGTCACCTCACGTGCCAACACAATTTAGGAAGGAATTTGGAAAAAAATTTGGAAAGCCTGTCATTACTCTTAAATAATATTATACAACTTTGTTACATAAGAGAAACTTACTTTTAAAAGGATCAACATATATACTTCATTATATCAAAAAAAAAAAAAACTTATATGCTTCATTTTTTTATTTAACATCCAACCATTCATATATTTTTTAATCTAATGAACCATAACATAGTTTCGTTGGCATAAACTTAATTTTAATCAATTTACTCTTCTTGGTCCTTGAATTAAAAATAATGTGACGAAAGTATTGTAACTTTTTTTTTGAAATATTACACTTTTACATAATTTGAGGTTGTTTGGGGAGAGGGATGACTTGAACCTGTAACCTCATGATGAAGTTTGAGGGGTTTTACCACCGGACCAACCTTATATCATCGACGAAAGCATTATAACTTCAAAAATTAAGGGGGGGTGTATTCAATTAGGATTTCAAATGACTTTTAATGATTTTTATGGAATTAAAAAGTTTGGGTGTATTCAATGTAGACTTTTAAAGACTCTATAAAAGTCATGGGGTATTCAATAAAGACTTTTATAGACTTTAAAAAATCTTTAAAAGTCATGTGGTATTCAATCAAGACTTTTTAATAGTCTATGAAAGTTAGGAGGTATTCAAAATATCAATGACTTTTAATGACTTTTAAATATCAATGACTTTTAATGACTTTTAGTTATAACAAATCTCACAATTTGTCTTTCATTCCTACCAAAGACTTTGAATGACTTTTTTATAAAATAAAATAAAAAGAATTTCACTTTAAAAGAAAAACATAAAACTCTTTGAAAAACATTAATCATCAAACATATGTTATATTTTCAAATAAAAGAACACACATTCTAAACAAATTTTACAAATAAAATAAAATGAATAAATTTTAAAATGAATAAACATTATAAAAAAAATACAAACATTAACGATCTATACCAAAAAAAAATTAACTGAAAAATAATACAAAACAACTCTCCATATGCTATGCAATTAAGGACGAGATTTTTTTTTTACCTCTATTTTCAAAACAACTAAACAACAATGAAACAAATCAAAGGAACTTCATTTATGTTAATTAAAAATAATAAAAGATAAAAACCACTACTCAATCATGTCAATATGCTATAATCAAAGTCGCGTATGAGCGTGACTCTATGTAATTATGATCAATATCAAACCACCCACTTTTAGACATGAATCTTGTTCAACAACTATGTGCGGTTTTTATGTTTTATCGTCAGTAATTTGAATTAATTTTGGGTAAATTTTTTATACCCATTAACATACTTTCGTAGAGATTTATAAACGTTAATATTATTGTCGATTTACTACATTTATTCTAAAAGTCAATTTATAATATTTTGGCTAATTATAAAATAGAATAAAATTTTGACTAATTATTAAAAAAATTAGATGCATAATATATTTATGATGCAAAATATAATAAAATTACAAATAAAAAATTTAAAATCACATATATAGGCAAGAATGTTTTTGTCAAGTTTAATTAACAATGATTTTTTATTCTTTAAAAAAAAAATATTTTTATTGATATGAGAAATCTATATAATTTTACTAAAACAAAGTATATATCATTTTTAAAAATCAATAAATGTATATAAATGTCTATGAAAATCTCTGAAAGTCATTTAAAATAAAAGTCTCTGAAAGTCATTTGAAATGAAAGTCTATGAAAGTCATTTAAAATGAAAGTCTATGAAAAAACTATAAAAGTCTATGAAATCTGCAAATGTCATCTACTTAAAAAAGTCATTAAAAATCTTTTGAAATCCTAATTGAATACACCCTCCTAAATTTATGTGGTTCCATCAATTTTTAATATAATATATATTTTTATTTCGATATTAAATGGTTGGGTCTTTAAATTTTTTTTTTGGGGTGTAATTAGTAACAGAAGTCACATTTCAAGGCTTTATCGCTCAAGCCGGGCTAACAGATGGAAAACGGGCCGACCCAAGCCTGGCCCCGAATACAGATAAGCGCATAATTTCCTAAACTAAATCTGGACGGTACAGCTGTACCTACACAAACATCCCAGCCGTTCAATTAATTATTTAAAGTGATTCTATTCCGTGGAGCCCTAGGGTTTCACTCAATCTGCCAAAACCTCTCGCACTGTTCGACCTCAGCTTCTTCTTCAGGTACTCTTTTGGTTGACGAGAAAATTCGAGTAAAGAAAGGAAAGATCGCGATTTTACGTCCTAGTGTGAGCCGTTAGATTCGTTTTCAGTCTCTCTTGATTCTGTTTGGTAACTAGGATAATGTAATGAAAGAAAATGTAGTTACTGTTTTTGTATTCTCAAGTTTATGCTGGTTTAGGGTCTCTGATTATTTATGGTTAGGTTTATTTTGTTTCTGGTGATGTATGAGTAGTTCTTTATGCGTTTTTTTTCATGATTATATGTTGGATTCGATAGATTTATTTGTTTGAATCGAGATCTTTTTGTCGTGTGTTCGTAGGTTTTGTTATACATAGCTGGACTACATTGATCAAATTAATCTGAAGAAGTTTATAGATTTTTATGTTAATGGATACGGACTGATGATTGATGATTCAATTGTTGCTGGGAAAATGTGAACTTTTGATTTGGAAGTATTGTGATTATTTACTTTATTGTGTTACAAAAATAGACTTTAAATAGCGCTAGTGTGTGTTTGTTGAACAAATTGCTTTAGATGTGAGCAAGTTTGAGAAATGGAGACAGAACATAGAAATTGTAATTTCATATGTCGTTGTTTGCTGGGTTGGAATTAATGAATTGTGTGGAAAATGAGGGTAGTGTTTAACACTCTTGTTTGTTGAGATATTCATTAGTTTATGTTATAAAATAAATTTCTTGAGTGCAGCTCTAAAGTATTATAAGGTTATGTTTGCTTAATCCATCAATTATTTTTACAGAATCTATTAACACTTCTGGTGTAATTGATCAGTTGACGCAGATTTGTGAAGATGTTTTCTTCAAAGAAGAAGATTCACAAGGATAAGGATGCTGAACCAACTGAATTTGAGGAGTCAGTTGCACAGGTCCTAAATATTCTTTCTGATACTCTTATTAGCAATATGCAAGTTTAAACTTTATGACTGACGTTTTGATTTTTTTTTAATAGGCACTCTTTGATTTGGAAAATACCAACCAGGAGTTGAAAAGTGACCTAAAGGATCTGTATATCAATTCTGCAATGTAAGAATGAGTAATTTTTGCTTGCATAATTAATTTCCTTTTGTTCTTTGCTAAATATGAGCGGTACTATTCTGTCACCCATGCAGGCAAATTGATGTTTCTGGGAACCGGAAAGCTGTTGTTGTCCATGTCCCATACAGATTGAGGAAGGCTTATCGTAAGATTCATGTTAGGCTTGTGAGGGAACTTGAGAAGAAGTTCAGTGGGAAGGTGAAGAAATATTTCTTGTTTCTTTTAAAAAAGAATTTACAATCTAAAGCCATCATAATTGAAACTTTTTGATTTTTTTTAGGTGAAAGTATTTTATTGCAATATGTTTCTCATCATATTTCTATACTTGGTACGATTAAATTTGAGGTTTTGATATCAGCCATACTAGCTCCTGTAACTAAGAGTCATTTTTGCTCGTGATTGGAAGTGATTAAGAGTCATTTTTGCTCGCGATTGAAAGTGATTTAAGAGTCATTTTTGCTTATGATTGAAAGTGACGATAGTCTATAAACCTTTGTTGAGAAAATTGTGACTTTGAAATGCTCTGGTAATTGGTATGGTCATAAAGAAAAGAGGTAAAGAGATATCTGTTGTGATAAAGCTTAGATCATTTTGTAGTTGCTTTGTTTTGCTTGAGTGCAGTTAGATTTTCATTGTATGAAATTATTTTTTGCCATCTATTGTCCATCTTACTTAATTCATCTCTTTATGAAACTTTTGTCCGTGTCAGGTTATTTATGTTGATAATAACAGTTTGAATTGTAGTCATTGATATGCATATATTCTGCTGTTATATTTTATAATTTGAAATAGTTTTTTAAGTATCTTTGATTTTAATCATTTTTATGACCATGTTGTAGGATGTGATCCTGATTGCCACTAGAAGGATAGTGAGGCCTCCCAAGAAAGGATCTGCTGTTCAACGTCCCCGCACCCGTACACTCACTGCTGTACATGAGGCAATGCTGGAAGATATTGTATTGCCTGCTGAGATTGTTGGCAAGCGTGTCCGATACAGACTCGATGGATCTAAGATAATGAAGGTAGGTCAATGCTAACCAAATGATATTCATGGATTTTCTAAATATTATGCACATGTAATTCATATGTTTCTTGGAAACTTTAGTTATTTGCTAATTCATTTTAAACTTATGTTTTAATTGACAGGTATTCTTGGATCCGAAGGAACGAAACAATACTGAATACAAAATGGACACCTTTGCTGCAGTTTACAGAAAGCTTTCAGGGAAAGATGTTGTGTTCGAGTTCCCGGTAACAGAGGGTTAGAAAGATTTCTAGTGGCATGCATGCCACCTTTCAAATGTTTCTACTACTGAATAGAACCTTGTCGATTGTTGCTATTTAAAATTTTGAGATTTTGTAGTTGCTTAGCAAGCAGGAAACTGAGGATGGATTTTGTTATGAAAATTATGACCCGTTAAATGTTGCATTATGGTTCATTGTTGGATTCTACAATGTCTTAATATTATTATCTTATTTGCATGACTTTTTAATTGTTAATTTCGAATTAGTTTGAAATTCAAAAGACAAGTACATATGTTTAAGCTTGATAGTAAATACCAACAGTATGGACCTAGGTTGAAGATTCTGGTTGTGGATCTTCCTAAAACCTGTTGCTGAACTTATGTTTTCAATGACCCAGAAAGTCATTCAGTTGCAGGTTTGGATAAAAGATAAACATAATACCCTAATCGATGAATTTCTTTTGTGGGCAGCTGGCCCAGCTTGTAAATAATATACCATTCCTTTTCTTTCGGCTCTTGGCCTAGTTTTTAGCTGAACCAGGAATGGATAAACACATTTTAAAAATTTCTGTTTTTAGATTCAATTGTAAATTCCAAGAACATCCATATTTTCGTAGAAGGAAAATTCCTAAGAACTCCCTCGAGCTTTGATTGTTTTTCAAAGACAACCCTCTAGTTTAGAGATTTAGATAAAACCCCTTCTAGTTTAAAATTAAAGTTTGAAAGTACAAATTGTTTTTGTATACATTAGAGGGCTTTGACCAAAATTCAAAGCTAAAGGTTTTTTTTTTTTTTTTTTTTGGAAACGATATCTAATGTTTTTAAAAGAACCATATTACTTTTTGAGATCAAACTACTAGTTGGTCAACGTTAGTAATGAGTCTAATGACAGTAGTTAAGGGGTTTATTTTATTATTATTATTTTTAAATATTACAATAATTCTGGGTTTATGAGAGGGAGATATAACTTGAACCCACAACCTCATTGTATAGGTGGGAGGTGCATACCTCGTGTTTTCCGGTTTATTTTTATCTTAATAGGGTTTATTTTTAGGGTGCGAATATTGATATCTATAAATATGATAAGTACACCCATATTTATGAGTATACCAATATCTAAAATTTAAAATTAAAACATTACTGTAAACACCCATCTTAATGCCAATAGTATCCTTATTTAAATGAATATTTTAATTTTAATACAATTTATTTATAAACCCTCTTGAGTTATTAACACATCCAATTTCACAAATGATAAATTCTTAAGTTCTCCAGGTTCGAAAACACAGCCCGAAGAATTATGAAATTCTTAAATTTCGAGAAGCTCTACTTTAGTGAGTGAAAACAGAGAGAACTCAACTCTGTCAAGTTGCTAATATCTATTACAATAGATTTCATATCCTCATATCATTATTGATCTCCTAGATACACAACGATACTTAAAGTTTCCGATGCGTACAACCTTGATTAAATCCAATTTTTTTTTTGAGAAAAACATATATAAAACAGACTTTATTCCAGCTTCGGAACAAACTAAAACGTTGATATTGCTTTCCTTTTATCGAACTTAATTATTGTATCATCTTTTTATGTTGTTACCTTTTTAGTTGTATTGTAGTAGTTTCCCATTGCTTCTGCACTCTCGGGGAAATAAAATATGTATCATCTCTCTTCTCCAAACAACTGTGAGCCTATGATCTAGCAATTCTCTAAGCCGAGGATTATAATCATTTTTTTTTCTTTAATTTTTTGGTCCTCAAGTTTTTTTTTTTCTTCTCTTGTATCGGTATTAAATATGAAAACTTTTGCTTAGAAGTTAGATTAATGATAATGAGAGATTTTGATACTTGAAATAGAATTAGGGTTTTTTTTTATAATAAAGTGATATAGTTGAAGATATATATGTAATTAATGGGTTTACATAATATTTGGTTTATTTTTAATTAAACTAATTTGTCCTTATTGGTAAATTCCTATTAGGATATTTGTATAATTAAATTTTTTATTAAATTATGGATATACTTATCATATTTATGAGTGTCAATATCGGCACCCTTATTTTTATCTTAATAATATAAAAATTATAAACAAATTAAAGTTGAAAACAAATATTCTTTTATTATAATATGTGGCTTTGTACCGCATGTGTAAATTACACAAAATATCTCCTCTCTCCTATCCAAATCCCACCGCCTCTCTTGCCTTGTATATATCTACAATTTTCTTTGTAAATTTGGCTAATCACAATATCAATACAAAAGATCACAAGACTAGAGAAAAAGTCAAATTAACAAAAGGTTTGTGATATTGTTTGTGATCAATCTGATCTCTCGTTCCTTCTCCACCTCTCTCACTTTCATACTCATTTCTTCACCTGTGTTCTTCACCTTCTTCTTTTGTTCTTCATATACCATTATTATATTTATTTATAACACGTTATCAGCACGATTGTATGTAAGTAGAGAGGATTCTCTGACGGGTGATTTACTTACATCTCAACAACCTGGATCTATATACAGTTCTGTATAATAAGATGGCTTATGCCGTCAACGGAACCTATATATATAGTTCTAGAGTTATTTATTTATAACACGTTATATATATATACATATATATATATATATATATATATATATATATATATACTGACTCTGATTATAACTATGACTCTAACTCTGACTCTGACATTTATTTTTATGCAATATATGAGAATGGTTTATGCTGTGTCTCGGGACTGACTTATACTGTGTCTCGGAACTGGCTTATACCGTGTCTCAAGACTGGCTTATGCTGTGTCTCCAGATAAATTGTTTATTTTTATGCAATATATGAGACTGGCTTATGCTGTGTCTCGGGACTGGCTTATGCTGTGTCTCCAGATAAATTGTTTAATTCATTATGCTTTTTAATTATATTCACACTAAATTAAATCTATAATTTAATTTACAGAAAAAGGAAGTTGTAAGCATGGCTAAACTTGCAAATCTGAAGTTTGATGCACTCGAAGTTTCGAGAGATAATTATATGTCTTGGGTTATTGATGTGAGATTATACTTAAAATCCCAAGGCCTGTATTACACCATTGATGATGGTAGTGAGGCTAATGAACATGATAGATCCACAACAATGGTGATAATCCGTCATCATTTACATGAAAACTTAAAAGCTCAGTATCTTACTGTCACAGAACCTGATGAACTGTGGCAAGAGTTTAAAGATCGTTATGATCATCAACATGATGTAACATTACCCAATACCAGATATGAATGGCAGCATTTACGATTCCAGGATCACAAATCAGTTTCTGAATATAATTCTGCTCTGTTTAGAATCACCACAAGGTTGAAATTATGTGGTGAAGAGGTGTCTGAAAAAGATATGTTGGAAAAGACTTTCACAACTTTCCATGCCTCAAACATAATATTGCAACAGCAATATCGAGAACGCAGATTCTCAAAATATTCAGAACTTATCTCATGCCTTTTAGTAGCAGAAAAAAATAATGAGCTACTAATAAAAAATCACGGATCACACCCGACTGGTTCTACAGCATATCCGGAGGTGAATGCTAATACTGTCAGAAATCGTGGTCGTGGTCGTGGTCGTGGCCGTGGCCGTGGCAGTGGGTATGACAATTCTAATCGTAGTCATGGTAATGGTCGTAATCCTGATCGCTGCCGTGGTTATGGTCGTAATCCTAACCAGAGCCGAGGTCGAAGTTTCAAAAGATCAGGTGGTTATAATCATAATGCTCAGCAAAAGTGGAATACTTATGAGGCAAAACAGTACAAAGGAAAAAAATGCTCAAAATAGGCCTAATGCAAATAATAGTGTTTGTTTTAGGTGTGAATGTGACAATCATTGGTCAAATGAATGTAACACACCGAAACATCTGGTGGATCTGTATCAAGCATCAATCAGAGGAAAGGGAAAGAAACAGGAAACTCATTTCATTGAAAATTCATATCATAGAGATATTACTCATTTGAATGTTACAAATTTCTTCCCAGACCCGAAAGACGTGCCAGCTGCTTCAATTGGTGATGGGAATGTCCATACCAATTAAATACTACCTACTGTAGTATTATTTTGTAATTCGTTCATGTAAAATATATCTTTATGCAATATATGTTTTTGAATCACTTTGTCTGATACATACTTTATTTTTCTTTATGAAACATACAAAATGAATCCAAATGATGAAATGAGGATTATTGAAAAGCTAGAAGCAGGAGATATATGTCTAGTTGATAGTGCAACAACTCATACAATTCTGCGGAGTCATAAATATTTTATAAATTTAACTTTGCTCAGAGCAAATGTTAATACAGTATCATGTCCAGCGGATCTGATAGAAGGCTCTGGAAAAGCCACGATATTGTTACCAAACAATACTAAAATATGTATCGATGATGCATTATATTCAAGTAGATCCAGAAGGAATCTGCTTAGTTTCAAAGACATACGGAGGAATGGATACCATATTAAAACTATGAATAGAGATAATATTGAATATCTGTGCATTACTTCTCATAATTCAAGCCAGAAACTCATTAAAGAAAAGCTGCGTGCTTTATCTTCTGGATTATATTACACTATTATCAAAAGTGTAGAAACTTATGCAGTTATGAATCAGAAGTTCTCAGATCCAAAAGTGTTTGTACTTTGGCATGATCGTCTCGGTCATCCAGGATCTACAATGATTCGTAGAATCATTGAAAATTCTCACGGACATCCATTAATGAACCAGAAGGTTCTTTTATCACATGAGAATTTATGTACTGCATGTTCCCAAAGGAAATTAACAATAAAACCATCTTTTTCTAAAATTGGTTTTGAATCCCCATCATTTTTACAAAGAATTCAAGGGGATATATGTGGACCTATTCATCCACCAAGTATACCATTTTGTTATTTTATGGTTCTAGTTGACGCATCTGTAAGATGGTCACATGTATGCTTATTATCAACACGTAATGTTGCTTTTGCAAGATTGCTTGCACAGATTATCAGGCTTCGGGCTCATTTTCCTGATCACTCAATTAAATCCATGCGCCTTGATAATGCTGGTGAATTTACTTCCAAAGCATTTGATGAATATTGTAAAGTGGTTGGGATTGATGTTGAGCATCCAGTTCCACATGTGCATACTCAGAATGAGTTACCAGAATCACTTATTAAACGTGTCCAGATAATTGCGAGGACTTTATTATTACGAACGCAATTACCAATTTCTATATGGGGGCATGCTGTTTTATATGCTGCTGCATTAATCTGGCTTCGGCCCATTGCTTACCATCAGTATTCACCAGTACAACTTGTACTTGGTCATCAACCAGATATATCTCATTTACGTACTTTTGGTTGTGCAGTATATGTCCCAATTGTGCCAACACAAAGAACTAAAATGGGACCCTAAAGGCGTTTAGGAATATATGTTGGTCTGGATTCACCATCAATTATTAGATATTTGGAACATTTGACTGGTGATCTTTTCATAGCACGGTTTGCAGATTGTCATTTTGATGAAACAAATTTCCCATCATTAGGGGAAAGAAAAACTTCTTCTGAAGAGAGCATGAACTTTCCTGGAAAGTTCCTAGTCTAATTCATTTAGATCCATACACATATCAATGTGAGAATGAAGTACGTAAGATAGTACATCTTCAAGCAATAGCAAATCAGTTACCATATGCATTTACAGATGCTACTAGGGTAACGAATCATACATCCCAGCTGTAAATGTACCAGCACGGGTAATTGTTCCAGAAAAACAATCTAAACAAATGATAGCAAATGAATCATCTACTGCACGCCAGAAACGTGGTAGACCAGTTAGCTCAAAAGATATTGTTCCTCGAAAAAGGAAAATAAATAAATCCACTTTCTCTAAGTTAACTCCTAGAAGAGTTAAATGTCTCTGAAGGGACACAAGTTACTAAAGTGACAAAATCCCATGTGGGGGAAGGAATCTCTGAAGAGATACAAGAATGTAGAAATGAGGAAATTTCTATAAATTATACAAGAGAATTGTGGAATCGTGAAGAAAAAATTATCGATGATGTATTTTCATACTCCGTGGCAACTGATATTATAAATGATGATTATGAACCTCATAATCTCGATGATTGTAGACAGATGTCTGATTAGCCTAAATGGAAAGAAGCAATTCAAGCAGAATTGACTTCATTAGCCAAACGTGAAGTATTTGGATCAATAATCCAGACGCCTGATGACGTCAAACCTGTTGGGTACAAATGGGTTTTTATAAGGAAACGTAATGAGAAAAACGAGGTCGTGAGATATAAGGCACGACTCGTAGCACATGGTTTCTCGCAGAGACCTGGCATCGATTTTGATGAAACATACTCACCAGTGATGGATACAATTACGTTTCGATTTCTGATAAGCATGGCTGTCTTGGAAAGACTGGAAATGCGTCTGATGGACGTAGTGACCGCTTATCTATATGGTTCACTGGATTCAGATATTTACATGAAAATCCCTGAAGGGTTTAAAATGCCAGAATCATGTAACTCAAGACCTCGTAATTTGTATTCAATAAAATTACAAAGGTCTTTGTATGGATTAAAACAATCTGGACGGATGTGGTACACCGTCTCAGTGAATATCTGATAAAAGAAGTGTTATATGTAAAAATCATCATTAAGGAAACGTCATTACAGTAAGGGGCCACGTAAGCAAAATCGAGAAAAGTCAAGCGTTAAAGGGCAGAAATTCCCAAGGGAATTTACTCGGCAAAGAGTAAAGCAACCCGACCACAGATGAAGAAACCGGCTCGGGCATACTCGGACATACTTGGGCATACTCGGGATCAGATAATGAAGACAAGTACTTCATAAACATATGGATAGAATCAGAAGCAAGCAACTCCACAATAAGCAACGATACGACTATCAGAGTTCAATTGAAAGGCAAATAGATTTCCCGCAGATAAAGGGCGAGGAATCCGACGCAGATTCGGACTCAGCCAAAACAGGAAACAGGATAAACTCCATAAAGAGACAGACTTCAATTAGAACTAGGAAATCACACAAAATACGGGTATCACAACACCAAACCCTAGCACAACCATAAACCCTAGCAAATAACATGTATAAATACCCCAGTAAGAAACATAATGGAGGGAGGTGTGAATTAGCAGGATAAGTCAGAGAGAAATACTTTGTAATTGAATTTTTCATAGTGGATTTGACTTTGTTGCTCAAGCAACAACCCGTGGATTTTTCTCCAGTTAAAAGGAGTTTTTACCACGTATTCGTATCTCTTGATTTATTTTTTTCTTGCGGTATTACACTTATCTGTTCTTATTTTCGCTTGATACAAGTTCGTTGATAGTGACGACGAAAAATCACCATCAACAATTGGCGCTAGAAGGAGGGGGGAATCAAACAAAACTTGTGACAATGGCTGGCGAAGGAGATGGTAGCGATTCCAGGTATAGTCAAGGATTGCCAATCAATGAATTGGAGGATGATGCCACCCTTAATACTGCAGAGGTAACCTTGGCAACGGCAGATCAGTCAACTGTCCTGGCTGGCATTCAGCGTTTTCCTCCAACTAACGAAGAGATTGCGCAATGATTCCGCGCTTCCTTGCAGCAACTTATATCTGACGCTGCAAGGCAAGGGGTTGATCTCTCCGCCACGGAAGGCTTGACGTCACCTCACAATCTTTTTGCTCCAAATCAGCAAGCAACGAGGTTGCGCTCCACAGTGGTGATACCAACGCCTGATGCACCCATAAAGGCAAGCCGTGATCCGATTGACAGGCCGGTGATTTTTTCTGAAAGGCCAACCAGGGGAAGCGGAGAACGTAGAGAGGAGGATGACTCGGACAGAAGGTATGGTCATGACCAGACGGCAAGGGATAGAGACCGTCCACGGAGGCGTACTCATCGGAGAGATCGATCGTCGTCCTCGGGAGAGAGTGAGCAGAATTATCATCACAAGCGCCAAAGGGGCACAGTTCGGCTGCACGGCTTAAATCGGTATCAAAGAGAATCGAATCCGGAAGAGAGAGAGGCCAAAAACTGACTATAAGTCAGAATTTCAATGCTGTGGGGGAGCCGGAGGGAGACAGAGATATACTCATACAGAGTTTGACCTGGGAAGTGGAGAATAACCGCCGACAAATGGATGCGTTAGTCAGGCGATACGGGCGTAACGAGTTGTCAGATGATGAATCCGAGAGTCCTTTCACCAATAGGATCCTGAGGACGCCATTCCCGGAGAGGTTTAGAATGCCACATGTAGAGCAATTCAAAAAGGACACGGACCCTAAGGAACATGTCAGAAGATACAAGAGTGCCATGGCCCAGTATGTTTACAATGATGCCATACTATGCTTAAATTTCCCTCAAACTCTTAGGGATCTGGGCTCTAGGTGGTTCCGCAGGTTACCAACGACCAGCATAAGTAACTTCAGCGAACTGAGTAAGGCTTTCTCAAGGCAGTTCCTCGGGAATGTGCACAGAAAGAAGTCGGTGGCTCACTTGTCTCAACTTAAGCAAGGAAAGGATGAGTCACTTAAGAAATATTTGGGAAGATTCGGTCAAGAAGTGTCTGAGATTGGAAGTGCAAACGGCGAGGCTATAATTGCAGCGTTCATCAATAACCTCCAGAATGGTCAGCTGTCATTTGACCTGAGAAGAGCCCGTCTGACCAGTTACGCTGACATGATGGATATGGCTGGGGGCTATGCCTTGGCAGAGGAAGAAGAAATCGCCACGGGAGGATACTTCGTGCATGGCGGACGCCCGGAAGGGTCTAAAGCCAAGGACCAAGCAAAGACGCCCGATGCGAAAGGTGATAAACAAAAGAATAAGACACGGGATAGTCGGGATGGTCGTCGGGCATATGATCCAAAGACGGATCAACCGCGGCAGAAGTTCCAAGGCAGATATACAAACTATACCCCACTGAGGAAGGATCAAGAGGAAATTCTGGCAATCCTGGAGGAGAAGAACATGTCTAAAGAACCTCCTAGGCAGTCATCCTATGCCCGGAATGACACCACCAAGTATTGCAGGTTCCATAAGGAGAATGGACACGAAACTTCCAAGTGTTTTCAACTTAGGGATCACATAGAGACCCTCATCAGGGAAGGACACTTGAAAGATATCGTCCTGAGGAAAACCGACAAGGTAGACGGACAGAGAAATAACCGACAGGATGGTCGGGCAAGAAAACTTAGCCCCAAGAAAGCTGAGGATGAAGGAGCGATCAACACGATTTTTGGTGGACCATCAACGGGCAAAAGTAATAGGGAGAGGACCCAGGAAATTCGGGAAGCCGTAGAGGCTAGAAGAGATCTAGGTGTCAATTCCATTGAACCCGACCCAAAAAAGATCAAGGGAGGCTGGGATCCCATCATATTCACAGAGGCTGACTCACATGGAGTAGATGTAAGACCAAACGATGCACTGGTAATCAGCGCACATATTGGCCATAGGGAGGTCCATCAGATTTTGATCGACAATGGAAGCTCAGCGGATATTTTGAGTGCAGAAGTTTATGACCAGCTGAGGCTGGACAGGAAAGACCTGCAGCCTTTTCCTACACCTCTTAGAGGATTTGGCGGGGGTGGAGGTAAGGTCGCTCGGCACAGTAAAATTACCGGTGAAGGTCGGGAAGGCTCCTTGCCAAAAGACAGTGTTACTCGACTTTGTAGTCGTCGACATAGAAAATTGGCCGTACAACGCCCTATTGGGCCGACCGTTCTTGAATAAAGCTAAGGCGGTGACGGCGACTTATGCTTTAATGATGAAGTTCCCAACGGAGTTTGGAGTTGGAATGGTCAAAGGATCACAAGAAATGGCTCGAAGGGCAAATTTGTCAGTATACAAGGACAGGGAAGTAAACCAGGTATATGATGTGACAACCAAGCTGATAACCGATGAGACTGAAGAATCAGAAGTATCGAAGGATTTTGAGTTGGTTCCTAGAGAGGAGCCCGAAGCTAAGAAAGATGAGCCGACCGAAGAGGTGGCATTGGACCCAGAAGATCCAGGCAGGACGGTGAAAGTCGGGGCAAATTTGAGTGAATGTATAAAAGCCCAACTTGTCTCACTACTAAGGGATTACAAGGATGTTTTTGCTTAGAGCCACGAAGATATGCCCAGGATAGATCCAAAAGTGATATCACATTGCTTCTCCATCAATCTAGAGTTCCGCCCGGTAGTGAAAAAGAGACGGCTGTTCAATACAGAGAGGAGTGTGGCCATTAAGGATGAAGTAGGCAAGTTGCTTTCTGTAGGATCGATAAGGGAAGTCAAATACCCAGAATGGGTGGCCAATGTGGTGCTGGTTAAGAAGAAAAATAATCAGTGGAGAATGTGTGTAGACTTCACCGATTTGAATAAGGCCTGCCCCGAAAGATAGCTTCCCATTGCCGAGAATAGACCAACTGGTGGATGCAACAGCTGGGCACGAATTGTTGAGCTTCATGGATGCTTATTCAGAATACAATCAGATCAGAATGAATAAAGCGGATGAAGAAAAGACAACCTTCACCACAGATCAGGGTTTGTGCTGCTATAAGGTGATGCCTTTCGGCTTGAAAAACGCTGGGGCAACCTACCAGAGACTGGTAAACAGGATTTTTGCCCGGCAAATCGGGAGGAACATGGAAGTTTATGTGGATGATATGTTGACCAAGAGTGTCATAGCGGAGAGGCATTCAGAAGACTTAAGGGAGACCTTCGAAGTGCTGAGGAGATATAAAATGAAGCTTAACCCAAGCAAATGTGTGTTCGGAGTGCCATCAGGGAGATTTCTTGGTTTTCAGGTGCATCAAAGAGGGATTGAGGTGAACCCCGAGAAGATCAAAGCGTTGGAAGATATGGCTTCACCAAAGACGCTGAGGGATGTACAGAGGCTAACGGGATGTCTTGCGTCACTTAACCGATTCATAGCGAAGTCGACAGACAAATGCGCCCCATTCTTCAGGGCAATAAAGAAAGGAAAAGGCCTTGAATGAAGTGAAGAATGCGAAGCTGCTTTTCAGAAATTGAAAGAGTATTTAGGGCGAGCACCCATCCTCTCAAAGCCGGTGGTCGGGGAAATGTTGTACTTGTACCTCTCAGTCACAGAGGTAGCGACAAGTTCGGTGTTGATTCGAATGGAGGAAGGAGTGCAAAAACCGGTATATTACACCAGCAAGGCTTTGCTGCCAGCAGAAACTAGATACTCACCGGCAGAAAAGGTCGCACTCGCCCTGGTCGCGGCAGCCAAAAAACTAAGGCCGTACTTCCAAGCGCATGCAATAGAGGTGTACACCGACTGCCCGCTAAAACTCATCCTGTAAAAGCCAGAACTGTCGGGAAGATTGACTAAATGGGCGGTTGAGCTAAGTGAATTTGACATCAAATATACCCCAAAAGCTGCAGTTAAGGGACAAGCGGTGTCCGATTTCATAGCAGAGTTCACCGAGCCAGATATGGAAGTGCAAAGGATGATAGAAGGCGAACAAGTGAGTAAGTTCCAATGGAAGTTGCATGTGGATGGTTCGTCGAATACTCATGGCAGTGGGGCCGGAATAGTCATAACAACACAGAAGGGGATGCTGTGGAATGCGCCATGAGATTCGACTTCAAAGCAACTAATAACCAAGCAGAGTATGAAGCTTTGTTGGCTGGTTTGAGAGTTTGCATAGCATTGGGGGCAGATGAGTTGGCGGTATACATCAATTCCTAGGTTGTGGTTAACCAGGTGCTGGATGAATACCAGGCGAGGGAGGAGCATATGATAGCTTACTTAGACATTGCAAAGAGCTTGCTTAAAAAGTTTAAGGCGTCCATGATCCTTCATATCCCTTGGAGGAGAACGAAAAAGCAGATGCTTTGTCTAAATTAGCCTCAGCCACCATGAGTATTAGGTCGAAAGCAATACCAGTGGCGCACATGACCAAACCAAGTACGGCAGAATCTGAAGAGGTCATGGTGTCAGAAATCCGGTTAGGTCCAAGTGATTGGACGACCCAGCTTAGAGAATATTTGGAGAGAAACATATTACCGGAGGATGCTGTGGAGGCAAAACGCGTCAAGTACAGGTCAACTCGGTACACGATTCTAAGGGGAGAACTATACAGAAGAGGGTTCTCAAAGGTGTTACAAAGATGTGTTGCCGGAGAAGAAACCTACAAGATTCTGAAAGATGTTCACAGTGGGGTGTGTGGAAACCACACTGGGGGTAAGAGCCTAGCACACAAGGTACTTCGGCAAGGTTTTTATTAGCCGAATTTATTTGCCGAAGCGCAACGATTCGCAGAAAGTTGCAAGACATGTCAAAGGATAGCAAACGACATTCGGCAACCCCCGGAGTTACTTAGAAGCTTAACTTCCCCTTGGCCTTTTGCCATGTGGGGCCTCGACCTGATTGGTCCAATGCCCACAGGAACAAGGGGAGGAGCAAAGTACGCAATTGTGGCAGTAGACTACTTTACCAAGTGGGCAGAAGCAGAGGCATTGGTGCACATCACGGAGGCGAACACCACTAGCTTTGTCAGGAAGAACATCATATATAGGTTCGGAATCCCGAGCATCATTATAATGGATAACGGAACTCAGTTCGACAACAGCAGGTTCAGGGAAATGTGCGAGGAGTACAAGATTGCAAACTATTATGCGTCACCTGCACATCCTCAAACCAATGGCCAAACTGAAGCTGTGAACAAGGTGATCAAGCACACACTGAAAGCAAAGCTGGAATCAAAGAAAGGCAGTTGGGCAGACAAACTACCAGAGGTGTTATGGGCATACCGAACGACTGTCAGGTCATCCACAGGGGAGACCCCTTTGCACTAGCATTCGGAACAGAGGCCGTAATCCCGACGGAAACAACTTTTACGTCACCCAGGGTGCAACTATATAGCCCCGAGCACAACGTCAACATGTTGCAGCGGAACTTAGATGAGCTTGAAGAAATCAGGGACGCAGCTCAAGTGAGAAACGCAGTGTATCAGTAGAGGGCTGCAAGGTACTATAATTCCCATGTTCGTGTGCGTAGATTCCAGCTCGGAGATTTAGTGCTAAGAAGGGTATCCCCGAACACTAAGGACAAGTCGGCAGGATCTCTCGCCGACAAATGGGAAGGCCCGTATATCATCAAGGGAGTTGCAGGGCATGGAGCCTACCTGATAGCTCACCCAGAAGGCAGCTTAGTACCCCGACCATGAAACGCTCAGTATCTCAAGATTTTCTACCCCTGACAAACTCATTCATGTTTAACGTTATTTTAGCTTTGCTTTAACTTATAGTCAAGTTAAGAGGTTTCTAATTCTTATTGTTATCTAATAAAGTCCGTTTGCTAATAAAGAGGTTATTCATTGAAGACGATGAAATCCACGATAAAGAATGTTCAAATAAAGCAAAAACAACAGTGGCCACTTCGTCCGAGAACAAGCAGACTAAATTTAGTCACCTAAAACAAACCGGTCCGAGCAAATCTAGTTCAAAAATAATCATGCGCTACGAGGCCGCGGGAGAGCGGACAAGTAGTTCTTGAAGGGCTGAGAAGCTAGAATAGCGCGCCCGCCTGGTTTAAGCAGTGCAAACACATTTCTTAACCAAAAGGCAAAACCGAGGCACCAGGATAACTGGAAAACTGCTCGGAGCGCCGCCAGGAAGACTGGTGAGATGCGCAGTCGTGTTGGCTGGTCAACATAACCACCAACGATTCGACGAATCCTTACACAGACAAAACCGGGAGACGTCCTAGGTGACTTGTGTAAGGACCTTGACGTATGGTTGTGGTGAGCCTCGACGAAACGTTAGGGTAAAACGATCTTCACAAGATTGGAGAAATTAATTGCCAGTTAAATAAGATACTCGGCTTAAAAAAGTTGTCAGTTAAATAAGATACTCGACTTTAAAAGAAAAATTGCTAGTTAAATAAGATACTTGGTCCAATAAATCAACGGCCAATTTAATGAGATACTCGGCTTAATAAACGAGTTGCCAGTTGAATAAGATACTCGGTTAACTTTGGTGGTCGCCAAGCACTTGGTTGAAATTAAGAGTTCCAAAAATTCTTAAGATCTATGAGCCGAGTATAGGTGACCGAACAAATTATGCTTCATTTGTTTTTCTTTTGTTATACGTTTATCATGCAGGGAACTGGACAGGCAGAATAGTGAATAGATTTCTTATATATGAGCGAAAGGATATACAACGGTTGTTACAAATAAGAAAAAGAAAATTAATCAAGAAGATGCAGGCGGTTGGGAACTACTTCCACCAATGCTAGGGTCCGGTTCCATCACGTACTCATTCAGGAGACTGTCATCAGAAGGCCAGACAATCACATCTTCCGGGGCGTCGTCATCTATCCAAGCGCTATAATCTACCCCGGGAACAGGCCCAACGTCAGAAGCCTCACCGTCGATCCCCACTTTCCCACAAGCGTGGAAAGTTGAGAAGGAATCAGCAGTGGGAACTTCCAGGTGCATGAGATGTGGCTCTTTTCCATTACTTCTGCAATATGCTCGCCACGTCTTCATCTGGAGCCGAAGGGATTCCAGAGAGGCATCCACATGCTTTCTGACCGAGAGGTTCCAGTTGGCCCTGGTCCGATCGGTTGCTCTGTTCTTCTTCTTGAAAAACTCTCCGGCCGAGACCATTCCCCTCTGAAATTCCCGGAGAAGTAAAGCATCATAGGCTGGAGATCTTTTGAAGCGATCGACCCCCTGAATCTCCAACTCCAGCCTAGCTTCCTTCGACAGGGACTTGACCGTCAAGGCTTGACGTTCCAAGTCCTGAATCCGGCGCTCGTAGGAGGACTTGGCATCTTCAGCTGTCTGCTCGGCCTGGAGTAGAGCCTCCTGAGTAGATAACAACTGGTTTTTTAAGGTTTGGGCCTCTTCAGAAGTGAAATATGCCTTCTGTTCAGCCTCTAATTGACGTGCTAAGCACTGGTCCAGAAGCACCTGACCCGACCTGGCCCCTTCCTGACAAGCCAGTTCGGCCCGAGCACGACGATCTTCACTCTCCTTCAACTGAGCTTCAAGCCTCCTTATTTTCTCCGTCTGACCATCACTAGTCTGGCAGACTTCAGTCATCTCGGCTACCATCTGCAACGAGCCGATAACAAGTGACAAAAATGAAGTAAGCAATAAAGGAGATAAATATGAAAGTCTTAAGAGTTACTCACATAAGAAGCGCTGTTGAAGAAATGGCAGAGCCGATCAGATAACGAACCGACCCTGAGATCGCTCCAACGATCCTCCCCTATATATGCTTGGCCCGAAGCCATAGCCTTCAACATGGCCTCGGGGGTAGGTACACCAGACTGGGTTAAAGGGTTAGGGCTGCCAAGATTAGCCTCGGGGAACCTAGCAGTAGGTATTGCCTGAGGGGAACTAAGGGGGATGCCAGGTTCGTCCCTCATCTGATCCCGTGGAGGAGAGTTCTCTATTGTTCTCTCATTCTCAGCAGCCTCCGCTACCCCCTCCTAATCCGAGGATGACTCGACGAAAGTAACTACTCGAGGAATCTTGGGGGCCGGACGACCAGATGAGAACGAGGCTTTTCTTTTTTCGGGTTGCCTCCCACGAGTATTCAGGTCTGCTGTGTGGTCCTCAAAATCTGGATCGGAACGCCCCATTTCAGCACCACTTCCAGACGGCGCAGTGTTCAGTTCGGCAGAAATCAGAATCTCCGGAACTGTCACGTCCGGATGCTCCCTGGCAATTTCCGCATCCGGGAAAGTGGTATTCGGCTCGACTACAGCAGGCCGAGGAGATCTAGTTCCGCAGGAGAAGGTAGTTGGCTCGGAAGACTCCCCAACCTTCTCCTTCCCCTTTGTCGAAGGACCTGCTTGATTGCCTTCATCAGTTGCGTGGGCGGCCAACTCTTGATCCTGAGTTTCCTCAGGCATGTAATCCGGCACGTCGTCTGCACCCCCCTCGGGAATGTCTTCGGAAGAATTCCCATCAGAGTCACCTTGAGGAGGGGCTATCCCCGTATCCTGTTGACGTTTAACTTCCCTCCGGCTCGCCTCCACAATGCCTTTCATTCGGCGGGCTTGGGCATCGCACACTACATCTATGTCGTACACTAAAAAAAAAAAAAAAAATTTTTAGGAAGCTGAAAGCCAGACAGATAAAGCAGCTAAATAGCAAGGAAGAAATAAAGAACTTACAGCGACGCCGGCGTGCAGAAAGTTGAGGGAAGAGGCGAGCCGTTATCATCTTCTTCTCATCGAAGAGGTAAGGTCTGCCTCTCTTTTCCACGGGACGGAAGGCCGCCCGAGTCATGGTTTTGAGCTCTTCATCCGTAAAAGATGAAGTTATGTGGTTCCACTGGGGTGTGCAGAAGTACCGAGGCACCCGGCGAGTCATCTCGGAACCCTCAATGTCAAAAGAAATTGACCGTCCCCAGTCTCCACCCACGAAGAACCAACTATTCTTCCAGAACTTGTTTGAGGTGGGGAAGCCCCAAACAAACCCTTTCATCTTCTCATCAGCGGTCGATATCACCCTGTTCTTTACGATCACGTCCTTGGGGACCCAACTCTCGGGCTGAGTTGAAAGCAGGAAGTAAATCCCAGTTTTTCCCAGAGGCCTCAAAGAATAGAAGTGACTAATTTCCCGAGGGGTTGGGGGTGGTCGTCCCATCCTATGCCACATGTGCCACATGCACATCAAGATCCGATAGCTATTCGGAGTTAGTTGAGCGGGGGCGAGCTGAGCTTCGGCCAAAAACCACGTAATGAAGGGTTGCAGCGGAAGCGTCACCCCGCAAGAAAGCATCGCCCCATAAATCGCCACTTGACCAGGCGGGGGGTTCCACGCAGCCCGACCGTTAGCAGGGTTTAATGAGATGGTGTCACTGTCCAGATCAAAACGGTTCATGTATTTAATGACTTCTTCGGGGCCGACCACATTTGGCTCAACGTCGTAAGCGCAAACTCTCTCGGGAGAGAAGACGATACGAGCCTCCCTATGCTCGTCCTCAACGTCTTTATCGACCACCCTTTGGGGCCCGACTCGAATTTCCCGAACAAAGGAACCTTTGTTGATGTCGCGATTGCTTTGTTTCTTCCCCATTCTTTTCCACGACCGAGAATTATCATAAGCCACAGAAGCAGAACTGGAATCGGTTTCAGGCTGATAGGATTCAGGCTGTGACGAACTGGAAGAAGCTGGTGAAACTTCACGACGCAGTCCAGATAAGTTGAGTCCGGAGACGTCAGCGTCTATAAATCGGGGCTGATCGGGAATTGGATCACCAAGCAACCTGTGGACAGCTGCAACAGTACAAGTATCACCTTGCTCAATGGCAATCATAGCAACAGTGAAAAGACGATGTCTAGCAGAGGGATCCATGAGAACTAACCTTAAAGGATTGAAGAAACGTGAGGTACGGCAGGATCTTCGAGAAGGTCGAGAAAAGGTTTGGAAACCGATTGAAGTAAATCTTCACAGGACGAGATTACAGGCAGGGAAACGATGACAGAAATCTGGGAAACAATGGCAGAAATCTGGGAAACAATGGCAGAAATCTAGAAAACGGTGGCTGAAATCTGGGAAGTAATGGTAAAAACTTGAATAGGGGTTTTCCCCTTTGAAGCAATACTCCTATATATAAGCATGCCACCGGTCCCAAGACACGAAACCCTAGAAAGGGTAGGTGAGGAGAAGCGGGAAAGATTGGGATAAGAATCATGACGTGAGCTGTACGGGCACGAACAGAAGGGTCGCGTCTCATAAATACCATGTACCACTGCCAAACAAAAGAAGACAGGTGGCAGTAAAGAGAGGCACCGAGCCGTCGAAGAGACAGTCAGTCACCATCAAAAGATCTTCAAATAAGAAAAGAATCAAACGCGTGCAGGCGTAATTAAGACACGCCATTAACGTTTCGAAGCGAACGAGGAATTTGAAATCCGACATTGATGAAGAAGACGATAAACGAGAAAAAGTCATGAAAGAGTTAAATATTTATCCCGGGTAAGCAGGATACATTCGGTTCAAATATTTAAGGGGGTATTGTTATATGTAAAAATCATCATTAAGGAAACGTCATTACAGTAAGGGGCCACGTAAGCAAAATTGAGAAAAGTCAAGCGTTAAAGGGCAGAAATTCCCAAGGGAATTTACTCGGCAAAGAGTAAAGCAACCCGACCACAGACGAAGAAACCGGCTCGGGCATACTCGGACATACTCGGGCATACTCGGGATCAGATAATGAAGACAAGTACTTCATAAACATATGGATAGAATCAGAAGCAAGCAACTCCACAATAAGCAACGATACGACTATCAGAGTTCAATTGAAAGGCAAATAGATTTCTCGTAGATAAAGGGCGAGGAATCCGACGCAGATTCAGACTCAGCCAAAACAGGAAACAGGATAAACTCCATAAAGAGACAGACTTCAATTAGAACTAGGAAATCACACAAAATACGGGTATCACAACACCAAACCCTAGCACAACCATAAACCCTAGCAAATAACATGTATAAATACCCCAGTAAGAAACATAATGGAGGGAGGTGTGAATTAGCAGGATAAGTCAGAGAGAAATACTTTGTAATTGAATTTTTCATAGTGGATTTGACTTTGTTGCTCATGCAACAACCCGTGGATTTTTCTCCAGTTAAAAAGAGTTTTTACCACGTATTCGTATCTCTTGATTTATTGTTTTCTTGCGGTATTACACTTATCTGTTCTTATTTTCGCTTGATACAAGTTCGTTGATAGTGACGACGAAAAATCACCATCAACAAGAAGGATATGTTAATAATCCTATATGTCCATGTGTTTTCATTAAGAAATCAGAATCTGGATTAGCTATCATAGCAGTTTATGTTGATGATATGAACTTAATTGGAACTCCTGGGGAACTCCAGAAAACTGCTAAATACCTGAAAAAAGAATTTGAAATGAAAGATCTGGGAAAGACAAAATATTGTCTCGGCCTTGAGATCGAGCATAGATTAAATGGAGTACTTATCCATCAATCAGCATATATTGAAAAGATTTTAAAAAGATTCAATATGGATAATGCTCATCCATTAAGTACTCCTATGGTTGTTAGATCTCTTGATCCTAAAAAGGATCCATTCCGTCCAAAAGAAAATGGTGAAAAGATACTTGGTCCTGATGTACCGTATCTTAATGCAATTGGTGCATTATTTTATCTGGCTCAGTGTACTAGACCAGATATTGCATTCTCTGTGAATGTACTAGCTAGATTCAGTTCAGCACCAACTCGGAGATATTGGAATGGGATCAAACATCTTTTCCGTTACCTTTGTGGAACGAAAGATTTAGGATTATTTTACACAAAATCTAACAATTTTTCAGGTTTACTTGGTTATGCTGATGCCGGGTATCTGTCTGATCCCTACAAAGCTTGTTCACAGACGGAATATGTTTTTACATATAATGACACAACTATATCATGGCGCTCCACAAAATAGACTTTGGTTGCTACATCCTCTAATCATTCGGAAATCATCGCACTTCATGAAGCAAGTCGAGAATGTGTTTGGCTAAGGTCAGTTATTCATCATATTCAAAATACTTGTGGATTTTCATTATCTACAGAAATGTCAACACAAATATTTGAAGATAATGCGGCTTGCATTGCTCAAATTAGAGGGGGATATATCAAAGGAGATAGAACCAAAGCATGAGCTTCAAACAGAGTCGACAAATTGATGTTAAGCAAATACGGTCTACAGATAATCTTGCAGATCTTTTTACCAAAGCATTGCCTATATCAACTTTTGAGAAGCTGGTATATGGAATAGGCATGCGTCAACTCTGTAAAATACAAGATTAATACTGAAGTTTTTATGAGGGGGAGCATTCAATCAGGGGGAGCAAAGTTTTGAATGGACATAGGTACACTATACTCTTTTTCCCTTCGATCAGGTTTTGTCCCACTGAATTTTCCTGACAAGGTTTTTAATGAGATAGTTATTAATGTCCAACCACATTAGATCCAGAGAGATCATTGTATATATTTTTCTATTTTTCTCAGGTTTTATTCCATTGGGTCTTTCCTAGAAAATTCATACATGTGGTATAAATCTAAGGGAGAGTATTATAATATGTGGCTTTGTACCACATGTGTAAATTACACAAAATATCTCCTCTCTCCTATCCAAATCCCACCGCCTCTCTTGCCTTATATATATCTACAATTTTCTGTGTAAATTTGGCTAATCACAATATCAATACAAAAGATCACAAGATTAGAGAAAAAGTCAAATTAACAAAAGGTTTGTGATATTGTTTGTGATCAATCTGATCTCTCGTTCCTTCTCCACCTCTCTCACTTTCATACTCATTTCTTCACCTGTGTTCTTCACCTTCTTCTTTTGTTCTTCATATACCATTATTATATTTATATATAACATCTTTTTATTTCTTATACAAACGTAAAATCAATTAGCAACCAGCAAGTCTTGACTGGTACAAGCTGCACAGCTGAACACTAGTTAAGCACCCACTATTTTTTATTTTTTATTTTTTGAAAACTACCGACATTGTGGTTTAGGGGGTTGTCGAGACCTGACGAGATTATACCTTACAAATATAGTCCGGATTGTAGCTATCACCACCAAGGCAAGAGACCCTTAGCTAGCACTCACAATTAAAATAATTATTAAAAGGTATTAAACTTAATTCTAATTTGTTTAAGGCTCCAAATGAGAATGATATTGTTTTGTGTCGGTTGAAGAAGAATCTATCTAGACGATGGAGATGTGCATACAATAGAAGAGGAATAGAAATTCGAAGCAACTCGACTTGTGCAATTCTTAGCCATCTAACCCAACATTTTTGAAAAAAATTAACAAGTTTAAGTTAGTTTAAAAAAAATTTAAAGCCTACATTCAATGTAGTTGCTGTTAGCCCATTAAGAAACGTTAATATTCAATTTAAATCTAAACCCAATAAATCAAGTTATATATTATGAGCCCTATAACCTATATTTAACATAAAAAAGCCCAACAAAGCAATTAGTCCATAAACAAATATTAAATTACCAAAGCCTAAAAAAAATTAAAAAACCAAAACCAAAACCACAATCACAACCAAATTGTAGGGTTATCTACATTGAGAGGGAACTTGCTGATACTATGATACCGTATCAATAATTGATATTGTTTGTGCCTTGAAACCTCATAGTGCTCCGTATCAATAACTAATATTGTTTGTGCCTTGAAACCTCGTAGTGCTCCACTTCGACAATATCTTATTGTGTATGTAATGCATCTTTTTGTTACTTTTTTTTATTACTTTTTTTGTGTGTTTTTCTTGTATTTGGTATGTATTTGAGGGTAAGACTTATAATGTCCCCCTAACTTAGTATATCATTAATACTTTTTAATGAAACTTTTCTCGTATCATTTTGATTTGACTATTATAAAGAAAAATTTTGTTTGATTATTATAGTTCAAAATATTATAACTTTTAAGTAAGAAAATAAAATTTAGATTAGCCCACTCCCAAATTTTTTCCTAGCTAAGCCAAATAAAGCGCTCCAGTGCTCCGGTTTCGGTTCAAGAAAACCAAGCCTTGTAATCTCAAGTGGAAAGCTGTGATTTTAGTGTTGATACAAGATTCATTTATGAGCATGAGATACCAAAGACTGTTGTTTTAAAGTTCTCAGGTTTTCCGTTTTTGTCTTATCAGGTTTTATAGTTTTTGGGTGTTTGATTATTTTGAAGGAAAAAGAACCGCTTTAATTAAAGTAATCCTATTAGTTGGAGACTTGGAGGATGAGTTGTTTGGATATTAAGGAAAAATTTCCATTTATATTTCATTATTTAAAAATAAAGGGAAATTACATAAGAATGATTTGGCCTTTATACATATCGATGGAGAAGTTTGTGTATTCTATACGAATTTGGATTCTCTCTTCACCCTAATTGCCATCATCTCCATAATCTATTATCACGTGTTTATAAATGATATGTATTATTTCTATTAATTTTTATGTTTTACTTTACTAAAAGATATAATTAATCAAGACTATTGATTTAAATGAGAATAAAGTGAGGTGCGGTACACAAACACCCCCAACAAATTTATTTTTTTATAATAATACAACCCCCCCCCCCCCCCGTTTTCCGGTTTGTTTTCTTCTCAGGTTTTATTGTTTTTGGGTCTTTGATTATTTTGAAGGAAAAAGAACCGCTTTAATTAAAGTAACCCTATTAGTTGGAGGTTAAGTTGTTTGGATATTAAGGAAAATTTTCTATTTATATTTCATTATTTAAAAATAAAGGGAAATTACACTGGTACATGAATTTAGATTCTCTCTTCACCCTAATTGTCTTCACTTCCATAATCTATTGTCACGTGTCTATAAATTGTCTGTATTATTTCTATTAATTTTTATGTTTTACTTTACAAAAATATATAATTAATCAAGACCATTGATTTAGATGAGAATAAAGTGAGGTGTAGTGGGGATCCAAATCCATTCTACACAAACACCCCCAACACTTGGCAGCTTCTACCACTAGAAGGCTATTTTACGTGAAACAAAAAGAAAAGAAGAAACAAAATAAGGGGAGTTTGGCCAAGATAAAAAAGGAAAAAAAAGGTTTTTGAAAATACACTCTTAGCGTGTGTCTAACAACCTAGAGGAGGGTGAATGAGTTGTTAATCAATTATTACAAATTTTTCGATTAGTCAATATTAATAATATAACCCAACATAAACAAACATACAAAATCAAGTAAAAGTGCGGAATATAAATAACACTTGATTTTTACGTGGAAACCCTTCAACAAGGGAAAAACCACGGGCTATCCTTCTAGCCACACACGATCCTCAAATACACTATTGTAATGATGTTTACAACGTAGGTTGACCTCTAGTCACACCATTCTCGGTCACTAACCCACCACTACTACCCAACGGGCCATTATAGTGAATCCTTGATCACTTTGCTTGCCAACCACACCTTGGTTGCAAGACTTCACTTGCTTGTGCACTACACCTTGTAGTCACAAGACTTAACTCTCAAGAAGAGATTAACAACCTAAGTGAATATATGAATACTCAACATACAAATAATACTAGGCAACACTAAATGCTTATCTAAGGATTTAAGATGACACTAAGTACAAATCCTAGATATCAATGTCTATATGAATGCTCATAAAGACCTAACTAGATATAGATATGCAAGTCTAAAATCTAGTCATCAAAACAAAGCCATATCAACACATGTTGTCACATAAAATGGCAAGGACAATAAATGCAATTAACAAATGCAATCAATGAGTCCTAATTAGCTAGAGGGCAAATATGTCCTAAATATTAGCTATCATAATACAAACCCCAAACATGTCATAACTTCAATTGATATACAATAAATATGAAGATTTGCTAACCTAAGCAATAAATGACATGTCTTGATAAGCTAGAACAATAAACGAGCAAGGATGTGAGTTCTACTTACCAAGTAAAGACATTAATGAAGACCCATGCTTGAATGATGCTCTATATGCAATATGATGATGGGTTTTGGGGTTTGGAGAGTCAAGTAACAAAGCTTGAAGCTTTCTCTCTCATAAAAAAATGGGTTCTTGAAGCTCTCTCTCTCTCTTGGAGTCACTTTCTCTCACTAAGGATGTAAATTTCTGAGCTCTAGGGTTAAATGGTGGAGAAGATGAAATATATAAAGGAGAAAAAATGAGCTGTCGTGAAAAGATGAAAATGCCCAGTTCGGGTGACAGAGGCGACATGCAAGGCGACATGACCAAGTTGCCTCGTAAGTCGCCTAACACACTGGAAAGAAACACACGTAGCCTGAGGCGACATGTAAGGCGACATGCCCAAGTCGCCTATGAAGTCGCCTAACACACTGGTGGAAAATTACAAGACAAAGACGACATTGGAGGCGACATGCACAAGTGGCCTTGCATGTAGCCTAACACACTGTGGGAAAAACTCAAGTCTAAGGCGACTTGTTAGGCGACATGCATAAGTGGCCTTGCATTTCGCCTAACCCACTGTGCAGCCCATCAACTCCAAAATGCGAGATGTGTGTGTGTGTGTGTGTGTGTGTGTGTGTGTGTGTGTGTGTGTGTGTGTGTGTGTGTGTGTGTGTTCAACCATACATGCATGTCAATACAAATGCATAGAATGTGAGTGTGTGCAACTAAATCTCTTCAAGAGTTAAGGACAATTGAACTACCTCTCTTGAAGCTCTTTGGGATGATCGGAAGCATGTCTTCGAGAACCTATGCTACCCGTTACATAAACATCCCCAATGTGATTTGTCATGAAACAAGCCAATCACAAAAGTAAGGTTCTTACAATCTCCCCCTTTGACTATTTCATGACAAAATCACCACTCACAAAATAATCCTCACAAAACAAAAAAAAATGAAGCTATTGGTCAACAAAATATATTCTACGTTACAATAAGAGAAACCTAGGATCTAAGTCTTCAAGGGCATCAATCTCTTCGTAGATCATCATACCTACACACAATAGCAAGAAAGCACTTTCCAAGAACAAGTACATGTGAGGTGAACAAATACAAAAGGCAATTGCACTCAATAAAGCAATATAAAGAAATGCATGTGCAATGCTCCCCCTAAATGGTTACTCTCTCTCAAGGCTTCTCCCACAAATCATAACCAATGCTCCCCCTATATCTCTCAAGACTTTTCTCCTCCTTTTTGTCATGAGATAGGCAAAGGAGCTCCCCCTATCGGATTGCTTTAGCAAAGAGAGATATTTGCACAAAAGATGATTGCATAATCATGTACATAAACTTTATGCAACTCAATTAAGTAAGAGAGATTCAAGAGTTTTTATTTTAACGAGAATGTGTGACAGTGTTGCTTTGCATGCAAGACATATAACATCAAAGTTCAAAAACAATGGTATTTGGCAAAGCAAACATCAAAAGGGTTTCCATAAGAATTCAAACCAATTTGTACCCTTTTGTCATAAGCAAACATGATATAGTATTTTGAAAAGAAATTTTCAACGCACACAAAACTATATCAATCCTTAAAAGCAAATCAAGACATTGGATCAAGAGATCCTTTTAGATTTTTCCGGATAATTATCCGTATGATAGTAGTCTTGATTAACAATTAAGAAGAGAGAGAAGACTAATTTGGATATAAAATCCTTATTGATTACATGGATACAAGATCCTTATTGATTAGTCTTCTCATTTGCATTCACACACATTTGCATTAAAGCAATCAAAACATATTTCATGCATATCATTTTGAGCATGTCATAATCAAGTTCACATGTCATGGAGATAAATTATGGGTCATTCAAGTGTACTTTCCCAATCAAATCTCCTAGTCCAAAAATGCATGTTTGAACATAAATATGACATGGATTGCAAACAAAGCAAGGTTACACACTTATGAATAAAAATACCATATAAGCATATATGTACAACCTGGTATCACAAGCAATGAATAAAGAAGCATAAAGTATATCAAATTTTTGCACATTTCAAAAATGCAAGGTTGCTCTCTTTGCTTGAGCTGCCCAAATGGGGTCAATTCCAACCAAGTCAATAGGAGGCAAGAGCCCCTATAGACATACCAAGCCCATTAGACCTAGTTGAGTCTATGGGTGACATATTAGCACAATAGCATGCAGGTTCATCTTTTCTAATCCACTTAGGTGATATACTTTCATTCCTAGTGGTCTTAGTCAACATATTGCTAGACTTCCTAGAATCATTTTCTCTAGCTTTCACAGGCACATGCATATTTGCCTTTTTAAGTCTATTCCTCTCCCTCATGCTCTCAACCCTACATTTCTTAATGTACCTATGGCAATTAGGCCTAATATGCCCATCAACACCATAAAAATGACAAGTAGGTATAAAGTGAGGAGTCATACCATATCCTTGTAAGGTCATTGGAGACTTGTCAAGCATTTGGGTGGCCTTTGGTGTTGAACCGGTTCTTTCCTTCTTTGTTGTTGAACCGGGTTGGGATGTCTCTTTGGTTGAGGTTGCATGGCTTGCCTTCTTGGTTGGTCATGATGAGAATGTTGAGATTGAGCTCCATTCTTTGTTGGCATCTTCACTTGGCCACTCTTGGATGACTCTCCAAGCTCAATCTTCCTCCTTGGATGTTGTGGAGGTGAGGCTTCCTTCACGCTATTTCCCTTGACAAACACCGTCTTGCCTATGGAGGGAGTTTCCTTGTCATGAACATATCCAAGGCCCCTCTTATCATTGGACTTCTTTCCAATGCCCAACATATGGTCAAGCTTTTCTGTGCCGGAGGTCATTTTGGCAAGCAACTCCTTAGCTTCCTCAAGCTCCTTCTTCATCTTGTCTTCACTTTCGTTGACTCTCCTCACTTCTTCATTCAAGTGAGTTACCTTGGCTGAAAGCTTAAGATTCTCCTCCTTTAATTTTTGAATCTCCTTTTTCTTTTTCAACCTAGAGTCTTCAAAGTGTTTGATGAAGCCTTCAAGGTCCATGCCTTCACAAATTCCTCTAGAGTGAGGATAAGACTTCTCATCACTAGAGTCACTTTCTACACTAGAGAATGAGACACTCTTTTCACTTTGCCTCTCATCAAATGAGTCAACTTCCTCATCAAGACTTTCGCCTTGGTCACAAGACAAGGCACTCTTGCCTTCTTCTACTTCCACATAGGAGGCTCCAAAGGCCGTGTAGTTAATGGCAAGTTCTTCATCATCCGAGGAATCTTCTACACTCTCACTATCACTTGATAAGATAGCCATTGCCTTTCCTCTTCTCTTGTCCTTCAAGTTAGTACAATCCTTAGAGATATGCCCGAATCCTTCACATTCAAAGCATTGAATCCCCTTTCTTGAAGGCTTCTCTTAACTTGGCTCAATCTTCTTGAAGTGGGTTTTCTTCTTGAAGTCATTTCCCTTATAGCCATGGCCACTCTTTTGTAGCTTCAAGAATTTCTTGAATCTCTTAACCATTAGAGCCATGTCTTCATCCGAGTCATCATCCCCCTTCCCAATCTTGGAGGTCTTCAAGGCTAACCCCTTTTTCTTCTTAGGAGGTGTGGAGGTAGGACCCCGTCTAGACTCATAGGCAAGTAGCCTTCCAATCATTTCACTTGGCTTTATAGTCTTGAAGTCCTTGTTTTCTTCAGGAGCCGTCACTTTGGATTTGAATCTAGCGGGAAGTGACCTCATGATCTTTTGCTTGATCCTCCTATCCGAATACGGTTCACCTAGTTGATGGCTTTGATTCACAATGTCCATCAACTTCACTTGGAAGTCATTAAAGCACTCATGCTCCTCCATCTTGATCGTCTCAAATTATGCTTGAAGAACTTGGAGCTTGGAATCCTTAACCACTTCGGTTCCCTCATGCGCCGTCTCTAGGATCTTCCAAGCTTCATGTGCATTTTTGGTGATTTGGATGAGTTTGTATTGGCTCTCATCCATTGCACAAAACAAAGCATGCATTGCTTTGTTATTCCACTTTGAAGCTTCAAATTCTTGTGTGCTCCATTGAGACTTAGGCTTGGAGACTTCACTTCCATCTTCGGTGGTCATTATTGGAGGAGTGTAACCATCTTCAATTGCTATCCAAGCTCGGTCACTTATTTGGCAAATATAGGACTCCATCTTGCCTTTCCATGAGGCATAATTGTCACCCTTGAGCAAAGGAGGTCGTATGCTCGATGCTCCCTCATTACTCATCCCAAAGTCACTCATAGTGTTTGGGTAATATGAATGCAAATTAATGCAACCAACAAAATGCACACAAATGCAAGACACACACAATCAAGAGCAAGGATCACCTAAGTATATCTAGGAACCTGCTATGATACCAATTGAAAATACACTCTTAGCGTGTGTCTAACAACCTAGAGGGGGGGGGGGGGGGGGGGGGTGAATGGGTTGTTAATCAATTATTACCAATTTTTCGATTAGTCAATATTAATAATATAACCCAATATAAACAAACATACAAAATCAAGTAAAAGTGCGAATATAAATAACACTTGATTTTTACGTGGAAACCCTTCAACAAGGGAAAAACCACGGGCTATCCTTCTAGCCACACACGATCCTCAAATCCACTATTGTAAAGATGTTTACAACCTAGGTTGACCTCTAGTCACACCATTCTTGGTCACTAACCCACCACTACTACCCAACGGGCCTTTATAGTGAATCCTTGATCACTTTGCTTGCCAACCACACCTTGGTTGCAAGACTTCACTTGCAACCTAAGTGAATATATGAATACTCAACATACAAATAATGCTAGGCAACACTAAATGCTTATCTAGGGATTTAAGATGACACTAAGTACAAATCCTAAATATTAATGTCTATATGAATGCTCATAAAGACCTAACTAGATATAAATATGCAAGTCTAAAATCTAGTCATCAAAACAAAGCCATATCAACACATGTTGTCACATAAAATGGCAAGGACAATACATGCAATTAACAAATGCAGTCAATGAGTCATAATTAGCTAAAGGGCAAATATGTCCTAAACATTAGCTATCACAATACAAACCCCAAACATGTCATAACTTCAATTGATATACAATAAATATGAAGATTTGCTAACCTAAGCAATAAATGACATGTCTTGATAAGCTAGAACAATAAATGAGCAAAGATGTGAGTTCTACTTACCAAGTAAAGACATTAATGAAGACCCATGCTTGAATGATACTCTATATGCAAGATGATGATGGGTTTTGGGGTTTGGAGAGTCAAGTAACAAAGCTTGAAGCTTTCTCTCTCATAAAAAATGGGTTCTTAAAGCTCTCTCTCTTGGAGTCACTTTCTCTCACTAAGGATATAAATTTCTAAACTCTAGGGTTAAATGGTGGAGAAGATGAAATATATAAAGGAGAAAAAACGAGCTGTCGTGAAAAGACGAAAATGCCCAGTTCGGGTGACAGAGGTGACATGCAAGGCGACATGACTAAGTCACCTCGTAAGTCGCCTAACACAATGGAAAGAAACACACGTAGCCTGAGGCGACATGTAAGGCGACATGCCCAAGTCGCCTAACACACTGGAGGAAAATTACAAGAGAAATGCGACATTGGAGGCGACATGCACAAGTGGCCTTGCATGTCGCCTAACACACTGTGGGAAAAACTCAAGTCTAAGGCGACTTGTCAGGCGACATGCACAAGTGGCCTTGCATGTCGCCTAACCCACTGTGCAGTCCATCAACTCCAAAATGCAAGAAGTGTGTGTGTGTGTGTGTGTGTGTGTGTGTGTGTGTGTGTGTGTGTGTGTGTGTGTGTGTGTGTTTGTGTGTGTGTGTTCAACCATACATGCATGTCAATACAAATGCATATAATGTGAGTGTGTGCAACTAAATCTCTTCAAGAGTTAAGGACAAGTGAACTACCTCTCTTGAAGCTCTTTGGGGTGATCAGAAGCATGTCTTCGAGAACCTATGCTACCCGTTACATAAACATCCCCAATGTGATTTGTCATGAAACAAGCCATTCACAAAAGTGAGGTTCTTACAGTTTTTGCTTCTTGTCATTGACATAGGGTAAGTGTTGTTTTGTGTATCTTCTTCTACCTCCATTCCACTTCCTGAAGCCTGTGACGCGGCCACATGTAGTTGCCAGAACCCGGGAGATAGCGAAGAAGATCCGGTGGTGCAAATCGGAAAGCGATATCAACAAGAGAAAGAACGAATGAGTTAGCATGTGTGTATGATTTCGAATCCTACCTCATGTTTATTCTTATATATCGTATAGGTTCACTGATTCGCTTAAATTTTTTTTTTAAAAAGTTTTAAAATCCCTTCCGCTGCGTTACTCTAGGACTTACAATTGGTATCAGAGCCTTAATACGATATATTCAAATAAATCGTTTTTTTATTTTTGATTAATTGCATGAATATATGTGTAGGCACAATCTATTATATGTATGTTGTTTTAATTTTTTTTTTTAAACATGATTGATCATTAATTGTATGGTACGGTGGGTTTTAGGGTTTTGGATATTAAATGTAATATTAATTTTCTGATGTAATATTAATTCCGGGTTGTAAATATATATATTTTGTTGATTTGCTGTATTTTATTTTTATTAATGTAAATCGTTGAAGAACAAGGATACGGAAGACATAACACAGCAGCCGCGCGGACCATGTGTGAAGGAGCGGCAGCGTGTGCGCGATTGTCAAGCAACGCACTGCTGCTGCACATAAATTTTGTGTGCGTTTGCAATGGCTAAATGCAACATATGTGCATGCCAAAACAACACATGCAATTGTGCATGCATAACAGATGTGCCATTTGCATGCAACACATGCACAAGAGTTGCTCAAAGCACATCTGCACAAGTTGATTTGCATTTGTGCAAAAGCCACCACACTCACATGCGCAAGTGTTGCGTGATGCATCAAATGCATAACCACATCGACCGATATTTTCTTTTATTTCCTTCTATTTTTTTTTTGAAACTTTGGGCCTCCGATAAATGTTAGTGTATCATTTGGGCATTAAGTTTTTTGACTCATGAGATGGATCATTTATTAAAATAAAAAGGTTAATCAAATTGGGTTTGATTAAAAGCCCAAAAGATATCATAGATGGACTTGAAGAAAAGATGAATTACAAGAAGACCAAGGAATGCCTTGAATTAATTTTTGTAATTAGAATTTTTTTTTTAAGTTAGATAAACCCATCGTACTCGGTCAATTCATGTATGTTTTTATTATGTGATAATTAAAGCATTGCCATGCATACAAATGCCATATAGATTAGTAGTGCCTACACGCATTTTATTAAATGTCATACATGCATAATAGCCTATCATATTATGTGTTTAATTTTTTTATGTGATTAATAAAATTGGTAATTCACGTAATGGGCTATTAGTTAGGTACTTTTATTATTATTAGGATTAATTGATTAAGGCCCTAATAATAATTGGACCGAAAAAGGTGTTTTAGTTTTAATAGTTAAAACTTGGTAATCACATTATCAATTCTAGTCTTAGTAAATTAGTTTACATAGATTAGAATTTGATTAATAAACTAGATTTTTTAATTGTTAAAAAAATCAGATAGTTTAATAATTTGTTAATAGAATGAGATTCTACTAATTTACTAAAATGCCCTAGACACTTAGATTTGAATTAACCGTTAATTCTTAGTATAATCTAGGTGCATTAATAATTGAAAACACTAATCGGAAAATAGTGAATGGGAGAGGGATATATTACAATATGTCACACAGTCTCCATCGTTAGTTCAACACCGTGAGATTCAAGTGGGGCCTCGAGACAGCTTTGTTTTCGTCCTCCCTAAGGAATGTTTCCATGAGAGTCAATATCAAGGTTGACTTCCTAATGGATAAGATCTTTGAATATATTTTGGGATTGACTGACCGTAAGGCATCAATTCTCAAGTTAAGTTCATGAGATCTGAAATGATGGGTCACATTCACAAAGGATTTAATAAAATTGGTTTATTAAGATCCTGATTGAAACAAACAATGGTTGAATGATATAAGAATAAGAGTTATTCTAGTATATCATTTGACTGAGAATGTGTCGGTCCAACATGCAAGTACTTGACCGACCTTAAGGTGGCACTTGCTTGTGGTATGTTGGATTGTAGTGGCGTAGTAAAATGTTTTTAGGGTTTTATTTCTTGTTCATTGAACATGTTCATGCATCATGTTTAATTTAATGCTAAACATTTACATGTGATGAATGTATGAGATGAATGAAATCTTTTATTCATTTTTTTCTACAATGTCGTTTGCGTTTTTACAAATCCTCGCTAATGACAAATTAACCGGAGAAAATTACACTAAGTGGAAAAATCACATTTACACAATCCTGGTAACTAAAGACCTAAAGTTTGTGCTAACAGATGAATGTCCTCCATAGCTTGCTACCAATGCCACACGAAATATTCGTGAGGCACATCAGAAATGGATCTCAGCTGATGAGAAAGTTCGAATATATCTGTTAGCCAGCATGACAGATGTGCTTGTCACAAAGCACGAGGAAATGACTACAACATTCGAAATTTTAGAGTCATTGCATGCTATATTCGGGCAGACATCCGAGCAAAAGCGGCACGAAGCTGTTCGTTCCGCAATGCTTGCTAGGATAAAGGAGGGATCATCGGTCTGAGAATATGTCCTGAGCATGATGTCCCACTTCAACACAGCTGAGGTCAATGGTGGGGCAATTGATGAGGCAAGCCAGGTGAGCATCATACTGACGACTCTTCCAAAGAGTTTCCATCAGTTTAAAAGCAACTACAGGATGAACAAGTTGAAGTTTAGCCTGACTCAGTTGCTGAATGAGCTCACTACCTTTGAGTCAATGACTAAGAACCACAAAGGTAAGTCCGGTGAGGCAAATGTTGCCGAACCATCTTCTTCTGGGTCTAAGAAGAGGAAGAGGTTTGCTAGCAAGGCTAATGAAAAGCCCAAGAAGAAACCAGCCCAAAGAAAGAAAAAGAGCACCTCAACCGACAAAGCAAAATGGAAGTGTTTCCATTGCGACAATGTCGGTCACTGGAAGAGGAACTGTACTTAGTACCTCGAGGAGCTCACCAAGAAAAAAAATGCGGAAGGTAATATGATTTGCTTGTCATTGAATCATGTTTAGTTGAAGATGATTCTTCACCTTGGATAGTAGATTCAAGGGCCACTAACCATGTTTGTTCTTCTTTACAGTGGACTGATTCTTGGACGGAGCTAGATGAGGGGGCCTTCTCGATGCGCCATGGGTCGGGGAATGTCATGTCAGTAAGAGCAATGGGAGTAGTTAGACTACATTTTAGTAGTTGTTTTATTGTTTTAAACAATGTTTATTTTATTCCTGGATTTACCAGAAACCTTATTTCGGTATCCAAGTTGTTGGAACAATTTTATTTTATTTATTTTAATAATAAATTAGATGTTGTTTCTAGAAATGGAATTAATATATGTTCAGGCTTAGTTGGAAACAACTTCTATGTATTATGACCATTAATACATACAACACTGCTAAATGCTGAAATGTTTAAAGTTGAAAAATCTAAAACAAAATGACAAAAAGTTTCTCCGGATAATGAAACGTATCTATGTTATCTAAGACTTGACCATATCAACTTCGACATGATAGACAGACTAGTAAAAAGCGGACCCTTATATCGGTTAAAGGTTGGCACCTTACCTGTCTGTGAATCCTGTTTAGAAGGTAAAATGACCAAGATACCTTTTACTGGAAAAAGGGCTTAGAGCTACGGAACCACTAGAGTTTATACATTTAGACATCTGCAGACCAATGAATGTCAAAGAAATAGGCGGGTATGAGTATTATGTCACCTTTATAGATGACTACTCAAGATACAGATATGTCTACCTAATGCAACGAAAGTCGGAAACCTTTGAAAAGTTTAAAGAATTCCAGCTGAAGTTGAGAACCAATTGGGCAAGACAATCAAGGCTCTACGATCGGATCGTGGAGGTGAGTTTCTTGACCAAGAGTTTGAAGACTACTTGGTTGAACATGGGATCGTATCCCAACTCACAGCTCCCGAAACACCACAACAGAATGGTGTTGCGGAGAGGAGAAACAGAACCCTAATGGAAATGGTGAGATTTATGATTAGTTTCTCATCATTACCGAATTCTTTTTAGGGATATGCATTACAAACGGCGGCCTACATTTTGAATGTAGTCCCATCCAAATTTGTTCCTAAGACTCCTCTAGAGTTGTGGAATGGTAGTAAAGTTAGTTTACGGTATTTCCGCTTATGGGGGTGTCCAGTACATGTACTGAAGAACATAACTGGAAAGCTGGACCCTAAGTCTATGGTCTGCTTGTTTGTAGGTTATTCCAATGAGACTAGAGGTGGATACTTCTATAATCTTGAGGAGAACAAAGTATTTGTATCGACAAATGCAACATTTCTTGAGGATAACTATATGAGTGATCATAAACCTCAAAGCAAAATTGTATTAAATGATATGGAGCCTGGTACGAACAGTGCTAAATCAACAAGAGTTGTTGATCCATTCACATCTGATAGTCAAATGATTCCTAGTCAGGATACACTACCACCTAGACATAGTGAGAGGGTTGTAAGACAACCTGAAAGCTATTTGGGTATTGGAGAGAGACGAGATGTCGTCTCTAATGATAGTGCGGATGATCCATTGATATTTATGAATGTAATGACAGATCCTGACAAAGAGGAATGGCTGAAGCCATGAATCTTGAGATGGAGTCTATGTACTCCAACTCAGTCTGGGAACTTGTAGACTTATCAGATGGGATAAAACCCATAAGATGTAATTGGATCTACAAAAGAAAGAGATAAGTAGACGGAAAGGTAGAGAACTTCAAGGCAATGCTAGTGGCAAAGGGTTATACCCAAAAGAAGTGGGTCGATTATGAAGAGATCTTCTCGCCAGTAGCCATGTTTAAGTCTATTAGGATTCTCTTATCCATTGCTGCCTATTTCGATTATGAAATTTGGCAAATGGACGTCAAGACTGCACTTTCAAATGTCAATCTTGATGAGAGCGTCTATATGATGCAACCCGAAGGATTCATGACTCCAAATCAAGAGCAAAAGGTTTGCAAGTTGCAAAGGTCCATTTATGGACTAAAGCAAGCATCTAGATCATGGAATATGAGGTTTGATAATGCTATCAAAACCTGTGGCTTTGAGAAAAACGTCGATAAACCTTGTGCCTACAAGCACATCATTGACAAGAAAGTAGTTTTCTTAGTCTTATACGTAGATGATATCCTACTCATTAGGAATGACATATGGGTACCGTCGGAAGTAAAGGGATGGCTGGCTACCCAATTCCAAATGAAAGATTTGGGAGAGACGAGTTATGTTATAGAGATCCAATTAATTAGGATCGTAAGAACAAACTCTTTGCATTGTCTCAGGCATCGTATATCGATAAGATACTTATGCGATTTTTGATGCAGAATTCCAAGAAAGGTAATTTACCTTCTAGGCATGAAGTTCACTTGTCTAAGGAATAGTGTCCTAAGACACCTCAAGAAGTTAAGGATATGAGACATGTTCTCTATGCGTTTGTGCTATGTTATGCACGAGACCTGACATCAGCTTCGCAGTGGGAGTAGCCAGTAGGTTTCAGTCCAACCCATGATTGGATCATTGTGTTGCTGTAAAGGCCATTCTCAAGTATCTTCGGAGAACAAGAAACTATATGCTCGTATATTCTGGGCAGAATTTGATCCCGTTAGGATATACATACTCTGATTTTCAGTCAGACAGGAATTTTAAGAAATCTACGTCTGGCTCAGTTTTTACCCTTAGTGGTGGAGCCATAGTATGTAGGAGTGTTAAGCAATCATGTACTGCTGACTCCACCAAAGAAGCTGAGTATGCAGCAGCTTGTGAAGCATTTAAAGAGGCTATCTGGCTCCGTAAGTTCTTGACCGATCTAGAAGTTGTTCCAGATCTAGAAGCCAATCACACTTTATTGTGATAACAGTGGTGCTATGGCTAATTCCAAAGAACCAAGAAGCCATAAAAGAGGGAATCATGTAGAGAGGAAATATCATCTCATTAGAGAGATAGTGCAGAGGGGGGATGTGATCGTGACTAAGATAGCGTCGCTGGACAATCATGCTGATTTATTTAGGAAGACCTTAAAGACTAAAGTGTTTAAAGGTTACCTGAAGGGTCTAGGGTTACGAGATATGTCTCACCTGCTTTAGTGCAAGTGGGAGATTGTTGGGGTTTATGCCAAAACATGTAATTTGTAAATGTGAATGAAACATTAATAAAAGAAGTAGTTTATTCATTCTATAAATCTATCGCATACATTTATATCATGTGTATTTAACATCCAAGATTGCCAGATGTAATCTCTAACTAAGTATATGAGTATCATGTACAGAGGAATTCAGTTTGAGATGAGCAATCCAAAGAGTCAGTGGATAACAAATAGAGATGAGTACTTTATTTGTGGTTAATCTACAACTACGGTCTATTCCGTAATGTACGGTGGTCTTATCCTAGACTATTCATATGGTGATATGAGAATGGATGCACCTGATATGATATGATTATATAGGACTGGGCCACGATCTATATGAATCTCTCACCAAGATCCGTTACATGATGAGATTCATATATATCGACAAATGATGACTATATATGAGTGATCTTAATCCTGAGTGTCTTATCGATTCCTTCAGGTTAGATCATGGTTTTTGATATACCATGAGTGAGATCAGAGTTGCATTCCCGGTCAATAACTTCGTATGTTGGAATCGCGGTTTGGCTAGTAGCTGGGAAGGTCTGAACACGATAGTGGAATCCACTCATTCTTGCAAGAAGTAGATAGTAGTTCTCTTAAGTGTTGATTCGGGGCTTGAACAATATGAGCACTCTTCTTCTTCCGTAAAGGAAGTTAGGATTTATTGTTCATTAGAGAATCAATGGTACTTAAAGGAAAAGAAATATATTAGAGAATCAATGGTACTTAAAGGAAAAGAAATATTTAGAGGGGTATAACAAACTTTATTACCTAACTCTAATTATGAACTACTTGTGGAGGATCATACCTTATGTAATAGCTATATCGATGGACAACTATAATTTCGGTTTGTGTAATACATCTACAGTTGCGAGAGTGCAACCTCGGGTTTTTAGTGGAATAACTCCGAGGTTAATAATTATGAAATATTAATTAAATAGTTTAATTAATTTTTTTAAGGATTATTGGAGCTTAAGGCTGTGGGTCCATTAGGTCCCCTTGCTAGCCTGGAATGTTGATGGTGACAAATGTCACGGTTAATTAACTAGATGATCCAATTAATTATGTTATGAAAGTAATAAGGATTTTATTTAGGCAATTAATTAAACAATGTGATTATTTAATTAATGGATTAATAATTAATTAAATTAAATAATGTGATTATTTAATTATATTAATAATTATGAATTATTAATAGAATTAATTATTTTATGGAGGTAAAGGGTTCGAGCAAGACCAGAGCAAAGATATAAAATAATATTGATTATTTTATCTTTAACAGGCCAAGGGTTCGAGTCATAGTGACAACATTGAATTAAATGAGATTTAGAATCCTATTTAATCTAGGTCACTTGTAACCCTATCATGATATTGATATATAGATATAAATATCAGGAGATTTAGTTTTTAATATTTGATTTTAAAAACAAGATAAAAGATATTTTTTGGGTTTTTAAATATTTGATATTTAAATAAACCTATATGATATATATATATATATATATATATATATCAATCGTTTTTTTAGTATCTTTACAATTACAATTAACGTAATTGATTGGAGTGTGCATCAAGGATATGTGAAACAAAAAGAAAGAAAAAACAAAATAAGGGAAGTGCGGCAAAGAAAAAAACGAAAAAAGGGTTTTTGCTTATTGTCTTTGACATAGGGTGGCCAAACCTCTCCTACACAAGGCAAGTGTTGTTTTGTGTATCTTCTTCTACCTCCATTCCACCTCCTGAAGCCCGTGACGTGCTCACATGCAGTTGCCGGAACCCGGGAGATAGCGAGAAAGATCCGGTGGTACAAATCGGAAAACGATATCAACGAGAGAAAGAACGAATGAGTTAGCCTGTAGGTACGATTTCAAATCCTACCTCATATTTATTCTTATATATCGTACAGGTTCATTGAATCGCTTATATATTTTTTTAAAAAGTTCTAAAATCTCTTCCACTGCGTGACTCTAGGGCTTACAATTACCTAATATGTTTGCTTGTAATTTCTTGAAATTGCTTGATATTGCTTAACTGTTATGGCTTAATCTTATTGGTTAAAATTGGGTAGTTATTGTTTACTGTTATTGCTTGATGTACTTGGTTGAAATTGGTTGTTATTGGTTTTTATTGCTTAACCTTATTGGTGTGTTTTTGCTATTTATTTATTAATGTTTTTACTTGTTATTGCTTAAACTCATTGCTGTGTTATTGCTTATCTTGTTTGACTTGACAGATTTAAACAATGTATAGAAAGGATGAGGTTTGAGAGCAGGGGCGGACCTAGAAAATATTTGTTACCCGGGCTAAATTTAAATATGTGTAGTGATATAAATAGATTCTTCTTGTGACATAAATGATTCTACAAGTATGAAAATTTACTTTGAAAGGCTAGTTTGAATTGTTTAATCTAACAATTAGAAAGAAATGGAGTGAGTATGCAATGTTTAATCTAACGATTAGAACAAAATCAAGTGAATATGGAATGTAAAATCAAACAATTGAAACAAAATCAGGAAAATATTTTATATAAAACATGCATAAAATTACATATTTGTAAAGACTACTTAACACATGCAATGTTTGTATATTGAGTTAGAGTAGGTAATTGATTGAATGTGGTTTTTATTATAGGAAAATTATCAACAATTCAACACACTAAAACCTATAAATTAGAAGTAATCTAATGCTAAAGTTCTATATATCACAGCCCAAATAAATGAACAAATATCACATGCCGAATACAAAAAATTAAAAGTAGAGTATGAAAATAACATTGATTAAAAGTAGAGTATGAAAATAACATTGGATGAAAATAAAAAGGCAATGTAAAGAATAATGTTATATTTAAGGGTAAGTTTAGTAATATTGGTTGAAATTAAATGTAATTTACTAATAATAAAAAGGTTGAAGGGAAATTGTCCAATAATATTTTTATTTTTTTTTCAGAAGTTTGCCCGGGCTGTAGCTCGGGCCAGTCATCGCAAGGGTATGCCCTTGATTGAGAGTGCAGTTGCATATCGATGGTTAATTGACAAGAATCCTATGCACTAGTCAATTACCTTTTTCAAAGACACTGTAATGTGTGACATGTTATGTAAGAATACGGGTGAGGCCTTCAATGCAACAATATTAAAAGCACGTGACAAGCACTACATGAAATTTGAGCTATAGTGACGAAATTTTTAGAGACGCATTTTTTTCATCCTTGTAGGATGTCTATTAGGATAAAATATATTATTTGTCCCCAAAAAATAAAAGTCTTAAAAAACTTTTAAGGACGAAAAAATTTGTCCCAATAGAATGTCTCTCGGGACAAAAGAAATTATTCGTCCCTAAAAACAACAAACCGGACTAAACCTTTAGGGACGATTTTTTTTGTCCCAATGGAACGTTTATTGGGACGAAATAAATTATTCGTCCCAGTAGACTGTCAATCGGGACAAATTTTGTTTCGTCCCAATAGGTTTTCTTTTTATTTAAATTTATATTAATTAATTAATTTTATTGATATTCTTGATTTTTTTTGAAGTTTTTCCTAAGAAACAGATAAATAATTAAATTACCATATAAATTAGAAAATGAGGGAATATGAATTATTTTGTTTGTCCAAAGTGGTTCTCTATCAAGATGAATAACAATCTTAAATATGTTGTGACCTTAAATATTATAATGCAGAAAGTGGTTGTACATTTCCCTTTCTCATTTGTGATAGGAATTCGAGTCTTATATTTGTTCATTAAATCGCAAGATATAGAGAAACATCTCCCCTATAGTGATAGTTGCATTCTAAATCATGCTTATAGCAATTGATGTCATTATGCTTCGATAGACCCCTAACTCGACTGTATATGATTTAAAAATAATTTTATTAAATTCTCTCATAAACATTTTAAAATTTTTTGATTAGTGGAATGAGTTAAAAATTTTCAAACAAGGTTTTTATTTTATTTTTAATTGTTCCAACAAATTTTGATTTAAAATAATCAATGAAGATTTAACAACTTATATATGTTATATATAAATATCGTGTAATTGTTAACAAAGTTGAACTTCTGGCCTGGTGATAAGTGGCACCACTGATTTCAAGTCGTTGGTCACTGGTTCGATTCTTACAATTGACGATAGTTGTAGGTGTTGGGTGAGGTGTGAAAATACTCTAAGAGTGATTAAACTAACCTAGATGTGGGGGGGGGGGGGGGGGGGGGGGGGGGGGGGGGTTGAATATGTTTTAACCAAATTAATTGCCATCTATTGGTTAGTCAAGATTAATCACAACAACCCCTAATACACAATCATTGTAAAAAGGTGCAGAAAATAATGTAAAGACACAATGATTTGTTTTACGTGAGAAAACTCCAAAAGGGTAAAAAACTCATGGGCCTAAAGCCAATTAACCCTCAAATCCACTATTTGCAAAATCGGGTTTAAAGGCTCTTGCTTGTATACTACCTACGGCACGTACAAGACTTAACTCTTAAAAGAAGAGATATGCAACCTAATGTGAATATGAGAATATTCTAAATGCACAAATGCTAGGTCAACACATTTTATGTTTATCTAATCATGTATGAATGATTCAAACAATCATAGATATCATGTTGCTATACATATAACTTAGCTATATGAAATAAGTGCAAACCTAGATGCAATAGCTATCACAATACAAAACCCAACAAATATATAAAGATGTCATCTTAAAGATAAAAACTCAAACTTGATGCAAACAAGTCATAAAGGAGCTATCTTGTTAAGCTAGAACACAAGAATGAATGGAGATGGTGTTCTACTTACCAAGTCATGTGCTTTGATGCAAACCCATGCAAGAATACATCCTAGATGAAGCCAGATGATGTTTAATCCATGAATGAGAGATGGGTATTTGGGTTTTGGTCAATAAAGATTGAATTTTGGTGGCTTTCCTTGCAAGACACTCTTTTCCTATTTAAAGTTCTGAAATTTTTAGCTCTTCAAACGAGATGAGGAAGAAGAGAAGTGTATATAACAACCCTGAAAGAAACTACGCCGTTTTTGAAAGTTTGCAAAAAGACAAAGGCAAAACTGATGTAGTGCGCGGGTCCACTGCCGGGTGCTTACCCGCGCACTAACCTGTGCACATGGGCTTTACTGGTTCGTGACCAGCGAACACACCAGCGAATCGGGGATCACCAAGCACCAAGATCAACTTCGCTGGTCTACTACGCGGGTAGAGACCCGCACACTGACTAGCTCACAAGCACTTTGCTAGTTTGAGACTAGGGAACAGATCAGTGAACCCGGGTCCAAGAACCACATCAGGACAACTGCGCTGGTGAATGCGTGGGTAGTGACCCGTGCACAAGGACCCCCACACATGGTCAAAAGACACTAAAAAACAAGTACACTTAGATCTAGACATGTGCGAGTGTGATTGAAGAAATGCACACATGAGTTACAAGAAATGAATGCATGTTAATACAAATACATGCAAGTGTGTGTGCAATGTGTAAATGATGCGCACATACTAGTAATGGTGAACACAAATACACGGTGAACAAAGCATGCATGAAAAAAGTGTGTGTGAGCAACTAAATCTCTTTAAAGAGTTAAGCAAGTGATACATACCTTCTTGAAGCACTTTGGGATGTCTGGAAGCCTGTCAATCACAATCACCTAAGCTACCCATTACATAACAATCCTAATGTAGTTTTGTCAACGAAATAAGCCAATCATAAAAGTGAGGCACTTACAATCTCCCCCTTTGGCTATTTCGTGACAAAACCACCACTTACAAAGAAACCTCACAATTACAAGAGAAAGTCGGTCAACAAAATTTTTCCACATTACAATAAAGCCTATAATCTAAGTCTTGAACATTTTCAAGTCAATCCAAAGCTTGTAGAAAAAAGAAAAACCAACCTACACACAATCAACAAAACAACCAAAAATACCTTCTAAGAACAAGTGTGTGAGAGGTGCTTTCAATAAACATAATCAACAAAAACCACATTTGCAATAGCCTTAATAAATTGAACCAATACAATCAAATAATGTAATCATGGTATGTAATGCAATACTCCCCCCTAAACATGATCCCTCTCAATTCCCCCTAAATATGATGCCAAAGAAACTGTTATTTCTTACAACCCTTCTCCCTTTTTTTTTTTCATGAGATAGGCAAATGGAGTCCCCCTTAATGGGTAAGCATTTGGCAAGGAGAGCTCATAACATAAAAACATATGCATAATCATATAAGCAACTTTATGCATCTCAATTAAGTAAGAGAGAGTCAATGAGTTTTGTTTTATGGAAATGTGTGACACAATGCTTTGCATGCAAGACATGTTGCATTCAAGTTCAAATCAATGGTATTTGGTAAAGCAAACAACAAGGGTTTCCAAAAAGAAATCAAACCAATTTTCACCCTTTGTCATGATCAAGCAGTGATATAGATTTTATAAGAAATTCAATTTGAAGAGCAACTATATCAAACTCTATAAGCGAAACAAGATATGAGCGACTTTTGCACCCTTTTTGATTTTTCAGGGTAAGATACCCGTATATTAGTAGCCTTGTTCAACTAATAAAGAGAGAGAGAAGACTAAATTTGGATGAGACATCCTTATTTATTGAATGGACACAAGGTCCTTATAGAGTTTAGTCTTCCCATTTGCTTTTTCACACATATTTTTGCATTCATATTTAAGCAATCAAAAATGTCTTCATGCATAGTAACTTAAAGCATATCATTAATAAAATCGTCATGTCATGGAGATCAATTATAGGTCATTCAAATTGTACTTCCAAAGTAAATCTCCTAGTCCAAAAATGCATGTTTGAACATAAATATGACATGGATTGCAAGAAAAGCAATTTGCACACTTATTAAGAAAAACATAAGCATATGTACAATCAATCATCTCAAGCAATTAATAAAGGAGCATAAAATATATCAATTTAGCACAATGCAATTTTATGCCAATTTGCTCTCTTTGCTTGAGCTCCCCATATGGGTTCAAGACAAACCATTTCAAGCCAAATGATAAATCCCAATAGACTTACTAAGGTTCCCAAATCTAACAGTGTCTAAGGGCTTTGTAAACAAGTCCGCTAGTTGGTCATTAGTCCCCACATACTTTAATGCAATAGTTTTGCTCTCAACCAGCTCTCTAATGAAATGATGTCTAATGTCAATGTGCTTTGTCCTAAAATGTTGGACGAGGTTCTTTGAAATGTTTATGGCACTCATGTTGTCACAAAACAAAGTGAGAGTGCCTTGCTCTAAACCATAATCGGCTAGCATTTGTTTCATCCACAACAATTGAGTACAAGCACTACCTGGTGGCTATGTATTCCCCATCGGCCGTGGATAGGGAAATTGAGTTTTGCTTCTTGCAAAACCAAGACACCAAATTGTTGCTTAGGAAGAAGCAACCGCCCGATGTACTCTTCCTATCATCACAATTTTCCGCCAATCGGCATCACTAAATCCAACAAGACTTGGATTAGTGTCAAATAAGTACCAAATCCCATGATTGGAGGTAATATTCACAAACCGAATGATCCTCTTTACTGCAACGAAGGTGAGATTCTTTAGGATTAGCTTGGTACGTAGCACAAACACCCACACTAAAAGCAATATCGGGCCTACTTGCGGTCAAGTAAAGCAAGCTACCTATCATGGCCTGATACAAGCTTTGATCAACACTTTTACCACTAGCATATTTGCTTAGCTTTAAAGTGGTACTCATGGGTATGTCACAATGTTTGGCATTGTCAAGGCCAAACTTCTTCACTAGGTTCTTTACAGACTTAGCTTGGGATATGAAAATCCCATCAGGCATTTGCTTAATTTGCAAGCCTAGGAAGTAATTTAGTTCACTAACCATGCTCATTTCAAATTCAAGAGACATGACATCTACAAATTGTTTCACTTTTGACTCGTTAGTGGAACTAAATACAATGTCATAAACATAAATTTGAGCTATAAAAAGCTCATCTTTGTTGCATTTGTGAACAAAGTCTTATCAACACTACCTCTTGAGTAACCATTGTCAACAAAATAGAGAGTGGGGAGCTCATACCAAGCTCTCGGTGCTTGTTTCAACCCATAAAGTGCATTTTTGAGGTGATAGACATGATTGGGGTGGTGTGGATCAACAAACCCCTTGGGTTGTTCAACAAACACTTCCTTATGCAAAAAGCCATTGAGGAAGGCACTTTTAACGTCCATTGGTATAGTTTGAACTTGTACATACAAGAAATGGACAAGAGAAGTCTTATAGACTCAAGACGGGCAATGGGAGCAAAAGTCTCCTCAAAGTCAATACCCTCAATTTGGGAATATCCTTGTGCCACAAGCCTAGCCTTGTTGCGTATAATGTTTCCATTTTCATCCAATTTGTTCCTAAACACCCATTTGGTGCCTATCACATTGGTATTCTTAGGTCTAGGAACTAGAGTCCAAACCTTATTTCTTTCAAATTGGTTTAACTCTTCTTGCATGGCAAGAACCCAAAATTCGTTATTCAAGGCTTCATCAACCTTCTTGGGTTCTATTTGAGAGGTGTGGCAAGTATAGCTAATTTGATTAGCTATTTGATGCCTAGTTCTAACACCCTCATTGACATCTCAAATGATATCATTTTTATCATGAAGTTTCCTAACCTATGGAGCGGGTTCATTAGAGTCCAAATGTGGATCTCTATCAAGAGGTTGATCATCCTCTCTACTATGATTTGACTTCACATCACTTGAAGTGTCACCACACTCCTTCAAAGGAAGGTCATCATTCTCACAAACATCCTCTTCATGGATATCATTTTTGGGCCTACAATCATTAATGACAACATTTGACGATTCCATGACACTTCAAGTTTTTAAGTTGTAAACTCTATAGGCCTTGCTATTGAGTGCATATCCAATGAAAATACCCTCATCACTCTTGGCATCAAACTTGACAAGTTGGTTTCGGTCATTAAGAATATAACATTTACTTCCAAAGATGTGGAAATAGCTAACATTGGGTTTTCTACCCTTCCATAACTCATAGGATGTTTGTTTGGTCCCGGGTCTAAGGAATATTATATTCCCTATATAACAAGCCGTATTGACGGCTTCGGCCAATAGATTCCTAGGAACCTTGTTGCTAAGCAACATCACCCGAGCCATCTCTTGTAAGACCCTATTCTTCTTTTTCACAACTCCATTTTGTTGGGGAGTTCTAGGGGCCGAGAATTCATGGGAAATACCTAGACCATTACAAAAGCTCTCAAAGCTACTATTCTCAAATTCTTTCCCATGATCACTTCTAATTCTCTTAATGCTCATAATGTGAGAGTTTTCTCATTTTGAATTTTGACACATAGCATTTTGAATTCCTCAAAAGCTTCGGACTTCTCTCTAAAGAAGAAGGTCCAAGTGAACCTAGATAAGTCATCAACCACCACAAGAATATATCTTTTACCACCTAAACTCTCGGTTTGCATGGGACCTATGAGGTTTATATGAAGGAGTTCCAATAGATCCTTGGTGGAAATATATTTTCCCTTTTTGTGGACACTTTTAGTTTACTTCCCTTATTGACAAGGTCCACAAACTCTCTCAATCCTCTTCCCAAACTTGGGAAGGTCGCTCACAACATTCAACCTCTCAAGGACTTTCAAGTCTCTATAATTCATGTGGCCAAATCTTTGATGCCACAACTCAACTTGTTCACAACTAGACAAGTTACAAAAGATATCACTAGATTCAAGACAATAGCAATTGTCACTTGATCTCTTACCTTTCAATAGAACTTGCCCATTTTCCTTTAGAATAGAGCAATCAACTTTGCTAAACATAATCGAAAGCCCTTCATCACTTAAATGTGATATACTAATAAGATAAGCTTGCAAGCCGTCTATATAGAGAGCATTGGGCAAGGAAGGCAAACCGGGAATGGATATATTAGCTTTCCCTATGACTTTCTTCCATGAACCATCACCAAAGGTGACAAATCCACCATCCTCCATCACAAGAGTCTCAAAGAAACTCTTGTTTCCGGTCTTGTGCCTAGAACACCCACTATCAAGATACCAAGTGTTAGAGGCATTGGCTTTCAAAGCAACTTGAGATACATAGAAAAAATACTCATCTTTTCTAGTCCATTTAGGTGCAACATTTTCAATCCTATGAGCCTTTGGTTCATTGGCTCTAAGTTTCCTAAGTGCATTCTTTTTGGCTCTTCTAAGCATATTTCTCAATCATGCCTTCAATTCTGCATAATTTGATATACTTAAAGCAATTAGGCCTATGTGGCCTTCAATACCACAATAATGACAAGCATGAGTGAAATAGGAGTTCATACCATAGCCTTGTGCAAGCATTTGAGGCTTCCTTCTCCTTTGAGTAGTCATTTGATGTTGAACAAACTCTCTCCTTTGTGGTTGAGCCAAAGTAGCATGTCTTCTTTGGATATGGAGGTCTTGATTGAGATGCTCTAGCTTGTTGTGGTTGAGCTCTTGTTGAACCCTTTTCTTGAGCATGTTTTGAGGATTCTCCAAGTTCAATTCTTTTTGTAGTTTGTTTTGGGATTTTGGCTTCTTCAACTTCTTGACTCTTGACAAAGATAGTCTTCTTTAAGGAAGTGGTATCCACGACTTCCTCATATCCCAAGCCCCTCTTATCACTATGGATCTTCCCACTTGATAGCATCTTGTCAAGCTTTTCAGTTCCGGATGTCATCTTGGCAATCATACTTTTTACCTCCCCAAGCTCCTTCATCAAGCTCTCTTTACTCTTTTTAACCACAACAAGCTCCAATTTCAAGTTTTCTTCCCTTTCTCTTGCTCTTTTCACTTCCTCACTCAAGTGAGTCATCTTGAAGGTCAATTCAAGATTCTTCCTCTTCAACTATTGAATCTCCTTTTTCTTCTTCGCTTTCAGAACTCTTAAAGTATTCCATGAAGTCTTCATACTCCATCTCCCCATCAAATTCATGCTTAGACTCGGATGAAGTACTCTCATTGCTTGAGTCATCTTCTTCTTCTTCTAGCTTGTCATTCTTCTCTTCTTTGTCACTCGTGACTTCCTTGCAATTATGAAATTCCCTTAATATTATAGTGTCAAATATACCTAGGAGGGGGGGGGGGGGGGGGGGGGGGGGGGGGGGGGGGGGGGGGGTGGGCTGGGTGAATAGGTATAGTCTCAAAATTCTATCAATTTTTTTTCTTTACAAGATATACAATATAACAAGTATATTGATTTAACAAGATAGTATAAGATCAATTAATCAAGAGTTGAAACAATATAAGTCAAAGAAAGTAAAGAAATTGAAATACTAAAATCAACATAAGGATTTTTACGTGGTAAAACCTCAAAATGAGAAAACATCCATGGGTTGATACCACAACCACTGGCAAAAGCAATTCACTATGACAAATAGGAGTTACATACTCAAGAGGCAATCAACACAAGATTCATTCTATAAGCTATCAACGCCTATTTTACCCTCGGGCCTAATGAACTTACTATACCAACTTCCTCTTCAAGACCTCATGTCCCTAGGAAGTAACCTTGCTTATCTATCCAGGTCACCCCGACTCTAGACAAGACTTCCTTGCTTACTATCTGGATCACCCCGATCCTAGCCAAGACTTCCAATGCACAATTTGAAGAATCACTCTCCAAATGTGACTTCTAATGCTCAAGTTGAAGAATCACTCTCTAATGTGAGACTTCCAATGCTCAAGTCAAAGAATCACTCTAAGACATGAGACTTCCAACCTCTTCACAAGGCAAAATGATCTAAGTGGATGCAAATGATGCAAACACAAGCAAATAGAGCAAGTTGATCAAACACACTCTATGAAGAATTAGTTTATGCACAAGTCAAACTCACAATCAAATGTAACTAATTCTTATGAACATGTGATAGGAAATCTAGATTAAGCATTCAAAGAACATTCACAAAGATATCAAGAAACCTAAACATCTTAATCAAAGCTAGTATAACAAGTTTTCAATAAAAATAACACAACTAACTTTGAAATCAAGTGAACAAGTTAACACTTGAAGTTTTCAACATATTCAACAAACAAAAACAAAAATAAGAACTAGGTTTTGAAAAATCAAAATCACAATCAACATGCTCTAGTTCTAAACATGTGATTAAATCTAGAAATCAACAATCAAGATCAAATACACAAAGAGATTCTAGATACAAACTCATGTTCTTCAAGATTAGCAAAAATGATATTCAATAAAAACACATGAACTAATCTTGAAAGTAAATCAAACAAATCCTAATATTGGAATCAAAACCATTCTAAACATTTCTTTCAACTCATATAAGAAGAATCATTAAGAAGATCGTGAAAGAAAAATGAAAGAGAATTGATTCATTTACAATCAATGACTCATGATCTGAAATGAGATCATCACAAAATATTTGACATTTTTTGACTCTGAAAATGCCAGGGATTTGTTCCTCTCTTCAAGACAAACAATTTTGGCTTTTGAAAATCTAAAATAGGAGATGATTTGAGAGAGTTATGGTGTTTGGAAGGTGATAAAATTTTAAGAGAAAATTCTGCACAAGCTTTTCACTCAACACCTATATTTGAAAAAGAGAGGGAAAGTGATATTTAAAGGAGAGGGACATAGAGGATATTTGAACCATCAATAGGGGCCAGTCACTTCTGCTTCCCATGGAGGCGCGTGGCCTCCAGGGGGGCAAAAGGTAGCCCTTTCCCGTGGAGGCCACTTGCCTCCACGGGGAGAGTTGCATGGCTCACTTTTTTCTTCTTCAACTCCCTTCGCGCACTGAAATGTTCTTCGAACGTTCTCCGACCTCTGAACTCCGAATTCAAATCCATTTTCGGATTACAAACCGAGAATCCCTCATGTACAAAAGACGTTAAGAAACATTTAAAAAAATATGGAATTCAACTTGAAAATCAAGGACTAAAACCATGTACGATAAAAATACAGAAAGTTTCTTAACTTCCTAGTTTGAACTCGAAACTAAATGAATGAGTAACCAAAATAACCGGAACACAATGAGACATAATATAAGCTCAAATTCAAGTTCATCCACATAAAAACACAAACATATAAACACAAGAACACAAAAGTATGCCATTCCTAGAACATTCAATATTACAAAAATTGTCAAATTAAGTCTAATGCATGTACATACAACAATAAGTGTGTGAATGTGTTATACAAATTTTGCACAACGATGCATGGACACAAATGAATGCAGTGTGTATGTGTGCCCTAACACCTTCCAAGAAAACACTTTTCCTCTTGAAGACGAGCTTTACATGAGAAGTTGCTTTTCTTCTTTGAAGCTTGAATCGATCACGAACCACCTAAGCAACTAAACATTATAAAGAAAAAGAGTTTTGTTATGGAATCAAGCCAACACAAATCTAAAACCTAACCATTGTGAGATGATGAGAAGGCAATGAAGTTGGCGACTTGGTCTTCATCATCCGAAGACTTTTCTTCCTCCTTTAAATCTTCGTTATCACTCCAAGTAGCTGCCATAGCCTTTCCTATCTTCTTCTTCTTTAAATTAGCACACTCGGGGGCAATGCAACCATACCCACCAAAATCATAGCACTGAATCCCCTTCTTGGAATCCTTCTTTTCACTTTCTCCATCTTTTTGAAGGGAGTATTCTTTTTCACAAAATTTCCTTGGAGCCCAACCCTTTCTTCTTAAAATTCATAAATTGTTTGAACCTCTTCACCATTAGAGCCATTTCTTCATCCGAATCTTCTTCCTCATTTTCTTCCTTAGAGGTCTTCAATGTAATGCTCTTTTGCTTCTTTTGAGGTGTTGTTGGAGTATGAGCTCTTCTTGACTCAGAAGCCAACAACTTGCCAATTATTTCACTTAGCTTCATCTTCTTATATTCACTATTTTCCTCAATAACGGTCACTTTTGCATCAAATCTCTCCGGGAGAAACCGTATAATTTTTTGATTTATCTTCCTTTCCGAATATGGATCGCCCAATTGGTGACTTTGGTTGACAATATCCATTAGCTTCACTTGGAAGTCATTAAAGCACTCATGATCTTCCATCTTCAAAGTCTCAAATTAGGTTTGAAGGACTTATAGCTTAGAGTCTTTTACCATATCAGTTCCTTCATATGCCATCTCCAATATTGTCCATGCTTCATGTGCATTCCTTATGGTTTGAATTAGCTTGTGTTGGTTCTTATCCACCACACACAAGATTGCATGCATGACCTTGTTGTCCTATTTGGAGGCTTCAAAGTCTTGAGTATCCCATTTCGACTTCAGTTTGGGCACGATGCTTCCATCTTCGAGAGTCTTGGTAGGTGATGATAACCATCCTCAATCACCATCCAAACTCGATCATCTATTTAGCACAGGTAGTACTCAATTTTTCCTTTCCATGATGAGTAATTAACCCTAGTTAGAAGTGGAGGTGTTGTACTCGATGCTCCCTCTCGCTCATATCCGGTTCCACTAGAGCTGTTTAAGGGTGTGAATGAGATGAATGCAATCAATCAAACAAGACAAGCAAGACACACTAAGTAAAACGCAATCTAATGTAAGACACACTAACTAAAATGCAATCTAATGCACGACACTCTTAGACAGCAAGGGATCTCCTAATTGAGTTAAGGAACCCGCTCTAAAACCATTTAAAAATACTCTAAGAGTGATTAAACTAACCTAGAGGGGGGAAGAGGTTGAATAGGTTTTAACCAAATTAATTACCATCTTTTGGTTAGTCAAGATTAATCACAACAACCCTTAACACACAATCATTGTAACAAGGTGCGGAAAATAATGTAAAGACACAATGATTTGTTTTATGAGAGAAAACCCCAAAGGGTAAAAAACTCATGGGCCTAAAGCCAATCGAACCCTCAAATCCAATATTTACAAAAACGATTACAACCTAGGTTGACTACATCACATCCAATCGGTTACTAATCCGTTCTTGCTACCCGTAAGCTTTTAATAGTTATTTTAGGCTCTTTCTTGTAAACTACTCACGACACGTACAAGACTTAACTCTTAAAAGAAGATATATGCAACCTAATGTGAATACGAGAATATTCTAAATGCGCAAATGCTAGGTCAACACATTTTATGTTTATCTAATTATGTATGAATGATTTAAACAATCCTAGATATCATGCTGCTATATGTCATACATATAACTTAGCTATATGAAATAAGTGCAAACCTAGATGCAATAGCTATCACAATACAAAACCCAACAAACATATAAAGATGTCATCTTAAAGATAAAAACTCAAACTTGATGCAAACAAGTTATAAAGGAGCTATCTTGTTAAGCTAGAACACAAGAATGAATGGAGATGGTGTTCTACTTACCAAGTCATGTGCTTTGATGTAGACCCATGCAAGAATACATCCTAGATGTAGCCAGATGATGTTTAATCCATGAATGAGAGATGGGTATTTGGGTTTTGGTCAATAAAGATTGAATCTTGGTGGCTTTCCTTGCAAGACACTTTTTTCCTATTTAAATTTCTGAAATTTTTAGCTCTTCAAACTAGATGAGGAAGAAGAGAAGTGTATATAACAACCCTGAAAGAAACTACGCCGTTTTTGAAAGTTTGCAAAAAGACAAAGGCAAAACTGACATAGTTCGCGGGTCCACTGCCGGGTGCTTACTCGCGCACTAACCTGCGCACATGGGCTTTACTGGTTCATGACCAGCGAACACACCAGCGAATCGGGGATCACCAAGCACCAAGATCAATTGTGCTGGTCTACTACGCGGGTAGAGACCCGCACACTAACTAGCGCACAAGCACTTTGCTAGTTTGAGACCAGGGAACAGATCAGTGAACCCGGGTCCAAGAACCACATCAGGACAACTGCGCTGGTGAATGCGTGGGTAGTGGCCCGTGCACAAGGACCCCCACACATGGTTAAAATACACTAAAAAACAAGCACACTTAGATCTAGACATGTAGTGCAAGTGTGATTGAAGAAATGCATACATGAGTAACAAGGAATGAATGCATGTTAATACAAATACATGCAAGTGTGTGTGCAATGTGTAAATTATGCACACATACCAGTAATGGTGAACACAAATACATGGTGAACAAAGCATGCATGAATAAAGTGTGTGTGAGCAACTAAATCTCTTAAAAGAGTTAAGCAAGTGATATATACCTTCTTGAAGCACTTTGGGATGTCCGGAAGCCTGTCAATCACAATCACCTAAGCTACCCATTACATAACAATCTCAATGTAGTTTTGTCAACAAAATAAGCCAATCATAAAAGTGAGGCACTTATAAGGTGTTATATGGTACTGTAATGTAAGGTATGTGGATGGGATCTGGTTGGTGGTAGGTAAGGGATAAAGTTAATATTTTTTATATATTTATTTTCATCATTTCGTCCCAATAGATTATCAAAGGGGACGAAATTCAATTTTCGTCCTGAAATTAATTTAATTTTTAAAAAAATTGTGCTTCGTCCAAATTGGTACTCTTTAGGGACGAATTTAAATTTTCGTTCTAATAGACTTATTTCGACCCACGTAAGGCGACGTAATTGGGACGAATTTTTTTTGTCTCAGTATGTCTCCAGGGATGAACTTTGGGCTATTGGGATGAAAAAAAATCGTCTCAATAGCCATTTTTTCTTGAAGTGAAGCCAATGATCACTCTTATGGAGATGATCAGGAACTACTTGATGAAGAGGTTCAGTTTTCGTCCCTGAATTACTTTTTTTTTTAAAATTTTGTTTAGTCCCTATTGGTACTCTTTAGGGACGAACTTGAATTTTCGTCTCAATAGACTTATTACGACCCACCAAAGGCGACATATTTTGGGACAAATGTTTTCGTTTCAATAGATTTCCAGGGATGAATTTTGGGCTATTGGGAAGAAAAAAAATCATCTCAAAAGCCCTTTTTCTTGTAGTGAAGTCAATGATCATTCTTATGGAGATGATCAGGAACTACTTGTGAGGAACAGATCAGAAGTGGAGAAATGACGAAATGACAAAATGACAAAATGACATAGGTCCAAAAGTGTTCAATTTTGTTGAGAAGCTGAAGTTGGAGAGTAGCATCTATCAGTCTGAGTACAGTGGTAACTCCAAATTTCAAGTAAGAGGTCATAGAGATGAGCAATATGTGGTGGACATTGAGAAGAAGACTTATGCTTGCAACAAATGACAGATAATTGGGATTCCTTGTATCCATGGAATGTCTGCTCTGATGAGTTCTAACAGAGACCCTATTCACTTCATAGACAACAAGTACAAGAAAGAAAGCTTTCTTAAGGCTTATAGTCTTGTGATATATGGCATCAATGGGCAAAGTATGTGGCCAAAAACCAATGATAAATCTATCCAATGTCCAGAGTTCAAATAACAAAGGGGAATGCCCAAGAAAACAAGGCATCTGCAGTTTGATGAGGTAAGGGTATGAGGGAGCACCAAGCTGAGGAGGAATTACATTATGGTAAGGTGTAGCAAATGTACGCAACAAGGTCACAACATGACCACTTGTGACAAAAAAGCTGCCACTGAGTTTGTTGGAGGGAATGCAACTGTGACTGAAATCGGTTCAAGGACTAAAGCTACCCAGTGCCGCCAAGGCACCATGCAAATGCAAACCAATCCAACAGCTTGCACTACAAACAGGAAAAGGAAAATGAGCAATCCATAGACTAAGTGTTGCTGTTTAGTTAAGTTACTTAATATGTATTATTATGATATTTTTCTGTATGTTATGAATACTTGGTACTTTAGAGGTAAAGGAATATGTGTAGGGATATTTTGGGAGATATGTATTATTCTGGTACTTTTATTTTGAACAACTTTGCTTTTGTAATGTTAAGGGATGTATGGTACTCATGTTTATCGTAATATAAATGTTAATGTTTGGTACTCAATTTGGATATGTGTACCAGTGTTTGATAAGAGCATGTGTTATTTTCGCAATCAATGTGTTTGGTATTCAACTTGGACAGATTTCTCGCAATGTTTATGAACATTAACAATGTGTTTGGTATTGAATTTCAACATATTTACTGCAATGTTAATGTATTTGATCAAATTAAATACATGTTTATGTATTTGATCAAATTAAATATAGGTTTATTTGGACATGTTAATGTATTTGATTGAATTAAATGTAGGTTATTGTATTTGATAAGTGATAATGTGCTTCAATTTGGACAGGTTTATTGTAATATAATGAACATTTACAATGTGGTTTCCTTGGTAATTCAATGCTAGGACAAACATAATTAAGAATAACATCAAGAAAAAGATGTGTCCTTACTTGAAGATAAAGATACAACAAAGATAAAGTTACATATTTAGAACCAACAAACTCACAGTTATATGATTACAAATTTTCTAGATAATTTTTGCCAACAACAAAGAAAATCCCTATTGCTAAAACCAAAAAAACAAACCAATTTCTTCTACTACTATAACTATGAGGGTTTCGAATCAATCCTGTTGCAGAACTAACTTCTTCATCTATAATAACCGCGGTAGTATAGCTTGTATCAATGCCTTCAAATCCATTTTCTTCCCTCAATCTCAACTCTAGTTTACTGATTCTTCTAAGCAATCAAGGAATAATCTTCTTAGACTTTGCACAAATTGGAGGGTCATACCATCTGAAGAAACCGCAATTAACATCACCATAACAAGCCAAAAAAACAACAAAAAATGATTTCTATTGCAGAAAATAAGGAACAATAATAACACAAGTTTAAATACCCACATACCCAAAAATTGGAGCAACCAAAGAAACGTCTTCCTGGGTTTGAAACTGTGTAAGATATGCAACACCTAGCTCTTTTTCTATAAACAATTTGGGTACAAATCCCCAATATCATTCATTTTTGCCCTAGAAATTATGAAGAAGAAGAAGCCTTTGAAGTACCATAAGACATTGTGTTTTTCATTTGTTAAAATTAAGGCATATATGTATATATAATAAGCTTGATTTTTGTTATTCCAATTTGTAAGGACCTCTATTTTATGATTGGCTTATTTCATGACAAACCACAATGGGGATGATCTTGTAATAGGTAGCTTAGGTTCTCGATGGCAAGGTTCCAAGCATCTCCGTGACTTCAAGAGCAAGAGTGAAAGGTAAATCACTTGAGTTGACTCTTGAAGAAAATAGTTACACACACACACACACACACACACACACACACACACACACACACACACACACACACACATACACATACACACTTACATGCATTTGAATTGACATGTATTTGTTCTTTGTTACTCATATGTGTTTTTCTTACACTTCTCACACATGTACCTTATTGTTAGACTTAAGTGTGGTTTTGTGTGGTGTAATTCGTTTCCCGGGGTTTGATCGGAAACATCCGCGCATGCACGATGGTACGCTTGTCTTAGTAGGATGAGAGACCTCTTCCTGGTCTCTGTTGCGCAGTACCCATGCACTGAAGCATGGTTGCCTAGGGTCTGTGTTTGTGCTGGTGGTGAGCGGGTCCCTACCCATACAGTACTCGCGCACTATAACCTGGTTAGTTCTCGGGTCTCTTTTGTGCTGGTAGTGTGCGGGTCCCCTACCCGCGCAGTACCTGCACACTGTCATGTTTCAACCTTACTTTTCTAAAAGGATGTCATTTCGTTTAGGGCTGTTATATATGTATTCTCTTCTCTTTCATTCCATGTTGAGCTCAAAATTTCAGATCCTAGTGAGAGAAAGAGTTCCCCTAGTGAGAGAAAGCACCAAGATTGCTTCTTTAACTCTAAAAACCCAACACCCATGCATCCATGACATCTTTCATGCATCAATCTTTCATGGGTCTTCTTGGTTTCATGACTAGGTAAGTTACAACTACATTAATTCTCATTTATTGTTGTACTCACTCTAGATTTGGTATTTATTGCTTGATTAAATACCTTGATTCTCTTTATTGCATATATTTATGAGTCTTGATAACATGATTGAGTTTGTTTGTGATAGCTTGCATGATTATGTTGATTATTCCCTAAATAGCTAACCCTTGAACATTCTTGTGTGATTGGTTGATGATTAGCTTGATAGATTAATGTTTATTTTGTTTATTTATCTAGTCAAGCTTTATTGAATTTTCATGTGGATTTAATTGACAATTAGGTTGTTAGAATTCACTACAAATCTAATTGAGACCTCATGTATTTGCTTGTAGGCATTGTTTGATAACTAGGTTATTTGATGACTATAGTTAGACATTTTGTATGTGCTCTTACACATCATTGCATTTTGAATATTGTAACATATTTACTTAGATCTTTAATTCTCTTTAATGAGTCAAAGTCTTGTGGCTTATAGGTGAAGTTGCACAAGCAAGTACAGTCTTGCAACCAAAGGTTGGTTGGCAAGCATTGGTTGCCAAGAGCCACTGTAAAAGGCCCGCGGGGTAAATTAGGATGTGCTCATGCTAAGAGTAGTGGATCATGAGATATCACTAGGGATTGAACCAAAAGTGGTGAGTGGTAATGTCCATAGCTTAATGTTATCGAGAGTGAGAGTCCGAGTATCACTTGAGGGTGTAATCTTCTTTTTATATAGTGGATTTCTATGGCTCAAGTGGGTAGCGTAGTTAGTCCCGTGGTTTTTCCCAGTTGGAGGGTTTCCAAGTAAAAATCAAGTGTTCTTTACTTTCCGCACTTTACTTGATTTTTGTTGTATGTTTGGATTGGGTTAATTGTGATTAATATTGATTAATCGAAACATTGGTAATAGTTGATTAACAACCCATTCACCCCCTATAGGTTGTATTAGACATATAGTATTTATTTTCATAATTTTAACCTTTTGATAACACACACGTGAAAATCACGTGATGCAAAACATAGACAGAATAAGGGTTCCTACTCCATTTCGTCACTAGTTGCCAATTTCCATTAGTTCATGGGGTAAAGTGCAGACTCGCGTAAAGTTCAGGGTGACTAGTGCTAATAACCCTAAATTTTATGACATTTGACTAAAAATCTATTTATTTTTACAAACCTAACATCTCATCCAACATTTTTTATCTAAAAAAAAACAAATCTCATCCAAAAAGACCCAACCTTCCATCCCCGCCTCCACTAGGACCGGCATCCATCGCTGTCACCGGCTTTCTTCATCACAACCAGCCTACAATGTGGCATCCTACATTGCCATCTGTCTCCTTCTTCTTGTGACTAATTAGCATTGACAACTTATAGATTTTTATTTTCACTCAAAATGGAGAGTGATAGGTAATGATTTATCAGTTTGAAAAGTTATAATTTTAGGTTTTGTTTCTTCTTTTATGAATTTCATTTACAGTTTGATGTTTGAACAAAACAAATTTAATTTCATGTTTAATTGCTTTGCTTGATCTTTAATTTATGTTTTTCTTTTTGATTGATTTTTTTTTTCCAGTAAAATTTCCCCAAAGATTGATCCTTTGAAAGTTGAATTGTTAAAAAAAAAATATGAACTCAGGAAGTTTTGAAATTCCTTGCCTGATTATGAAAAATTTACGAGTCTTGTTGAGAGATATTTTCTGGAAATCAGTCAAATAGAGATGGGTTAAGTGTAGTTTTGCTTGAAGTTATAGAAGCTGCTAGGTAACAGAAATTGGAGGTGCGTTCTCTTCTCTCATATGGAGTTTTATGATCTCAAAACATTTAAAGGCCATATCCACAAAACACATTAGAACTTTGAAAATGTAAGAGCAGTAATACAACCTATATCTAGGTATAAGCAGTAAGACAACCTATACATAGGGTTATGGAGAAGAGCAGCTAGATATATGTTGTATTTATGCTCTTAGGTTTTCAAAGTCTTTTGTGGATATGGTCTTCAAATGTTTTGAGATCACAAAACTCTATCTGAGAGCAGAGAAAACACCTCCAAACATTCCAATTTTTCTGTTTATTAGCTGCTTTTGTAACTTCAAGCAAAAATGCACTTAACTCATCTTTACTTGACTGATTTTTAGAAAATGTCTCATCATGACTTGTAAGTTTTTCATAATCAGACAAAGAATTCCAAAACTTCTCAAGTTCATCTTTTTTCCTATGGTTTGTCTTTCTTGGTTAGGCGGGAAAAGACGAAGAAGACGACCTATTTATATGAGACGAGAGAAGATGACGTTTTGTTTAAGGAGCGGTTCCGTTAAAAATTTGAATTTTTAAATTAATAAGGGTATAATGGTAAATGCCTAATTTAATAAATATTTTAATAAAATTAAATGGTTCAAATGGCACTGTTAATCTTCTCTTAGATTTTTGTTATGAATATATCTAATTCAATTTTTGGATTTGCAAGTTCAAAAGATTCAGACGTTAACACCAAATATTGGAGTTGTTTTTAATAATTGTAATTTGCATTCCATCAATAATTTGTGGAATATTTCTTTTGTGTGTACTCCATTGAATTGTTATTATTCATTGCAAATATATATATATATGTTCTGCAATGACCTTTCACTTGCTATTTGTGGTGTTAAGATTTTGTTACACATCTTTAATCCAGCATAGTAGAATTTTTATTCTATTTGTTTGAGAATATTTCAGTTGTAGCCTATGGATTGTTCACATTTCATTATGGGTTTGGCATTAGAAAAATGAGTTGTATTAATCTTTTAGTCACATTAATAAATCTAATTTGATTGTGTCTTTTATAGGTATATATAAGACATGGAGCTTGATGATGTTGTCCACACATCAATATTGACTCTCAAGGAAAGGTTGTAAGTTCCTCACTTTTTAATTGGCCCATTTTGTTGACAAACCACATGGGGATTTACTTGTAACGGTAGTTAGGTCTCATTGTTCGTGATCAAGCTTCGATGAAATCCTCAAGCTCAAGAGGACTTAAAAGGTATATCACTTGCTTAACTCTCTTTGAAGAGACTAGTAGTACACACACACACACACACTATCATGCATGCCTTACACATCTTGCATTTGTGATACAATCTTTTATGTGCGTGTTCTTCTTTACACTTCACACATATGCTCATTGTTGTTAGTTCTAAGTGTGGTTGTGTTCTATGTAATTCGTTTCTTCATATTTGTTCGGAAACGTCTGCGCCTGCACGTTGGTGTGATTTTCCTTAGCACGATGAGTGACCTTCCTAAAGATCTCTAGTGTGCGGGTTGTGCGTGGGTCCCTAACCTGCACAGTACCCGAGCACTGACCTTGAGCATACTCAGGTCTGTTTCTGCACGGGTACCCTACCCGTGCATTAAGGATGGGTATCCTAGGATTTCTCAAGTGTGCTGGTTGTGCACGGGTCCCTTACCCGCGCAAGTACCCGCATACTGACTCTGGGTTTCCTCGGGTCATTTATAGCACGGTTGTGCACGGGTATCTTATCCGTGCAGTACCCGTGCATTTAGGGTTCCCAGATCTGCTTATGCGCGGGTAGTGTGCGGGTACCCTACCCGCGCACATGGACCCGTGTGCTATGTCAGTTTTGCTTTGTCTTTTTGCAAAATTTTCCAAAACGACATAGCTTTACCTTGACCTCATATATATTTATATCATCTTCTCTCCATTTCGTGCCAAGGGAGTCCAGAATTGTGTTTTAGTGAGAGAAGGTGATTTTATAGAGAGAAAGACTCCCATGAAACCATTTTCACTCAACCAAACTCATACCCATTTGCATCTAGCTTCATTCTTGCATCTCTTCTTCATGGGTCATCCTGCTTTTCTTGACTAGGTAATTGAATATGACTTAGAACCTCTTGTTTCATCTTTATGTTCTTGTTTTACCTACGGTTAGCAATTATTTGTTGATTAATTGTATGTTGTTTTGGTTTAGCATGATTTGAGTATGTTTGTGGCTTTGTTTGTTGGTTGAGATTGCATGTTCATTGATAGCTAGTATTTAGGACCATTTTACCCTCTAGCTAATTCTTCTTGCATTTACATTTAGATATTGATATCTAGGATTTGCACTTATTGTCATCTTTAAATCCCTAGATAAGCATTTAGTGTAACCTAGCATTAATGTCATGATTGAATATTTCTACATATTCACACAAGTTGCTTAATCTCTTCATTGATTGTTAAGCCTTGTGACTAAGTGGATAAGTGCACAAGCAATTGGTCTAGAATCACTATTAAAGGCCCATTGGGTAGAGTGAAAGGGTTAGTGTCCAAGTATAGTGTGACTTGAGGTCAACCTAGGTTGTAAACTTTTATTCAAATAGTAGATTTGAGGACAGTGTGTGGCTAGAAGGATAGCCCCATGAGTTTTGCCCAGTTGGAGGGTTTCTCACGTAAATCAATCTTTGTGTTTTATTGTTTTCTGCATTTGACTTTAGATTGTTTGATTGTTAATATGGGGTAGCGTTATCATAATTGATTAAGTCGAAAAGTTGGTAATAAATCAACTAAAACCTATTCACCCCGCCCCCCCCCCCCCCCCCCCCCCCCCCCCCCCCCTAGGTTTTTAGACACACATTTTGTAGTATTTTCAAAGGTACTGTTCTTGCATTAAATGATAAAACTTTCCGCTCTATGAGTACAAATGTGCTCTTTCATGAATGTCAAACTTAACAAGTTCATTCCCTCTATTTATGTATTAAACCTTATTTTTCTTTTGAAGAAGCTTATTAATTTTGAAAGTGGGATGACTTAATATAGTAACCTGAAAGTTATATGATTGGAAGATCTGCTTGCTAAATAGCAATTGTTGCTTTGTGGTTCATGTGTTTGTGCATTGTAAATTTGTAATATTTTAGTAGCTCTCTTTTTCCACATATTACTTGGCTAAAGTGGAATAGATTGTCTCTTTTTAATTGAAGAAAGTGGAAGAATTGTTATGATATGTGTCGAAATTTGAAAGTGTTGTGAGAGATTGAATTTCAGTGCTAAGCAAGCACTAGTTATAGACCACAGTTGTTGCTGATATAGTTCTAATTTTCCTTTTCTTTATGAATCATGGTTTTTAGAAACTAATTTTATTTATGTTAACATGTTTTATCTGTTCTTAATTTCGCATAATGTACGGTTCTTGAATTACGACCAGACTGCATACAGAAGTCTATTTCAAGAATGCCAATCTGTTGAACATGACTAAAGAATATGATCCGGATAGAAGAGTGGTGGATTGGGTTGCTTTCGGCTTATTACCAAATGATCAACTGCCTTTTGGTAGTTTTGTTTTCCTGGTTCTTTGTTACTTATGTATGATTTTGATAACTCAATTCCAATTTCCTTTGTTTCCAGCTGCGTTTGCACTATTGGGTGAGAAGACGACTCTTGTAACACCTGAAGTAATTGTTGCATTGGGCATTCCTTGTTGTAGGCGAGTTTCCTTTTTATTTTATTTTTTTATTCCAATTTAATTTCGTCGTTGGTCATTCTAATGTCCTTATGAACAGTTTGAAAATTCTATTTACATCTATTCTGGTTTCTCTTTTAGGTTATGAAAATACACAAAATGTGTCATGTCTTAACTAACCGGGGGGGGGGGGGGGGGGGGGGGGGATGAATAGGTTTTAATTAGGTTTTAATTAAGTTAATTACCAATTTTTCTAATCAAGTTAATTACCAATTTTTCTTGATTAGTCAATATTAAAAATTAACCAAAAAAATACAAGTAATCAATCGACAATTAAAGTGCGAAAAACAATAAATAACACATCGATTGATTTACATGAGAAACTCTTAAACTGGGCAAAACTCACATGCTATCCTTCTAGCCACACACAGTCCTCAAATCCACTATATGTAATGATGTTTACAACCTAGGTTGACCTCTAGTCACACCATTCTCGGTCACTAACCCACAATCACTACCCGCAGGCCTTTTATAGTGATTTTAGACCAATGCTTGTGCACTACACCACTGTAGTCATAAGACTTAACTCTCAATGAAGAGATAAATAAGCCTAAGTTGAATATATGAATATTCTAAGTGCAAATAATGCAAGGAAGCACTAAATGCTTATCTAGATATTAAATGATGACAATAAATGCAATCTTTAATATCAATGTCTATATGAATATTCATAAAGACCTAACTAGATAAAGATGTGAGAATCTAAAATCTAGTCATCAAACAAAGCCCAATCAACACAAGTTGTCACAAAGCAAGGCAAGGACAATAAATGCAATAATGAGTCATAATCAACAGTGTCTAAATGCATAGCATAGAGACTTAGCTAGAGGGCAATGATGTCTTAAATGCAAGCTATCATAATACAAACCCAATCATACAAGGAAACTTATAACGATATGCAATAAAGAGAGTCCTAGCATTTAATCAATTAAGAAATACAATAAAAACACAATCTTGGAAAGTATGAACAAATGACAAAGATGGGGTTTTTGTTCAACTTACCAAGTCAACTAATGATGAAGACCCATGCCTCAATTATGCTTAATGATGCATGAAGATGATTGGTTTCGGGTTTGAAGAGTTAAAGAACAACTCTTGGAGCCTCTCTCACTTAGGGAAATATTTCTCTCTTTAAAAATAGTTCTGAAGCTCTAAAAAATGACAGGAGAAGATGAAGGGATATATATATATATATATATATATATATATGAAGCCCTAGATAAAACTACGCCGTTTTGATTAAAAATCAAAAACTGGGCTTTTCTGCGGTACACTTAGACGAACTTACCGCGGAGACAACACTGTGAACTTCGCGGTACACATTCCACAGTTTGCTTCGACGAGCGTACCTTAGAGACAACAATGAGCTAAATCCACGGTTCACATAAACGAAGAGCGCAGTAAGCTTACACGTGACGTACCTCGGAAATTCTAGAACCTTGAATTTCCAAAGGAAATTTTGACCATCTTCCATGGACCAAATCCCTATGCCCCTAGACCAAACTTAGAGAAGAAATGAGCCTTCTCTAAAGGTCAAACATCGCGCTAAGACAAGCACACTATCGTGCATGCGCGAATGTTTCCGAACAAACAAACGGAAAAGAATTTACACCACACAAAAACCACACTTAAGTCTAAGAATGAAGTGCAAGTGTGATTGTGAAAAGAATGCACACATATAAGCAATGACCTACAAATGCAAGATGACTAAGACATGCATGAGAAGTGTGTGTGTGCAACTAAATATCTTCAAGAGGTTAAGAACAAGTAATTACCTTCTTGAAGTTCAGAAGCTTGCCAATGACGAACACCTAAGCTACCCGTTACATAACAACCCCAAATGTGGTTTGTCATAAAATAAGCCAATCATAAACAAAAGGTTCTTACATGTTAGTTCAAAATCCTGGTGAATTTGTTGTGACTTTTCCAAAGGGCATTATGGGTGTTATGACTCCAATTGTAGTTTAGTACATTAAATAATTGTACTTTTATCTATGATAAAAATTAGAATATGCAATATGTATAGCATCTGGGTATAAGTGTATAACATGTGGTTTCTATAATATCACCATACCTTCAAGGTAAATGGGTTAATGCTTTTAGAGCACTTTCGAAGGCAAATATATAGTTATAATATTCAATCTGTAGAGAATCAGTACTTAGATGGTTGAGCTTCCAGTTCTCTGTCTAGGAACTTAAATTATTGAATAATTGGTGATTCTATCTTTAAGCAAGTACCATGTCGATGGTGGACGATTCCTATATTTATGTTTCAGTTGAAAAGTTGTTGAGAAATGATCTGAAAAGTTTTTATTACTTATTGTTAAACTCTTGAATTAGGATATCAAAATTGAAGGAGTTATTTACTTCAGGAGGAAGACATCTTAAAGTTGTGTGTGCGAAATAAAGTGCAAGGGAAATATCCTTAAATATAATTGTCATCAGGATGAGTGGAATGGTTGGTTTGCAGACCCTTGGTCATTCTACAGTAAAATGAGGTTGAATAGATCTATGCATCACTTTTTTCCTTTATTGCATATTATGTTTAAATATCATAGATAAATGAAATGTTTCTTATGAAAAGCTTCCATAATAGTAGATATTGGAGAAAGGAACTGCTTTCTTAGAACTCCAAATAATAGGTCTTCTGTTACTTTATCTACAATTGGATTTCTTGCTTGCATTTAGAGCCATTAGTCTTTACTTTGTATGAAATGTCTCTTAGCAAAAAGTTAAATACGAAATGATTATTATGATTTCTTATTAGAATATTGCAGTACATCAGAAAATACAAAGTGGGTATATATATGTCTAACATGCCTTATACTTGTCTCATGAAACTCATTCACTCAACTCAAATTGACAATCATATTCTAAAGTAGGAGGTAATTGCCGATAGTTTCTTTCCTTTGAGGATTTTTTTTTTGTTTTGAGTTAGCTTTTGTATTGTGAGCAAGCTAAAACTGGTTCTGTATGGTCTTGTATTTCCACATTTGGCTCTTTTTTGGTAGATTAGATGGACTGCTTGCTCACTTTTGTATATTTTCTTTAATCAATAATTTGTTTGTTGGTTTGTTTCCTGTGAAAGAACAATGATAATCATTTAATAATACAAGAAGTAAAAAAAAAAGCTGTTTAATTGGCCTACCTTCTGCATAATATTGGTTACCTTGTTATTTCTATGTAAGATTTATTTAAAAAAAATTTACATGCAAGTATGAAATCTGCGAAGATAACTAATGTTGCCATCAGTTCATTGCATTAGAACTTTTCACTGGGTGGATGAAATATGTTATTGAAGTTCATATTTGATTTACTACAAGAATACAGGTGGATCTTCATTCCCTTACTATTAGAAAGCAAAAGGATTATATCTTTATATTATAGTTGATATGCTTTCTTATATTCATTTTTTGATATTTTTGGAAGTGTGTTTTATTATTTTCTTACAACTATCATTAGAAGAGTTTATATGCGGTCCTTGGAATTTTCTAAGTTTTATGTGTTGTAGCTTATATATTTTATGTAAGATGCCACATGAAGGCTTTTCTGCATCTATATTTCCCTTTTCTTCATCTTGATTTGTTTCCTACTAGAGTGTTTCTTTCTTCAACATAGGTTTTAATTAATGGGAAGTAGCTAACTTTGGAACTCCACAGTGGCTTAAAGTGGCTAAGGAAGCTGCAGTAAGGAGAGTTGCTATGAATTATCTTCCTATGCTATTCCATTAGCAGCTGCTATACTTGTTGATTGTGTCTTTTGTTTCAAGGTAAGATTATATTTCATATACATCCTTTTAAAAATATTGGCTGAAATCATGATGTTTAAGTAGTTGTGGTAATGTTCTCTATGAAGATTTATACATTCATGATTTTTATGAATGTCCTCAATTGGCGATAAGACCAAGTATATCAACTTGAATGCTATTACCTTCCAGATCAGACATCTCCTAAAAATTATGTTACTCAGTAGAATTTGGGCTGTAAATAAGTCTTTGAGATTATTTATAAAAAAAAAAGTCGTTGAGGTCAATACTGTTTTTGAGATTGTGATGGCATGAAAGCCACATAAATTTTGAGTGATACAAAAATGACATTTCTAGATGAGAATTGTATCGTAACTGAATCTTCATTTATTTATGCATCCTAACACTTCATTCTATGCTCTTGATAGATGATGATTTCTGGAAATGCTTTAATTGTTGGCTTATATGTTGCTTGAGATTGTTGTATTTGGATATCTATGCTTTTATCTTTCTATATCTTCTTAGATGTTCTATGTTATTTGTTACATGTTATAGTTCAACACTCCCTTGAGAGAGATTCCAGTTTATAGACTGCTGCAACTGAGCTTAAAGGAGTTAATTATGCTGAGATCATGTTCTATAGTGTGGGTTCCAAGAAGATGGTTATCCAAATGACATTTAACCAGTTCAGAATTCTTTTGTTTCAGTGTATAACCGATGTGATGTTGAAAATTATATTGGATGTACTCAACAATTGACTATGTAGTGCAAATTGCTTGTTTTGTTATAAACGTCATATATCAAATATGAATAGACTTTGAATAAAAGTGGGCATGTAGTTAGCTTGGGCCTTGAGAAGGATGTAGCCAAAAAAGTGATTATTGGGAATAATACATATTGTGCTAAAAGTCAAGCATAATTATTAATAATAGGGAATTTATGATCCATTATGGGTGAACATATTTAACCTTCTCAGATGTCTTTTAGTGTTGCCCTTCTTTAGATTGCTAATTGAATTGATCCATCAATTGCAATTTACGCCAAAAATAGACGGACATGACTATATTGTGGAAAATTTTCTTCGATTCTTGGTTTTTCAAGCTATGTGTTAAGTTAATATGTCTTTTTTTAGCATGGTATATATGTGAAGGATTTCAGAGAACTTCATGCAATTAATCTGCTCATGTTTGACATATTTCAGTAACCTTGTTTGGATTCATCGGAGTATCTGACTTTGCATTGGGAAGTTTGACATGGTTGATTAGGTTTTCAGCTGATGAATCGTATCATATGGAAGACAAACCACAACACTCCTGCTCCCCTCCTTTATTATTTCCCCACTATTTTTTGTTCTTTTTTCCAACATCATAGACTTTTACTTTTGTAGCTTTCTCAATTTTTTGTGGTTGTCATTCTGCTTAGTGTCTATAAAGATATGAATGGCACAAATTATTAGTTATTTATCATGTGTTGTGCTGGATTTGTTTAATGTCAGAGTGTCGAGATCCTTATTACCAGGTGCTCAGAGTTCTCGTCTTAGAGATCGCCAGAAGGAAGAAAGAAAGCTATTAGTAAAGAAGGTTTTTTTTATAAAAGATATTTTAATAAAGAACAACACTTTGTCTATTCTTCTTGGATGAGAATCATCAATTTACGCAGTATTATGGCACCCAGATCTATTGCCATGTCCAAATAAAGATATTCAATTGGCCACTGTAATTGATGTTGTTTGTACTGAGCCAGGAGAAACTGTTTCACATATTCAATCTCAAAAGAATAATAATCCAAATACTCTATTAGATTAGATGAGCTTATATATGGAAACTATGAATGACTTGTATTTGGATGATCATGACTTGTCATGTGACGCTGGCATGTTTTGCGTGTGGGGTTCTGGGTTTTCCGTTTATATGTGTCGGTGGTACAACAGTTGGAGAGGGAATCCATGGATATCCTGCCTGCTTATCATGATTTAGTTCACGATGGAGACATTGTAGTTGTCAATTTTACATTTTGATCATCAATTTCTGGTTAATGCCAATGTATGTCGACCTGGACATGGTTCAATGGGAAATAAATAAATAAATAATGATTCCTCTGTGTGTAACTGATCGATTATTATTTGTATATGTTTTTGATCCCCATTCCATTTGTCAATTGCGTGTTTCTCGAGCTATTTAGGTATTTAATTTGTTTTTTGAGCATTTTCAGGTTATTTTTCTTAAAAGTTATGTTAGGAAATTTTCAGAGGTCAAAATGAGATTTTAGAAGATTCAAGTGACTTATTTGAAATTTATAGCTAACCACTGTGGAAACCACCGTGCCTTGCATATCGGTACACACAGCGGTGAAGTACCAATGACTCAGTGAATAACGCTATGTGTAACGCTATCTATAACGCCATGCAATTTCCACATCGTTTTGATTCCAAAGGAAACCGTCATGTAAATCGCTGCCAACCGCTTTCCAGTCTGCTGTCAATTCATTAGCCGATGTCTGAACTGCTATGCTACCTACAACGGTAGGTACATCGGTTAGGCAAATCCGTGTCAAAAGAAGACTTCTGAAATCTGGCAAATTTTCAAGTATATAAATACATTTTATTTTTAGGGTTTGAGGGACACACCACTTTTATCACAATCTTCCAGACTCCTATCATCATACACACAACATAATTCACTCATCCACCTTATACACAAAAGATTCGAAAACGAAGAAGATTTCATCATTGAAGACTTGAAGAATTCATTGGAGGCTTCAATGGATTTTATCTATTCTTTATCTTCTCTCGTTATTTTATCATGTGTAACTAATTCCATACTAGGGAATCGATGTAAACCTATGTGATGCTCATGTTATGATTCAAACTCCATATTTTTACTAATCAATTCAAGTTTAGATTTGTTCAATTCATTATATGTCTTTATTCTTGACTTGTGTTGATCTATGGAAATTAATTGATGCTTGTCTACGGTTTTGATAATTTATAAATTAGGATTGAGCTATAAGAATATAGGTTGTCTTAATTACTTTTCAATTGAACGAATAAAATTTACTTTCGACATAGGAATGTACGAGAGGGTTTTGGTTCATAAATTCTTGCATGTAATGGGTTCTTAGGTATTGTTCACACGTTCGACGAGGGTAGGTAGTGGTTGAGAACACGAGGTTAAATCCGTCAGGAATAACGGTATTATCATAATTAAGTTAAGAATGAACCCTAATTTGGATTGAATCTTGTTAATATAATTAATTGATAAACATTGAGTATTACATATGGGGAGTATCGGTTACCTGGTCTTTCATCTCTTGATCACATTTACCAATTTCTTGTTAACTGCTTTCTTAGTTTAAAATAATTTAGTTTAGTTTAAATCAATTAATCAACAATCTCTTGGTTACTTTAATTTAACTTTAATTAAAATTAGTTATAGTCGGTAAATCGGTTTTCCTCGTGGGAACGATCTCTACTTTCCGTTGTACTTATTTCACGATTCGTGCACTTGTGAATTAATCAACAATCTCTTGGTTACTTTAATTTAACTTTAATTAAAATTAGTTATAGTCGGTAAATCGGTTTTCCTCGTGGGAACGATCTCTACTTTCCGTTGTACTTATTTCACGATTCATGCACTTGCGAGTTTTGTTTTTATAACACAATTTTACACATCAAGTTTTTTGCCTCTGTTGCCGAAGATAGTTGAATGTATTGATTATTTATAGTTTTAGTTAATATCTTTAGTCTAGTTTAGGTAGTTGAGTCATTAATTTTTAGATATTTAGATTTTATTTTATTTCAGTTTCTATTTCTTTTTCGTAGTTTACTTGTGTCTGTAGTTTGTTTCAGGTCTTAACGGTGAATGCAATGTAGAAGATCTCTATAAGGAGATTTATTACCTTTGAATGACAATATTGATCGCATTAGACAAGTAGAGATGGCAGACAATCCCAATCCCATTATTGAGCAAGGTCCAGCAGGACCAGTAGAGCCAATAAGGACAATGAAAGACTATAGTAGGCCGATTGTTGGCAATCATCCCTTGTGGATTATGCTAGATACCACAGCAAGGAATTATGAGCTGAAAAGTTTCCATTACAACTTGCTGCCTACCTTCCATGGTCTACCTAATGAAGATTTGCTTCAATTCATTAGAGAATTCTATACAGCAATAGAATCCTTTCCAAATACCAGGGTTATAGAAGATCAGCTGCGCATGAGATGTTTTCTGCATGCTTTGAAGGAAAAAGCAAAGACATGACTCATGACTTTACCTCCAGCATCATTGAGAACGTAGGATGAAGTGGTAGAATAGCTCAATGATCAGTATTACTTCCAATAGAAAACTAGTGAGATTGGTTCGAGATTACAAATTTCTTTCAGATGGACTAAGAGACTTTTCGTGAGGCTTGGGAACGCTACCAGTTGCTTCTCTTCCAATGCCCTAAGCATAGATATATGTGCACCAGATATATCAGTGGTTATATGACGGCCTAAACGATGTTTCAACAGTCATAGTGCACAATGCTTGTGGTGGATCTATGAATGATAAGACACTGGATGAATTATACTCCATCTTCGAGAAACTATCCCAGAATTCTCCTCAAAAGAGTTCCGGAAGAAGAAAGGGGATCTACGAGGTAGACACCAACACACATGACTCTATTCAAATGGTACATATGAAAAAATCCATAGAAGCTCTTGCCAACCTGGTTACACAAATTGGTAAGGTAACATGTACCGGATGTGGAGACTCAGGGCATAGTATGGATGTTTACCAAACAGGAGGTCCTGGACCTAATAACTTGGAAGAAGCGCAAGCCATGGACAACTTTAATCCCATACCACGGAAAGATCCATTCTCAAATACATACAATCCAGGTTGGAGAAATTATCCAAACTTTTTTTGGACTAACAACAATCAAGGCATTGGAAATCAATGGGGCAACAACAACAATCAGAGACAATATAATACTGGTGCCCAACAGGATTCAGTGTACCAAAAAAGGAAGCTATCATTGGATAAGACAATGAAAGAGTTCATGCAAACTAGTCAATAGAAAATGAAAGAGTTAATGCTAACAACTAAACAAACTCTCAGGGACTCCCATCAAGAATTCAATGAGAGGTTTCAAAACATCGATGCTTTAATCAGGAAGATGGACATGCAGATTGGGCAATTGGCTGAAGCTGCTCAAAAGAGAGAACCAGGAAAATTTCCGAGTCATACTGAATAAGCAAATGCAATAACAGTTCTCTAAGACGGTAAGGCTTTAAATGATGATAAACCTGCTGAACTTTTTAATACTTCTAGTAATGTTTTAGGTTCCTCAAAAGAGAACGGTGCACTAGTAGAAGACAAGGAGATCTAGGTGGAAAAGTCCAAGGATACATCTAAACTAAATAAATCTGTAAGTCCATATGTACCCCCGGTTCCTTTTCCAGGAAGACTTGAGAGAAGCAAGCTCAACCAATCATTCAAGGAAATCTATAACATCTTGTTAAAGGACAATGTCAGTTTGCAGACAATAGAAGTGACTCTAAAAGGCCAGCCTATGCAAAGTATTTCAAAAAGCTCAAATCGAGAAATATGAGGACTGATTCTCATGAGACAGTGCTAGTTTCGGATGAAGTTAGTGCAGTACTCCAAAAGAGACTGCCTTCAAAACTCAAGGATCCTGGAAGTTTTAACATCACTATCACAGTTGGAGACACGTGAAAGATGAGAGCGACACTGGACTTGGGGGCGAGCATTAATTTGATGCCATATACTGTGTACAAGAAGATGGGGCCAAGTGACCTTAAACCAATCAACATGGAGCTTTTACTTACCGATCGATCCATAAGGTATCCTCGTGGAATTATGGAAGATTTTCTGGTCCAACTCGACAAGCTCATCATACTTGCAGATTTTATCGTGTTGGACATGGAAAAAGAAGGCACTAGTGAGAAAGACTTACCTATATAACTAGGAAGACCATTCATGTCAACCGTAAAAGCGATCATAGATATGCATAATAGCAAGGTATTCATGACAGTGCTTGATGAGACAATCGATGTTGATGTATTTGAATCCATAAGACATCTTGTAGGAGCTCTAGACTGTTTTAATGTACAAGTAGTAGATACAAGAGTTTGTCCAGAATCAACTTTCATTCTCACAGAAATTCAAGATGGAAAAAGAAGCAAGATTTCACCTCTCCAACATGATCGCTCAGGTTATGAAAACATGATCGAGCAACTGAAAGAAGACAAGCAGATGGTTGTCGATCTCAATTTTGACTTGACAACAAATAGCAATGAGCTAATGGAAAAAAAAGAGTCTTCTTTAAAGAAGTCTATAGAATTCTCCCAAGAGTTGAAAGAGCTCAAAGATGAGTTTGCTCAAATAATGGGGCTAATAAGGGTCGAGATAGAACAAAATGATAAAGTCTTAGAGATCATGAAGAATAAAGAGCTTGAAAACATTGCAAAGCTTGTGAAAGCTGAACAAGAGATCAAGTCATTAACCGCCGATGTGATAAAGCAACTGGCAGAAGTTAAGATCAATAAGGTGAATGAAGATGAGTTGAGTGATTCCATCACCCAAAAGGTCGATCTAATTCTGAGTAAGAAGTAGAGAAACAGAAGGAAGCGAGCTCTACCACTAAATCACAGCTACCAAGAAGGTAACTTTCATAGATTTATTCCCGTTTGTCATTTTAGCAATATAAAGGGTAACATTCGACCAAGGTGCTATGAGTATATCAGACAATGCAAATGAGGGAGAATAATTAAAAGAATGTGAGAAAGATGTGGATCAGAAAAGATGAGCTCAAAGAAGTTGAGCATGGTGGAACTGTTAGATTGAAGAAGATTGGTGACGAATATGTTGTTATCACTTCACCATCGGTAGGAGAGTGCTCTCACACTCGTCTCGCCTAGCCATTCAATAAAGCTCTTGGTGGGAAGCAACCCACCTATGTATTTTTTTTTAATTTTATGTTAATTTTTTAGTAGTAATTTGGGTTCCCCTAACTCGAATTTAGGTTTGAAGGAGTTTTTGTGTTTTTATTTTGGTATTAATTTTTTTTGTGTTTAGTGTTTTGAGTCAGGTAAAAAAAAAAGATAAGGTGTCGATCGGTGTGAAGACCGTTGTCCAAGCTACAACGATTTGGAAACAAAAATCTCTGGAATGCAATCGATGTGCCACCACTGTATAAATTCCATAGCGTTTGCAACATCGGAATTCACTGTGCAAGATTGTTGTGTAAGGCACAACAGCCCCTTCAGTGAAACATTGTGTTTTGCACCAAAATAACGGTAATGCATGTTGATCGATGTGCCACGACTGTGCGAAGCACAACGGTCGTGACCTATTTAATGTTCGCATCGTTTTCAAAGCAAACATTCATCAGGTCTTCTTTACTTTTCAATTTTCTTTCTTTTTTCTTTCTTCACTTGACTTCTCCCTCTCAATCTCTCGAAGCAATCAAAGGTATGTCTCTTGAACTATATGTATTTTTTTTTTAATTCTTCATTCTTAATTACATCATACACTTAATTCCTCCTGATTTTCTTTAGAAATTAATTTAGAGTTTATAGACCTAATTTGAGGATTTTCATATTCAGGGTAATTTTTCCAATTGCATGTCAATGTTTGATTATTGCTTTTGCTATATGAGTGTTTAAAGTGAATTTGTGCTACTGATTTTGTTATATATAGTTTATAGCCATTGTTTTGGGAATATTGATTGTTTTTACATTATTTTGCCCAAATTGCAGTTGATTGCGCAATTGAGTATATACATTATGTTCTTAACTATTTTGAATGTGTGTTTGGTTGAGAATATATGCAATTAAAGCACATGAGTCGATGTTTTACCGCCGGAGTGCTGCCGGAATTTTGTTATTAATTCACCTAAACTTGAATATTATTTGTGAGGAATTCTAAATACAAGGAACAATTGAGAAATCTCAGCCAGCGCTGCTATATTTTAGAGAAAGACATTGACTAGGAAGAACTGGCCCGAACTACTATTCCAGTGGTTGTAGCTACGAGACGGTGGACTAGATATGTAGAGCAGCCGAAAATGGCCAACCTCAACCTATTTCACGAGTTATATGCGAACATGGTCCAGAACCAGTTTACAGAGCACAATGTCGTTATAGTCAAAGGGACTCCAGTGGTGATTTCTGTTGACAAAATCAATAGTTACTTTCAGTCGTCAGATGCTGCGGATGTGGAGATTATCTATCATAATAGAATACAGATAGGAAGTGAGCTCCGTCTGAGAGGATTAGAAGGATGGAATGTGGATAAGTTGCTGAGGAAACATCTGCATCTAGAGTCAACTGTTTGGTACATAATTATATTCGTTTCTTTGAAGCCTTCCATGCACTGATTCGAGATTTTCCAGAAGGCTCCCTAGTTACTGTATCTTTTGAAGAGAGGCACCTACATTGATGTGGCTCGGTACATTTGGATGGAGATCAGAGGATGTTGTCGATCAGACAGGGTTACATTGATTCTTCCCTGCTTGATCACTTCTACATATGCCGATGCCGAGCTAGTTACCAATGATCCTACTAAGAGTAATGCCTTGGTGAAGCCATTGAGCAAGTTAACCGTTGGTACTTGGAATAGGTTAGCTGATACGCGTGGTCTATCCCTGATAGGAGAGTACAATGTCAGAAAGCGTGAAAATCCCTTAACCATGTATAGTCTAAAATATAACTAGAGGGGGGTGAATAGGTGTATGCTCAAATTCTAGCACTTCTTTTTCACACAACCAAGTTAAGCACACTTAGAGCCTTTAACAAGTAAATTGCTTTAACAAGTTAAAGTAAATTAAATCAAGCAAGTGTTAAAACAATACAAGTTAATGTAAGTGAAGAAACTAAAAATGCAAAGACTTCTACATCACTCACACTCACATCACTCCTAGGAGCCGCCATTGCTAAGCCTTTCTTAGACTCTTTTTTCTCATTAGCATGTTTGGTGGAGATAAATCTAATCCCTTTACATTTATGACATCGAATTAGCTTCTTCTTAGATTTATCCTTGCAATCCACTTCTCTTTTTGGAGTGATCTTCTCATTAACTTCCTCTCTCTTAGAACATATGTTCTTTAGAAATTTCTTCAAAGTTCTCACCATACTAGCCACATCATCTTCATCTTTACTCTTCTTATTGGTCACTTTGAGTGCTATTCCCTCTCAATCTTCAGCTTGAACCAAAGCTTATATGTTTGTAGCGACCCAAGAAGCTCATCAACCCTCATAAGATTGACGTTCTTGCTTTCTTCAATTACGGTCACCTTTGCTTTAAATCTCTTAGGCAAGGATCTTAAGATTTCCCAATTTATTCTCTTTTTGTGGATATGGCTCTCCCAAAGTTTGACTTTGGTTGGTGATATTCAAGAGTCTAGTTGGAAGTCTACTAACTTCTCATCCTCATCCATATCAAGACTTTCAAATTGAGAAGTAAACATTTGTACTCTAGACCTTCAAACCGCTAATGTACCCTTATTGGTAGTTTGAAGAGTATCTCATGCTTCCTTTGCCGATTCGAGGTTTTGTATGTAGATAAATTGAGTACAATCTACACCTCCAAAAATAGCATTCACCGCCCGATGATGCCACTTAGCATTATCAAATTCAATAGTCGTACATTAGGCTCTGGGCTTCAAAATCATAGTGCCATCTTCAAGCCGTTTGGTAGGTTTCTCATAACCTTCCTCAACACTCATCCATGCTTTTTTATTGATGGATCTAATGTAGGCTTTCATCCTAATTTTCCAAAAGGAGTAGTTACCACTCTTCAAGAGTGGAGGTCTAGCACTAGAAGCACCTTCTAGCATCGAATCACCCATAGTTACAATCATGGATTTTTTTTCACAAAAAAACACAACACAAACACTATAATATGGATCTATCTAATTACTTCTAGATACCCGCTCTGATACCAATTGAAATTCCCTTAACCACTTATAGTGTAAAATATACCTATAGGGGGTTGAATAGGTATATGCTCAAATTCTTGCACTTCTTTTTCACACAACCAAGTTAAGCACACTTAGAGCCTTTAACAAGTAAATTGCTTTAACAAGTCAAAGTAAATTCCAACAAGCAAGTGTTAAAACAATACAAGTTAATGTAAGTAAAGAAATTAAAAAAGCAAAAATCAACACAAGAGATTTTTACGTGGTAAAACCTCAAAAGAGGAAACATCTATGGGTTAAATCCACAACCACCGAAAAACCGCAATTCACTATGATGAATAAGAGATACACACTCAAAAAGCAATCAACACATGATACACTCTCAAAGCTATCAACTCATATTCTACCCTTGAGCCTAGTAAACCACTTTGCCTACTTCCTATCCAAGACGCTCAAGTCTCTAGGAAGATTCCTTGCTTGTCAATCCGGATCCTCCCGACCCTAGACATGACTTCTTGTTTAGCTATCCGGATCCTCCAGATCCTAGCTAAGACTTCTTACTTGGCTATCCTGAACACTTTCCTAGCCAAGTCTTCTTGCTCAAGTCAAAGCTTCACTCACTTCAACAAGAGACTTCAACCTTTTGCAAGGAAATGATCTAAGTGAAGTGCAAACATGCAATCATGATGCAATCACAAACAAATAGAGCAAGTAGATCAAACATACTCTATGAAGAATTAGATTTGTACAACTCAAGCTCACAAGCAAATATAACTAATTCTTATGAACATGTGATTAGAGATCTAGAATAGGCATTCAAAATCATTCACAAAAATATCTAGAAACCTAAACATGTCAATCAAAACTAGAGTAACAAGTTTTCAATAGAAATCACAAAACTAGCTTTGAAATAAAGTGAACAAGTTAACACTTGAAATCCTCAACATATTCAACAAAGAAATAACTAGATTTAGATGATAGAAATCACAATTAAAATATCCTAGTTCTAGAACATGTGACTAAAATCTAGAAATCAACAATCAAAATCAAATCATAAAGATATTCTAGATTCAAGTTTATGTTCTTCAAAATTAGCTAAAATATGTTCAATCAAAAATCACAAGAGCTAATTTTGAAAATCACTCAAAAAAGTCCAAAAGTTGAATCAAAATCATTCTAAACATTTTTCTTTAATCAAATAAGAAGATCTATCAGGTTGTTCATAAAAGAAAAATGGAAAGAATATGATTAACTTACAAATGATGAACACACGAACGAAGATCAGATCACCATGAAGATTATGGACATCATTTGACTCTGAAAATTCTTGGGAATTGTTTCTCTCTTCAAGATCAACAATTTCGGCTTTTGAAAATCTAAAATCAGGGTTGATTTGAGAGAGATATGACCAAAACAAAAATGCAAAAGTTGTTGAAAATTTCTGCACTAAATTTGAATATAAATGGAGGGAAATGAGTTGGAGAGGAGAGGGACTCTAACAACCAATGAAGGGCTGCCATCTCAGCCTCCTATGGAGACGCGTAGCCTCCACAGGGGCAGAGGGCATCCCTTCTCGTGGAGCCCACGAGCCTCCATGGGGAAGGGGTGCAAATGGCACTTTTGCAATTTTTCTTCCCTCATGCACCAATCACGTTCTTCAACCGTATTTTGGCCTCCGAACTCCGATTTCGAATCTGTTTTTGGATGACTTCCTCATGCACATGGAAATCATCAAAACTTTCACAAAAATATATAGAAACCGACTCGATAAACAAAGACGAAAACCATGCACCACAAAGACACGGAAAGTTTCGTAACTTCCAACTTGAAACTCGAAAACTTATGGATATGTAACCGAAATGACCAGAACTCAATATGGAACAATATGAGAACATAATCAAGTTTGATATCACAAA